>OY755041.1:104199123-104846938 GCA_963576565.1 Aspidapion aeneum
TGTATTAAAGTAAACTTTAGAGCTAAAACGTACTAGTTACTACTTACCCAATTTTTAGGGCCTAGATTCACCACTGGTAGCCGTATTAAATAGTACCTATACGTTAATTTCCACTTGATATAATTTATAGGTAACTCAGTGCGTTACTTAACAATCACCTTTAAAAATAAATTAGATTTTAAGCAGGATGTTCGTCCGTTAAAATTTAAACGAAACCAAAGAGCATCCGCCTATTAAATCTTCAAAAAAAAATCAATTTACACTTTCCTTAAACGATTGTACCTTACGCTGCGCGGATTATTTTTATCCTTGTCCAGTTCTCAATAATAAAATGAAAAACGGATAGATCGAATCAACCATGGAATAAAATCAAAGTGAAGAAGGAAGGAGTTTCTGATTTCAATTTTACCTATTATTTTATAATCCCATGACGAATGCATTTTCTACGTTGATTTATTTCTGAAGAAATAATGAAGATTAACCAAGAAAAAACGTGTATTAAAGCACTGGACAGCGTCTACACAGGAGGGAAACAGGGATATTTGCCCCTACCCCAATAGCCACAAGGATTCTTAGAAAATTTGGATTTACGGCATAGAAAATTTTATTACCTACTTATTCTGCTCTAGGTCACAGATTACTAACCGTTTTACTTTAACAGTGGCGCACCAAGGAATATGCCGTGGGGGGGGGGAGGCTAGGCCTCTGGGGGGCCCCGAAGCCTCTTGATATCATATTTTATGCTATTTTATATTTTTATTTGTGAAATATGTGGAAAATATCTAAAAAAATCTTAGGCATAAGAGGGGGCCAGGCCCCGAGACCCCCTCCCCCTGGGTGCGCCCATGTCTTTAACAAAGTATAAAAGGCAACTTCAAAGGGGTAAAGTCAACCACGGACACCGGTGTTTCGGTAAAAGGCATTTCCATCCTCAGCGAGGCTTGCCTGACTACAACAGTAATCAAACTGACTACAAGATACAAGGTAAATCAAAAAGAATGAAAAAAATAGGCAAAATCTATTTTTCATTCAACAACAGCGGCGTAGCGTGCCTGACGGGGCGGGGGGGGGCCGACAGCTAAAAAGGGCGCCCTCAAAAAGGTCATAATGTATTTAGTTTCCTTTACCGGCCCTGCTCCTTTCTAACGCTTTGAGCGCTTCAGGCACCCATGGAGCGCCAGTACCCTCAGGGCGGGGGGGGGGTGACGAACCAACCGCGCCCCCCCCCCCCACGCTACACCACTGTTCAACAAGTGAAACGACAGCGAACCAAGGAAACTAAGTCCGTAGTGGGACGAATACGTCCACCGGTCTATAAGGAAGAAAGACATTTCGTCACAGTTCAACCAGATGATGCTATCACCGTCCACGATCCATAGAATTCGGCCGGTCTTCGGATCTTATATGTCGAATTTTTCTCGTCACTGGTGGTCAAGCTGATTTTTGTAAATAAAAGTGAGATATGATATGAACAACTAATATTTTTTGAATTATTTGAAAACTAAGGAAATTTTCCTACTGTTTTTTAGTATATTCTTATAATTATAAAATGATAATTTTAAGACAAACCAGTCGTTATTTTTATTAACCCGCTTAATTTTTCTTTACACAAAAATTAAAATTCGAAGAAATTAATGTGTTCGTTTCAGCTTCAAAAGTAATCCGCTAACCTACACCTTTGTTTCCTTCCCAAGTCCTCGGTTTACCTTTAATACTAAACGATCACATTTAGTTTGACTCGTATTTTAAGTTTTTTGTCATAAAAAATCATAAAAAATAAAGCGGGCTAAAAAAAGATAACGACAATAAAAAATTCAAAAAATATTTTGTTGTTTATATCATATCTAACTTTTGTTTACAAAAATTAGCTGCACCACCAGTGAAAAATTCGACATACGTAGCTTTTATACCTTCTACTTCGGTTATAACCACTATACTATTACTTTGTGGTTATAACGTACCATATTTTGACTAATACAGTTGTAATATTCCGGTTGTAACGTACGAGCGTACGTTAAAATCGGAATATTACCGGTGATTCTTTATTCTTATATGGAAAAATGGTCTAGTACGATTTTGTGTGTTTGTGGTTAAAATGGAGAATTGTCGGTGCAAATGTATAATTGTCAAAGAAAAGATAGAGATTATTAAAAGTATTGAGATAGGCATCAGTAAAGCGGAAGTTGGTAGGCAAAACAACTTGTCGAAAAAAACCATTTTATTCCAAATATATAAGGAAAAGTAGTGCTTTTCTATAAATTTAAAATAAACCAAAACATTTTCAGAAAATAAGACTAAACACGCCATTTTGAAGAATCAATTATGATTCTGTCCACCATCTTAAATTTTAAGATGTTAATAAATTTTGATTATGATCTTTAAAAAGCAATCAATTCTCACCACGATATTTTTTCTTTCATCAAAATCGGTCCAGTAATAATGAATTTATAAGGAAATAAATGCAGACATGATTGGCAAGGCAATCGTATAATATTCAAAACAATGGTTAAAACAAAAATATTTTTTTAGAACCACTAAACCGATGTTGCTGACTCATACCTTGTTGTGCGTGGAAAGAACGCTGCTTTTTTAGTGACAACACGAGAATAAACGAGCATCTTTGAAGGGTACAATTTTATTTCGTCCGCCATCTTGGATTTTAAAATGGCGGACAAAAATTTTTATTTATTCAAAACTCTGATTAATTCTCTGCCAAGTGCACTTTGTCCCATTAAAAACCGATGCTATAGTTCAAAAGTTATAATGAAAAAAAATAGCCCAGTTTTTTTGGCCCACCCGGTATATATATATATATATATATATATATACCCTATTCTAGGGTCTCCACGGCGGGCGTAGGTTAATTAACCACCAGTTAATCCTAGGTTAAAATTAACACCGAGTCGATTAACCCGCCAGAGTTACTCGTAATTGAGAAACCGGTCCTTAGTTATTATAATAATTATTTTTTTACCAAAATGCTGTCTTGAGATCGAAGGCCGGATACAACGATTATAAACACACAGGATTGCTTATTTCCATTTAACTAATGTTAGCGTCGCTCAGCGAGACGAACAGTGTCTGCTAACGTCACCAGCGGACCAGTTGCTTTGTTTGTATTCAGAGTTCGTGTGATTTTAAGGTTTTTTGACGTTTTTACCTCCGTTTTTTTGCGTTTTTTCATTTATTTGACGGTGTGGTTGACTATTTAGGAGGTAAATCTGAGGGCACAGCCGTGCCTCGCCAAGTTCACGCGCCGTACCATCTTTTCTTGAAACATTACTTGACCTATCTAAAACTCGAATCTCAAACTTTGCACAGTCGTAGATCTCCATGGAGTTAACAATCCCTTCATGTTTAGTTTCATGGAACTCCCAAAAGTACTGAAGTAGTTACGAAATTTCAAAAAACGTCGAAATTTTCACTCACTCACTCACTCATGTATAGATCATCAAAATTCTACTGTACTTCCAGACATGCTACAAAGCTGAAATTTGACAGACATAAGTCTGCCAAACCCCTGAAAAAAATAAAAAAACCCCAAAATTCTAATTTACTTCCCTCCCCTATACATGTAAAGTTATGTAAAAGTAACATTGCCCACTTCCAGAAATGGCAGACTGATAGGAACTATGATAAAACTATAGAAAAAAATTTAAAAACCTCAAAATTATAATTTACTTTCCTCCCCTATAAATGTAAAGTAATGTAAAAGTAACATTGCCCACTTCCGGACACGCTAGAGAGCTGAGCTTTGGAAGGCCGATAGTAACTATGATAGAACTATAGAAAAAAATTAAAACACCCCAAAATTCTCATTTACTTCCCTCCCCTATAAATGTAAAATTGTATAAAAGTAACATTGTCCACTTCCAGAAACGCTCGAGAGCTGAGATTTGGAAGGCCGATAGGAACTATGATAAAACTATAAAAGAAAATTAAAAAACCCCAAAGTTTAATTAACTTCCCTCCCCTATAAATGTAAAGTTATGTAAATTAGCATTGCCCACTTCCAGAAACGCTAGAAAGCTGAGCTTTTGAAGAAAACGCTAAGATTTTAATTTACTTTCCTTCCCTATAAATGTAAAGTTATGTAAAATTAACATTGCCTACTTCCAGGAACACTAGAGAGCTGAGCTTTAGAAGACTGATAAGAACTATGATAAAACCATAGGAAAATACAAAAAAAACTCAACATTTTTAATAAGGCATTGCAAAAGTTTTGAACAATATCCCGTATATTTTACTACTTTAAAACTTAAAAAGTGGTATTCCGTTTTTCTTGGCTATTACGGCTGCAAATGACTCTTAGGAAATTGAACGTAAAGAAGTTTGGCTGGAATAGCAAAGTTTTAAAAAAATTTCCAAACTAGTAAGAACCATTCATTTTGAAATTTGTATTGTAAAACTTGGCTGTTTTTTACATGAAATATTTTTGTTATGATAAACCTTTATAAATTTGAATTAAGTGAATTGATATAAAGAAAGCACAATTTTTTGTTGAAATAAAAGCTTTGTGTTCCCTCTTTCAGTGTAGAAATATAAATATAAATACTTTATATTATTATATTTATATAAACTTTTCATTTTTTTTTTTTGATTTTTGGAAACTCCTTGCTCATTATGTTTCTCCAAGTTTGGTTTCAGTTTTTTTCTTAAGTTTTTTTAGTCTCTTTATAGAAGTTTTCAGAAACATGTTACAGACGAAGGAGTGAAAACGGGCGCTGGGTGGGATAAAAACAACTCATAACACAAACAATGTAAATGATTTGAAAAAAAACTTATGAAAATCTATTGATTTAAAGCATAAGAAGTTGAAAACACATCTTATTTGGCTGTTTTCTCCAAAAACTGACTGGTTTTTGATATAATAATATAATAAATATTGCAATTTTAGATCTGAAATATCAAATAAATACCTTTTTGTTACTGCATAATATAAGTGTATTTTATTATATCGGCAACAAAAACAATAAATTATACATCTAAAGATTTAAATTGATTAAACTTTTTAAAAAAATCCTACTTCTATTCTAAAACTTTCAACTATTTAAAAAACAAACTCCAACATATCGTCTGGTAGGAAAATTCAGCTCTCAGAGAAAACTCTTGATTTATCAAATCATTTCTTTTGAATAAATGAAATTATTAATTATATTAACTAACACGAATAAAAAATTTGTTTGCAAATAAGCAAGAAAAAAGCGGGAAAAACTCACGATTGCAATGTATATTATATGAAGCGCGCTGAGCAGAGGTCCACTAGTGACGTAAGCAAGGCGCCGCCTACCGCTAAAAGAATCGAGCAAATAGGCAATCCTGTGTGTTTATAATCGTTGGGCCGGATACACGTCACTGATTTTAAGTTTTCTCTTATAATTGAAAACCAAAAAAACAATAAAAAATTAAAACTTAAAATTAAGTTAACGTTTTTAAATAGAAACAAAAAGCGGGCCATGGATCATTAAGTATTAAAGTTGTTTTTAAATTGGACGTTTAATGTTGATTTTAAATAAACGAAAAAGGTAATTAAACTTTTATATGAAATTGGGCTTGTATTTTTAATTTAATTTTCTGGTTTCGTTTATTTTTGACAAATATACATATAATTTTTAGATGATAGAGAAACTATTCGAAAATGTAGGTAGTTATTTTTCTAACATTAAGTGCTGGAAGAATTTGTTGCTAGTGATAATATCGGCTCCAGTTCAAAAGAGCGATATTTAAAACGGCGACAATCCAAACAGCGATCTCATTTAAGCGACATTTAAAAGAGCGACATATTAAAACAGCGACATTTAAAACAGCGACATGTTAAAACAGCGATATTTAAAATAGCGACATTTAAAACAGCGACATATCAAAACAGCGACATATCAAAACAGCGATATTCAAAAGAGCGACATCTAATAAAAACAGCGACATTAAAAAAGCGTAAAATGAACAGTTCGACTAAGGGGTCTATTTCCTAACATATTTTTTCAAAAAAAAACTCTCCTAACTTCTTTCCCGGGATCCTAGAGGTGTAAACCGAACCGAACCGAACAGAACCGAACCGAACCGAACCAAACCGAACCGAACCGAACCGAACCGAACCGAACCGAACCGAACCGAACCGAACCGAACCGAACCGAACCGAACCGAACCGAACCGAACCGAACCGAACCGAACCGAACCGAACCGAACCGAACCGAACTGAACCGAACCGAAACGAACCGAACCGAACATATAGCCCTTATGGTATAGAATCGATTTGTCCTTTTGCGAAGAACTTTCCATTTTAACTTTAATTAAAAGTGACTGGCACTGGCTTAATTTGACGATTTTTGATGTCTTCGTGGTTACTATAAGGTTTACTGAAATACCGGGTGTGGTCAGTCATAAGTGTTGCTTAATATTGATTTTTGAATTGTTGCTCTTTTAAATGTCGCTGTTTTGATATGTCGCTCTTTTGAATGTCGCTGTTTTGAATGTCGCTATTTTGATATGTCGCTCTTTTGAATATCGCTGTTGTGATATGTCGCTGTTGTTATTAGATGTCGCTCTTTTGAATATCGCTGTTTTGATATGTCGCCCTTTTGAATGTCGCCGTTTTGATATGTCGCTTTTTTGAATGTCGCTGTTCTAAATGTCGCCGTTTTAAATATCGCTCTTTTAAACCGGTGCCGATAATATCACATGCCGAAGCAGGGCCGACGCTAGTCCCAGCGAATCGGGCCCCTGCCCGGGGCGGCAAAAAGAGGGGACGGGTAATTGAGGTGGCGGCAAATCGAGATGGCGCCAAATCGGCTGTATAATTTATAAAAAGAAAGAGTTAACTAAATACATAAATCTGTTGTATAGAGATCATTTAAACTAAACCCCTTCATACACCCGTAAAAAAATTTGATATACACATAAGCGTAATGTGTAAAACAAAGATCTACCTGAAGCACTCACCTATGGATGACCTTTTTTTTGTTTTTTTTTGTCGCAAATTTTTTTAAGGGCTCCCTTTTTAGCTTTCGACCCCCCGCCCCTTAAGTTACGCTACGCCGCTGTGGAAATGGTTTACGTTATCGCTTTTAATTTTTGTTACGGCGGCATTTTACTGTTTTACCCGGGGCGGCAAAACTACTAGCGCGGCCCTGAAGAACTATTTTACATAGTGACCAGGTGTATTCTGTGTGTCAAAACTTAGATAGTATAGAAACTTCCCCTTCTTCCCTCCTGTAGATTCGAAAGGCTCGTTTATTCTTATGTTCCAAAAAGTTTTTGAAAACTTTTTTGAATTCGTAAAAAAGCACCATTTCTGCTAAGCAAAACGAGGTATAAAGCATTAAAGTCGGTTTAGTGGTTCCCGAAAAATGATTATTTTTCAACCATTGTTTTATCAATACGATTGCGTTGTCAATTTTGTCTGCATTAATTTTCTCATAAATTAATTGTGACTAAACCAATTTTAACGAAATAAAAAGCATTATAATAAAGATTAACTGGTCTTTAAAAATAATTATTAACATTTACCACCATCTTAAAATCCAAGATGGCATATTTAATCAAATTTGACCCTTAACAAAGGATTGCTTTTTCTTGTGTTGCGAGACATTTTTCGACCCGTTTTTAAATTTATACAATGATTTGTACCTCGTTCATCGTGGCAGACATAGCGCTTTTCCATAAATTCAAAAAAAGTCAAAAAGTTTTATTTTCGAACAAGTTTATTAAGAATGCACACAATTATTTACCTTATGAGGGAGGTGGGGGGTGGGGTTCGGTTCGATTTACCCCTATGGGGGATATGCTACATCTGACAGTCCTTCTACCAGATTAGTGAAACATTTCTACACTTTACCGTTTCTACATTTTACTTTTCAATAAATAATTTTTTTATGAATTCTGTTTTCTACGATTTTCTTTTTCGTTCCATTACAGTTTCTTGGGAACTTTTTCATTTGTACAAAATATTTTTTACAATTTTTTTTCTATACCTATTTTGCATTTTTATAAATTATGCGCGTCCAAAGAAACTAGATTTTTCCAAGGTTTTTCTATCGCATTTCTAAAGGTTGCACAATTAAAATTAAAATACAAAACTTTAAAAATAACCGAAAATTAATTTAACTTTTCTAAATTGTTTTTTGTCATTTTCAAAATATTAGTTTAATTGCATTTTGTTGTATGGTATACTGCCGTCAAAAGAAAAAATCACGTATAAATGGAGAGTAAAATTTTGGATGCAAATAAAATAGAAATTTATTTTCCGGAATAAAATCTTATGTCCTCAAATACCAAATTGCAAATAATGCAAAGACCTAAAACTATAAACAACAAATAAAATTAAAGAAAAAAAATCTGCTAAAAGCCAGCAGAGCAATGTTTTTTTAAAAAGGGTTAACAGTGAATGTTAAGCAATTAAATATTTTATCACTTTATTTACGATTAATGTGTTTCTTCCTCGTCTTTTCTGTGTCTATTGTCGATCTGACTATAATAAAAAAAAAAACATAAAAAAAAATTCTTTCCAATTTTTTTTTGTAAAAGTGGTACAAAGATGGGCACTGACATGGTAAATATAGAACAAATAGATCTGAAAATCTTGTAGAATATTTTATTATCATCCCTATCTTATTTCTAAAATTTGGTGATCTGCTAAAAGCCAGCAGAGCAATATATGTTTTTTAAAAAGGGGTACCTACAGCGGTTCTAACACAGTGAATGTTAACATATCGCCCCCTCAAAACTGACAGTTTACAGTATTTTTCTAATTATTTGCAAACTTCTAACTTGACCAAAAACAACTAAGTAATAGTCATTGAGGCTGACCAAAAGTCCTCTCTAACGATGTATAACACGCCCCCGTTACGTCAGTGGCGCACCTTTTAAGGCATTTTCATAAATGAGAGGTTTGGAAAAACAATATTTTTTAATTTTCTTGAATTAAGCTAAAGAAATTTTCTTTCCAACGATGTATATCACTTACCCCATGGTTGTCTTAAATGAAGATTCAAGTGTATATCAAATTTGACCATTTTTGGGGCGTCTATGCAAGATCTACTGCTGCGTTGATGTACAGCGTTGAAAAGGAAATTTCTTCAGCTTTAAAAATTAGTTTTAAAACCAGACATAAATCGTCGTCTGGCCATCTGCAATCGCGTGCGGAAAAGAGGCACTTTCCGCACTAGTTAGGTATACTACTATTTTCTATAAGCGTGCGGAAAAGTCCACTTTTCCGCACGCATTTTAGTGTGGAAAGTGCCACTTTTCCGCACTAGTGCGGAAAAGTAAATTTGTTACGATTTTGAGGTGTTCTATAACATTTAGACCGTTCAAAATACATTTGTATCTTTCCTAGCACACGAAATATCCTAAAAATATTCAAATTGACTAAAATTCTGCTATATTTTTAATATTTTCGATAAAATAAAGTTTTCAGTAAAATAGGTTCAAATTATAAGTTTTAAACCTCCCCGGTATAAATATCGTCATTGTCAATGTCAAACAACAATGAACACTAGTGGTTTTAGATTTGGCATCTTAAATCACCATAGCAACAAAGTACAAACAAACTGTCAAAACAAAGCCAATTTTGCAGATACAAGCGTCTTTTGAATTTTTCAAACAAAAAAATCAGATTTTCAATGGATTCTTCGGACGAAGATCTACCCCAGTCAGTTCTAGAAGCCGCTAGAATGTGAATATTAATAATTGATTTGATTAAAACGTTTTGAATATAAATAATTTTCTGATTAATTTTTAGTTCTTTCCTCACGCTTATAGAAAAAATAGTGTACCTAACTCGTGCGTAAAGTGTCTTTTCCGCACTTGATTGCTGGCCAAACTCTCTGCAATCGCGTGCAGAAAAGAGGCACTTTCCGCACTAGTTAGGTAAACTACTATTTCCTACTTGCGTGCGTAAAAGTGCACTTTTACGCACGCATTTGCGTGCGGAAAGTTGAACTTTCCGCACGCCGTGAATTTTAGGCCTAATTAGACTTATTGACCCATTTATAAACTCAATTAAATTAAAAATGAGGCCTAATTAGACTTATTGACCCATTTATAAACTCAATTAAATTAAAAATGAAAACAGAATTTGTTTTTTGCTGTTTTAATGTAAAAAATACCAAATATATTAAAATGTAAAACCAAGCTTTTTATGCAACTAGGACAAATTTTGTACCTAACTCTTGCGGAAAGTGCCTTTTTCGCCCTTGACGGCGTGCCCGAACTCCGCAAAGTGTCGTTCGGGCAACTGCCGTCGCGTGCGTAAAAGTATCACTTTCCGCACTAGTTAGGTAAATAACTATTTCCACATCTCTTATTTATTTAAATTCCTATAAAAGGTGCGCCACTAATGTAAGGGGGGCGTGTTATACATCGTTAGAGAGGAATTTTTATCAGCCTCAATAATTGTTACTTAGTTGTTTTTTATCTAGTTAAAAGTTTGCAAATTAATGGGAAAATACTCTACGAGAGCACTTTTGAGGGTGGTGAGAGGGGGGATGCCCCAAACCCCACTTTAAAGAAGGTCAACTATTTACTGAATTACAAAAATTAATGTTCAAAATTTTTGTTTGATTTAAGGATTTATACAAACACATTTATATTTATTTCAAGGCGGCTGTTTAAAAAAATATATGACTAGCCTAATAAGTATTTAACTGTATACAATAGGCTTTTAACCAAAAATATTTTTTGAGAAAAAAATTGTGTTAAGGATAAAAAATACCACAAAAAAAATATAAAAAGAATATTTTAAAAATTGTCCCTCTTTTTCGTACGCTAATGGAACGTGCGCCACTGCCGTCAGAGGGTGCTAAGGTATATCGTTGAAAAGGAAATTGTATTGAAAAATGATCTCCGGAAGATTTTTAGAAAAGTTGACTGTTTTCGAGTTATTAGCAAAAAACTATCAAAAAGCACGTTTAAGGGGGGAAACCGCCCCCCTGCCAAGGTTGGGGAGGAGGTTTTCTTTCGGAAAATGTTCGGGCGAGTCTTATGTCTATCCATACTAAGTGTGTTGCTTCTGTCATTAAACGCAGCATATCGCTTGAATCTCGGATGTAGGGCCTGAACTATAGATATACCCACATAGCACAAAAATCACATCAACGTTAAATTTACGTAAACAAAAATAACAACGTTTTTTTTACTTGAAAACAACCTCATATCATGTTATATTTATTTTGTTAAATCTACATGCTTAAAGATACCTTAAAAACAAGGAGAAATCAAGCTATAAAAATGTACCTTTTGCTGAAGTTTCTCGTGCTGTGTATATAACCGGTTTTTTTCCTCGTTATTTTCATGTACCAAATTCACAATTGAAAAGTCCTCCACAACATGTTCTAAAACGCCACTAGATTAAGACTTCTCAAACCTACTGACTTTCTGCGTCTTTTTTGGTCACGTTTTTTTTAATAACTTTTTTTTTAACTTAAAAGGGACGCGAAAGGAAGTTATAAAAGTTCACTAGTTTAAGACTACAACACTTCAAGACAATTTTAAAGATGGCGCTCAAGGTAAGAGAAAATATCTATGTATCTAATTATATACATTAAGTTTTTTTAAAAAGCTAAACAAGATTTATGAACAGTAAACACTTTCACAGAATATTAATGTGTCTTTATCAGGTTAATAACAGATGCGTCGTGATCGTGGATCAGGGATCAGTCCCTTAACAGGTTTTTGGAGTTTAGAGGCCAAAGCACTGCCTGATAGATTTCGTCAAAGTGAAAAATCCCGACTAGCGATGCTGCTAGTAAAATCTCCAAAATATTCGGTAGAAAAAACATGCAAGTCGCCATTTTAAAATTCGTGTAGAAAAGGCGTGAATCTAATGTGATTTTAACGTTGATGAAAATCACTTGAAACTAACGTAAAAACATTGCTGTTTTAATTTGATAAAGGCGTTATTAAAACGCAGTTTTTAGCAACGTTATTTTTTATAACGTTAATGAATGACCTATTAAGCTTGTTTTCATATATAAATGAAACGTTTTTTTCTAGCAGCTTTTAAAATCAACGTTTTATTTTCTCACGCCTTTTTTACGTGTTAAACACGTGATTGTGCTATGTGGGTATATGCAAAACTTAATAGACAGCCCTCGTGTTAGATTCATAATAAATCACTACGTAACAAATTTAAAAAAACTAACGATACCATAAATAATTTCATAAGTTTTTTCAAGAGTGAATTGAGAATCCCTCACACTACGAAACTGCATGGCTACATAACATAGAAACACACACATGCACAAACACAGCACAGTGGCCTGCAATGGACATTTTTTAATTAGTGTGTGCAATGGGCAACATGCGATGCGATGCAATGCAATGCAATGCACAGACATTTCGGACCGGCTATTAAACAATAGCTCGAAATTTAATTCTGTTTTCATTCCCTCAAGGCACCTATGGCCGATAATTAAAAATTTACGTTTATTTAGGCACACACATACGTCCGTGCCAAAAACGTATATTATGATTCTACCGAGTGTCAAGCGGAAAAAACTACTTTCTATGGCCACACTTGAAAAATTCATATTTTACAAACAATATACAACTAGGCTAGCTTTGACAAAACATTTCTTGATTTACGAAAGTATAAATTATACAATCATTTACCCATCGCATTTAGACAAACTCAAGATTTAAAAGTATTCAGAAGGTTAGTACGTAATTGCTTTGAAACAAAAGTTTACTATAGATGCAATGAGTATTACACAGATGGGCTTGATACATAATTTGAGTAACTGTGATTATATGTCTTATATTTTTATTATATTTTTTTATGTAACCTGAATTTTAATTTTAGATTAACATTTAATTTTTTTTTTCTAAGTAGTTTCGTTCCAACTTTTTAATCGATTAATTGTGCTGTTGTAAATTGTGTATGTTTGCACATTTATAGTTGTCCATATTTTACAGAAATTGAAATAGTTGGGTACAATTTTAATTTATATTGACTTAAACATGCTCGTTCGTATTTTACTGGGATTGCGCTTAACTTCATTCAGAACATTCTCAATGGCCTAAAAGGGGGCTACTCTTAATTATAGATTGTGTGTGTGATTATGCAACTAGACAATGTTGTTTTTATTAGTGCTGATTTATTACTATTTACTTTAGTCTTAAGTTCCTGCTTTGTCAATAGGAATTAATTCTTCAGACAATAAAGCTTTTTTGAATTGAATTGAACATACGGGTAAAAACGCTAACCAGCGTTGCTCTGTCCTGAAAGAAAAGAGCTGTCGTAGGTCACGGATTGTTTCTTCTTCTTTTTCTTTGCAATCGATCTTTTCATTGATCGATATGTAAAGCAGTTTATTTTCGCCTGCTTTTGTTCTAGTTTCTCTCGTATCTCGGTAGATGGCGCTTCTTGCGAGGGTTTTCTCACTGTGTACATAGGATTCGAGACAAAACCGTCTAATTAAGTTCGCAAAGGTGTCACATTGACCAAGCAGTGTTCTGAGGAGTCCCATAAGGTCGAAACAGTTAACTGTAAACACTTATTAGGTGTCAATTAGATCTTGGACCCCCGTGAGGTTAAGCTTTCAAGCTACCAACGGAAAAATAAGAGAAAAACAAAAACTTCTTTTTAGCCGATTAGCCACGAAAACTTGTTTAATTTTAAAATGTTATTTTCTGCACTTGAGCTGGCGGCCGACATCAAACGCCGAATCGCACACCAGTTTTGCAGCTGGTTAGTGGCTGGTGGATCTTTGAGCCGCCGGCCGACATCAAACTCCGAATCGCACACCTGTTTTGCAGTTACGATCAGCGACAGCCTACGTCGGCACCCAGAAATAGGTCTTGGGGGGGCCCGAGCCTTTTGGGGGGGGGGGAGGAGGACTCATATTGTCGTCTTTTATGGTATTTTATCTTTTCATTCATAAAATATATGGAACATATCTAAAAAAATCTTAGGTTTGGGTTCGGTTCGGTTCGGTTCGGTTTCCCCGGCCGCAACCCCCGCCTTGGGTGCGCCCATGCTATATTAAGAGCCGGATTTGATTTTTAATTATCTCTTGAAATTCTAAGCAAATGAGGATCAGTTTTTTCCATCTCCCCTACAATAGAGACCCTGTATGTATGACATATTTTAAAGAAATAATTCTTTAAGTCATAGATACAGGGTCTCTAAAAGTACCTGAGACCTCGCAAAAAAATCGAATTTGAGACACCCTGTACATAAATATCATGCGGACACATAAAAAGCCCGGCCGGTTTCCAAAAAACGAAAAACTTATTCTCTATTGTTTAAAACTTTTTGATCGAATCCGTGGCGAACAAAAATATTAATTTGTTGAACACAAAAGTCCCGTGTTTGTTTTTGAAAAATTTCTATGAAAAAACGTTTTTTGTCTTCCTACTCTATGTTTGTACGGTGTCGCTAAGTTGGCCATTGGAACTTTTTATTTCACTCAGGAAAGACCTAATAACCAAACTTTGAAAAATGTTATTTTCAAATCTAACACAATTTTTATGCCTCTTTACACAGAAAAACTTTGTCAAGTTTTTTTGTAAACCCAACAAAAATGCACTCTACGATACATGATTTTGTGGAAAAAATCGCCATTTGTATTTGGAAGTTCGCACCATTTAAATCATACAAATGTGCGTATTCATTTGAGGCAGAATGTGCCTTAAATGAATACGCTGTTAGAGGTTAATCTACTTTTGGTCAAAATGTAGGTATGTTCAATAAGTCGAGCAATGCATCATGAACCGAGATGGCCTTACAGGAGGGGAATGTGGAGGTAAGTATGAAGGACGTTTAGGTCAAGAGGAGGGCCCCCAGGGCATGCATGGTGCAAGATATTAAATTAAGCCGGAAGCCACATACAGACCGACTAACAACAAAGACGACAAAGACATTCTGTGGGGACTCAGCCCAAGGATCATGCATGAGGATCCACTACAAATCTATGGTCTGGTGGTTGGGGCAATCAAAGCCACTAATGCCAAAAAGGCCGAGGCTAGCGACTTTGAGAATCACCGGAGCTTTAAGGTCTACTCCCAACATACCCCTGAAGACTATCCTAGACCTCCCATCGCTATCCTCCTGGATAAAAAAGAAAGCGATGGCAACATACCTTAGGATAAGAGACGCGGGCGTGTGGAGAAGGAGCGGTGGGCAAAAGACAAAGGACATTCGGAAATCGCGACTGTTACGGAAAAGGAGATTTCTCTATCGACATACAGGCTAGCGATTCCAGAGAAGTGGTTAAGGGAGAAAGGAGATACCGTGTAACCATACCGTCAACACGGGATTGAATTCCTTAGCGATGCCTCGGTCTGCTATATAAAGACGGATCAAGACTAACAGATCGGAATTTGACCGGTACAGGATTGTACATGGAAAGCAAGGGTTTTAGAAAAAGCTAGTCGCTGGGATCCAATGCAACAGTCTTTCAGGCGATGGTTTAGGCTATACTGGCGGTAACATGAAAGGAAGAAATTAGAAACGAAACAGAAAAGTGCCTCTGCATCTGTTCAAATGGTCAAGTTGCACTGAGAGCAGTGTGCAAACCAACCATGTCTGTGAGTTTGGTGCGCAGGAGTGCGCGGATGCACTACAGGAGTTGGCCGGAACAAGAGAAGTGGAGCTCGTGTGGGTCCCAGTAAGATTGATAAGGCATAAAGGCAAGCTTGCTTTACGATGAGTGTTCTTAGGTCCCAGGCCAAATGGGACTCCCAGGAAATGAGAAAGCGGACGAAGTCGCCAGTGGTAGATTCCGGCAGAAATACGTCGGGCCCGAGCCTTTTCTCGGGCTCACAAGAGGGCAGATGAAAGAGATACAAAAGGAATGGACAAATACAGGAAACACCAGACAGGTGGAGGAGTCTGTGATAGGATACAGCAGGTCCCGTGGGAACTGGCTGCTCCGTAGAACATGAACAGAGTTAGGAGTCATAGTGGGAGTCTTAACCGGACACTGCGTCCTACCAGGACATTTGGCGAAGATGAGAATGAAGGAGGACGCGACCTCGGCGCATTTCCTCTCATGATGTAAAGCATATAAGGAGGCAACAAGAGAGGTATTCGTAGAGGAAGCCTTTGAGATGGTGAACCTTCTGACAGATTCCTTAGAGAAAAAAGGACGTAGTAGGGGGGATGCCCGGGGGTTGGCGATAAGGGCGCTTCATGTGCCTAGTCGCCAGGCTTAGAGCCTACCTCACACTACTACTACTAGGTTGGTCGGTATAATATCGTGGTCCTGACTACAGGAATTATTCGTGTGATCCTGACCAAGGAATAAGATCTATTCAGTATTTTTAAATTTTATTTAAAAATATACATATACATATGATTTAAATGTCTTTATATCTACATATGTCTGCATACATTCCGTGCGTTAAAGTCGGCATGAAATAAGCGGCTAAAATATTAGCCGCCGCAAAACATGTAGGTAACACTTGCGTACTCTATAATTACTCGTCCATATTGAAACGCATTTGCATAATTCAGGCAGTCGAGCAAAACGGCTATTTATTAGCTCTGGCTGTATCAAGATCCCCAGTGGTGGCCGTTAAGACCGCTTGCTGAAAAAAGGGAAATTGAACACTGCAAAAAAAAATTACAATAAAACAAAAAAAATTCTCAAATAAACAAGCCAGTAAATCGTTTCTCGTACATTAGGTAAATAAAAAACAATTAATTCATATTCCATTCCTGGTTTTTTGACCAGGAAAATCGAAATTTTACGAACGTTGCCGATTTTTTGCGTGTTATTGCCATATGGTTTTATAGACAGAGTCTGACAGAGAGGGAAATATCGAAACCACAAGAGCTTGGACAAGGACACAACATGGGCTTGGTTCCGATTTCACCTTAAAGCTCGAATTACTTATCCAATACGAGGGTCGATGCAAAAGATGCTGTATAGGAAAATAATAAAATTTACCTATCTGTGTATTTTCAATACCTATACATATAGAAAATAATAGTTTTAGAGTAAATTGCTTTGCATAACTAGGAAAGCAAAATTTTGTATCTCAAGGCAAAATACAGGCCATAGAGGTCTGTTTATGGCAAAACCTGGGAAAAAGATATCAAAATAAGGATATCATGTTCTTCTCAGATAGTCAAGCAGTAACAAATAAACTCAAACGTTCTTCGGAACTGCCTACAATAGAATCACTTCTAACCCTGGAAAAACACAACATGGTTACCCTTGCATGGGTGCAGATTCTCTAGCAAGAAGAGTCTAGGAGAAGGAAAACCATTGATAGGTCCAGATCCTGTATTTGAAGTTCGAAAAACCTTGAAACGTAGCTGTATCCAGAGATAGGTAGTTGAACAATATCGATCGTTTAACTCTGAGGAGAGCTCACAGCAACATAATGATGATGAAGTCCTCCTTAACATTACTCATCTGTAATCTGTAACCTATTTACTTGACCTTAATAGGAAACAAATCTAGACAGGTAACTGCAGACTGAGGAAATCCCTACACAGCGTGGGAATCTACAGAGATAAGTTGACAAATTAGCCGCTTACATCTTATCCGAGTAACCCCAGCAGTAACCTTCTGCAGAGTCAGAAACTTCATGGGTACCGATTCGCGTTCTTGAACGATGTGATTATTTCCATCACATGCTTTGGCCAATGGCAAGCTTTAAATTAGTTTAGAGCCGTCACGTACTATGCGAAAAGACCCCATTGCGCAAGCTTCTTCTACGAGCCGGCCGAGAACGTTTAGTCGGTAATTCAGTAACTGTGAAGAGCAGGCGACTATGCCATTGGTCGACGCAAGTGGTTTCGACCAACACGCGACCACTCAGACTTTGCTATTGGTCAAAGCGTGTGATGTAAATCACCACATCGTTAAAGTACGAAAATAGCTACCCTGGAGGAAGACCCGTCGGAAGAGGCAGTCTGTTAAAAATACCTAAGGAAGGGCAATTGCCTCGCGAGATCTTTAACTTTCCTTAATTAGAAAAACACACAGAAATACAATAAGCTTAATAGCTGCACTCTCTGGGTCGCCAAAACCTATCTCAAGTGTCCATAACTCTTCCTACAAGTTTTAGCAATTTTAATTGTAATTGCTTTTAATGTAAAATTGTTTTTGAATACATTTGAATTTCAATAACGAATCTGTTAAGGATCATAAACTAAGCTTCTCAGAAATAAATAAATTTGATGACTTTTTTTAAGTTCATCCGATCTTTAAATTATATAATTGTCTTACATACAGGGTGTTCGGCACATGAACCGTCAAAATTTATTGGGATATTGTTGGGGTCATTTGCTACCTTTTCAACCTTGGAACTTGGGTCCTAAGAGTCACGGCTAAAGAGATATGAATTTTTAAATTTTTTTTCTCAAATTACCCAAAATCCCACCTTTAAACCCTCGTAAGCTTTTTATTAATGTCTGCAAAAGCACCATTTTTTTAAATAATTCTGTAATCTTATGCTTCTTCAACTAATTAATAGATTTGTTAAAATTGATGTACCAAAGGGTGTGAAAGAAAATCAATTTCAAAATTAAAAATCAAAAAAAGTATCAACAATTAAGAAGTTCATTTTCTTTTAAAAACTTCTTTAGTTAATTACCTTTTTAACGGTATGCTACATTAGTGATTTTGTGAAAGAAAATCAATTTCAAAATTAAAAATCAAAAAAAGTATCAACAATTAAGAAGTTCATTTTCTTTTAAAAACTTCTTTAGTTAATTACCTTTCTAACGGTATGCTACCTACACATTGATAAAAAAAACATTTCTGCTTTAAAATACGGATATTCCGTCAGAAGGGGGAGACTCGTTCGGAATTGGTAAGAAAAACAATTTGATGATTATGATCATTTACCTACTTAAACAAAAGTTAAACTTTTAACAATAATGTATTGTTTTCTTTATTTATAAATTTTGTTCGAAACGATCATAAACATCAAATTGTTTCTCTTATCAAGTCCGAACGATTATTGCCCGTCTCACGGAATTTTAAAGCAGAATTGTTTTTTTTTTGATCAATGTGTAGCATACCGTTAGAAAGGTAATCAACTAGAGAAGTTTTTAAAAGAAAATGAAGTTCTCAAGTCTCGATACTTTTTAAAACTTTTAATTTTGAAATTGATTTTCTTTCACAAAATCACTAATGTTCTTCAATAAAAAACCTCGTATGTCCCTTTGGTACATACATTTTAACAAATCTATTAATTAGTTGTAGTAGCATAAGATTACATAATTATAAAAAAAATGGTGCTTTTCCAGACATTAATAAAAAGCTTACGAGGGTTTAAAGGTGGGATTTTGGGTAATTTAAGAAAAAAAATAAAAAAATTCATATCTCTTTAGCCGTGACTCTGAGGACCCAAGTTCCAAGGTTGAAAAGGTAGCAAATGACCCCAACAATATCCCAAGAAATTTTGACGGTTCATGTGCCGAACACCCTGTATAGTTTTAACGTGTGTTACTCTATATAACTTTATTGCATCTCTCCCACTTGGCAGCGCCACTGTGATCAGACGTCTCGACCCTTTGGCTATGCAGCTATCCTCTATAGTTAGAGCTCATGAATCGCATGGCAAACCACTTATTAACTGTTTTTATCCGTTTCCAAGAATTCTCCTTTTAAAAACCACGAACGAAGATTTGGTCGAATAAAGACCATCGACCACTATTCGATACGTCGCGTCGCCTCTATTTTTGTGATTTTATGCTTTCGTATCTTTGGTTAGGAAACATAAGGGACCAGGGTTGGATGGGCTCAAACAAACCGGCCCTGGCAATTTTTTTTTATTCGGCCCTCGCTTCGGCACAAAAATTTTACGGCAAAGAAAACGAAGCCATATTGTGTTATTTTTGTGTTTGATATAATAATTTTAAAGGATGTAATTTGCATTTTGAGAAAAAAAACTTCATATAAACATATGTATGCATGTCCTAAAAATCCTAACTTGTGAGATACGAGGAGTTTAAAGACTTTCAGAAAATCTCCTTGTTTATTATTATCTGTGATACTGCTCTAGATATTTTTGTAAAGTTTTATATTCTGTATACCTGAATTAAACACTACGTACCTATTAACGTAATTAATATCTAATTTTTTCACAAAATGAAAACTCAAAAAATAAAAATAAAAACGTACAAAATTTCAACATATAACAGCACTGCACCCGTTAGTTAAAATCCTGCAAGTAATTTCTTTTCGAATTTAGGTTTTTGGTCTCGACGGATTTTCCATCATGTCCGATGTAATAAAATTTAAAAAAAAAACAAATAGCAGTAACTGTAGTACTGCCTTATAAACAATTAAAACTTTAAAATCGTTTTTTTCCGAACCACACTTTCGTCACTTGCGCCCTTTTAAATACCGGGGGCAAAGCAGGTATGCTAATTTTTCATATGGTAACGACTTTTTTAACAATGAACTTGATGCTCAATGATCTCCTTAATTTGAATTGGACCCAAGACCGATTTTTCAATCGGTTAATCGATTTCTTAGATTTTTTATGTATTTTAGCACCAAAAATGATCTTTCGCAACTAAGATATGAGATAGTGGCAAGGCCGTACCGAAGGGGGAGATCAGGGGGATCAATCCCTGCCAAAATAGTCAACAAAGTGTGTTAAAAAAGATTTCACAACAGCAACACAAATGAGAAAAAAATTGGACAATATTTTTATTACATTTTTTTAATTTCCCGATTTTTTTTCTGGATATTGGTATTGTAAAAAGATATTAATAAGTTAGTGCCATTATCACATTATCTCCTTAATACGTTATACTTATTTTAATATAAAAGTAACTGTAACAGTCAAACGAGTAACGCAGGCCTGGAATTACTACATACAGATGTTTTAATTAGTTTGTTTGTCAAATATACAAAAATAAATATTAATAATTTGGAATAGGTACATCGGGCCTGCGGCCCAACCGGCCCTAAATGTACCGGCCCACCGGGCATTTGCCCGGTTGCCCGCCTATCCCATCCAACCCTGTAAGGGACCTCTTGCATGTCCCATTTTTAACTTATGCTTTATTTAAGGCATGTGCAGTTACCTCGTTTGAACTTTATCCCTTACTAAAGGATAATGTTTGACCTAACTTGTTTTCGAATAACGCAGGCTACTACTCCTTTATTTAGAGACAGTGTTGTCGCGCTTATAACGTATTGTAAATTTAAAATATTTTTGGTACCAGACAATTATTTTAAGAGCTACCAATGTGGGGTAATCCGCAGATTTAATTTTATGCCAGTTATTAAAAATTATTTTTTATAAAAACTGGTAGGTATGTGTTGTTTGGCAACAGTGTTCACCAACTAACCAAACGTCATCAATGTTGCATAACAAAATAAGAAGTAGAGTTTTTGCAAAGTCACTTGAATAACTCCTAATACGGGGTTCTATCGATTTAATGAAATTTTGCTTCATTATGCCCTTCAAAAGTTATCCAAATTCATATAAAATCTTCCTGGTATAATTTCAACCCTACCGACATAGAAGAGGTGCGGCTCTTTGCGGTCCGACCACAAAGTATTTATTTTCCGACCGACCGAGCCCAGGTGGATGAACGGCACCTGATTGGCAGACTTTATTGAGATGCGCTTTTAATTGCTTTCGGGTGTGCTTTTCGGGATCCCTTTAGTCGGCAGTATGCAGAGTTAGAAAATAAATCAGTGTCGTTCCTGTAGGTGTAGGAATATAAAGTTTTATTATCTATTTTTATTTCTTTAGTCTACGCCATAAATAAATGAAATAATTTTCATGAATATATCTACCGCCGCCCATGTCACTTTCTATAAAGGATATGCCGATGGTCGGCTTTTATCTTTGTTCAACTGACTTTGCAAAAACTATACACAGTAAACACAGACCTAATCCTATATTTTCCTCTCAGTTTTTCACTGGTATTGCTTGTTATAATAAAGGATAAAAAATTGTGTCTGCAAAAGGTCAAAATTGGGCTTCTAAATATCACATGACATCTGTCATTTAATCAGTGGCGTAGCGTGGGGGGAGGCGCGGGGGGTTCGTCGCCCCCCCACGCCGGCAACGGATTGAGAGGGCGGCAAATCTGTCGCCGACAACAGAGAGGAAACTAAAGACATGATGACCTTTTTTTGTTTTTTTTTTGGTTGCAAGTTTTTTGATGGGCACCCTTTTTAGCTTTCGACCCCCCCGCCCCTTCAAACACGCTACGCCGCTGCATTTAATGTCGCGTTTATGAAGGATAAAGTCAGCCAAATAAGGGCGTGCAAAAGGGCTCTATTCTTAAATTACGTAACGCAAAAATTCAGGATTTTTAACCCCTTCTTCGTAGCGTTTTCAAAAAAAATCCCATGTAAAAAATATTTGGTGTAACGCAAGGCCAGACCCTCCTCCCCGTTGAGCGTTAGGATCTTAAGAATGGTCGCTCATAGCATGGGCACACACCGGCAGGCACGGAACTACGGAGGGGAAAAAGGGGAAATCCCCCCCCAAATCTGAAACGTTTCTTAGTTTTGACACACAGAATACCCCTCCTGGTCATTATGGAAAATAGTTAGCCCCCTCCCCCCAAAGGTCTCGGCTCCCAGCCTCATGGGATCTCAGGCCCCCCAAAACTGTCACGCCCCACCCCAAAATATTTTTTCTAAATACAGGACCAATTCAAAGTATCGTTGAATGCAAGTGAACCACGTGACTACAGTACCTATTAATCTGGATTCTATAAATAAAAATATTATAAAACACCATCCTACAATGGACACATTTTCTTTGACTCCCCTGGAAGTACCTATGACCCCCCAAAAGTGTTGAATTTGAGCTTTATTATAATCCAATAAGAGCAAAAAACTATTAGGATTTGTTTAGGGGACCCCAATAAAAGAATCGGCCTTTTCCATAGCCTTTCCACTACAGAATAAGTGGGCAAACTAGATCCGTGCTTGTTTCATGGACAAAACAATTCAAAACATTATAAAGCACGTATAATCCTGCTTGGTTGGGAAATTCCCAAACAGTAGGCAATCGTTGAAAATGTACTGAACAATGCTAAAGAGATTTAGCATCACGTAGCTCCCAAAGCAGAAGATATCCCTGATACTTATATAATATCACTACAAAATGTGTAGGAGAGCGAGGCAAGATGACGATGTTAAAGACTATAGCGTCCTGGAAAATACCAAAACCCGGTTTTGACTAAAAAACTTTGTTTAATTGTTAGATAGATGTTTTGGTTTACAAACAAATTTAAAAAAAGAAACAAAAATTTAAACCTTTAAAATCTCCGCAACAAAAAACTTAAAAAATGCATTTTCGTCATCTTGCCCCACTAGCGGGGTAAGTTGACGAGCCTATTGAGGCAAGATGACTAGACACATTGGTCACAAATAAACGTTCCCTTCTTTTCATATATGAGGTGCATGCCTGATGCCCTCAACCCTCGCACCTTACACATTTAATCCAGTCCGCTACTTGAGGTTTAATACATGGTTCTTGGTAGCCTGAACAAAACTATTTTCGTTGTTTTTTTTGTTTCTGGTGGGTTTTGGTTAAAATCATTAAAAAATTTATTTTTAACTTTTAAGACTTTGCCATGACTTTTCTTTTTATTTTCTTGTTCAATCTTTTCCAAGTTTTTTTTAAGCTCTTCTTTATTTTTCATCTTGCCCCCGCCAACTTGCCCCAAGGTACAAATTTGTAGTAAAAAATAAAAAAAATAAAAAAAACGACCAAAGATGTTCATTTACATGTTCTTATATTAAAAATATAATAAATAATTTCCTAGTTACTAACAAATATTAATCGTCCCTTAGATTTTTCCGCAAAAGTTTATTTTACGGCATAAAATTTTATAAGCGACCACTTGAATTATAGGTTATGAGCCATTGTACTATTCTTACGTGCTCCATCTATCTTTAACCCATAAAACTTTGACTTTAAAGAGTTCTTAGATATTTACAGAAAACTGTTTTCAAGGCTGATAAACCGTGGAGGGTGCTAATAGGTTAGGAAGGTATCAGATCTTTCATGGATCCATTAATTTTTTCTGTGCACCCTTCAAATTTTCCATGCTTGCCACTGAAGCAATCATAAATTTTGCCTATAAACTTTTGTCCTTCTTAAGTATAATACTAATGTATAACTTGTTGAAATCAGTCAAGAACTAGGAAAATTTCGGATTCTTGAAATGAGTATAATTGCTCTATATACATAAAAAATTGGCTTTACTGAGTTAGTAAATAGGTAAATTGTATATTTCGGTTTCTTTGAGATTACCATACAGTTTAATATTTAGAATCTATCTGTTTGGGATTCGTATTTAAAGAGCCCTTGAAATGGATTTTCCATAATTCCGTACAGTTTTTGGACCATTTTTAGGGCCCCGCGGATTTTCTCTACATAAAATAAGCATAAAGCATCTTGATTATTTTATATGAGTACAGGAAGGTATTATTGCTGAAAATGCATAGAGATTAAAATTTATTTTAAGCCGGTTATTTAGTATTTTAGTTTTAATCACCATCCATTAAATTAAATTTAAATAAAACATATTACAAATACAGTACTTTATGTACTATGTTGTACTTTTACCTTAAGTTAAGTCTGAACTTAGCATTACCACCACGGATCACCAAATAAACACTATTAAAAAAAGCAAAATTCTTAATATTTGACCTGTAGAATAATTGAGGAGCAACTGACCAAAATGCATTAAGTCCACTTTTTGTGATTTTCGAGGTAAATATAAAAATGTTTGGTTTTTAGTCAATCTATAATAAAAACAACCCAATTCAATCAAAGCGCATTAAATCTATTCAGAATAGCCATAGGCAAACATCAACATCAACACCTTAATTTTTGTGCTAACTTACTTTGATCCAGGGGTGATCAGGTGGGCCAAATTTGTACACCATCCTACAGGACTTTAAAATAAAATCTTGGTCCTGTGGTGCAGCGGCGTAGCGTGCCCGAAAGGGCGGGGGGGGCGACAGCTAAAAAGGGCGCCTCTGAAAACTGATGAAAAATCTTACGGCCAAAAAAAACCAAAAGGTGAACAAGGCGCCTCTCACAGATCTTCAAAAAAAAAGAACCGCGCCGTAGAAATTTGAAACGCGCCGTAGAAATTTGAACCGCGCCGTCTCCAAAAAAAAAAAACAAAGGTCATCATATGTCAGGGGCGGCCAATAAGTCACAAGGGCGCCTCTGACAAAATCTTGCAACTAAAAAAACCAAGAAAAAAAGGTCATCATGTATGAGGAGGCGGCCAATACAACACAAGGGCGCCTCTCCCACCTATGGGGCGCCACTACCCTCGGGGCGGGGTGGGCGACGAACCCCCCGCGCCCCCCCACGCTACGCCGCTGCTGTGGTGCCTTTTAAGGTCCTGTATATTGTCCTCTGGAGTCCTATATGATCCTGTAGACAAAATTTGTACACCTACTGTGAGCAGCTGATCACCTCTCGCTTTGCTCTTTTTTTAAGTTTTTCTCAAAACAACATATTTTGGATTTAATGCATTTTGGTCAGTTGCTCCTCAATTGTAGAAAATTTGCCAAAAAAAAAATTTGCTGCGGGTGTTAGTGCCAAGTTAAATCTCAAAAAAATCTGCCAATCAGGTGCCGTCCATCCACCTGGGCTCGGTCGGTCGGAAAACAAATATTTTGTGTTCGGACCGCAAAGAGCCGCGCCTTTTCTCTGTCGGTAGGGTTGAAATTATACCAGGAAGATTTTATATGAATGTGGATAACTTTTGAAGGGCAGAATGAAGCAAAATTTAATGAAATCGATAGAACCCCGTATTAGGAATTATTCAAGTGACTTTGCAAAAACTATACCTGGGACAAATTATTAAACTAAAAAAAGAAAACCAAACAGCTGGAATCAAAAGACGGGTAAGATCGGCCAGGGCAGCATTGGGTAACTTAAGCTTGATATTAAAAAATAAAAAATATTCTTAGTACCGCAAAACGAAAGTGTATAACCAATGTATCCTTCCTGTACTTGGATCCCAAACCTGGCTAAATTAAATATGGAAGATGTAACAAAAGCCCAAAGATCAATGGAAAGACAAATGTTACATGTAAAGCTAACAGATAGAAAATGAATGAATGGATACGAAGTAAAACAAAAGTAAGGGATGTCAGAGGAGAAGTAGCACAATTAGAATGGAAAATTTCCGGTCATAATATCAGACAGAAGAACTATCGATGGAACAAATGTATTGTAAACTAGGGACTTGGAGAAACACGCGGGAACTAGATGGATGAACACGGCAACAGACAGAGAATAGTGGAAGATATTAGGGGAGGCCTATGTCCAAAGATGGCTAAATAGATAGCTAGAAATAAAATTCTAACTTTAATGTGATGTTAAATCTCCATACCGACTTGACTAGAGGTTTTTACGTCAAAATAACACGAAAGTTACATTTTGTTTGTGTTGGGCGGTCACTCAGGAATTTTCAAATTCTTTCGGACAAAGCAAAAGCAGCTACAAAACGCAAATGATGGATTTGATCCAGAGAGATGCAACATTCATCACTTATTTGATTTCGCGCTTTAATGGGATATTTGTGTTTGGAAGCTAAGCTGTGGCCCATGAGAAACTTAGGCCCTGCGTCTTTTGTGCAAAGAAATTAAAGAAAATAACCTAAAAACTAAAAATCAAAAGTTTTCACAGCTAACGACTAATAAAATTTTTGTTTCTCTTTTTTTTTGTAAGAGTCTTAAGAACTTTTCTAAACCCATCGGATTCCACAGAAAAAAAGTTAAATTAAATCTAGAAAACGTAGTTTCTCGAAAATCTTTAATCATAAGCAAGTTTACTTAACAACGACACCATTTGCTTTTAAACAATAATTAATTTTGGTTGATATCTAGTTTTGAAAAGAGAGTATTTTAAAACAAAAATCTATTTTTCAAAGCAAGTGAGTTTTCTTAATTATATTTAAGTACTTGAAGAAAACTTAAAATACAAGCCAAACAGAATGTGATCGTTTAGTATCAAAGGTAAACCAAGGACTTGAGAAGTAAACAAAGGTGTAGGTTAGCGGATTACTTCTGAAGCTGAAACGATCACAGTATTTTCTTCGAATTTCAATTTTTGTGAAAAGAAAAATAAAGCGGGCTAAAAAAAATAACGACTGGGATGTCTCAAAAATATTATTTTATAAGAATATACTAAAAAACAGTAGGAAAATTGCCTGAGTTTTCAAAAAATATTAGTTCATATTGTTACGGGTTCACAACGACAAATTAAAACTCGCAATTGTTGAAAACGATACGTCAATTTATTTCGACAAATTATGTACAAAAAAACACGCACTTAAACTTAGTAATCACTTGCTAATAATTCACTACTATAATCGGTCTATTAACTTCGTGTTAATCTCACGACCACTACAGCACGTTATCTCTGACTGACCCCTGGTGTGCGACCCCGGCCCTATATATAGGATCGTCCATCTCTCTCGAACTTTCCGGCAGCCTTTGACGTCCGGAAAGTTCCCGCACTACCGCGACCGCAAGCCACAGACAACGCAACTAAAACCTAGACTAAGAATACAACCTTAAGATAAATCGACCTAATACTACACTAAACCTAAATAAATTCCAATTATAAAATTTAAATAACTTAAATTTGTAACACTATCCTCCTCTTCAGGTTTGATCGTCTCGATCAACATTTCCCAGGTAAGGTTTTAGTCTGTCTAGATGAACAACTTTCATCTTGGACTTCGGGCTTCTCTGGATTCGGTAGACTACATCATTAATTCTCTTAACAACTTTATAAGGCCCTTTCCATGGTGGTGTCAACTTAGGTGATCTTCCTTTCTTGCGTTGAGGATTGTATAGCCAGACTTGATCATTCTCTTTGAACCCTGAAGAGTTTGCTTTCAGGTCATATCTCGCTTTCATGCGGTCACTGGCTATTTCTATTCGCTCTCTAACCACTTCATGGATATCGTGCAGCTTTTGCCTTAAACGTTCGACATAGTCATTAACCTCTAAGTGTGCTTCTTCAGGTGAACCAAACATGATATCACATGGTAAACGCAGTTCTCTACCAAACAGGATACTAGATGGAGTAGCTCCTGTCGTATTGTGAATGGCAGTTCTATAGGCCATCAAAAACAATGGAATATATTGGTCCCAATCTGTTTGGTGCTCATCAACAACTTTGCAAAGATGTTCCTCTATTGTTTTATTAAATCTTTCAACCATGCCATCTGACTGCGGATGCAAAGCAGTAGTCCGTGTTTTATGTATTCCTAAAAGGTCACAGAGATTCTGGAAGAGCTTTGATTCAAAGTTTCTTCTTTGATCTGAATGTAGTTCCAAAGGAATGCCAAATCGGCTGAAAACATCATTTACCAGAACTTCTGCAACTGTAGCGGCCTCTTGGTTAGGCAAAGCAAAAACTTCTGGCCATTTGCTAAAATAATCCATGACAACAAGGATGTATTTGTTGCCCTTTTTAGTTTCTGGAAATGGTCCGGCCACATCAATAGCAATGCGTTCGAATTGCAGACCTACGTTATATTGTTTCATTTGACCTCTGGACCTTGTTTTGGGACCTTGGCTGGCTGCACAAGTCGAACATCGGCGGCACCAGTTTTTCACATCTTGAAAGTAATTGACCCAATAAAATCGGTTTCGAATTTTGTCCATGGTTTTATTTATCCCTAGGTGCGCGCCTGATTTTCCACCATGGCATTCGGCCATTATATTGTCTACCATGCTCCTAGGAACCACTACTTGATTAATCACAGTAAGGCCATCGGCACTTTCCCAGGCACGTTTAAGGATGTTTTCTTCTACTATCAGTGAATCCCATTGTGCCCACAGTGATTTGAATATCACCCCTTGGTTTGCGATATCTTGCCATGATGGTCGTGGCTTGTTCTCTTCTTTCAATCGCAAGATAGGTCCTACATCTTTGTCGTTAAGTTGTGTGGTTCTAATCGAAGCCGACATCCATTCTTCATCTGGTTCTAACTTTATCTGGCGCACGTACGTAATTCCTTATTTCTGGTCAATTTTCCTGCAATGTTTACAATCCTCGGGGCAAGGTCTTCTGGACAATGCATCTGCATTATTATGCGCCCTTCCTGCTCGGTGCTTAATTTGATAATGGTATTGTTGTAGCTTTTCTATCCATCTCGCGACTTGCCCCTCAGGTTGTTTCATTTTCATGAGCCACTGTAACGCAGCATGATCCGTTCTAATCAGAAACTCTTGTCCGTAGAGATATTTGTGAAAGTGATCTACGGATTTAACTATGGCTAGGAGCTCCTTTCTAGTAACACAATAATTTCTCTCTGGTTTGGATAGCTTCTTGCTGAAAAATTCGATGACCCGTTCTTCTCCATCTTGTACTTGGGAGAGTACTGCTCTTATGCCATCGTTGCTCGCATCAGTATCTAATATGAATTTTCCTTTTGGAATGGGATATGCAAGAATCGGACTAGAACATAATGCTGCTTTTAGTCTTCTAAATGCTTGGTCACATTCGGTATTCCATTTGTAAGAAGCTTTATCTTCTGTAAGTCTATGTAACGGAGACGCTATTTTGGCGAATCCTTCTACAAATCGTCTGTAGTATGTACACAGACCCAAAAAGCTTCTCAATTCATGTTTGTCACGAGGTTGAGGCCATTCTTTTATTGCTTGTAGCTTCTTTTCGTCGGTATGGATGCCTTCTCGGGAAACGACGTGACCCAGGAACTCAACTTTTTCTTGGAACAGAAAACATTTCTTTGAGTTTAATTTAAGATTTGCGTTCCTGATTCTTGAGAATACTTCTCGTAAATTATCTAGATGTTCTTGAAATGATTTCCCCATTACTATGACATCATCCAAATAGACTAGGCAGGTTTTCCAAGTAAGGCCTCGTAGAACGACTTCCATTAGTATTTCAAATGTAGCTGGGGCATTGCACAGGCCAAATGGCATCACATTAAACTGATAAAGTCCACTTCCAGCAGAGAATGCAGTCTTCTCTTTATCTCTTTCAAAGATTCCTACTTGCCAATACCCACTTTTCAGGTCAAGAGTAGAAAACCAATATGATCCTGCCAACGTTGTTAATGTGTCGTTTATTCTTGGCAGTGGGTAACTATCTTTCTTGGTCACATCGTTAAGTTTCCTGTAGTCGACACAAAACCTAGTACTTCCATCCTTTTTAGTGACCAACACCACAGGAGATGACCAAGGACTTGATGACTCTTCAATAACACCGTCGCTGAGCATTTTATTAATGAGATTGTGAACTTCTTCTTGCTTGGCCATTGGTAGTCTTCTTGGGGGTTGTCTTATCGGTTGGGCATCGCCAGTGTTGATAGCATGTTGAATAAGGTTTGTGCGTCCCGAACTACTCCTAGTTTCGAAGATATTACTTTGTTCTTCTATAAACTCTCTCGCTTTACTATATTCTTCTGGAGTGAGATGTTGCCAAGTTGACTCAAATTGCTGAAGTACCTCCATTGGTAACTTGCTTGTATCCTCGGAAGTTGGCTCTTCACATCTTGTTACTTTCTGTACTGGTTCAAATAATGCTACCACCTCCCCCTTATTAATTTTGACACTATTTGGGAAAATATTGGCGACTCTAATCGGGATGTCTTTATCGGTTTTAACTAGTGATTTTGCAACGAGGTAGGTGTTGGGTGTGTTTTGTTGGCTTATGAGTCCGACGCAGCTTGATGTTTTACTTTCCAGCCTCCCAAAAATTATGGTCTCACTGTTACCGACTAGTCTTGTTGTGCATACTGCCACGACCTTTATTGGTTCTTTATTGAAGTGACTATTTGACAAAATGAACTCTTCATTCCCAAATCTTAGGGTATTAAGTTTATTATCAAACGCAAATCCATGTTTACTTATCAAGTCCATTCCCAAAATAAATTCGTCTTCTATTTCGGCAACCAATACAGTGTGGCGAATCTTCAATCTTCCCAGCTGTAGGTCTATATCTGTCTGCCCCAACACGTCGGCGGATTCTCCAGTCACAGTCTTAAGTGTTATTTTCTTTCCTATTGGTCGAATTTTATATCTCGTTGCAATTTTGAACTTAAGCAATGATATGGCAGCAGCAGTGTCTACTGTTATATTAACTTTTCTCCCATTAATGAGTCCGTCGATGTTAAGACTGTCAGCAGTATGTTTTAGGCTCTTAATAGAGTAAATTTTGGGGGCTCTATTCCCATTAGCCAACACCCGCCCCTCTGCGTTGACTAGTTTTAGTTTTCCTGATCTCTTCTTCGGTACTCTGTCCCGCTAGATGGCGAGCGAGACCTTATTTGGACGCGACAATCGCGTTGAATATGCCCTGTACGTCCGCATCTGAAACACTTTACATTTGGAGGGGATCGTCTGCTTTCTTTCAAAGAGTCAATCTTCTCTATCAGTGATTGAAACATTTGGTTTAGCGTTTTTGAGTTGACCTCATGTCCATTGCTCATTTCTTCTCCTGAATTGAAACAGCTCTTACTTTTGGCCTGGACATATTATTTGATGATTCAATTTCAAGGGCTCGAATCAACACTTCACTGCTGTTATGGAAGCGTTCTCGACGAAGTAACTTTGCTAAGTCCGTGTCTCGTAATCCGTTAATAAAGCGATCTACCGTGAAGGGATCTCTGTAATTTTCTGGCATTTCTGGGTAAGCTAAATACATCAGCCTCCTGATATATGCACTCTTGCAATGATTCTCCTGTTTTTTTGTTGACGAACATTTAATTCTGACCAATGTAAATTTCGCAAGTGTTCGTCTCCATACCTTCTTTCTAGCGCTGCCACTAAAGCGTTATAATTCTGTTTTAGTTCGACTGGAATGGACCGTAAAAGTCCGAGTGCAGGTTCCCGTAGAGCTACTAACAACGCTCTAGCTTTTTCGTCCTCGTCCCAACCATTTGCAGCGGCGGCAGCTTCAAATTGTTGTTTGTAGGTGGACCAGGAGGACGTACCGTCAAAATTTGGAGGCTTAATGTTCTGGTTGGAATTCACGACACATCCCTGAGCTTTTATTTTGTTGTGTTCTTTCTGAAGCTGTATAAGCTGTTTCGACACGTCCTGGAATTTTTCTTCCATGGTTTGAAAAACTTCTTCCCTTACATTCTGTAGTTTGTTCTCCACTTTTTCTTCAACATGTTGTACCTTTTCTTCAACATTTTGTACCTTCTCTTTAACATTTTGTACCGTTTCTTCTACATTCTGCAAATTATTTTGTACCTTTTGTTCTACACTATGCATTCTTTGGGTTATTTCTTCCTTAAGATCTTCGGTTGCAGTCTTGAACTCTTCTCTCAGCTGTTCGGAGTTGCTCTTTATCTGATCGAAGTTTTCTTGCATGCTATCTAATGTCTGTCTCATGTCATTCTGGTTTTGTTCCATGGTCTGTCTTATATCGTTCTGATTTTGAGCCATTTGAGCTGCTAGAGCCTGTATCATTTTAGTTAGATCTTCCATCTTTGCCGATCCTTGTCTAGTAAGCATCAACTTCCTGATAAATCACTTAAAACGTCTATTTTAGGGCTATAAAGCGAATGTCGAAGTCGGTTTTTCAATATCTCTTCCAATTCTTAAATAGAACCTAATGGAATGTTCTGGAATATACTGGTAAATGCTACTCTTTCTGCTACTAGGCAAATGTAGAAGTCACTTTTTGATTATCTCTTTTGGTTCTCGAATATACCGTCGTAGAATGTTATGGAATATTCTAGAAATAATTTATAATTCTTACTTTTAAAATAACTAAGCTACTGTCGAAGTCGGTATTTGTATATCTCTTCTAGCTTTTGAATAGAACGTCGTAGAATGTTATGGAATCTTCTAGAAATTCTTTCTAATTCTTACTTTTGAAATAACTAAACTAATGTCGAAATCGGTATTTGTATATCTCTTCTAGTTTTTGAATAGAACGTCGTAGAATTTTATGGAATCTTCTAGAAATTCTTTTTAGTTCTTACTTTTGAAATTACTAAGCTAATGTCGAAGTCTCTTTTTGGATATTTCTTCTGGTTTTCGAATAGAGCGTCGTAGAAAGTGATGGAATGTTCTAGAAATTCTTTCTGATTTTTACTTTTAAAATTACTAATCTAATGTCGAAGTCGGTATTTGTATATCTCTTCTAGTTTTTGAATAGAACGTCGTAGAATGTTATAGAATATTCTAGAAAATCTCTCTAATTATCAATTTTTGGACTGTAAAGTTAATGTCGAAGTCGGTTCTTAAATATCTCTTTTAGTTTTTTGAATAAAACAATATCGAACTTCTTCGAATATTCTGGAAAAATCACTTACTGTTTTTCTGTCCAATTGTCCTATCCGGTGGTAATATGTAAGGGTAGTCTTTGCACTATTCAGTTCCGAATATTCTGGCAAAATCACTTACTGTTCTTCTTTTTAATTGTCCTAGCCGGTGGTACTGTGTAAGGATAGTCTTTGCACTATTTATTTATTTTAATCTCACTTCTGACACCAATTGTTACGGGTTCACAACGACAAATTAAAACTCGCAATTGTTGAAAACGATAGTCAATTTATTTCGACAAATTATGTACAAAAAAACACGCACTTAAACTTAGTAATCACTTGCTAATAATTCACTACTATAATCGGTCTATTAACTTCGTGTTAATCTCACGACCACTACAGCACGTTATCTCTGACTGACCCCTGGTGCGCGACCCCGGCCCTATATATAGGATCGTCCATCTCTCTCGAACTTTCCGGCAGCCTTCGACGTCCGGAAAGTTCCCGCACTACCGCGACCGCAAGCCACAGACAACGCAACTAAAACCTAGACTAAGAATACAACCTTAAGATAAATCGACCTAATACTACACTAAACCTAAATAAATTCCAATTATAAAATTTAAATAACTTAAATTTGTAACAATATCATATCTAACTATTTAACCAGTGACTAGAAAAATTCGACATATCCGAAGACCTGTCTAATAGGGTGTTTGACAGTAGTAAAAAATAAATATATATTTATTTTTAGATATTTCTTTGGGTCTTGGGAATGCTAAAAACAAACTTTTTTGTTAAATTTTTTCTCAAATTCATAGTTCTTTTAATTAAATAAATTCATTGAATTAAAATAATTAGCTACGTGATTCAAAACAGGCGGTCTACCAATCAGCTGCGAGTGACGTCACAAAACAGTAAACGCCTCGAACGAACCTATTTTCTGTGTATGGTATTGTTTGCTTTGGTTTAAAGTGCGAATTATCGTCCTAAATTAGATTTTATTTTGTGTTTTGCTTTAAAAAACATTTTCAATGAAAAACGGATTCTCCAAAGCCGATAGCTCCAACTTGCCAATGCTGAATTTCTTTATGGTGGCAGGCTTCTTTGCCAACAACAATGATTTTTGTTCTGCGGAATTTAGAAACGTTAAAATGTTGATGTAAGTATTCGATGAATTGTTTTGTATATAACTGAAAGTTTTTTTACGATATTCTTCGCCTACTTTTACTCATTGAGATTTTGAGGTTAGGTTATATGTTTTGCTTTTTTGTTTAATATGCAACTTACAATAGATTCAATTAAATACCCAATCATTATTATTTTAAGCATTAAGAAACAATCAAAAATTGCTTTTTTAAAACAAAATTTTCTAAATACATTTTGTTTCAAAGAATTCTTATGACCTTTCATAACAAATTTCAAAACACCAAAATTATTATGAAGTGAGCTTTTTAATGTTTAGATTGGTTGTGTATCTTTCTACGACCTACGACCAGCAATACTTGAAGTACTGCATAGTCCTGCGTAGGTACTGCCTAGTCCTGCCTAGTCTTGCATATGCACTGCTCAGTCATACATTTGGCCTGCATGTGCACTGCCTAATTCTGCATTTAGAGACACTCCCTAGTCCTGCCTAATAACTGCCTAGCACCGCCTAAAAATTTGTACACCTATCTGCCTATTGTAGTTGTTCACCTTTTGTAATAAACATAACCTCAAAAATTCCATCGTCATTTACGAAATAGTTATATATATTATAGACAACGTGAGAAAAATTAATAGAAACAATTTAGTTATACTCACATCAAAGTGATCTTCACAAATGTAAAGTGAAGATGTATTAGATAAGGCCCTTGTGTCTCTTCGAGCAAGTTCTAGCCACTTTTTTCGTTCTTTTGTTGCTGTAGGCACATGAATAAATAGTTTTTCAGGTGTAGTTATGCTAGTATTCGGACACTGAGGCACTACACACCACATATAGGACATTTTTTTACATAAAAAACAGTAAAAACACAGACCAAAAACAAATAAACACTTGAATGCCGTGTATCGGTCCGCGAGTTTACTGCGCTGTGACGTCATTGCAACGCCATGCTAGAAATGAGCGTTTTAGCGGCAAATTCAAATCGGAAATTAGAAAACTTGATTTTAAATGTAGTCATGATAAAATATAGTATTTTAATAATTTTGCGTAGCAAATTAGGGATCTATGTATCATTCTAAACTCTTTTCTAAAATTTGTCAAATACCCTATTCTAGGGACCGTTGGTTGAAAGTCCTATGCTATGCGTTCTGCGGCCTACGCAAGTTTGTGTGTGATCAGCTTAAGCTGGACTGCCGTTCGCGTAGGCCCTGGCTAAGCTAATACTAATGCATAGGTATAGCCAATGACCGGGCCCGTGGCTATCTTTGATTTATTCGGTATGAAAACTCCCAGGAAAACATGTCTGTCTTATATATTAGAGAGCCTCCTGGTTTTTGAGTAATTTATTAGCTTTCAGGTCGATTGGGGATTCTAACATCAAACAGCGTACTCATATAACGGTCATAGCCGTCATATAGATTAATTAATATTTATTTGGTAGAAATTACATAAACATTAACAATAACAATGTAAAAATTAAATAAAAATACAAATAAAAATACAAATAAAATAAAGTAAAGGTAAAAATCCACACCCTTACATCCTTCGATAAAATAATAAAATTAAAAAATTTTTATTTCATCCAGACCGGAATTTACTGGGATAGTCCCCAAAACTGCTGCAGAATTTCCTCTTTGTATGGCCAAACTTATTTTCTGTGTTATTATTAATTAGTTTTGACAAATATAGGTACATGTCTTGATATCTGTAGCTGCGTTCGGTATTTGCATTTCAGACGCGACGGATTTTTGGTCATGTGATTATAGATTAGTCTGAGCAAATTGGAATTAACTATCCGGATCAAATTTTTATAAATGGTTATAACCTTAAATATAACCAAAAATAATACGATTCGTTAAATACCGAGATGAATTCCAAGACGTGCGCAAGCGTTGATCTGTCACTTCTGCCAACCAATCAACTGAGAGATATTTCAGTATGGTTTTATACAGCAAAACTTTAATAATTCCCAGTTCTTTTTGATGAAAATGCGTCGTTTTTGTGCTGTGAAAATGCCGGTGACGTGCAAGTTGTGTGACAAATTATTTAGTGCCCAATTTAATTTGAATAAACACTGTCATCGGGGTTCTACTGTATGTCTATGCTACGATAAACATTTTTTAAGATTTAGCGCATTTAACTTTGTCAATACTCCCATGGCAAAACAAAATAAACGTGAAATGCAATATAGAAGAAATACTGCATATACCTCAAAAAATATTTATCGCAGCACATAGATATTGTAAATTTTTGAAATCAAAAAGAAATGACGAATCTTAAAATGCAAAATCATACAGGGTGTTCCCTCTCAAAAAATCGACTTCATTGTCACACCCTGTACAGGGTGTCCCAAATTCGTTGTTTTTTTGTGGTGTCGGGTATTTCTAGGGGAAATAGAAAAAACTGAGCCCCCTTTACGACGCTTAAATTTTAAGAGAAGCCTGCATTTTGCTTTTGTGTAAATAGCTTTCTTATAGATCTTTTCTTGAAGAATTGGCAGATGTAAACGGTTTTTATTTATCTGTTTTGGTTTTTAAAATATTGCATAAAGTTGTTATTTTTCTTACAGAATAACTCTCTTTTTATTCGATTTTTAAAATCAGCTTAAAATTTCCTTTAAAATGATGTATCACACTCAATATTTTAATTTTTTTTAATTGTTTTCTTTATTTTTATTTTTTAATCACCTCTTTATAATTTTTTTATTTTTATAATTTTATAATATTAAAATATTTTAAACCCATTAAGCAAACTAAAATATGTGGTAAAAATAAAAAAAATTAATTTTATGTGATATCTCAAAAACTAAACGTGACAAATTAAATTTAATTTAACAGTTTAATTCCTCTTGGAATGTTTTCACAGAAATAAAAAATATTAATAAATAAACAAGTTATAGACCCCTTCCCAAAATGCAGACTTTTTAGAAACACCCCGTAGTTTAAAAACGGCTTGCTACATCAAAATGCGATTTTCACATTTAAGCTTCTTTTGAAATTTGAGTGTCGCAAAAGGGGATCAGGTTTTTTTAGCCCCTCTAGAAATACCCGAAACCTCCCAAAAACATCGAATTTGGGACACCCTGTACATGGTGACGGATAGAAAAAAATTATGTTGGCTTTTAAAGTTGTCATAATTAACCAAAAAAATCTACAATTTATTATAGCCCTTTATTTTCAATGATAAAGTTGCTGAGTGCTCAGGTTATAAAAAAACCACCCGATACCTACATAAAATCATACCTAAAAATTAGAATTGACCATTATTTTATACCTTGAATTTTTTATTATGCGTTAAGCTCTTCGATCTCGCGCCAATCCCGGTATTCGCGCCAATAATTTAAATTAGACATTTTGACATTAATTTTGGCGCATGCTCCTTTGATGGAATTCATCTCGGTATTTAACGACTCGTAAAATAATATGTACATATTGCAACTCACACCCAGCTATAATTTTTACAAAATTTTTCTGTGATGTCGGAAATTTATATAATTTAACAATCAAATATTAAATAATTCGATTTCAATCAAAGAAATTTATAGTAAATTATTTTTGTAAACAAAACAAACACAACACAACGTCACAATCTCGGATTAATCTGTTTTGTCTATCAAAATGTACGGAGCAACCAGATTTACGTCAGCTACAAGCTGCGTTCGTTATTTACGTCGGATTAATCTCTTTGATTGAAATCGTTCGTTAATTCCATCTAGATCTAGCAGGAGGTAGATCTGAATCGTTCGGTAATTCTGCTCAGACTAGTCAGACGTAAATCTGGTTGCTCCGTACATTTTGATTGACGAAACAGATTAATCTGAGATTGTGATGTATGTTGTGCATTTGTTTTGTTTACAAAAATAATTTTTTTATGTAAAAAGATTAAAATCGAATTATTTGATGTTGAAGACAACAAATTATATAAATTTCCAACATCACAGGAAAATTTTCTCAAAATTAGAGGCGTGAGTTGCAATCTGTACATAATATTTTTGGTTATATTTAAGGTTATAACCATTTATAAAAATTTGATCGATTTGATCTGGATCGTTCGTTAATTCCAATTTGCTCAGACTAATCTGTAATCACGTGACCAAAAATCCGTCACGTCTGAGATGCAAATACCGAACGCAGCTAGTGTATGAGTGTATGGAATCTCTTAAGGTCCATTCTGGAATATAATTTTAAAGGAAAACCATTTCGAACGTCTTAATTTTTTTTGACTGTTTTTTTAAAAATTTTATTGCATATTCGATATTAGAACCCATTTGTATTCTATAACTTTTTTCCGGTTAAATTAACTCAAAAATTGGATAAAAATTACTATAAAATTATTTATTTCTATATACGGTGTTTCACGAACATCGAAACAGAGGCCTTTTTGGGTATTTAGAGTGGTAATTTAGAGAAACGCTCGGACACGTCGATTTTGTTTGCGAGGGGGACACTTTTTGGCTTGAAAACTTTGTAGCACGAACCCCCTTTGAGGGTTATACTTTATATTTTGAATAGGGAAAGTGGGTCTAGTAATACCTTGTTTTGAAGCTCTCATGAATATCTTTACAACCGTCTAAAAATTTTGAAAATCCATCGATTAGTGTTTAAGATATTTGCTTTCAAATTTACCATGGAATGATAAAATAAAAATTAAATTTGAAGGAAGTTCACAAGGTATATAGTGTTAACAAAAAAGTTGAAACTTTTTTGTTAAGACTTTATACCTCGTGAACTTCCTTCAAATTTAAAAAAATGCAGGGCTCAGGCTGTTTTCTGGGAGCAGATTATATCTGTCTCCGTCGCGACGTCAAAATTAGCTTCAAAACCGAGGCAACCCTGACCGAAGCTGCAAATTGACAGTTGGTCTCTCCTCAGTAAACACCATATTTCATATTTCTTTTTCAGTTACCCACATCATCATTTCATCTCCTTCCATTTTATGGTTATGCTCGGGCTGAATGAAGCCTAATGAGGCAGAAACGCGTCCCCGTAGCTACCTTTACCTCTGAGGTCTTGCCCGTGAAACTTTTTTGTTAAAAATTAAATCCGAAAAATAATAAAATTCTAATTGAATCGGTCATTTCAAAAACAACACGAGTCACACTTCTCTAATTTTACAGTAGAGGGAAAAAACTACCTGGAAACCTGGACTAGTGTTATTTTTGCACATACTTAAAAATTTGGTTATTGCATATATCAATAGATTAATTTCGGACTGTTGTCATTTTTGCTCAGAACGTGCATTTACCTTAGAGGAGTCGATTCCACTGAAAAAAACTCAGTTTCTGAAAAAAGTGGACTCATGTCGTTTTTGAAATGACCGATTCAATTAAATTTTTATTTTATCAGTCCATGTTAAATTTGAAAGTTTAAAGGCAATAATCTCAAAAACTAATGGATAGATTTTTGAAATTTTTACATGGTTGTAAGGACATTCAAAAGGTCTTCAAAACAGGGTATCACTAGACCCACTTCCCCATTTAAAATATAGGGGTAAAGTATACCCCTCGAGGAGGGCTCCTGCTACAAACATTTCAAGAATCAAAAAGTGTCCCCCTCGCAAACAAAATCGACGTGTCCGAGCGTTTCTCCAAATTCGCACTCTAAATACCCCAAAAGGCCTCTGTTTCGAGGTTCGTGGCGCATTTACACGGGTCGATTTCTGGCCATGCGGCCAGGCCGCACGGCTAAAATCGCCCGTATAAATGGGAAATCGTCTGCGCCGCATGCGACTAGATCGAATCTGCCACAAGTTGCGTGCCTCTCGACTTTTGCCGCGCGATCGTAGGTCGCATGCGACTGGTGACTAAAATCGACCGTGTAAATGGTTAGGTAATTCGCAGCCGTATAGGTCATTTGCACAGTTTTTTGATTTAGGAGTTTGTAACAACAATATTTCGCGTTTAAAGATAAATTTTCTGAGTGCTACGAAAAATATCCCTGCCTGTGGAATCCTAGAGCAGAGAAGTACAGAAAAAATGATGTGCTTTTGGGTGCCCTGACAGCAATTATTGCAGAAATTGAATTAAACATGTCTCCAGAAGCATTGAAAATTAAAATAAAAAATTTAAGAACCACATATATCAGAGATATTATCTTTGTTTCTTCTTCTCTTTGTATTTTTAAGCAATTCTTTAAATATTGCTTTACGCGCTATTTTAATTCCATTACGTAAAACACCTGTTTTACACAACGTTTTCAACAAAAATGACCTATTTCCTTGTGACTTTAGTCGCATCGTGAAAATGGGTTAGCGATTCGACTTGCCGCACGACAAATCGAGGTGACTCGCCGCACGGCTAAAATCGACCCGTGTAAACACCCCTTTTTTTTAGCAACAGCGATTTTTTGTAGAATGGTTCGTGATGCGAAAAAATCGCAAGAGACAAATAAGTTTTCAAATGAAACAGGGTTTTAATTTCTTGTTTTAAAATTTGCCAGTGGCTTACTTAAATACCCCTGTATCGCCCTGTCACTTTTCTCAACATTTATACAGTAGGATACAAACTAATCTAAAAAAAAAACAATTTTCAGTAAGTAGGGAGCAAGACTACGTTTTATAAATTTTTTATTTAGTATAGGGAAACATGCAGCCTCTTGGGAGTTTATCTCATGCTATTCTAAAATTCAGAGATAGATTGACAGTAGACATGCTACCTACCATTCCGTTTCCTAAATATTTATACATAAACCGACATTAACTAAATGGTGTACAAAATAAACATCTCCCAAACTCCGAAAAAGTTTTTCCATGTTGTTTGTAATAAAAGTGGTAATATGAGGCAATTAAATATATATTTTTTCGCGGATAACAAAATACTTCGGTTTAACCGAATGCGTGGTGATCAGTCGTTTGTTAAATATCATTAGTCCCTCCATTTCTGTCTTAAAAAACCAGCAAATTTGCCAGTTTGAATTGGCATCCTTTACACCACCAATGCAGAATTCGCTTTACATACGTACCGGGTGATTCACCGTATTTTGAACCTCTTGATTCCTAGGATAACCACTTCATTAATTTCGTTTCCTGGACAAGTTTCTACAGGTCTTTAATGGAGTAGTCCTCAGTCGCTATTGGGTCTAGTCCAACTTCTCCAAATATTAGGTACCTTTTGCGATACAGTGCCTCGCAATCGAATATTACATGTTCTATACTGTTTCCGATTCCTGATTTCATAGTCTGCAGCTTAGGTCTTCTTGATGCAGGCTTATCCTGTTTAGGTAAACTTTGACCACCATATGGTCGATCATGATTCCTATTATGGTTCTCACTTGCATCCTACTGTAACTGACCAGGTGAATTTGATAAAGGCTCTGCTGTGTCTTAGCCCATGTTTTTCTATGGATTCTTTCATGTTTTCCCGTTACCCAGAGTTTGGCCTGAGACCTTATAGTACACTTTGGTACCACCATGGTTGGCTCTGGTCCAATATATTTGCCTGACGATCCTTCTCTTTCTAGGTCGTCAGCTTTTTCATTACCTTGAATACCTCTGTGTCCTGGCACCCATGATAGTTTGATTCTATTGCGTTCCGCCAGTTTACCTAGTTCAGCAAGGCTTTCTCCCACTAGATTTGAGGTAATGAGCGTCCTGAGGGCCACGTGGCTATCTGAGTATATAGATATGGTCTCATTGAAGTGTTCCATTCTATTATTCTCTCTTGCGCATTCTAGGATGACAAAGATTTCTGCTTGAAAGACTATAATGTCCCAGTGGAAAATGCAAATGTCTCCCAGGCCTTTCGTCGAATATTCCTGCCCCACTTCCTTCGTCAGTCTTTGATCAGTCTATGTACCAGATCAGTCCTTCCTGTGGCAGTGGGTTGTCCAGACCATGCTGCTCTCTCCTGTATGGCTATTTCGAGAGTTGGTCCATATAGGTAGTTTGGGGAGTCGGCACCTTTAATATCTATAACATAAAAGTTTTATAATTTATGAAAAGCCTTTCAACCCATCAACTATACCATCGGACAAGAGCTCCATCTGCTTTACGTAGATTTGCAGAAGGCATATGATAGTATATCACTAAATCTACTTTGGAAAGCGTTGGAAAAGACAAACATAAGCGTACAACTAATTAAGGCCATCAAAGAGTTATACCGCAATAGTAAGGCAAAAGTTAAAATAAAAGCAAAACTAACCAAAGGCTTTCAAGTAAATAAAGGTCTTAAACAAGGTTGCTGTATCTCGCCTACGCTCTTCAAGATATATTTGGAATAGGTCCTTAAAGTCTGGAAGAGAAAATGCCAAAACATGGGAATTCCGTTGGATGAAACCACCTTGTATACTTTATGTTTCGCCGATGATCAGATAGTGGTGTCTCAGGATTATGACGACCTCGAATATATGACACGAAAACTAATAGAAGAGTACAATAAGTGGGGACTAGAGGTTAATATCAATAAGACAGAGTATTTGTGTTTTGGTGGAACGAAACAGGATCTAATCTTAAATACTTACTGGGCAGCGAATTCAGTCCTGTGATGAGTATAAATACTTGGGTCTAAAAATTACAGCTGACGGAACACTAGACAAAGCTATAAAAGATAGAAACGTACAAGGAAGAAAAGCAATAACTTTATTAAATAGAATAATTTGGGACCAGAGTATATCAAAACATAACAAAAAGCTTACATATAACACCATTGTTAAAAGTATTATTACATACGGCTCAGAAGTATGGCCAATCAAAGATAGAACAGAAAAAATGCTTTCCGCTACGGAGATGGACTATTGGAGAAGAGCAGCAGGGAAATCAAAAAGAGAAAGAGTTACCAATCAAAGAATAAGAGAAATTATGACAGTGGGTGAACGTACTCTAGTGGATGATATAAGAACAAAACAACTGGTGTGGTACGGACATGTACAAAGAATGGATGATGGAAGACTACCTAAACAAATATTACAATGGAAACCAACTGGCCGAAGAAAACGAGGAAGGCCGAGGAGAAGCTGGAGAGAAGGAATAGATAGTGAAATAAGAATAAGAGGCCTAGATGATGACTTATGGGCAAACAGAAACGAGTGGAGATTGGGTATCGAAAGACGTAGAACGTTGTGAAACCGATTTAAAAAAAAACTATATCATCTTGAATCTGCAGAAGAAGTCATGAACACTATCTTAGCTGAAGCCAGCACACATGCTGAAAACCTTGGAGAGTTACACGTGTCAAGGATAGTTGGGCAACAGAAAAACTTGTGCATGTTCCGGCAACTAGCCGACCAGAGTACTGGAAAAATATTTCGAACTATTTAAGATGCGCATTAAATAATTTTCAGAATTTTATAATTTAAACAAGCTTGATAATGAGGCTGACTTATGGTACAACTACAACAAAAAAATTCATAAGGAGCAGTTAAAAAGTTTGGAAGTAGCAAAAGTTGTAAAGCAAGCGGAATTTTTTTATGCATCAACAAAAACTGCTCTACAGCATTGCCATGTCCTTATAAAATGAATTTTTCTACACATAGAATGGTTAATTTTTCTTAGCCCGCTTCATTTTTACTTACCCAAAAATTAAAATAGGAAAAAAAAATAATGAAGCACAAATCATGTGTGTCGTTTTAAAATCGAAAGTAATTTACCGACCTACACCCATTTCTATACTTCCCAAATTCTCGGTTTACCTTGGATACTAAACGATGAAACGGAGCGATTTCGGACTAAGGTAATATGCATTAAATCGACTTATTTTGACCTCAGGAATATGTGCTAAGATTTTGTACAGACCTTTTAGAGGCACCCTGTATATTAAAAAGCCATAGACCGGTATATTCTAGGACCGACAGTGCTCCCAGACTAAATAGTGATACTTTTTAACCGTCTTATCAACATAGCGACGCAGTCCCCCACGTGACGACGTGACCTCTTCGTATGCAGATAGATGATCACCACGTAAGGTCCGCAGGTGACCACGTTTACGTGGAAAGGCCTGACCGATACCTAGACCAAGATCCAATCAAACAACACTGATTTGTCACCTGTCTTTATCGAAGCCCAACCTCTCTATTTCCTATTTGCAGGCGGTGCAGGCGTCACCTTTAAATTCGCTAATAATAAAAAGTCCAAAGCCAAGGTTACCACATCTTAATAGCGGTTGCGTTTTTGATTTCAGAATTGGAATTCAATTGAAGATGAACGATCACTTAGAAAACAGTATAACTAACTGCCTGGGCAGCATTCGGTAAATTAAGCTACATATTAAGAAATAAAACATATCCTCAGTACCTCAAAACGAAAGTGTATTACCAATGTATCCTCCCTGTACTTACCTATGGATCCCAGATCTGGACACTTACAAAATCAACCATGAATAAAGTAACAAAAGCCCAAAGATCAATGAAAAGACAACTGTTACAAAAGTAAGGGATGTCAGAGGAGAAGTATTAAATACAACTGAAGATGACGTTAACTGTATACTTTGTTATGAGAGCTATCAAAATTATCAAGACAAAAAAAGTTAAATAAAAATTGATTTAATTGACATTGATTGGTAATAAGATCACAATTGCTTAGAGCAAAAGTAAGCTTTAAACAAATTGTTTGTCCTTATTTTTTTATCAAATAATTATTCCTTATTATGGCCTTGCCATAGGCAGTTTTGTGACATTTCCAACCTCTTTGTTTATCATGTGCATAATGACAGTAACAAGAAAAATTCTGAAAAATGGCATGTCTTTGAGTTGTTTTTATCTGTGTTTTTTTTTGTCAAAGTACAGTCAGCATCTTTTTATTTAAGTCAATGACAGTTTTGCCTTTAATATTACACCAACATGTCATATTTAATTCTTCAAATATTTCTGGTTAGGAAATATGTTTATATCAAGTCAAAGTCACAAAAGTGTAACTGCGTATGGCAAGGACTAAGTTTACTTTCTTGTCCTTCTTTCTCTGCACTTTATTTTTAGTTTCCTGTTTAGATAACGCTTGTTGTTTATCTTGTACCATTTTCATCCTTAGTATAAAATTCATTATAAAATTCTTTATTTTTGAGTAAATTATTTATTTGTTGTATATCTGGAATTTTAAGTTTTGCCTTACTTGTTCCTGTTGTATTTGTTTCCATGGATGGATTGGATTGTATATCCTCTTTTCCTAATCGCTCGTTAGGTACATGAATGTTTATGATTGTTTAAAACGCTATAAATTTTCTATAACTTTTGATCTTAAATAGATGGAAAGCGCCAGTATAAAAAAAAAACATTGGATATCATATTTCTCAGAGGATTTTAAATTCAAAGCAGAACACTTTTCGCTGGTTAATTGGTAGTATCAAGTCATCATCTGTTCATCGATCTTTCTTATTTGATTACTTTTTTGTTTCTTTGATTCACCCTTTCTTCTGATGATTTTCCATCAGAGTCTTTTTTGTATTGTAATTTTTTATTGTACTTTTACCACTACTACATCCTTGTTTCCTGATTTGGTATTGTATTTTACGTCCTACATCTAAGTTTGAAAACTGAATTTAATTTTAAATAAAATTTTCTCCGTTTAGTTCAAGTTCAGGACTTCTTAGTTTAGCACCATTATTGATTTTTTGGTGAAAGTTCTTTATTACTTCTTCCTTTTTTGTTGCTTCTTGATTTTGGACTACAATCTTTTGATTTGAAGCTGCCATAGTGTTTTCTTAGTGTACCAAAGACTTCCTGAGAGTTGATTCTTCATTTAAGGAATTTTTCAATAGTTGTTTTAAAACTATTCGGCCTAAACAAAAGCCAAGATAATTTTATGACTAAATACAACAGTATAAGTTAATAATTATCCTTTAGTTGACGGTTTCCTTACTGAATCTTTGTTTGTATGTTCCTGTCGTTCAGAAATTTTGCCAGGAACTTGTATAAATTGTCCCAGAATTACCTGAAGCAATCCAATATTAGAATTAAAGTATTTATAGCTAGCAGCAACCCACACCTTTATGAAAACCAGAGATTATAGACCAACTAGAAATTGGATTTTATAACCAACCAAAATAAAAAAGTGGTAAATCATGTATTTGACATTACCAATGAATAAGCTGAAACTTTGCCTATAATAGAAGGGCACTCTTAGGCAACCATAGATATAGAAAAATAATTAGATAGCGCTGCGACTACTACGTAACCTGCAATAGTGGCGGCACATATTTTAGGTAACAAGCGGTTACCCTTAGAGGTCGCCAGGCTTCAGAACGCAGTGACCTTACAAGCGTAGTAAAAGACACCTCCCCTAGAGGTCCCCGTTGGCGGGGTAAGCAGCCGTCAGTTGTTGTTATTTTTGTTTTGTTTTTGGCGAAAAAGAAATACATTTTCGGACTCTCCCTACTCTAATGTAAAAAGTAATGTTTTAAAGCACTAAACAGTTAAATTCTATCCCAAATTTAATTATGAGAAACTGGCAATTACACAAATAAACAAAAACAGCCGTTGACAAGCAGCATTTAGGATGTGTCACTTTAACTTTGGTCACATCCAAGCCGTTAATATTCAATAATCCTTCATCAAAACTTCTGTTTGTTTTAGACGATTTGACAACTGACCTATCTGAGTAAAATAAAATCCAATAGGCAGTAGTCTTTGACAATTGTTTGCCCATCGCGAAAAAAAATAGCGCATCGATACGTCGGCATGCTAAGCGAAGTAATAGCGCAAACGCTTTGCCCCATGCGCCGCCTTCTGGATTCGCGCGGCGGAATGCCGCGATTTTCAAAGAGTTGGCCGTGGTAGCGTGACAGCTGACGGCCGCAAACGTCGAAAATCCGCAACACAGGTAATACACGGTGACCTCCGAGGAACGGCGATCACTCGCGAATTCATACGGCGAGTTCTAAGATTCGTCTTTGCGTAGATTCCTGTTTTTCTTCATTAGCCGGTTTTCGTATTTACTTATTCTTATTCAGTTATGCGCTGAATACGAGGAATCGTTTTATATGTTGGATGCTTGACTTTTAGAAGCTAATTTAAATATTTCATGTCTTGAAAACTTTTGATCAAACTTTTCGATTTTCACACTTTGAATGAATGCAAGTGTTTAAATAACTTTCGAAACTAGCGCGTTTAGTGGCACAAGGACAATTTCTTGACAATTGTTGATTAAGTGGCCCTAACTACTACACTTCATACATCTAGATTGAGTTGGAGTGCAGTTCGTAAGTTTTTAAAACGTTTTACTTTGTAGTGTTTTTCCCAATAAAACTCTTATCTTATTAAATATACTTTACCAAGGTCTTGTTGTGTATTTAGGTAAAATTATTCTCACGTTTATTCGGTTTTGTTTTGTTTACTTATCCTGTTTGGGTTGGCTTATCATTTAATGAGTTTTCTCGTTTCGCGGTATTTAAGCTTTACTTTATTTGCTTTCCCATAAAAAAATATTTTATAACATACCTTAACTATATTTTATTGTAAATTTTTAAAAAGTTTCATTTATTGACAAATACATTACCCAAAGAAATTCAAGGTGGAATGTTTTTGACATTGCCTATTATAGTAGATCGAGTTAATACCTCATCTAATTTAATCTACTAGATGATGATAGGCACATTTGTTGGTCATATGATGACAGTGACGTACCTACTTAGCAGTGGCGGATCCAGGGGGGCAGAGCCCCCCCCCCCCCCCCCTTGAAATAAAGCCAATAATTTTAAGTTCCTGAAAAAAAATTACCAATGCATAGGCCGCAAATTCTTACCACATAAAATTTTTAAAAAAAATCGCTAAAATCATTTTTTTTCAAATTTTCACCTGCGGCACATTTTGTTTGCACGTAGTAGCAAACTTTAAAGCTAATTCTTATTAAATCCCGCAAAAAAATTGTGATTTTTTTCCCTCCTTGGCCCCTCCCCCCGGACATTCTGGATCCGCCACTGCTACTTAGTTCTTATTCTTTGGAGAAGAAACATAAAAAATTAAACACTTCCTTTTAAACTATTGACGCTTGATAATTAAATGAACTACACCGAAAAAAAAAAGAATTATATATATATATATATTTATTAATATGTTACAGGAATCCAATATTTTAAAAAGTATTATACCTACCTAATATGCATATTAAAAATATAATATACACCATATTTTAAAATAATAGAATTTCAGTATGTATTAATAATTACAGTCGAACTTCGATAACTCGAACTTCGATAACTCAAAATCTTTGATTAGTCGAACCAAACTGTTGGCAATGGCGTCAAGGGTAAGAAATATATGTAATTTGGTCTTGATAACTCAAACTTCGATTAATCGAATATCCTGATAACTCGAACATTGTATGTGGCGCCAACTTCGATAAATCGAATTTTCTGGGGGAATCCCCTAATTAATTACGAATCGTTCTAACTTGTTTGTTTGCATTGGAATGTTTTAAAGACGCAATTCAGTTAACTTTTATTCGATTTGCTATACGTTTAGAGGTTGTGTCTACGTTACTATGTCACAAATACGACTTTTTTTCGGTTTTTCGGTATAATAAATATGTACATTCATCAAAAATTATGTATTCACATGATTAGAGGGAAAGGTATTTAAAATAGACTTGGTTGTATCAGAATTATTGCAAGTATACCAATTTTTCCTTAAAAAAACACGTAAATTTTGATTCACAAAAAATACGAAAACGCCGCAAGAATGTTTGTTTATTATTTAGTAAGTCGAAGTCTCGATCGAATTTTTTAAGTGACTCATGGTTGTTCGAGTTATCGAAGTTCAACTGTATTTTTATCCATATTAATTAGGCTTAATTTTTGATTTAGTTGTACATTTTGTCTTCGTTTCCTGATTATTAATACTTAAATAAGATAAAACTTATCTCGATCTCATTTTTATAAATATAAAACATGCTGTTTTTACTGTAAGAAGACCTTTTCACTTTGGGAACAACTTGTTGCTTCAAAATATGGATTTAATTCCTTTAACGCCGGAGCTAAAGAATATAGAGCGACTATGAAGTCAAGGAATGTTGAATAAATAAAAATGAATATATAAAAATTAGAAAACTTGTACCTGTTGAAAAAGCAAAAATTCTGTGATGCTTTAAATCGTATTTTAATTAACCTACATTTTAGTAGTGATAGTTTTTTTGGACTTCAAAGACTAAAAATATATTTTGGTCCGTAATTTAAAGAACTAAAAGTACTTTTTATCCCGCCAAGTTTAGAAAAACGTTTCCAAACTAGTAAAAACCTTTCATTTTGCAATTTGTATTGGAGAACTTGGCTTTACTTTTATCTCAATTCTTTTTCCGGAATACCATTTTCGCTAACTTGGCTTTTTTTACACGAAATGTTTTTGTTTTGATTTCACTCCTTTTTGAAAGGATTTGGATAATATTTAAGTTTTAAAGTAGCAAAATATGCGAAATATTGTTCAAAACTTTTGCAGTGCCTTATTAAAAATTTTGAGGGTTTTTCCTATGATCTTATCACAGTTCCTAACAGCCTTCCAAAGCTCAGCTCTCTAGCGTTACTAGAAGTGGGCAATGTTACTTTTACATAACTTTACATTTTTATGGGAGGGAAGTTAAATAAAATATTGGGGTTTTTGAATTTTTTTCTATAGTTTTATCATAGTTCCTATCGGCCTTCCAATGCTCAGCTATCTAGCGTTTCTGGAAGTGGGCAATGTTACTTTTACATAACGATAAATTTATAGGGGAAGGAAGCAAATTAAAATTTTGGGGTTTTATGATTTTTTGCCAAGGGTTTAGTATAATTTCTATTAGTCTGCCAAATTTGTAACATGTCTGGAAGTACAGTAGAATTTTGATCATCTATACATGAGTGAGTGAGTGAGTGGCAATTTCGACGTTTTTTCTATCTATGAAGATTAACGACTGTGCAGTTTGAGTTTCGTAGCTCATTCGGAAGTCGACTTTTAGATAGGTCAAATATGGGCTGAAATGTTTCAAGAAGAGATGGTACAGCAGTTTACACGAACTTGGCGGGGCATTGCCGTGCCCCCAGATATCTTTGTTAGTTTTTATGTTATCTTATTTAATTGGTGTTCTATTGCAATAAAAAAAAAAACATTATAACCGTTTTTTTTGTAAAACTAATATAGTAAATGTTATAAGCCAAAGTCTCTGAAAAAACATGAAAAAAGCCGCCATCTTGGATTTATGACGTCACACAGGCACTCCTACTCAAATTGGAGGTAAACGCCTGGTGATCTAAAATTCTGTGATTTATTACCAATTACGTACGTAAAAGCGAATCCTGGGGGGGCTCGATACGCAGAGATGAAACCTGAGGGGGCTTAAGCGCAGACCGATATATTTTAATCTTGATTTTTGGGAAAATTTATGTTTTAAGGGTTAATATTCAGTGGCTCTGGGGGGGCTTCAGTCTCCAAGCCGCCCTGCGTACGTCACTTACTCAACTAAATGGCAAATTTGCGCCAATTCCTTTTCGAATAAATTAAAAATAAAAATTGAGCTTGCCGAATGTTTTTATTTAGTTTTATTTTATTTTATTTGGCAGCTGTATAAATAAACTCAGCATAAACATACTTATCGTCTCCTATCTCACGTACCGACGTAACTAGCATTTATTAAATTTCTCAAGAGAGCTAAAATTAAAATTGGTAGATACGTCTAACACAAACAACTCTACTGCCATGCTATCGCTAGAGATACGGTTACGCCACTTCGTGACACTTATGGGCAGGTTTGGATGGGACAGGCTGGCAACCGGGCAAATGCCCGGTGGGCCGGTACAATTTAGGGCCGGTTGGGCCGCAGGCTCGATGTACCTATTCCAAATTATTAATATTTATTTTTGTATATTTGACAAACCAACTAATTAAAACATTAAACATTTAAATAAAAAAAATCTGTATGTAGTAACTCCAGGCCTGCGTTACTCGTTTGATTGTTGCAGTTACTTTTATATTAAAATAAGTATAATATATTAAGGAGATAATGTGATAATGGCACTAACTTATTAATATCTTTTTACAATACCACTATCAAGAAGAAAAAATCGGGAGATTAAAAAAATGTAATAAAAATATTGTCCAATTTTTTTTCTTATTTGTGTTGCTGTTGTGAAATCTCTTTTAACACACTTTGTTGACTATTTTGGTGGGGATTCATCTCCCTGATCTCCCCCTTTGGTACGGCCTTGCCAATATCTCATATCTTAGTTGCGAAAGATAATTTTTGGTGCTAAAATACATAAAAAATCTAAGAAATCGATTAACCGATTGAAAAATCGGTATTGGGTCCAATTCAAATTAAGGAGATCATAGATAAAATTGCAGCATCAAGTTCATTATTAAAAAAGTCATTACCATATGATAAAATAGCATACCTGCTCTGCCTCCGGTAGTTAAAAGGGCGCAAGTGACGAAAGTGTGGTTCGGAAAAAACGACTTCAAAGTTTTATTATATATTACAGTTACTGCTATTTGTTTTTTTTAATTTTATTACATAGCACATGATTGAAAAACCGTCGAGACCAAAAACCTAAATTCGTAAAAAATGGGTTGTATGTTGAAATTTTAATTATGTTAATAGGTACTTAGTCTTTAATATAGGCATACAGAATATAAAACTTTACAAAAATATCTAGAAGAGTATCACAGATATTAATAAAAAGGAGATTTTGTGAAAGTCTTTAAACACCTTGTATATCACAAGTTAGGATGTTTAGGGCATGCATACATATGTTTATATGAAGTTTTTTTTCTCAAAATGCAAATTACACCCTTTAAAATTAGCAGTTATTTAATAACAAAACCTCCATAATATCAAAAATAAAAATAACACAATATGGCTCCGTTTTCTTTGCCGTAAAATTTTTGTGCCAAAGGGAGGGCCGAATAAAATTACCAGGGCCGGTTTGTTTGAGCCCATCCAACCTGGTTATGGGAAACATTTTGGTAGCGTATCTCATTTTTTGGATTTTTGTCTGTTACGTCCGTACATGAGATAGATTTACTATAAAAAATAAGGTAATTAAGCGAACCGTAATTGAACTTGTAAAACTAGTGTCGGTTAGAGAGATAACACGGTAGGACGGTATCCACAAAAATAGACGTAATTACCGGTAGCTTTTTGCAACAATTGATAAGCAGAGAAACAGGAAAATCAGTCGTCAATTAGAGAGATAACACCGAAAATTAATTAAACTAGGTATAATTAGCGTCTCGTAATTAGGGAATAACATGGATTTGGTTGGTTGAATTATTTTCGAATCTGTTTTCGGGTGGTGATAAAAACGGATTACAAGATAAATACCGGTAATGCTTTAATTAATTTAAATTGGCCCTATGTATTTTATTCAGTTATTTATGCAAGCAATTATTGAAGTGTAAACTTCTTTAGGCGCGTTTAGCAGTTTTTGTGGGTAGTGAATTGAACTGAGCCGTCAGGCTCGGCTATGTAACGCTCAATCGGGTGAAGTCGGCTCGAGCCCACTAACTGTGAGAGGAACATTCAGCGAGCGATATGATGATGCAGATGAAGGCCAGTATTATTAATTTCGCCTTGTTGAAGTTTACACTTCTGCCGTGTAGTCTTAAGCACACTCAATTTTTTTCTTATTAATATTTATAGAGACTGTCGCTTTCCTGCTGCTTAACTGCTTAAATTACTCGTTGTTCCAAGTCCACAAATGTTTTGATCAAAGCTAAATGTGTGTTTTAAATGGAAAAGATTTGGCCTTACCTTTTTTGGATGTTCTTGTCAAACGATTAAACAGAAACATCTTGACACTTATTTAGCTTTCAACTGGAATTTGCTTTATGACAGTTTGGTAATTTTGTTTTTACCAGATAATCGAATGGCAATACTGAACACAGGTCCTGATTTAATTTTTTTAAAAATATATTACATACTTGGTGTATGTAGATAGGGTGTTACTGAATAACATGCTAATATCTAAGAACAGTGGCGTATTTAGAAAAAAGTTTTGGGTGGGCCGTGACCTTATGAGTATTTTATGCTATTTTATGTTTATATGTGGAAAATATCTAAAAAAAATCTTAGCTTAGCTTTGTTTAACCGCCCGCCCCCCCCCTTATGTACGCCACTGTTTAAGGAGTTATTACTTCTCACTATTTTGACAAAAAACATTATATGAACATAAGTCCTAAACGTCTTAACACTTGTGATACACAGGGTGTTCAAGATTTGCAAAAACATTCCTTTTGTTTTTAAATCGGTGATACTGCTTGCTCTAGATAATTTTGTTTGAACTTTCAATTTATCAAGAGGCATTTTCTGATAAACAACATGTTTTTTTTTATTTTGACCAGTGGCTTTTGTGCGCAAATTAAACATATATAAGCTACTGGAAAAAACTAGAAAGCGTTTTAATTTCGAAAAGTGTTAAAGCGGTGTTATTTTTATTGATGATTTTTTAAAAAGTCTACGAGTTTCAAACAAAGAAACTCTTCGAGGTTATACTACCGAAAATATAATTAAAGAAAGCATTTTACTACTTGGTGTGCAGTCAGGTGTGACGGCTCGCCCCCTTTTTTAATCCTAAGGCGCTTGTTTTCCTTAAGGAGTGGGTTCCATATGTTTGGTATGTTCGTGCTTGGTTTGCTAAAACTTCTTTATTCTGCACTGTAAAGCCAGCTTCAATAAACTTTCGTGTTCGGCAGTGCGACTCCTTATGCAAAAACTTTAGCTTCTGACCACTGAATCCTGTGATCATTTGACCATGCGTGATCCGTTAAACCGGATTTTTCATTATTCCCTAATTGGGTACTTTTGAGATGTTTATTTACTCTAACCTGAAGAGGGCGTTGCGTTTCACCTACATATGATTTACCACGCTCACACGGGATTTGGTAAATACATTCCTTATTATTTGAGATATTTTTTGAGTTTTTTTTAGTTACAAAACTCCTTATTGTATGTGTGAAATCCCTTCAACATATGTGTTTAATCCGCGTTGACATTTATACCTATTTTTTATTTTTTAGTTATTCCTTAAGTTTCTTGAATTTTGTATTCCCTTGAATGCACACAAATTTATACCTTAACTTTAGTTATATTTTCTTAAATTGTCGCGATTTTTCTAATCCCGTAAAACTACACTCTGTAGCACTTAAGTCACCCGACCAGTTCGGATCAATTAAAATACGGACCCTCCGTATAGTGTTCTATTACACGCGCTTCCCAGAAACGCACCAAATTCAGCCCATAGCCGCAAGATCATCGAGAGGGATACCCCTAGACCTGTCAACACCCAAGCTGAAGGTAAGTGCTACCCTAATCAGTGGTTTTATGGGTCGTATCATTGCTTTATCACTCAGTTGGTAAAACTAAAGTTAAGACCCTGTCTTTTTGTGCCCCATTGGCCACCTGTGCATCCCCTGTGTGCACAATATGAAATGTTAATAACGCCCAACGGATTATTAATTTGAGAATTTGCTACATTTGGTTTGTTTTTAATTTTAGAGATCTTTGAGCTTATTAATTTCTCGGAATAACCATTCTGTTGTTACTCCTTTTTAATGTTGTTAATTTCTGTGGTTAATTTTTGATTAGCACTAGAAATATTTACGGCTCTTAAATACAAACTTCTTATAACTCCTTGTTTTGTAGCAATATAATGATAAGACTTAAAAATTAGGTACTTTCCCGTGTGTGGAGGTTTCCTATATACAGTGGTTTGAATGGTTCTGTCTAATCGTTTGACAAGAACATCCATAAAAGGTAAGGCCGAATCTTTTTCAATTTCCATTGTGCATTTGATTGTTGGCCGAATACCGTTCAGATGCTGCAGAAAGTTCTGTGATAACGAACTACAGAAAAGAAATACTGCAGATCGTGGGTTAAAGGAAAGACTTGGGGGCTGGTAAAAATGGCCTACTTTCTTGGTCCACTTAGCAGACCTATGGGTCACCCCCCACTAGTAGTACTACTACTACTACTACTATGGTAAACACCCATTTTGTGTAAAAACTTTGTGCAACCAAAATTAAATTGACTTAATAATTAGGCAAATTCGCCAGTCCTATTATTGCCTATTCTAAATTCCAAATTACGTGTATTCGATTTAAATGTTTACCCCGATATCGATCTGGCAATTCATCTCCCCATTTTGACCCCAAAACAGAATTTATAACCTATTTATTAATGCCACACTTTCAGTTTGCACATTGCACAATTGGATAGACTGAACGTTGCATTTGCATCGTTTTAGCATTTTCTTTTTTCAAATTTTAAATATTAATATAGGTGGGTGGTAGGTTACTTAATATGTTTTTCTGTCTCTACTTTACAATTATTTCTCTAGTTCCGAGACATTCTGTTATTGCTAAATGGCTAAATTTTTGCCGCTACGTTGGATTTTAAATGAATCCCAATGGTTTAAGGTAACTGATAATAAGTACAACAGCGCTCTCAGCATCAACTTTTTTGTAAGCCTAAACACACTCTGTTATTGCTAAATGGCTAAATTTTTGCCGCTACGTTGGATTTCAAATGAATCCCAATGGTTTAAGGTAACTGATAATGAGTACAACAGCGCTCTCAGCATCAACTTTTTTGTAAGCCTAAACACACTCATTATCAGTCACATTTATTTAAAAAAAAACGCCAAACAAGCGGCTACGCCAACTTAAGATAATGGCTTCTTCCAAAAAAATTTCTCACAATTCAATGGAAACCTAAAAATTAACCGAATCAAACGTAATTTTTTGAAAGTGCTACGTCACGTACGTTTTAAATATATCTGTACTGCTAAAGCGTATTAAACCATAAAATGAAAATGACGTTCTGCCATAATGGATTCAATTGAACCCAAATGTATGGGTTGGATTAAAAAAGTAGACGCTTTTAATAAAAGTTGAAAGGAACTGCTTTCAAATGACTGACAATTTGTCAATTCAATGATTTGTTGTTGTTGTCAAAATTGGGGTAATTTTCATTATGATTTAAGATTAAGAAAATGTTTTGGATTTTGGAACTTTTGGACAAGACAAATCCATTATCTTGAGTTGACGTAGCCGCTTACTTTGCATTTTTTTGAAACAAATTAAAATGTATTTATTCTAAGGTAATTGATAATGGGTGTTTTGAAGCTTAGAAAAGAGATGGCGTTGAAAGCGCGTCTTCCATTATCAGTAGCCTGAAATTATCCAAGCCATACGTTTGGGTTCATTTGAAATTCAACATGCCGACACGCTTATAGTAGTTATTTTTACCCTTTCCCAGTACAGATATATTTAAGATGTACGTGCGCTACCTTCAAATTTTATTGGGACATCAAGAAAATATAGGCCTCGAACCTGAAAATATTAGGGACTTATTGCAATAAAGCCAGGCAGTAATAGTGCCGGCCACTATTCTGACAGTTTTCCATTGAAAACTGACAGTTGATCTTTCAAAATTGACATACCAAAGTCAAATTTATAAATCCAGTCATTTATTTTCCACTAATAAAGGCGGTACTATTAATTCCCACTCTTATAATACACAAAGGCCTAATTTTGAAAGAGGACAGCTGTTCTGATAATGTGAAACTGTCAGAATAGTGCCCGGCACTATTACTGCCTGTCTTTATTGCAATAAGTCCCTATTAGCCGATATTCCAAGACCTATTTTTATATTGGGTCTTATGAGAGATAGATGTTTATTCGCGAGATTTTTGAAATGACACTAAGTTCGAATTTCCCGCCGTGCGCTGCGTCAACTTGACTTTGTCAAGTTGTATTATGACGTTTGTTTATTTGTTTATGTCAAACTAGTTTAAAAAACAAACAAATTAATTTAAAATTCAAAAATCCAAAAGTAAATTACAAAAACAATAATTTTTTAATATGATTTATTAAAAATCGACATAAACAGCCGAATATTTCGAGCTTATATTTATGATATGACCATCAAAAAAAATCAGGCCTTAGCTTGTGACGTCAACAAACTGGTAGATTATGACCCGTCTTTCATATTTAAAATAGTACCTAGTTGTTTAGCCCCTTTTAACAGTCAGTGGGAATGTGGGCGTCCCTTTAGTATTTAACGTTGTTTACTGCTAATTAGTTCTATTCAATAAAATCTGAATTGATAGAAGACCCGACTCACGGGTTTATTGCAAAGCCTGGTATCTCCCCACAATTTATTTATTTTATCTGATCTGCACATGTGGCCTCATAAGAAAACACATTACCATCTCACCCCCACGAGGCGTTAGAGAGGGACTATTACTTCGCTGTGTTGCCAGTTTTACGTATTAGTACTGAATTGAATGATTTAATTATATCTGTGATCCAATTAAACAGGTTCATATTGCTACGAGTACTACTCACGATACTGAGACGTATCAATTTTTAAATACGCATTTATATATTTGCAAAACGACTTTTTAATTTATACCTAGCTTCCCTGTCCTCCTTTTGAGAGGCTGAAATCGTTAAGCTAACCTTGGTCAATTGGCCGACAACGTATAACCTGTCCAAACACGCCTGAGTAGTATAAACTGGTAAACAAAAATTGACCAAGCTGTGTGACCAAGGTTGCATTTAACATCGATTTCGGCCTTCCAACAGGAGGAGGACTACTATACAGGGAACCAATGATTTAAGGAAAAATAAGTTTAGGACCCCTTCTTTATTTCTCTACATCACAAACCAGAACCAAAAAAAAATTACCATTGTTTTGTTGCGCTAGATATTTAAACTATTCTCGTGCGCGCTTAGCCCCTTCCGCTCGTCGCCAGTTCCAGGGGGGAGAGGCTAAGGAGGAACCAAAAACCAAAATATTTTTTAGTTTGCGTGCGTTTTTAATAATTTTTAGGTCTGGCATTTAAATTCGTAGGTGACGAAATGCAGTTCATTTTTTCAAATTTTTGAAATACTTAAAAAAATTAAAAAAGTAGTGTTTCGGGTAAATGTTTAAACTTGCGGTTGATGCATTAGCATTTTCTTCCCTTGAACTAAAAAAAACTTTTATGACAGGGAGGGGGGATGGCCTGGCCCCTCTGGCCCCCTGGATCCGCCACTGCTCATTACGACTATGCACTGTTGCCATTTGTAAGGAGTAATAGTCTTCCATTAAGGGCTCGTCTCAGGCCGTACTTGGTCTGTCTCTGTTTCGAACTTGAGTTTACAGATTTAAGATATTCTTGAGTTTCTATCTTGTTTTGTGTTATTACTAAGCGTTTGTTGGATGTATTTCTGTCCTTCTCACACATTTCGTGCACATCTATAAGTTGAGAAACGTTTATTTCGTCTCTGTCTATTCTATTATTCGTGTGTTGTAATTGCGACATGAATATGTATGGCACATTATCTTCTATTGAATTATTTCGCGCGCGGCGTACACAGTTTTATTCCATCCATGCATGGATATCGCGGAGATTTCATACATAATATCCATATTATGGAGATGTGTACGTATATAGGTGCAGCACGTGTGTGTTCATTAAACGGTCTTAAAGCAAAAGTTTTCTATAAAAGCGCTAAAAAAACATGAAAGAAATAATGTGCCATTTCATTTACTCTTAATTAGAGACATAGAGATCTTGACAACATCAAATTCCCGAACCATCAAAGTTGTTCACAATTCGTCAACGTCATTTGAAAGCGCTAACTTTCAAATTTTATTAAAAGCGTCTACTTTTTTAATCCAAGCCATACGTTGCGGTTTACTTAAATCCAATATGGCGGAACGCTTTACTAGTAGGTACCTACAGATTATAAGTACATGCATACAATCAGAGAAGAGTCCAGTGTTCGCTCTTCTCGGATACAACCCATAATTAGTGGCTAAAGAGGACCAAAATGTTTTTTAAAACTCTGGACTTAATTGTCGAGATTACGATACGATACGATACCTACGTTTGATATCATATTAGACAAATTTTTTATATAAATAAGTATTTTTTATAACAATTCCTTCACTGCACGGACTAAAATTGGTTCATTATTAGCTCACACATATACTATACTATAGTAGTGTGAGCTATGGTGATCCTAATTTTTTCGAGAAAAAAAAAAGTTGCTCCGATTTCAATTTTTTTTTATATCTTTGCGTTTCAGATGATTTTGAAACTTTTTTGTTGGGCCGTCTGTCTGTCTGTCTGTCTGTATGTCTGTCTGTATGTCTGTAACGACCAACGCGCATAACTCAAAAACCGCCTGGCCGATTTTAATGAAATTTGGTACCTAGACTGGGTCTTGGGTCGAGATGGTCCCTTTTAAATATGGCGTGTGTTATATCAAACGAAAGGTAATTGAGTCCGGAGTTTAACAAAATACATTTTAGTTTTTGTTTTTTTTAAGGGTGGGGGTATATTTCAAAAATTTGAGTTTATGTCAAAACATGGCTTGTGTGGTATCAAACAAAAGGTAATTTAGTCTGGAGTTGAATAAAATATATTTCAGTTTTTAGTTATATTAGCTCACACGTACACTATAACTATAGTACCTAGTGTGAGCTTAGGGGCCCATATATTGGCAGAGTATTTTAACTGCATACTTAACTACGATATATTTGATACAACATTTTCTTTCTTTTCCGTTTTCTATGGTCCCTCGAGCCAGATATGGTATACACATAATAAAAAAAACAGCAGCCAAAAATAATCAGTGAAGTATAATATCACAACCCTCTCAAATTAATTAATACTAATCATAATAATAATAATTATTATACCTAAATAAATGGCTGTACAAGGCGTTTGTAGTCATTGCTAGAAACCACAGTGTAGATACCTAAGTAGATATATACACTGTGCTAAGACTGTGAGCACATTATTATCGCTGACCAGACCGCTAAAAAAGCGAAACGTGATGAAGAATAAAAAACCTCTGGCAAATTTTATATTTCACAGAATCTCGCGATATACGATTTCCCATTCTTTTCTTCACTCGTCGCGTCGTTGTCATTTTAATCGTATTCATTTGAGCCATTGTCTTGCTCTTGCCGACACCGCCGCCACATCTACGTTGGCCATGACAGGACCGCGACCCGGGCTTTTGGAAGGATATTCTTAAACTTTATACCTACAGCACGGATAACGTAAAAAAAATGATAGCAAGCCCTTAACAAATTCTCAAATAGCAAATTGCAAATAATTATTTAAGGACCTAGAACTATAGACAACAAGTCAAATTAAAGAAAGAAAATAAGAAAAAAGTTTTTCTGTCTTCGGCCGGGACTCGAACCCGGAATCTCTTGCTCTGTACGCAAACGCTCTAAACATTGAACCACCGAAGACCATACACAAATTTTCGGAAAACTTTCATCTATGCAGGTGTGCGGTGTCTCAATACAAGAACGAGAAACTCTCAGGGTATTAACTCAAATTATTGTGTTTGAAAATTACTGCAAAATGGGAGTCCGCCATCGCTGGACAATTTGTGTTGGCAACACTGAAATTCTTTAAAAATACTGTCATCTGTCAAAAGAATTTTATTTAGGTCAAAATGAAAAGGTCAGCTAATAAATAAGGTGAAAGACACAACAAGAAAATATTACTTTTTTGGACATTTTTAATAATCAGTGTTACCACACTATAATCTTCTTAAGGAACTTCAGTGTTGCCAACAGAAATTACTACGCGATAGCCAAGTTCCTTTAGGCAGGGTTGTCGTGTGATTTCTCGATCAAAGTGTTGGTTGCTACACTTTTTTTTAAGAACACTGTAAAGTATCCGTGGGAACATTAGGTAAAATTTTTTATAAGCAGTGGTACCACACAACAATCTTTTTAAATAATTTCAGTCTTGTCAACAGAAATGTCCCGCGATGTCCAACCCCTTATTGGCAGTGATTTCTCGGCCAAAAGGTTGATCCGTGACTTCCAATCATAAAATAGATAAGTATGTAGATTCCTACCTAGGAGCTTAAAAGAATACATAAAGTCGGAAAACTATCAAAAATAAAAGAAACTGGCATTGATATTATCATCAACTTGGTGGGTGCATTGCATGAGAGCGAGCAAGCTTCACTAGTGTATGAATTCTTTATTAACATCTCGCCATATCAGGACCAGCAAAGATGCCGAAATGAAGTGAGATCGCATGCAGATTTCGCCTTTCATCTGATTTTGAGGGAGTACTCCTTCTTACTTATTTAAGAATCATACATTCGTTAATTCAGGCTAGAAATTTAGAGAAGGAAGCACTAGTTAAAATTAAACAAGAAAGAAAAAGAGAAAGGACTCCATTGTTATAAAGAGTAAAATCAACACTTCTTCTTTATTAAGGTTTTTGCAAAGTCAGTTGAACAAAGGTTTAAGCCGACCATCGGCATATCCTTTAAAGAAAGTGACATGGGCGGCGGTAGATATACTCATGAAAATTATTTCATTTAATTATGGCGTAAACTAAATAAATAAAAATAGATAATAAAACTTTCTATTCCTACACCTACAGAAACGACACTGATTTATTTTCTAACTCTGCATACTGCCGACTAAAGGGGCCCCGAAACGAACACCTGAAAGCAATTAAAAACGTATCTCAAAAAAATCTGCCAATTTGGTGCCGTCTACCCTTTGTGCTCGGACCGCCAAGAGCCGCGCCTTTTCACTGTCGGTAGGGTTGAAATTGTGCCGTCTATCCACCTGTGCTGGGTCGGTTAGAAAACAAGTACTTTGTGCTCGGACCGCCAAGAGCCGCGCCTTTTCTCTGTCGGTAGGGTTGAAATTAAACCAGGAAGATTTTATATGAATTTTGATAACTTTTGAAGGCCAGATTGAAGCAAAATTTCATGAAATCGATAAAACCCCGTATTAGGAGCATTTCAGGTGACTTTGCAAAAACTATACACGAAAATCTTCTTTGAAAAAAAACCAAAGAAATTCATTCAGAAATAAATACGATCTCGTCAAATTTCTTATGAGCAGTTGAAGTGCAGATATAGAAACTATATAAATCAGGATGGACAAAGGTAACATGTTTTTTTCAAACAATGATAATATAGGTGGAGGTATTGCAAGGAAAAAATTATAGAGATCCAAAAAGCAATGCTATATTAGATCAATAAATAAGACAAGTAGAACTAGCACTCAACATAATAGAGAGTCTAACAAGCCTTGATGAAATTACGGAATTTTATTATTTATATAAAAAACAGCTTAAAAGCACATTAGTGTGGAAAGTGTTAACCCTATAAATAAAAATAGTGAATATTTAGCTATAATTATTATCTTTAAACCCGACAAATAACGGAGAAAGCTGTTTAGGTAGGGTTCTAAAGGAGTTCTATCCAGAAAAATAAAACTCTTTGAAGGAGAAGGAAAGATTGAAACCTGCGCAAACCTACATTTCACCTTCTTTTGTAAATACTCGAAAGTTCAAGAATACTTTACCATGAAAAAAGAAACTAAAAAACAGTAAAACCAGTTTCTATAGTCGTAGCGAGATCCCGTATTAGTCCTACCTTAGGGACTTTATAAATTTATACTGAGAGTGCATTTTTCAGACATATTTGGTTGAGTTAACTTAAAACTTAATCAACAACAAAGTATTGCTAAAAAGGTCCTGTTTGGAACCAATTAATAATAATTTTTAGAGATTGGAAAAAATGAGAATAACAAAATGTGATATTAAAAAAAATAATCCTTAAAAATAATAAGCTCTTGCAGAAAAATGATTAAAAAATAATAACGTGTTAATAGTCCGGTTTTATCCTGCTTTTTCAATATTACGATAATAAAACATTTTAAATTGAACTGCCTTTATCTGTATTTTGACAGATGAGCTTAATATTTGCGTATGCAATTGCATGGAAAAGTTGCTTTTTAAAAATAAATAACGAAAAAAATTGTTAAATTCCATTATTAACATAGACGGTTAATACTATGTTAATAAGCAAATCCTCTAGGAATCCAGTTGTGTAATCTTGTAGGAGGTAATTGTCCTTGTCAATCAAATAAAAAAAAAATTGTGGGAACACCATAGTGCTAAATGCATGGACCCGGGACCCCCCACCATAAGCCGAAGATTTTTTAGAAGTTAAAAAAATTAAATAGTATTAAATATGAAATAATGCTATCTCGCCACTCCGCCCCCCGCCCCAAATATATTCCTAGGTGATTCACTGCTGAATGCATTCCGTGTTGTAACCAGTCCTCTTTTGTGCCCGGGCAAGGTTATAAGTATAGCTGATACAAAACTTGTTCTTGTTCTGGCCACTTCAAACATTTCTGAAATATCAGTGAAATATTCTCTGACAACATGTGATGTATCACCAAACTTTTGTAAGGATCCAAAAACCACCAAAAAATTCGAGATTATAATATATAATATCATCAAATATCTGTACTTCTAAATCGTCTTAAAACCATTAGTGGAAAATGACTGCTACAAGGGTTCCGCCATATTGGATTCAATTGAACCAAAACGTATGGCTTGGATTAAACAAGTAGACGCTTTTAATAAAATTTGAAAGGGACTGCTTTCGATTGTCGTTGACAATTTGTCAATGCCGTGATTTGACGTTGTCTAAATTGGGGTTAATTTTTATATTTGATTTCACTTTAAGAAAATTCATTGCATTTTGGAACTTGCCAAGACAAAGCCATTACCTTGTGTTGACGTAGCCGCTTACATGTCATTTTTCTAAACAAATTAAGACATATGTATCCTAAGGTAACTGATAATGGGTGTTTTTAAGCTTAGAAAAGGGATAACGCTGAGAGCGCAGTACCTATTATCAGTAGTCTGAATTGATCCAAGCCATACGTTTCGATTCATTTGAAATCCAACATGCCGGCAAGTCTATAGCAGTTATTTTTAGAGGACCTTTCCCAATACAGATATATTTAAGACGTACGTGGGTGGCCATGGAAATTAAAATTACATCCGCCAGTGACGTCATTAGAGTGAAAGATTGTAGTTCGTCCATTTTGATCATGGATTATTGAATACAAACGGATTGGATTTGACGAAAGTTAAAATCCAAAATGGCTGTGATTTTAGTTTGACATTTTGGTCTCTGGATTAGAAATGTCAAGTGCTTGATTGTTTTTTTTTTCTAAATTTCTTTCTGAAAGCGGCTTTTTGGAAAGAAGCAGCTTTTAACTGGTATAAAAAAAATATATTTTTGGGGAATAAAGTATTTTTAATGAAAATGTAAAAAAAATCAGGTAAATACTTTTTTTTTGGGCATCAACTTTTTTTGAGGTCAAATTGTATAAATGTCGAGTACAAAACAGGTCTTGGAAAGTAGCTTTCCCAAAGCGGCTTTTATTTAGTTTTGCCCATCACTATTGTCAACCGCTGTTTTTGTTAATTTTTTGTGTTTTTTTCAGTTTTTGAAATTCTTAATTTGGGATAAAATCTAACTGTCAAAATCTATACAAAATAGCAAGGGCTGTATGGAGTATAGTAAGTTTGGTTAGGTTTTCCAGGGCTATCAAAAGGGATGGGCGACGACCTCCACTTTGTTGACGTCCCTCGAAGGCTGATTTTTTTTTGATGGTCACGTCACGACACAGCTGATTGTCTTTAAAATATTGAAGTTGGAATGACGGTTCTTGAATATTTTGATTTATTTTTAAATAAAGCCGGTTTTGAGACTGTTTTTACTATATTCTTGCAGAACAATTTTTTTTAAATGTATAGTAATCCTTAATTTTTCAGAGCCGCTTCATTAGCTCACACAAAAATTAAATTTAAAGCAGAAGCGAATGACAAACACAAATGACAAAGTCAAATACATGTCAAATATAACAGTTGGCATGCGGTACATGGCGGGGAATTTGAATTCTAAATAAGGAATGCTAAATCTTAAATATTTTAACCTTTCAATCATCTTGCATCCTTACAAAAGTTTGGTAGAATATCGGAATGGTGTCTGAGAACATTTCACTGAAATTTCGCGGAAATCTGTAGTGCCATTTTGAAAATATCCTAAAAAAATGTCGAACCTCCCATAAGACCCAATGTAAAAGTCAGCCCCCAGAGAACAGCTGATTTTTTCAGGGTCGTGGCCTCTATTTTTTTGTTGGCCTTGGGTTGCCTAACGGGTTCGCGACCAGTGCCCTTCTATTTCAGCCAAAAGTTTTTTCAATGGTAATGTCAAACGCATGTGTACCCACCCTTTTGTCTTGGTTGGTTGTGGAATCAATTCTCTAGTTGTTCTAAAATCTATGGTTTTGATACCCTGGTTAAAAGAAAAAAAATTGCCTTCAAAAAAGTTGTTTCAAACATTGATTCTATCAAAAAGTAGTTTTTTTCTAATCTTTATCCAACTCTTCTCATAAAAATTAATCTAGAAAAGCTGAAAAACTAATTCTAAAAAATAAAATATTTTAGACACCTTTTATTTAATCCAGTAAAATTTTGTACATTCCACAGGTCACTTCTATAGGCTTTAATCAATAAACCACATAAAAAATTCATGACAGTAGATTGATTGAATGTGGGAAAGAACGTCAAATAATAGCTGAAAAACTTCATTACTGATTTAAAACAAAAGAACCGCATAGACCGCTCGCAGCCAACTATTATTCATCATCTAACACATAATAAAATGGAGACGTTCCCTATTATCAACGCTATTCAATTCCCATCATTAGGCCGTCGTTTATCTGAAAAAACCTCTCATCAATGGTCGATCGATCGATCAGTCCGTACATACCTAACGAAATAAAATTACGGACATATCATCAATGTATGATTATAGTCCGTCAGAGAAATAAAACTTTACACCAGATTTACTAAAGGGTCTCATAACTCATAAAAATATAAATAAAAAAACACAGTTAATGTCGCTTAAAACGATATCGGATATTGGGACATATCGGTTATAGCGAGGACATATTAAGGTCCCGACCTTGTTCTATAATATAACACATTTTATTACCTTTTTTCTCTATAACGACGCTCGGTTATAACGACCGAAATTAAGCGGTCGGTTCAATGTCGTTGTAACCGATATTCAATGTAATATATTTTGGTTTAAAAATAGCAGCCATATTTAAACCTCCAATCGTCAAAACGGAGTGTCAGTGTCAGCTATATTTTACATAAGCTACGTTTACATTTGGAGAGTTTACTGGCGGAAAGTACTGGCAGCCACTAAACTTGCCATATCTAAACTACAAGAAAGTTCACTTGCTACTTTCCCGCAAGCACAGCTACGCTTACATTTAGAGAGTTTACTGGCGGAAAGTACTGGCAGCCACTAAACTTGCCATGTATAAACCACAAGAAAGTGCACTTGCTACTCTCCCGCAAGTACTTTCCAAAAGTTCACGGGCCGGCTAGTTTAGTGGCTGCCAGTACTTTTCTCCTGTACTCTCCAAATGTAAACACATGTCAACCAGCGTTCTGTGAGAAAGTTTCTACGTTTTTTACAATGAATAAGTGGGATGGAAATAAGAAAATTTCCTCTTTAAACATATATCAAAAATATGTAATTTTGTGGAATATCAAGTTCATCATCAACCTAAGTGGGATGGAAATCAGATAATTTTCTTTTTAAACATATATCAAAAATATGAAATTTTGTGGAATATCAAGTTCATCAACAACCTAAATGGGATGGAAATCAGATAATTATCTTTTTAAACATCTTTCAAAAATATTAAATTTTGTGGAATGTCAAGTTCATCATCAACCTCCGGTAAAAAAACTGAAATAGTACATTTCGGTAGTCTGTATAAATACTCCAAGGAAGCAAAACTATCACCAGTGGCCAGATAGCGTAATGTGACTTCCAATTTATTTTGGGAGAAATAGGACTGCTTATACACGTTTCCGATTTGGTCAGTTTATGTTAACCTAGTCTTAACAGTTCTTTAAGTTTTTGGTATGATAAGCTCATAAAATTCCTATAAGAATCGGGATCTTCAGTTGAAATCTCCTTTAAGAGTCGTTCTGATGCAGGTACTTCTGCGTCTGATCCAATCTCTAACCCAAACTGGTTTTTTCCTGGTTTTCTTGCGTTCTAACTTATTTATTAAATTATTGGCAATTTCACACACAACAAATTTAACAGCAGCACGCACTACCGCCATTTTGTTTTTAACTGCTTGGCAAGTAAACTTGAAAACGTGTAAACACAAAACAATGAACAAGTTTAGTGGCTGCTAGTACTTACCGCCAGTATATTCTCCAACAAATCAAGTTTACAGTACTTTTCGCCAGTAAACTCTCCAAATGTAAACGTAGCTTTAATTATTTAGACAAGCTAGCGATCACTAAACCGATTTTCTAATGTTTATAATATCTTGCGCAATACTGTTTTAAGTTAAGTATTTATCTATTATCTTGGTTTGAAAATTTTTGTATATAATTTTTTTATCCGTCGTGAATTATTTCTATAGTTTTTCAAACTTTAAATCACTCCTCAGGTGTATTTCTTATGACTGCACGGACTAGATTTCCAAAAAATTACATATTGTTACAAAAGTTTTATTTGGTTTTTATTTCTTTCCAAAGATAATTTAAATTACTGAGAGATCAAACTCACTGAGAAATTATTGTACATTATCTTTGAAGTTATTAGACCTGTAAATATTAAAAATATACACTTAAACCGGTCGATTTCAAGTCTATAAATTGGACCCCGTTAAGCAATAAGGAACCAACTGACTCTCTTACTGTTTTTGAGAAAATCGCGAAAAACAGGCGTGAGTTTTACTCCAATTTAAATTTTTGTTGTTTTGCAAGATAGTTCTATTGTCCGGCAGATGGCGCTGACATGATAAAATTTTGGATCTTTATTGCAGAATGATGAAGCAGTAATTTTCGGTTCAATCTTGATTATTTGTAAATTGGCGGTTGGTTCCTTATTGCATAACGGGGTTCAATTTAGTACTTAGACTCTGATTAGTGTAGCCGCCGAGACTAGAAATTTCGCTATTAAATATTTTTGTATAATAATAAAATTAAGTATAATGTTAAAACCGGAGACCGTAACTTACGACCTGCAAATAAATAGTTCTATGTAAGCGTATAGCGAAAGAAAATTTAGCTAAACGTGTAACAACAAATTGCCATCCTGTCTAATTTAACACAGCTATAGGGATTAATTTTAATGAACTGTTTATATCACATTAATCTTAAGCAAAAAAGACACACATTATTTCGATAGTACCCTACAGAGAACAACATATAATTTTTTAAGCGACCGAGATTTAAATTTCATTTTTAAGAGCAGTACAAACCTATCAATTTTATGTTTTGGGAAGTTGAAGAAAAACAACCATTGATTTTATGGCGACGTTTCGTGTTTAAACTAACACTTTTTCAAGCCCTGAAATGAACAACAAGCATTACAATAGGAGCAAATGATTCTTAAATTTATAGTATTAAAATATAAAAAACAATAACTTTGTAAAACTTACTCAAATCACAGTTGAGTCTTCGGCAGCAAAGCCAGTGAGTATTGGTTTATTGACAACAGCATATTACACATTTATTAATGGAAGTTAAAATATTTATTTTTGAAATTTTTGTCTTTTATTTATAATTTTAGTTAGGCTAAGTTTTAATTCTTCGAATATCTTATTGTAGATTGTTACCTGGCCATATTTCTATGGGCTATTTAGCCACAATTTACGATAATTACGTAAATTGTTCACAAATTATGTTTTTTATGTCTATTAAATTTTTTTTTATTTTTATTAGAAACTCAATATATTACTTCTACTCACTAGTGTTGCTTAATTAAAATTTAAATTTGTACCCAAATGAATGAAGACTTAGATATTAATCAGGTCACAGAAACTTATTCATTAACGTAAAATAAGAATAGTCTTACTTAATAATATTTTAAAATAGTCAAATTAAAAATACAAAATTTAAAAAAGAATACAGACATTTAACAGGTCACAAAAACAATTTCCAAAATTACAGTTTTAAAAACAAATAGGTATTGACGTTCATTATTATTCTTTTGACTAGAAAAGGGTATCTAGATGTTATCTCTATATCACAGAAACTAATGATTTTCTCAAGTTAAACATTGAGTTGTTGTTTATACATATTGAGTATTCCATTATAAACAATACTTAGGCTTTGCTGCCGAAGACTCAACTGTGATTTGAGTAAGTTGTTTTACAAAGTTATTGTTTTTTATATTTTAATACTATAAATTTAAGAATCATTTGCTCCTATTGTAATGCTTGTTGTTCATTTCAGGGCTTGAAAAAGTTTTACTTTAAACACGAAACGTCGCCATAAAATCAATGGTTGTTTTTCTTCAACTTCCCAAAACCCACAAAACATACAATTGATTCATTACTAGGGAAACGAAATGCCTAAGTACAAAACTATTTTAAGAGTTTTATTTTTTCTGACAGTATAAATATTTTTTCGTAAAAACAATGCGAAATATATTTCATAGTAAATTTGTTTTAATCCGGCCCTAACATTAACTCCGAATGACCAGCCATCGTTGATTTCACCGAGATCAAAGAACGCCAGCTGGCTTATTTATCTGTTGGGCAACCTGAGGTAAAATTATCCGTACATTGTTATTTACATTTTAATATCTCAATTGGTTTGCTACCTCGTCGTCATTCACCTTCATAAAATATTTTTACACAGGGTGTCCTAAAAACTTTTTATTGCTAATATAAATCACAAGACACGAGGGACGAGACGAGAGAAAAGCTCTCTCGAGCGATAGAAGAGTCCTATCGTCGAGGAGAGAGACACATTTTCTTTTGTTGAAGGCCTTGTCTCGTCTCTAATCGTCTCGCGGCAACACTAACCCTGATCTAAGTTTTAAGACCCAGTGGCGTAGCGTGGGGGGGGAAGGGGGTGTTTGTCGCCTTCCCGCCCCCCCTTCCCCCCGCCCCGTGGTACTGGCGCCCCATGGCTTTATTAAGTAGCAGGGCCGGCAACGGCAAATTGAGAGGGCGGTCAAGGACACTAAAGACCTGATGACTTTTTTTTGTTTTTTTTTTGGTCGCAAGATTTTTGATGGGCGCCCTTTTTACCTGTCGCCCCCCCCCCCCCGAACCGAACCCCCCCCCCCCCCCCCCCGCCCCTTAAGGCACGCTACACCGCGCCGCTGTTAAGACCTTAGTAATTACTGATGCTACAGTTTCTTTGGTATGAATATGACTTATATTCTTCTGGACTACGGAGTCATGCTCCATTCGAAAGAAGAAATACTCGATGTATGCAATCGAAGTGTACCAGGCGTGTAATTATTTCATTTTTATCATCGGCCAATAACCATAAAAAGTCGTGTAATTGAATACTACATATAGATGTAGGTACGTTGAAAACTTAATGAACGATGATGAGGCTGCGTCACGTAAATGTTAAAATAATATTAAGAATGGGAGTAGTACAGCTGCCCACTTTTTTAATGTTCTTTTATTTTCCTCGTATTTAAAGAATCGAAAGAAAACTTTGTGTGGCTTGATAATGCATAATTTCTATTTCAAATGAAATAACCTGACTTGCGATATAAACAGTATAAATTTATTTGAGTATAAGTTAATTATAACAACATTTTTTTAAAAATTTTTGGCTTTAGTTTTTTTTGACGTCACTATAAAAATATGTCAAGTTTTGGACTAGAACAGAAAAAATTTAATAATCCAAATTCTTAGTATTTAGTGTAACAACTAACTTTTACCTTTATTTATTTTTCCTGCAAATATGTATAGGTAGGTAGATACCTACAAATGAAGCCCTACACTTAAGTCAGTCTGACTGGGACTCTAGGGGTCTGGCGAACAAAGACCAAGAAGCCTAGTATCAAAATTTAAAATTCGTTCACCAAAGGAAATATCCTCTTTTTGACTGGATAAAATCTGACCACCAAAAAAAGGTATCTTGTATCAACCTCACAATAAATTTCTGTCTTATTTTTTTGCCATTTTCCACTTACCAATCTCGTTTTTTGGGGGTCCCACTGGGCTTCTGGGGGTAAGACTTACCGAACATTTGCTTGGTTGCCCGGTGGGTAAATCCGACACTGACTTAAGTATACCTAAGTGCAGTCTTATCTCACTTCCGTTTAAAAATAGACTTGATACGTTATCCATATTTGTTTGCATAGCATAATCGACTACCGCTGTGGGAAAAATGATAAAAAAATTGCTGAGAAATTCCTGTTTTAAGTGATAACAGGGAAACTTTGAAAAAACCTCTAATTATAATTTATTTATGATGTAATACAAGAATCATGTCCGTCATTGCCCTGGCAGCCAAGAGCACCGTGATAAGGATCCAAGAAGCGTGAGGTTGCTCTAAAAAGTTGGAGAGATATAGTTCCTCCACTGAAATTTGCTGTATAAAAAAAAGGTCATTGTATTTGAAGTGTGAACCCCATTGTTAAAGGATGCAGGTGATACACGGTAAAAATTTTTGTCTATGAAAACACGTTCTTTTCTTGAATAAATTGTTTTACCTTAATACAATTTGTTTTTAATTAAAATATTTCTTTTTAGTTCAACGCAGCGTTTAATCCTGAAATAAGACTTTATTTTTCTTCTTTAATTGTTTTGTTTCAGTATACTCCGTTTTATAACCAAGCAAATTTTCTTTATATAAGTAATATTTTGCTTCCAGAGAAAACGGTGCCTTAGATTAATTCAGTTGCAATTTATATTAAAACAATTTCTGTTTTACATTAAAATAAAGACATTTTTTGTGCTATATCAAGAAAATATTCTCTTGGTGAATAGGAAAGCACAAATTATTTTACTTCAAAGCAATTTTCTTTAATCCAAGACAATTTTTTTCACCGTGTATTAAACTTTACAAAATGGGATTAGGCACGTTTCCCCAGATTATGTGCGATCGATACTTTGACTTAAAGACATTATTAAAACCTAGTCATGTTTGAAAGCCTCAAATGCTTCTTAAAATTTGAAAATTAATTTTCAGTTTTTGCACAGACTCCTCAAAATCCCAAAATCGTTATTATAATTACAGTAGCGCGTGCAACTTTTATGACAGTTTTTATGTGGCAATTTTCAAAGGAGGACCTATACACCAAGTTCTTATTGGTGTTGTTCCAGTGACGTACGCAGAAATTGAGTTGAGCGCGATCGGTACGTTTTAGTCTTGCTTTTTGGGAAATTTTAATTATCGGTGGCTGTGAAGGGGGAAGCTGCAACATTTATACAACGATTGGTACCTTATTATTATCATATCCATAATATTCCCATATATCGGGTGTTTCACAAACATCGAAACAGAACCCTTTTTGGGTATTTAGTGTGCGAATTTGGAGAAACGCTTGGCTATCTTGAAATTTATGTAGCACAAACCCCCTTCGAGGAGCATACGTTACCCCTATATTTTGAATAGGGAAAGTGAGCCTAGTGATAACTTGTTTTGAAGCTCTCTTGAATATCTTTACAACCGTCTAGAAATGAAAAGAATGATAAAATATTAAATTCTAATAAAATTTTTATTTTATTAGTCCATGTTAAATTTGAAGTTTGAAGGCAATTACCTTAAAAACTAATGAAGAGATTTTTGAAATTTTTACACGGTTGTAAGAACATTCAAAAGGCCTTCAAAACAGGTATAACTAGACCCACTTTCCCTATTCAAAATATAGGGGTAAAGTATGCCCTTCGAAGGTGGTGCGTGCTACAAAAAGTTCAAGATAGCCAAAAAGTGACCCCTCGCAAAAAAAATCGACGTTTTTTGGCATTTTAAAAAATGTTCAGCAGTTCTCGAGAAATCCCAGGTGGAAAGTTTTAAATCGAACACAGTGTATACAGGGTGTTAGGTACATGAACCGTCAAAATTTTTTGGGATATTGTTGGGGTCATTTGATACCTTTTCAACCTTGGAACTTGGGTCCTAAGAGTCACGGCTAAAGAGATATGAATTTTTAAATTTTTTTCTCAAATTATCCAAAATCCCACCTTTAAACCCTCGTAAGCTTTTTATTAATGTCTGCAAAAGCACATTTTTTTAAAATAATTCTGTAATCTTATGGTTATTCAACTAATTAATAGATTTGTTAAAATTGATGTACCAATACGAGGTTTTTTATTAAAGAAAATTAGTGATTTTGTGAAAGAAAATCAATTTCAAAATTAAAAATCAAAAAAAGTATCGACAATTGAGAACTTAATTTTCTTTTAAAAACTTCTTTAGTTGATTACCTTTCTAACGGTATGCTACACATTAATTAAAAAAAAACATTTCTGCTTTAAAATACGGATATGACGTCGGAAGTTCTCAAGTGTCGAGACTTTTTTTAATTTTTAATTTTGAAATTAATTTTCTTTCACAAAACCACTAATGTTCTTCAATAAAAAACCTCGTATGTCCCTTTGGTACATAAATTTTAACAAATCTGTTAATTAGTTGAAGTAGCATAAGATTACAGAATTATAAAAAAAATGGTGCTTTTCCAGACTTTAATAAAAAGCTTACGAGGGTTTAAAGTTGGGATTTTGGGTAATTTGAGAAAAAAAATTAAAAAATTCATATCTATTTAGCCGTGACTCTAAGGACCCAAGTTCCAAGGTTGAAAAGGTAGCAAATGACCCCAACAATATCCAAAAAATTTTGACGGTTCAGGTACCGAACACCCTGTATACACTGTGTTCCATATAAAACTTTCCACCCGAGATTTCTCGAGAATTGCTGAAAATTTTTTAAAATGCCGAAAAACGTAGATTTTTTTGGCGAGGGGTCACTTTTTGTCTATCTTGAAATTTTTGACGGTTCATGTGCCGAACACCCTGTATATAAAGGTCGTAAGAGATTCAGAATTGGACTATTTAGGGCAATGCCTACTGGTCGGAAATTCCATGAAAACAGTTTTCAAAAGCAAAAAATATATTTTTCTAAATCGTTAAAAATAACGCAATTACAAGAACACGAAATTACGAATTATAAAGTTATTTCAATAATAATTTTTTTATTTCCCCGTGGAACAAAGTAATTAAATTAGTCATAAGCCTATATGGAGTACAGGACGTATATCTATGAATGTAATTACACCATAACAAAAAAATTGACACTTCAAAGTTGCACCGACCGGGCATATATTCCATATTAAATTAAAATTCGAGTACCTATATTCAATTTTCTGCAGTTCGTAATAAAATTTTTGCGAATTAAAAATTTTATTGTTCCTACCTATATTTCGCCGGTGACTGTAATATAATTTTTTTTTAATTAAAATGCGAGGTAATAATAGGGACATTTTGAATTGCAATAAGTCCCTACTGTGTGTATTTTTCAGTTGTCAAATTTTATCGCTGTTTCCTTTTTTGATTTTATTTCTATATTATATTTTTTTTAATTGAAAAAATGGTCCATTTCTCAAAGTGGAGTTTGCAATCAAACATAAATGTGGTAAGATATATTTATTTGATTTCTCCGAAAAGACAAATATTAAAATATAAAAAATAAAATTCTTTTAATCTTTAACCCGATTCTATCTCTTTTGAATTACTAAATTCTCCATTCCTGCTCATAGGAAACCTCTTTTTCGCTAGTATTAGCAACTTTTTGAACCTTCGAATTAGCTTGATGGGGGTATGAGTGTCTTTTGAAAGTTTTTGAAAGGTACGTTACATTTAAAAGGTGTTTTATAAGTAATGCCGTTTGGGGTATTAGTGAAAATGTGATGATAGAGGTGAAAAAGTCAGCCTCAGAGTATATGAGTGAACCTGAAAGTGATTATTTGATCACTTTCAACATATTTTTACGATTCCAGTTCGAATCTTTATAATAGGCACTTATTTGTTTACCTTGTTTCAGCTGACGTTGGGTTTCTTTAGACTCGAAACATGTCCTAAATAAAACCCGAAACAATAAAGACTTTAGTTTAGAAGACGTTGAGTTTTTTCTTTATATTTTTTTATTAACAAAAGGCGATTGATGACATTATTATGGTGCTTAATCGCCGAGAGCCCGAAGGACTCAATCACTAATTCAAAAATTAACCTAAACGGACTTCGTTATCTTTTAAATAAAGATTAAGAAATGACAAATAAGCGTTGTAAAATATCTCTAATATTAATTTATCGCTATAAAAAAATACGGTTTAACGATATACGTACCTATCACAATTTGTTGCGTTACAACTTCCATTTCCCATTTAGGAGAAACACTCGAAAATTGCTCTGGCCTTCGAGTGTATTTCTTGAAAATTGATTTATTTTGAAAGAGTAACTGTCAGATATCTTTGATCAGCTATCAGACAGGACGTCAGTCAAACCGAACGAGCGGTTCGGTTCGGTTCGGTTCCATTACCTATTAATCATTAAAGAACCGTGAGCGTTCCCCGCCGCAGATTCTGTACTGTCGAATTTTATAACGTCCTCTCTTTCTATATTTTGCAATTAGCAGGCAACAAAACATATAGTGTGTGTTTTACTGGAAAAACCGTTTTCGAGGTGGAACGACGATGACAAAAATACTTTTTGAATTCTGAAAAGCCGTCCCCTATATTAAATGTAAATAAACCGGCTAAGGTTAAAAACAAGTGTACATTCGACATTTTAAAGAAGGATAGACGAATTGCCTCAGATGCAAGCAGTAAAATTCAAATTAAATTGCAATTTTTACATTATTAGCATATTATTATATTTTTATTTTTTATATATGTGTATAAAAAATGGGGGTAGAGAAATCCTGCGTCACCTATTGCGAAAGTCACGAGCTGCCACTGGTTTTGAAACGAACCTCAACAACGCAATGCATCAATCACCCAATCAGTTAAAAAACGAACCTTAAAATCGACTAATATATAAAAATAAACACCCGCTGTCAAATTAAATACAATCAATTGCCACGCGTGTATGGTAGGGGGCGCTGTGCCGCATGCTTACATAAAATGACTGGATAATAGCGTAATAATGGATCACATGATTCGACGGCGAAACGCAAGTCACCATCTTCAATAAGTCAGACAGCAGCAGGCCTGCTTTGAGGTTGTTACTTCTTGTATATATCGTTTAGGTAGATTAATACCGACTGTTATAGGAAAGTCAACAAATTAATTGGATGCTAATAAAGATGAAAATGCAACTTTAACAAAACTATTTTCTTTTTTATTGGAATGTTAAAGCTATCAGGCCATACTTAGAACAATAAATAGATCAGGAGTAGTTTAGTTGTACAGTGAAACCTCCTATAAGCGGACACTCACGGTTTCGTCGATTTTGTCCGCTTATTGGAGGTGTCCGCTTATGGGAGAAAACTGCGAAATTTTAATATATAGTTAATAACAATTTCCGCTGCTTGAGTTTTCCCGATATTAAATTTTTTAGCGATCTTTCGTGTTGATAGATATTCCTTCTCCGAAACGTTAACAACTTCCATTTTTTCACGTAAACTAAGCGCAATTTCAAAGAAATCTATTAGTACCCAACTGTTGTAAATACGACAGCAGTATTTCGTCTCCACTTTAAAACGAAAAGAAGTAATTCCCCGACTGCAGAGTGCGTTGCCCATGTCGTGCAGCGCTCCGTCCCGTTGTCAGAGGTTCGTGGCCGGTTCAGAAAGGTTTCAGAATTTTTTAACCAAAAAAAATTGTCCGCGTCCGGTTATTAGAGTTTCCGGTTATAGGAGTGAATTTTATATGTAAAGAAATAGGGAAAAGCTTGGTTAGAGGTGTCCGCAAGGAGAGGTTTCACTGTACAACGAAGGTTATTGTAGGCAAAAATTGAGAACAGTTATGTTTTATCATAAACTAATTAATTAGTTTATGGTTTTATGTAATGCAACGTAACAAGCAATGAAACATGTAACGTAACATATGAGGTAACATGAGATGTAACATTTGATGTAACATGTGATGTAATAGGTAATATAACATGTGATGTATTGTGTGATGTAACCTGCGATGTAACATGTGATGTAACATGTGATGTAACATGTGATGTAACATGTGATGTAACATGTAATGTAACGTGTAATGTAACATCTAATGTAACATGTAATGTAGCCTGTAATGTACAATGTAATGTAACAATTGATGTAGCATGTGATGTTGTTAGATGTGATAAAACATATGATGTGAGCTTGTAATGTAACGAAAATTTCTTTGAGGGCAAAAAACATATAGCATTCTGCTGCAACATTGACAACTTATACGATACTTTGCTATTTTTTGTTGGCCAGTATTAAACTCGGTGTTTACTTTTTAAATTTTAATTTACGACTTACGTAACTTTGTGGGAGTTGTCCACGTCCGTCCGCCGACCGTTTCTCTCGGGCACGGTCGCTTTCCCTCATAAATTTAATAAGATACCTCACCTACTTGCTTACATGACGGGCCTTAACTTTACTAATAAAATGAAGAATAAATTACTTCGTGTTGCCTCTAATTTATAGAAGTAAAGGTATAAAATTTAAAGTTTCTAAATAGTATAGCGCGGATCACCAAGCAAATGAAATAGTCCACAGTGCACCGGTCTATTTTCTAGGTGATAAGTAACAAGCTCAGTTTTTGTAAATCTGAGGGCACAGCAGTGCCCGACCAAGTTCGCGGCGTAAGCTGCTGTACCATCTTTTCTTGAAACATTTCAGCCAATAGTTGATCTATCTAAAACTCTACTTCGGAATGAGCTACGAAACTCAAACTTTGCACAGTCCCAGATCTTAATCATGGAGTTAACAACGCCTCCAACTTTCAATGACTTTCATAAAGTAGTAAAGTAGTTACGAAATTTCAAAAAACGTCGAAATTGCCACTCATACAGAGTGTTTGGCAAATGAACCGTCAAAATTTTTTGGGATATTGTTGGGGTCATTTGCTACCTTTTCAACCTTGGAACTTGGGTCCTAAGAGTCACGGCTAAAAAGATATGAATATCGACACTTGAGAACTTCTAAACACTTCTCTAGTTGATTACCTTTCTAACGGTATGCTACACATTGATAAAAAAAAACATTTCTGCTTTAAAATACGGATATTCCGTCATAAGGGCGAGACTCGGTCGGAATTGGTAAGAAAAACAATTTGATGTTTATGATCGTTTACCTACTTAAACAAAAGTTAAACTTTTAACAATAATGTGTTGTGTTCTTGATTTACAAATTTTGTTTGAAACGATCATAAACATCAAATTCTTTTTCTTATCAAGTCCGAACGATTATTGCCCGTCTCACGGAATATCCGTATTTTAAAGCAGAATTGTTTTTTTTAATCAATGTGTAGCATACCGTTAGAAAGGTGATCAACTAGAGAAGTTTTTAAAAGAAAATGAAGTTCTCAAGTGTCGATACTTTTTTTAATTTTTAATTTTGAAATTTATTTTCCTTGACAAAAGCACTAATGTTCTTTTTAACCTCGTATGTCCCTTTGGTACATACATTTTAACAAATCTATTAATTAGTTAAGGTAGCATAAGATTACAAAATTATTTTAAAAAAATGGTGCTTTTCCAGACATTAATAAAAAGCTTACAAGGGTTTAAAAGTGGGATTTTGGGTAATTTGAGAAAAAAAAGTTCATATCTCTTTAGCCGTGACTCTAAGGACCCAAGTTGCCAGGTTGAAAATGTAGCAGATGACCCCAACAATATCTCAAAAAATTTTGACAGTTCATGTGCCGAACACCCTGTATAGATTATCAAAATTCTACTGTACTTCCAGATATGCTACAAAGCTGAAATTTGGTAGACTAATAGGAACTATGATAAAACCATGGGAAAAAATTAAAAAACCTGCAAAAGTTTTGAACAATATTCCGCATATTTTACTACTTTAAAAATTAAACATTATCCAATTCCTTTAAAAAAGAAGTGAAATCATAACAAAAACATTTCATGTAAAAGAAGCCAAGTACGCGAAAATGGTATTCCGTAAAAAGAATTGAGATAAAAGTAAAGCCATGTTCTCCAATACAATTTTCAAAATGAAAGGTTCTTACTAGTTTGGAAATATTTTTCTAAACTTGACTATTACGGCTGCCAATGACTCTTAGGCACAGTGCTAAATTGAACATAAAGAAGTTTGGCAAGGTTTTGTTATGATAGCTTTCTTTGGCCGAGACATTTTCCTCGAAGTTTTATCTTCGCGTTTAAAGACCATCACAACATGCTTTTTTATTAAAAAATTACAAACTACCATTAATTGACATTAAAATGGAGAAATTTAAACCAATTATAATTTTTTAAAAATTTTACAATGCTTAGTGATGTTTGCTCGCTGTCAAATTCCGAAAACGTGTTAACCTGATTAGATTCATCTTGTAAAATTTCACATCTTTTCAGGTTCGGCACGAAGTTCAAAGCGAAAAAAGTGGGCAAACATTTTGTCATTTTTGATTTAAAGCGTTGCGTCTTCGTTGAGCAAAAGGCAATGGGGTTTATGCCAAAAATTTTATAGATATAAAAAGATACCATCAACCGTGCGCGCCAGTAAAATTTAAGTTTTTTAATAAATGAATGAATGATGTTTTATAATAGGCATGAAAACTCCCGTGCACTAAGGCCACCTTGCTAGGCCCGTTGTATCCTACTACCTACAACCCTGAAAACCGGCCGCCTTTGCAAAAGAGGAGGTTTTTCCCAGATTGGAATAATCTGATATCGCTAGAGCTAAGCAGACAGCTTCCCAAATGCCACTGAGCAGAGTACTCTGTTAAGAGGTCTAGGGTGGATTTCTTGCTGTATCCTCCATACACCATTGACACTCTGAGTCTTGAATGATAGCCGGGATGCCAACGTGTATATTAAGGTAACAGTGTCCTGCTAAAAGCTCTATCGCCAGTCTTATATATTCTCTTCTAAGTGTGAGAAAAGACCTCGCTGGAGGCTGCCACCTCCCCTATGAGGAGATTCGTTTGCTTTAATCCTTACTTATCTTCTTAGAGCACTTGCGGGAGGGCCTATTCAAGTCATGTTTTGGGGTCATGGTGGTAAAATATACTGTAATGCTGCTATGGGTTCCGCCTCTAGTGGATCAGTTGATGATCCCATTCTAGTTGGTTGGTCAGCCTCCTCGTTTTCAAGAATGCCCTTGTGTCCTGGAACTCAGATAAATTCAACCTTATTGTGTCCTGGCAGGGTTTTTAGTACATCCCAATAAGACCTGAACTTACTGATTTCAGACAGTGTTGCTCTACTGAGTCCAGCTCGACTGTCTGAGCATATAAGCATTTTTCTAACAGTGACATGTCTAAAGTTTTTTCTTCCTGGAAGCCACTACTTTCCCAGAACAAAATAAAGAGTGAGAGAAAAATAAAAATCAAACTTGTTGGATCCTGTTAGGGTTTTTGGTGCATGCCCACACTCATCTCTACAACTTGAGAGATTACTTTGGCCGATTTGATTGCAGACAGTGCAGCTCTGCTGTCTGAGCATATAGGTATAGGTGTTTTTTTTTCTAAAAATGGACATAAAATCCTACTTCTATGGTTTTGCTGTACATAACTTCTCCAGAGCTCTCCTCCATTCTGGAATCATTCAGTTTAACATGAAGGAATACCAGTGAACGTTATCCTTGATGCAAAATACACAAGTCCATTCCTTTCAGACTTTGTTTTTTGGGTAAAGTTCCCCTCCAGAAAGCTTTAGGTACCTTATCCCTGTTCATTTGAAAAACAGGGCAGACCTCTGATATCGCAATAATTTTTTTTCATATTATCAATATATTTTAGAAGGTGGGATTGAGAAAGATAAACCAGTCTAAATTCGTAGACCCAGGGACTTGATTTGGCCTGAGATGATGATTGTGATACAGATGAACGATTCAGATGTGAGTGGGCATTATGGCCCTTCCACCGTGACCTCCAAAGGGTCTACTGTGGGTCACTTTTAAGTGTTCTTTTGCTACTGTATGTCTAGTCCTTTTAAAAGACTGGCTTAGTTCGGATGAGATTTGTGAGACGCTGTTCAGATCTTCAGCATCACCAGCGTCACCAAATGCAAACCTGCAATATTCGGGCATTCGCACAGTCTATGCCTGACTGACTCTTTCGTCATCCTTTAGCAGCAGAGTCGGCATTCAGTTTGTGTTACTCCAATTCCGTGCAGGAGTACTTTTAGTCGGTATGGTGACCTGTATAGCGTCCAACCACCTGCCTTGTGTGTCCTATGAGTTTCCTCGCCCTTTTCTTGCATGGTTCTCTAATGAACTCAGAACTAGTTCCGGTAATTCTATCCAGTATTGTTTTAAAGTATTTTCGATTGATATGGTTTTTGGAACATTGTGTGATATGCCCAGAACTGATTTGGGAACCACAGAGATAGAGTATGGGAAAGTTTTGTTGAATGACTCTAAAAATCGCCAATAAATGTTTAAAGAAAATGTGTAGGCACTCCAATTCCTTCGTTAGCACCTCGTTAAGGAGAAAATGGGTGTAAGGTTGAGGCCACAATGGCAAGGCAAACATTGAAACAAGACGGCTGGAGGAGAAATTCGTTTTTGAACGGCACCGACCGACGGTGACGACGTTTTGCGGGATGTGATTTAAAAATTACGACCATAGAATTCTTGCCACAAAATAAAAGTGAGTTTAAGTTTCGAAATGTAAGATTTCATATAAAACAATTTTTAAAAGTTTGCAAAATAAATCAAGGTTTCTTTAGTATTGTAACAAAACGGGATTTGAATATAAATGGTATTTTGACCATTTATAAGTTTTTAAATACAGTGAAAATATATATATATAACGACGGCGAAGGGACCAACAAAGAAGGGTCGCTGTAATCGGTCGTCGTTATATGAGGACTTACTTTATATGCAAAACAATTAATGGAAATCCAACCAAACTAAGTCTCCGTCGTAATATGCGACTTGTCGTTATAAGCGACGTCGTTATTCGCGACTTTCACTGTATTTTAAATTAAATATTGTTTTCCACATTCATTAATTACATGCAAGACTAAGTTAAAAATAAATAAACTTTATAACAACACCAGCGACTTGTTTTTAGGCATGCTTTTCAGGATCGCTGTATTTTAACAAAAAGTTATAATCGGCTAATCTGTCCTCAGAGCCACTTACATCAAAATAATTCATAGTTTGTAACTGGAAACAAATTTAACAACATATGTTTTTAAAAAACACTCAGTGTAATTTTGATTTGTAACGGTTTCGCATTTCTGACTTGTATCTTTGTCTAGAGCACTTAAAGCACAGCTTTTGTCTTTCTCTGCATAGCGCTATAGGTTGGGACTAATCAACCGCAAGTTATGAGTGCCTACAAAGCAGGGACGTTTTCACCAAGACAAAAAAGGCAGTTACAAAGAATTTTTGAGTGGGTTTCCGTACACCGCACTTCGTTTCATTTCGGGGGGTTTTTAACTGGGAAAATTTATATCTTCGTAAAATATTTTTATATATATAAAGGTATCCTTATTTTGATCTTCACTTTTAGAGTTTATTTTAAATTTAAAATTTTTTATTATTGCTGGTTCCAGTGTTTTAAAATATTGCTTCTATCTTTTTCTGGTTTTCTTCAAATACAATCTTTCGTAGCCCTAAATTCAACTTTTTGGGGCAAGCAAGCAGTTTAGTCATATCAAGTTCTCATAGAAAAAACAGTAAAAATAATGAAATTATTGTCTATCTAGGACTTTAACAAATCTATAGGGAGGAAATATGGCGTTAAATAGTTTGAAAAATATTTGCTGTGGCTTGCTAAACAAATATCTCAAACCTTTCGGACAAATATTGACAGCGGGACTCATTGCTCGATGGACACCGCAAGTTCAACAAAACCTTGCTTGGCTATTGATTTACGACGAAGCAGACCTTTTTAAAATTGGTTTGTTTGTATAAATTATTAGAAGGTTCTTTATCTGACAACATAACTTTAGAATTGTGTAAAAAATTGCTTTTTAGATTTAAAATCCCGCACACTTTACGTTTTAGAAAAATATTATAAAGTGTCTCAAAAAATTCTTCTTCTTCAATTACATTGGGTCTTATGGGAGGTCAGAAGTTTTTTTATGATATTTTCAAAATAGCACTACAGATTTCCGTGAAATTTCAGTGAAATATTCTCAGACACCATCCCGATATTCCACCAAACTTGACTGAAAGGCTAAAATCTTCAAAATTTAGCATTCCTTATTTTATATTCAAATTACCCTGTAATTACATGTACCTACCGCATGCTAACTCTTATATTTGACATGTATTTGACATTTGATTTTTGTGTGAGCTAATGAAGCAGCCTTGAAGAATATAGTAAAAACAATCTTAAAACCAGCTTTATTTTTTAAAAAATCAAATATTCATTAACCGTCATTCCAACTCCATTATTTTAAAGACAATCAGCTGTGTCGTGACGTGACCATCAAAAAAATATCAGCTCCCGATGTGACCGCAACAAAATGAAGGATCGTGGCCCGTCCGTTTTGATAGCCCTGACTATACGAACCGCAATAAAAACTGTCGACTTTAATTATAACTCAACTTTTTAAAACTTTATTTAGCAAGAATATGCTACAATTTTAACAATAGTAAATAATTACATTAAAATCTAATTGTTAAGCTATATAAATATTAATAGACTAAGTAATATTTTCAACTGTAACACAATAATTTATTCTACCTGCATCCAAATGAATAATACTATAATTAAACAAACTGCATTAAAAATAAATATTTTTAAAAATTTTTTTAAATGTGGTTAATTTCTTTTAATTTTTTATTGAGTTTTTTAATTTATTGAATTCTGATAAACCTTTACAAAAAATTGATTTTTTGAACATTATAGGAAATGAAATTTTTTACATTAAGCCAATTTAATTTTTTTAACATTAGTGTAATTTTTGTGTATTTATCTGCTTTAAGAATTATTCTCATTGCTCTATTCTGTAATATTTGAAGTTTATCTAAAATATTTTCATTCGCTGTGTATAATATAGTTAAGCAGTAGGAAAAATGTGGTAATATTGTTGTATTGTAAACACATTTTTTAGAAAAAAATGATAAATAATATAATTCTTCCTAAATACCCAATTTTTGAAGAAATTTTTGATATAATATATTCGTAGTATTTATCAAACTTTAATTTTGAATCTATAATAATACCAAGATATTTGAATGAATTTGTAATTTATAATTTCTCATTATTTATTGTGATTGCAAAATTTGTTAAGTTGCTTTTTGAATTTAAAATCATACATTTTGTTTTGTTTACATTCAATTTTAATTTGTTTGCGTTTAGCCAATGTACTACATTTTTTAATTCTGAATTTATCTCAATAGTTAGGTTTTCTAATAAAGTTCCTTTTAAATAAAGTAATGTATCATCTGCAAACATCTGTATCATACAATTTTTTAAAACTGTTAGTAGATCATTTATATATAAAATAAAAAGTAATGGTCCCAATTTACTTCCCTGTGGTACCCCTATATTGTTTAATTTTCCGATGATAGTGAATTCAAAATTTTGGTTCGCTGTGTCCTATTGCATAAATAATTTTTAAACCATTCTAATACTTTTCCCCTTAGACCAAATTTATAAAGTTTTTTTAATAGCCTTTCCCTGTCAATAGTTTCAAATGCTCTTTTAAAATCTAAAAATACCCCAACTATAATTTCATTTTTCTCAAAATTTCTTTTCCATGTTTCTATAACGTATTGTACTGCAATTTCTGTAGAATGTTTTCGCCTAAATCCTGTTTGTTGTTTTACTAAAATTTTGTTGCTTTCTATAAAATTTAAAAACTGTTCATATACCACTTCTTCCAATAACTTTTCAATATCCCATAAAACATTTAATGGTCTTAATTCATCATATCTTTTACTATTTTTAACTTTTGGTACAGGTGTATTTGTTTAGTCGTTCTGATATGGTGTTTGGATCAGTTTCATTTTGTTTTCAAATATGATTTCAGTTATGTCACTTTTTAGTTTGTTGTTGATTAAATTTTTCAATGTTTTCCACATTTTCTTGTTGTTTCCTTTATTTTTATCAATTTCCTTTTCAAATAGAGTTTTTTTTCTTGTCTTAATACATTTACACATTTATTTCGTTTACCTTTATATTCTATCCAATCTTTTTCAGTTCTGTTAGTAGTAATTTTTTTATAAAAATGATCTCTGTCAGTTTTTGCATCATAAATTTTCTTATTAAACCATGGTGTTTCTGTTTTTCTGTAATGTAATATTTTACTTTCTTGAACTTTTATCAATGTGTGTTCGATGTTATAGTATAGTTGTCCAAAAAGTGAATCAGCATCATTCAGTGTGTAATCCCAATGACATTCAATTAATTTTATACATAGTTTATTGTAGTCTAAATAAGTTAAAGTGCTGGCTTTTGTTTTTTGTTGTTCATTTACTTGAATTTCAATATAAGTCCAATAATGGTCACTTATTTTTGGTATTTTTTCCACACCAGATATTAAAGAAAAATCATTTGTTAGTACTAGATCTATTTTTGATTCTGTGTTATTGGTTACTCGTGTCGGTTCCTTTATTATTTGTCTCAGCCCATATAAATTAATCGGTTGTTTAAATTTTTCAACATAAAAATCTTGATTTTCAAAGTTTATATTAAAATCTCCCATATTTTCTTCGCATATTAATTTAAAAAAGTCTAAAAATCTGTTAATGTTTCCTGATGGAGATCTGTAAAATACATTTAACTTGTAATTTTGTTTTTTGATTTTAAATTTCATTCTTAAAAACCAGTGTTCATAGTTTTCTGCTACTTCATCTTTGTTAGTTATTGATATTGAATTCGAAACAAAAATCATTACTCCTCCAGTATGTCTTGAGTTTGATAAACAGTTGAATAATGTATAATTGTTAATTAATAGTTCGCTTTCCAAAATGTCTTTTGTAATATGTGTTTCAGTTGCGCATAATATTAGTGGTTTTTTGGATTGAATAAAATTAATAATTTCGTCCTTTGATGTTAAATAAACTAATTTAAATTCGACTTTGGTATGTCAAATTTGAAAGATCAACTGTCAGTCGGGCTAATCCTCAGAATTGGATAGTGGTATCTGCAGTAGGGTTAACAGATCTATGGTGGGTCTGCTTTCGGGCTGTTCGGCCGTCGTCTTTGGAAATTCGTTCTCGACGTTTCGCCATCTCGAGTGGATGGCATCTTCAGGAGATGTTGACTGTTTGTCGGCTTCTCGAAGACTGACCAGTCTTCTCGAAGACTGACCCGTCTTGACCTGATCCAGATAGATCTACAAATTGTGAAAGGCTTTTGCGGCCATCGTCCAATGGTGGGTGTGCTTTCGGGCTGTTCGGCCGTCGTCGTTGGAAATTCGTTCTCGACGTTTCGCCATCTCGAGTGGATGACATCTTCAGGAGGTGTTGACTGTTTGTTGGCTTCTCGACGACGGCCGAATAGCCCGAAAGCACACCAACAATTGGATGATGGCCGCGAAAGCCTTTTACAATTTGTAGATCTATCTGTGTTAGGTCAAAACGGGACTGAAGTTAAATAAATGGATACATGACGTATCTGACACTTCAAGTGAATTCCATGATATATCAGCCTTGAAAACAGTTTTTTGTAAATATCTCAGAAACGAAAGCTCTTACGAAGGTGTGGTGGGGTATTGTCATTTAAGATTTTGAAGTAAGTGGGGGTGGCGCCTAAGAGGTGGGTCGGGGTGGTTTGAAAAATACGTCATCTTTATGCACCCTTGATTTTACAAAAAACGGTATTTTTTATTTTGTTGATACTTTTTTTAGTTTAAAAACTACAGTGTACTCCGATTATAACGTACCTGGGTTATAACGTACTTTCGGTTATTACGTACCCTTTTAATTGTGCTGTTTATAACGTACGTCCGCTTATAAAGTACATATTTTCTGGTCCCTTGAGGGTACGTTATAACCGGAGTACACTGTATAACTATTATCAGTTTTTAGTGGCCCACCCTGTATTTTAGTCAGTTTATTGTCCTTCATGTGAAATTTTACATTTAACACATATAGACCAGTCAAATTACACTTTGAGAGAAAAAAATTTATTAACAGTCATTATGAAAAAACACCATCAACCTGTCAAATTTTGACATTTAGAAAAAGAAATTACATTCTGACCGTAAGATTTTTAAACTTCGTAAAAAATTATGATACTTTTGTATTTACCATATTTTGATATCTATTCAAATAAACGTTTTATAGTTGATATTGTATTAAAGTATCACCGCGTCATAGCTATGGTAAACCAAATTTTTCGGCAGAATCTAAGTAAAGAAGCCTTAAAAAATTAGTGTTTCACTTTGTACATGCAGTGTGCCGCTCGGGGTTTAATGTTCGAAGGATAAAGACATAAACACTTAGACCTTTTAAAGGAGAGATCAAATAGGTACTAACCTAATAAATAAAGATCCGAAACATAAAAGAGGATCCAAAATTATATTAAAATGTGCGCAAATATTGATTTAGTTGCAAAAACGGTAATTTGTTTTGTAAAAAGATCCGTCGTAATTTGTTTGACATAAACAGTCAAAACAAGAACGAATATAAAACGTCAAAGCCCGGCTAAATCAATATGTTCGTAACAACCAGATAAAAGTATATATGTTCTTTTCTAATGAAATCGTTTAGAAGAAGACATCAATAAAAAGCAAGTAAAATAGTCAGCTAATGACTACTTAGTGCAGTGCCTCATTTTGGGAATCAATAACAATAAAAAAATTAAACGACGTGCGTGCCACTGTATGTACCCCTCTACTCCCTTCCCGCCCATCAAGGTTTTGATGACGCGGTGTCACTTTAATACAATATCAACTATAGATATGGTGTAAAATATACGGAAAAACCCTGTACATAAGGGGGTGACAGGGTGTTTCGCTTTAGGCGGCACTTTTTGGGGGCGATAAAACTCAAAAAGAAATTTAAAATAATATACAGAGCGATAAAAAAAATTTATTAGAAAAAATTTAATTTTTGTAAAAATAAAAAAAATTACGGTTTTAGACATTTTCATGGCCTATTCGCCGGGAATCGCAATAATACGATTCCCTGTACCATTTTACCCATCCCCCCCCCAATCCTAACCCTCAACGCCCCTGCACAAGCATTTATTTTTTCATTTTCATTTTTGCCGCTCTAAAATTTACAATGCTTCAAGTCCTATTAATAATTTTCTTTTCTTTTGCCTTAAAATATGGTAATTCCACTAGCCTAATAATAACAGCTTTCTTCAAAACAACGAGAATAATATAATGTTCCCCTTCTTAATATAAGGTGGATAACGAACGTAGCTAATAAAAACTTGTTTGGATTCGTTTAATCTAATTCGGAGAAGATCCCATTCGGGAGCTATTTAGTTTGATAATCCAATTTACCGAGTGGATTCTCCCAATTTTCCTCGTTCTAATATAATAGTCGTATATCTCTTAAATCTTACATAAAACAGCGGAACATTTAATAAAACTCATCCGAATTTAATCTATTTTAATGGCGACCATATCCTAGTCGGGAATTACCTTCAAGTTTAATTAAAAACCCTCTATTCTCCTCCACAGCCATGCTGCAGAAACAAAGATACACAGCGCACGCAGCAACAGGAGGGGTGTACTTGTAGCAGCAGTAAAACAAAAGAATCCGCCGCCAACTTTAATTTACAACGCAAATTAATTAATACTTTTAACATTTTTTTCAAATTACTTTCTTTTCTATCTCTAAAGGGATTTCATATTTAGGCTTGATCCTGGTTCTAATTGATATTATTTTGACAGCGCTTCTATAATACCGACATCATGGAGGATGGCTAATTATCCACAAAGGATAAAGCGAATACGTCAAACTGGAACTGTATACATTAGCTGCGTTCTGTTTTTACGTCGGATTAATCTTTTTGATCGAAAGCGTTGGGTAATTTCATCTAGATCTAGGGGAGGTAGATCTGAATCGTTCGGTAATTCTGCTCAGACTAGTCGGACGTAAATCTGGTTGCTCCGTACATTTTGATCGACGAAACAGATTAATCCGAGATTGTGACGTATGTTGTGTATTTGTTTTGTTTACAAAAATAATTTTTTTATGTAAAAAGATTGAAATTGAATTATTTAATGTTGAAGACAACAAATTATATAAATTTCCGACATCACAGGAAAATTTTGTCAACATTATAGCTGGGCGTGAGTTGCAATATGTACATAATATTTTTGGTTATATTTAAGGTTATAACCATTTATAAAGATTTGATCGATTTGATCTGGATCGTTCGTTAATTCCAATTTGCACAGACTAGCCTGTAATCACGTGACCAAAAATCCGTCGCATCTGAGATGCAAGTACCGAACGCAGCTGTTTATTCTTGACTGCCCGTGACGTAAGTTGAACGAAATGTTTACTTTTACTTAAGATCATCGGTGATTTTGAGTACACCATCTATTTTCACGGGGAAATAATTCCACGGCAGTGTTTCTAACCTTACTTTTTAGGTTTATTTTGGAGAGAAATGTTTTAATAGTTTCAATTTTTTTATAAAAATGGGTAAAAAATGTTTGTTAACAACCTACACACTTAAGAATAAGCTCGCCAAAACAAAACTGACAGGCAAAAGTAAGGTTGTATACACCACAACAATTCTCGTGGCATTATTTCCCCGTGGAAAATGGTGGTGAACTTAAGTTCACCTCACGGCCGTCAAGAATAGCGTCTTGAGATTTGGTGAGCGCTCACCTCACTTCACCTCACAAACAGTCATAAATAAACGCCTGGACGTTTATTCTTGACCCACAGGAGTATTTCTAACCTAACTTTTGGTGGTCAGTTTTGTTTTGGGGAGAAGTGTTTAAATAGTTTCAATTTTTTAATAAAAATAGGTAAAACTTTAATAAAAGCTTGCCAAGACAAAACTGACAGGCAAAAGTAAGGTTACAAACGCCTTATTATTTCCTTATTTCTTATTTCCCCGTGAAAAAAGGTGGTGAACTTAAGTTCACCCATGAAAGCATCTGCATCTTGAGATTTGGTGAGCACTCACCTCACCTCACCCCACGGGCATTTAAGAATAAGCGTCCTGGAATTACTGGACGACATGGAGCAAGATCTTTGTACTTTTATACAGGTTGCCTGCAGAATTTGACCAGTCATGTGAACTTAACTGGACGACTGTAACTGCGTCATGACGCGTCACAAAACAAATGGTATATGGCAGCCCGGTGATTTTTAATATGGCCAGTTAGGTTCAATGACCTTTCAAAGTCTGTTATGGAGGAAGTAAATAAAAAGAGTTGGTTCAATACGTTCGGACAACTTGTAGCAACCTCTGCAAAAGTATAAAGACCTTGTTTTCAACCAACGCCCTGAACCAACCTCCAGTGCTGCTTCTAAAATTTCCCAATACGGTTGAACGGAGTTCTCGTCCAATGTTTACTCTTTTAGTAATTTTTATATAACCTAATTGATGGACCCAGTGTTCATTGTTCTGTGGAAATGCTGAGTCTTCTGAATCTTTTGACGTTTAGGCAGTGACGTTATATGATTTTGTAGCAAATTAAGTTTGATACAAATCCATAGAATTTAACTCTGCCAACCAAGATCACCTGATCTCTCTGGAACATAATTAGTCAATGGCTGTTCAATTTGCAGCATTTTCCATAAACTACAGCAGATCTTTTAAAGGTTAAGCTGTTCTGAAATGAGAGATCCCAAGAGAAATACACTATTGATCCAGTTTTTTAGAAAGGTAAGAGATTCTGAAATTAATTACCATGCTGACGACTTCGACAAATGGATATTATTCCAAATTAAAAACGATCCATATTTATATAACCCACGGTCTCGCGTCGTTGGTTGAGCCAAATCAAGAAGTTAGGCCCCTTTTCCACCATCCGAAGGCTTATCATAAGTTTTCTTTGCCAAAGATCATTAAGAGACATTGGAGAATAACCATTTTGAAGCCATTAGCTACTCGAAATTAGAGGCTCCCCAAAAGTGAAAAAATTGCAATTTGTTGACAATGCATATAAGTATTGTTTAGATTAGTTGGAATGTCGGGATATTGGTTTAGGTTACATATGTTATGCCCACATTACACTCTCATCTCGGTCGAGGCGCCTTACTCGAGGGCTGTCCTTGAGTGTGACCATTTGCATTCTCGTCCGAGGGTTCTCGCTTGGCCTTGGAATTTAAAACAACGCGTGTTAAAGACTGGAAGAAGGTAAAGGGATCCAGTCGCGCTTTACGTATAAAATCCGATAAGACAGCGAGAGACAGCGAGAGCCAGCGAGGCACACCGAGGTCAGCGAGGTGAGGCGAGAGCTTCCATTTATATTCTCGCTCTCGGTGTGCCTCGTCGAGAGTGTAACGCCGGCGTTAGGGGCTCTATTGTCCACTTTAATTAAGTAAGTGTTATTATACGAAAATTTTTTTTGTAACTTTGCCAATAATTGCCTCTAGAAACGTAGAAAACCCTTTCTGATCTATATCTATAAAAATATATTTAAAAAAATTCTTCAGTAAATTATAACCGTTGGTTTTTAATATTGGTAGAAACCTCGAGAAACGTTATAAAAGGATATTTAAGCGACGAATCATTTTTTTAAAAGATATCTGTAGACTTATGTAGGCAAGATCAGGGCTATCAAAACGGACGGGCCACGATCCTCCGCTTTGTTGACGTCACATCGGGGGCTGATTTTTTTTTGATGGTCACGTCACGACACAGCTGATTGTCTTTAAAATATTGAAGTTGGAATGGCGGTTCATGAATATTTGAGTTTTTTTTCAAAGGCGGTTTTGAGATTGTTTTTACTATATTCTTGCAGGACAATTTTTTTTTAATATATAGTAATCCTTAATTTTTTAGAGCCGCTTTATTAGCTTACACTAAAATTAAACTTAAAACAGATGCGAATGTGACAAACACAGATGACAATGTCAAATACATGTCAAATATAACAGTTGTCATGCGGTACATGACGGGTAATTTGAATTCAAAATAAAGAATGCTAAATCTTGAAGATTTTAACCTTTTAATCATCTTGCATCTTTAACATCTGACCGCCCATAAGACTCAATGTAAAAGTCAGCCCCCCGAGAACAGCTGATTTTTTCAGGGTCGTGGCATGTATTTTTTTATTGACCTTGTGTAGACAAGATAAAAGATAGCTTGCATCATCTAAAACCGGCTTTATTTGCACCGATTTCTATCTTGACGCGTCAAATCGGGATGAATATTTGACTGTTGGAGCCTGCACTCCCAGGCTAATGTAAAATGTGTGTTAGGGATATATTTTATTAAAAGCTGTTACTCTCGGCCCTGCTAATCAGTGCTTGTGCCAGAGAAAGCGAAAACAGATGCGCCACATAGTTTCGTTTTTGTGCAAAGTTGTATTGGAGAGATTTTGGACTAATCTAATCCATATACATAATAGATACGCATTTCAAAACAAACCTGTACCTCTCAGCAATGATTATATGACCCATATAGAGTGGCAACCGGCAAGTCTTCCAACCTTGGGGCAGATGGCGCTGGAATAAATTCGTCTAATACGCAATATTCAGAGATAACTATTATGATCTAATGGCATTTGTATGATAGGCAAGAACCTTGGAACTCGCACATGCAACTAAATAGTACTAGACGAATTTAATTCAGCGCTATCTGCCCTTCAATGTTGCAAGCCTCGCCGGTTGCCACTCTATATGGATCATATACTCACTGCTCTCAGTGAAATTTTGTGACATTTTTGTGTTTATAGCTAAAATAAGTTTATATATCAGTTTAATATGACTTTTGTGCCAATCTTTTTTATGCTTTTCTACGAGCGGAAGGACAACCTTGACGTGCAAAACTTGACCCGGTTCCACGTACTTATAAACATCTGTACTGGAAAAAGGCCTCTGAAAATTACTGCTACAAGCGTGCCGGCATGTTGTTTTTTAAATGAATTCCTCAACGTATGGTTTGATTACATTAAGGCAACTAATAATGGGTGCTGAGCTCTCAGGGCCATCTCTTGTCTAAGCTTAAAAAGACATTATCAGTTACCTTAGGATAAATACCTTTTAATTTGTTTAAAATGCCAAGTAAGTGGTTACGTTAACTCAAGATAAAAGCCATTATCTCTTCCGAAATTTCCAAAATCAAATAAATAAAAGTTTGTTTTGTTTTGAAGTCAAATTATTGAAAAAACTGATGTCCGAAGATCATCCAGGGATGTGATGAAATCACGGAGAATTTCAAAATTGGCAGCTCTGCGATATTTTGGGAAAACTTTATATGTGAAATAATGCACAACAAGCAGTCAGGGTGGATACAGCCAGAGCAATAATTGGTTTTCAACCTAACCTGACCTAACCTAACCTTATTTTCCGGTGTGATTTTAACGAATGAACAAGCGTAAGGAGTTTAAAAGAGAAAATTCAACATTTTAAATAAACTTTTAAAGTATCTAATGCCTGCGCGTTAATCCTGCTGAGATCAACACGTTTAACGACTGCAGCACTAACTCGAACCTTGTTTAAAGATGTCAGGAGAATGAGGCGACGGATAGACTAGTCAAATTAGTTGTAGTCGAGGATGGTAACCAAGTTAACAACACGGTGGTTATCTTAGTGAATTTGGTCAAATCTCACATTACCAATACAGTGGTAATGCTGGCAGAGAGATGGGTAGGATTAAAAACCTGCAGCACCTTAAGCCAACTGTGGCCAGAATGGGATTTGAGAACAGGTACATTACTTAAAGGAGAGGGAAGGTGGAAAATGCTGAGAAAAGTGACTTAACTGTTACTACTTCTTCTTCTGTTAGGCTCTTCGAAGCGCACGTCAAGGACGAGGAAGAACTTAAGAGCACAAGATATCTCCTGTGGAAATACACTGCCTTACCCAAACGAGGTGAAGCGTTCTAGGCCTTCTTATATTCTTATATTCGAGATCTAGAAGAACGGAGGGACATAGAGTTGCGCGCTCGCCGGATTTAATAAAAAACAGCTGAGGTTGAATTGAGCACTGAATTAATTAATATGGTTTAATATCTACACAGATAAAGGTAAGTGTTTTTTTTTCAAGGGTATCAAGGGGAAATCTTGCAGAAGACATCCGGCCTTCTTTCGTACCAGAGTCATTTCTCCTCGGTTAGGAGAGGCCGGGTAGTGTCAAGATTCTTACCGACTAAAACCCCTCGATTGCCACTCCGAATTGCTTAGGTTAGGCACAGGTACTGCACTGCAGCCATCACTGGCTTATTGTGCACCCTCTTGATTCCTAGGCTAACCACTCCATTAGTTTTGTTCCCTGAACGAGTTTTTATAGGTCTTTATTGGAGTAGTCCCTTGTCGCTATTGGGTCCAGTTCAACTTCCCCAAATATTAGGTGCCTTTTGCAATACAGTGCCTCGTGCCAGTTTCTGGTTCCTGATTGGATAGTTTGCAGCTCAGGTCTCTCTGATACAGGCCCATCCTGTTTAGGTGAGCTTTGACCGCCATATGGCCGGTCATGATTCCTATTACGGTTCTCCCTTGCATCCTACTGTAACTGTTAAATTACATTTGTGAAATAATTTTTATGGACCATGTGGTATTACAATGGACTGTAATGTCTACGTGAGGTCAGCTGACGTTTTAGTTAGTAGTCTGCCACTTATCGTAACCTAGTCTCCGTTTGTAAATACAGATTCGCTAGAGGTAGGGGTAACGTCTCTCTTGAGCGGAGTTTGGGCATCAACGAAGTAGGCAAAGTTAATGATCAATACAAGGCCATGGTTCAGAAGTCACCTTAAGCCGATGGTCCCATGTGAAGAGCGTAGATGGCGCTAACATGATAAAGAACCCCGAGCTCGACAAAAGAGTATCAGTTAAAATTAAATACTCCTTGAGAAAATAAAATAGCCCAACAAGAGGATGCTTGACAGACCGGCCCGTTGGATCTTAATGTAGTATGAATGTGAGAGTGAATGAGTTATCCCGAGCACCAAGTGACTTCGAGTTATATTATCTTGGTGTCCACCGAATCGAGCTGGCAAATTGTTTCCTATAAGCGGACAGAGTCAATAAGTAAAAACGAAACGAAACAAAGTCGGTTAACCTGAAGGGTATCTAAACACTCCCTAATATCGCATAAAGCCTAAGAACGGAGTAATTACTCAAATACGCTAGTTTAGGGGTAAACGTACTTTCGCCCAGAGAAATCGGTTGAATTATACACAGAAGACGTCAAAGTTTGGCTTCGGCTAATGGATATTTCAGGAAATTAGCTGTTGAGAGGACTTTGATTAGATATACACACGACCTACGACACTGTTTACCTATTAGGATCTGCTTGAATCGACTGTTATTAGTTAGTGCTAGTGTCACACTAGCAGGGCGAACTCAAGACTTTTCGTCGTCTCGGACAAAATAAAAAATTGGTCGTCAATTGAAACTTCCTACATAGATAATATAAAAATTAAAATGGATAGCTAAAATATATTGCAGAAAAATACCTAAAATCACAGCAGCATGTGTTTGACGTTCTGATCCTATTTCTGTTGATAGCACTATATTTTTTGCCGTTTGCGCTGTTTGCATCACTGAAAGAAAAGCAGCGCGTCATTTTTTGATAAGCTTGATTTACGATCTCTAGGATTTACTAGCGCCACCTTAGACCGTCATTTTTCCGCGTCATATATATAGAAAAATAATTAAATAGCGCTTCCACTATGCCATCTTCACCCCTAGAGGTCGTCACGAACGAACAAGCATATACCTAGGGTCACTGGATTACGAAAACCACGGCACCAGAGTTCAGAACGCAGTGACCTTACAAGCATAGTATAAGCCACCGCCCCTAGAGGTCGCCGTGGTAAATAAGCAGTGACGCTCCGTCAAATATCTTTAATTGAGATCAGTGGCTCCATATGATCAATACGAGTTTAGCTCAATAACAAATAAAGCAATACGTAAGCACGTCCATACTATTAAAGAAATGTCAGATCGCGTTGCCTATCTTACACTGAAAATGAAAAGAACATCAATTAAAGTTATTCAAATATACGCTATAACTACGATAAAGAGCACGTCGAAGCATTCTATAAAGACATTTCAAAAGCTATGGAAGAACACAAAACCCATCTTACACTGGTAATCGAAGATTTCAATGCCAAATTAGGTAAGAAAATGAACATAGAAGAGGCTAAAATAGTGGATTTTAGATATGGCAAAAGGAATGATAGGGGTACAACCTTAATGAATTATCTAGAGGAAAAACACCTTTATGAATAACTGAATGAACTCGTTGTATAGAAAGAAACCGCAATGAAAGTGGACATGGCTCATCCCTAATGAAATAACGAAATTGATTACATACTGACTACTGATAAGAACATCGTTAGAGATGTAACAGTCCTAAACCGCTTTAGAGCAGGCAGTGATCACAGGATGGTCAGAACAAAAATCTGTATTGATAGCAATTTCGAAATGAAAAGTAAATTAATAATAACAATGAACAACTTGACATGAATAAACTTACACAAAATGAAAAAAGGCTAAAGAAACAGCTAACCCAAAACTTAAGATGATACGCTATGACCAAAGTAAAAAGATAGAAAGATAAAAAGAGAGAAAATTGTATATAAGAAGAAATAAAAAAGTCTGATGGAAAAAAGGCGGAACCTCGAGAAAGAAGGAAAACAAACATCTATAGAATACACAGAAACAAATAAAACTGTAAGAAAAATGATAAAAGAAAATAAAAGAAAGAGTCAAGAAATAAAAGTTGAGAGAGTTATAGAAAATAACAGAAATATGAAATGTGTAAGGCCGACTCTAGGTGGATATGAAATAATTAAAATAAAGGATATGAACGGCGTAGAAACTAACGCTAAAGAGGATATTATAAATATCACATAACTATTCTGTACAGAATTATACCAAACAAAAACGGAACCATCGCGAGAAACTATGAAGGAACTTGAAACAAAAATAAAGAACATAAACTCAGAGCTACAACCTGACATAAGTAAATCGGAAATAAAAAAAGCATTAACGAAATTAAAAAATAACAAATCACCTGGAAAAGATGGAGTAACGGCAGAAATGATGAAGTACGGTGGTAGCTGTAGTTAATACCCTCAATATTCTCCTGAATAAAATACTAAAAGAAGAACTAGTCCCAAACAACTGGATTCTACACAAGAAAGGCGATAGAGCAGACCTAAAAAACTATCCACCTATAACGCTCCTCAATGTAATGTATAAACTTTTCACGAAAATGTTAACAAATAGACTAACAACAAAAGTTGACGGATATCATGGGTTCAAGTATATATTTTGTTCACTAAATGTAAATTTTTTTCTGTGTAGACACAAAAGACATTTTTTCAATGTATTATCTTTTTTATCATTAATACTTTTTCAAGTCAATTTTAACTTTAATGCCTGTCAATTTTAATGTCTGTAGCTACAGCAACTCACATAGCTACACAGGCACAGCTGCGTCAGATATTGAGTTAAAAATAAATCAACCAAAAGGATAATGATGGTGGTCAATTTAGTCCTCTAACTAATTGCCAATATGTGATTATAACGAACGCGCGGCGTTAGCTGCAACAACGCTTATATATCATCGCCACTGTAGTAGCTGACTCGACTACGATACAGCTACAAGTTGTAAAGGTAGCTATATGTGAAAAGATAATCGCTTCAATTAGAAAATTGAGTAGTAAGAACCTTTCATTTTGAAATTTGAATTGGAGAACTTGGCTATACTTTTATCTCAATTCTTTTTACGGAATACTATTTTCGCGTAGAGTAAAGCTTTTACCAATATTGTTCAGTATATTAAATTATACGTGTGTACAGGATGTACTAAATTTTGTACCATAGGATAAAAGCGGAATGATTTTTTAGTTTTTTAAAGTCTTAAGCTTCTGATTTGCAATTTGCAGTCTAAATGTTAAAACGCACGCAAAATGCACGCTTTTGTCAATTGCACGCTAATTGGCATCACTGGTTACCACTCTTGTATATAGATTTACTTGAGACTAAGTAAGAAGTTGTTGAACCTTCCTCTAGTTTGTACAATTTGGCACACATGCAAATAAAACTTTTGGTAAAATCCGTAAAATTACCGTTACGAAAATTAAAAAAGTGAACTCTAGAAAATACGATAGCGATCAGCTGATTCACACAGAAAACGGTGGGGATCAGCTGTGGACTCACGGTGGATAGAATAGACCGGTGTTCGGATCTTATATGTCGAATTTTCACGACATTGGTGGTCCAGCTGATTTTTGTAAACAATAATTAGATATGATATGAACAACTAATATTTTCTGATTTTTTTAAAAACTCAGGCAATTTTCCTACTATTTTTTAGTATATTCTTATAAAATAATATTTTTCAGACATACCAGTCGTTATTTTTTTTAGCCCGGTTTATTTCTCTTTACACAAAAATTTAAATTCAAAGAAAATAATGAGTTTGTTTCAGCTTCAAAAATAATCCGCTGACCTACATCTTTGTTTACTTCCCAAGTGCTCGGTTCACCTTTGATATTAAACGATCACATTCAGTTTGACTTGTAGTTTAAGTTTTGTGTAATAAAAAATAAAGCAGGCTTAAAAAAATAACGACAATCCGTCTAAAAAATTACATTCTACAAGGATGTACTAGAAAACTCACATTTAGCCACGATGAAGATATCAACAAAATTTTTGAAATTTCCAGTATCCTTGGGATTGAAGTGGAAATAAAAGCACTAAAAACCTCAAAGTTAGTCCCTCAATGCAAAAGATGCCAATCTTATGGACACACGCAAAAATATTGCGCTAAAGAACCACGTTGCGTAAAATGCACGGGGAAACATCTTACTGTAGAATGCCCCAAACCAAAAGAATCTGAGCCAAAATGCATCCACTGTGGAGGCAAGCATCCTGCTAACTACAGAGGATGCCTTGTTGCTAAGGAAATACAAAAATTGAAAAATAAACCTAAGAAACCGAATCTCATACCAAACGTGAGTACAAATAGACAAAACCAACAGACAAGAAACACAGTCACACAAAACTCTGTGACAAGGACATACAGCCAAGTAGCAGCAACAGCTACTATACCTGATATTAATATCAGTAGTCAAAATACTATGGAACAAACACTACAATTAATTTTGGAGAAATTGAACAAACTTGATGAGCGATTAACTAAACTAGAAAGTAGCAATAACGGAGCTACCAATATGCCTCAAAATGGTCAGTAATCTTAGAATCCTAGCTTGGAATGCCAATGGTCTCTTGCAACATCAGCAAGACTTGCAAGTTATTCTAGACATAGAAAAAATTGACGTCTGTCTTGTGTCAGAAACGCATTTCACTAACCAGTCTCACATCAAATTTAAAGGTTATAAAGTGTATCATACAACTCACCCTAGCAATACTGCACATGGGGGAAGTGCTGTAATAATTAAAGAAAATATATCACACTATGAGGAGATGGGATATAAAACCATAGAGATTCAAGCTACATTAGTAAGTGTAAAAACCAAAACATATACATTAGTCATAAGTGCTGTCTATATACCACCTAGGCACTTACTAAAGAAAAATCAATATCTTAATTTTCTCAGAAAATTAGGAAACCGTTTTATAATTGGAGGTGACTTTAATGCAAAAAATACCTACTGGGGATCTAGACTGACGAATTCTACAGGAAAAGAACTTTTGCAAGCTATTAGTGAATATCAATGTGAGTCGATATCAACTGGTAAGCCCACATACTATCCAACAGATCCAGGAAAAATTCCAGATCTAATTGATTTTTTTATAGTAAAAAATATATCTTTAAGTTTTGTAGATATAGAAGAAAGTTTTGATTTACACTCAGATCATTCACCTATTATTCTAACTCTTAGTAAAAACATAATAAAGAAAGAAGCAAATATCTCACTAGTTAATAAACTGACTGACTGGATTAGTTTTAAACAAAGTCTGTCAGAAAAAATAAACCTATCAGTACCATTGCAAACGCCAGAACAAATCGATAAAGAAGTTGATTATTTTGTTACAAATATTCAACAAGCAGCTTGGGAAAACAGTCCAAAACCAAAGAGAATTTTTAAGGGAAAAAACTATCCAAAGGAAATTAGAGACCTTATATTGGAAAAAAGGAAACTAAGAAGAAAGTGGCAACAAAGCCGTGATCCTTGGGACAAAACAAATCTCAACAACATGACGCAGCGCATTAGGCGAGAAATTCTAGTAATTAAAAATGAATCTATTAACCATTTTCTTAATGAACTTACAGATGATAAAAATACCGACTATTCCCTTTGGAAAGCAACCAAAGATTTTAAAAGACCAATTATCCAAATTCCTCCCATACGAAAATCTAACAACCAGTGGGCAAGGAGTAACGAAGAAAAAGCAGATATTTTTGCAAGTCATTTAGAAAAAACATTTCAGCCCCACGAAGCACCAGATGAACACTTTCATTTAAATGAACCCCATCAAATCGAGGACCATATTAAGCTTACATCACCAAAAGAAATATTAACAGAAATCAAAAATATTAATTCGAAAAAAGTCCCAGGGTATGATCTTATTAACGGGGTAGTCATAAAACAACTCCCCAGAAAAGCTATCGTAAAACTATGCAACCTAATTAATGCGTCTTTTAGGCTTAGGTATGTACCTAAACTGTGGAAAGTTGCAGAAGTTATCATGATTCCAAAACTGGGAAAACCACTCCATGACGTGTCATCTTACAGGCCAATATCTTTGCTGCCAATTATATCCAAGCTCTATGAAAAATTATTGCTTAAAAGAATAAAACCCATCATAGAAAGACAAGAAATTATTCCATCTCATCAATTTGGTTTTCGAGACAAGCATTCCACGATAGATCAAGTACACAGAATTACTAATATAATAGAAAAAGCACTAGAAGAGGGAAAAGTTTGTTCTGCAGTTTTTCTAGATGTAGCACAAGCATTTGACAAAGTGTGGCATGAAGGCCTTAATTTTAAACTAAAAAGGTTTCTGCCAAAACAATATTCGGATATTTTGGAATCATACATATCTGATAGACATTTTAGAGTAAAACAGGAAGACTCATACTCAAATTTAAGACAAATTCAAGCAGGCGTGCCCCAGGGTAGCGTACTAGGCCCTTATCTATACTTATTATTCACTTGTGATATCCCAAAGCCAGAAAATTGTCACTTAGCAACATTTGCCGATGATACTGGTTTATTGACGGTAGAAAAATCTATTGAAAAATGCATAGAAAAACTTCAGGATGCAGTCACCCAAATTCACAGTTGGACCACAAAGTGGCGAATAAAATTAAATGAAACCAAATCAATTCATGTTGATTTTACAAACAAAAATATAAATCACATACAAATAACAATTAACAACATTCCAGTACCATATTCGAATCAGGCAAAATATCTAGGTATGACACTTGATGCCAAATTGCGCTGGAAAGCACATGTTAAGAAAAAAAAAGAAGAACTTGAGATAAGGTATAGAAAAATGAACTGGCTAATTGGAAGGAAGTCCAATTTAACAATTCATAATAAGTTACTGCTTTATAGACAAATACTGAAACCAGTATGGACATATGGTATTCAATTATGAGGTTGTGCTAAAGAGAGTAACATTCTAGTTGTACAGAGATTTCAAAATAAAGTATTAAGAAACATTGTGAATGCACCTTGATACGTTCGAAATAGTGACCTTCATCGAGATCTAAAAATCGAAACTGTAGCAGAGACTATAAAAAAGTAAGCAAAAAGCCATGAAGATAGACTCCATCGGCATGTGAATGTGGAAGCAATTCAGCTTCTAGACAATACTATGCTAGTTCGACGACTAAAAAGAGTGAAGCCGTTTGAGCTAGTAAACTAAGTGAATTACACATAAAACAAAATAATGCTATAAACACAACACAATTGTGAGTTACAGACTAAACAAAGCGGGGAGAACTGTTGAGTGAACCCTAAGTTTAAATCTGACTTTTCTAGTAAATTAAGTTAAAACAAAATTGCTAATTAGACTTACTGACTAGATTGTAATAAAAAAAAACACAGTGTGTTTGACAAATAAAAAAAAAAAAAAGATCTAACATTTGTTTACAAAAATCAGCTGGACCACCAGTGACGTGGAAAATTCGACATATATATATATAAGATCCGAACACCGGTCTATTCTATCCACCGTGCTGTGGACTGGGTGCTGAAAAAAAAGTGTATAAGCCATAGTAATGGGACCTCAAAAGCATAGAGGAATATATTAGGCGTTAAAAGCCAAACTCAAATCTCATTTTTGTATGTTCGTATTCGCCACTTCTCTTTTTTTCTGAGATGTAAACTGGTTTTCTCTCTCCCTCTCGAACAACTCGGTATCATGGAAGTTTTGCGGCAAATTTAAATTGGGTATAAATTGATAGTTGGTTATTGAAACCAAAAACAAAAGACCTTTTTTGATGTTTCCTTAAATTGGCTTCCCTGTCCTCCTTTCAAATCGTCAAAATCGTTGTTAACCTAACCTCTTGGATCGCAAATGTTTACTAACCTTGGACCCTTTGAACCTAAGGTAAGTGATGATGAGTGCTGCACGCTTATTGTCAGTTACCTTATTTCAACCTTTTGCCCAAAAAAAAGATTTTCAAAAAATAGATTTTTAATCAGAAAACTGCTACTTTCGCGTTAAAAGTCAGGTGTTAGAGCCTAGGTTAGGATACATTTGCAATCCAAGAGGTTAGGTTAACACCGATTTCAACCATTTGTTCTGTGGACCTCCCAGAAGGAGGATCAGAAAGCTAATTTGAAGAAAAAATCTATAATTTTTTAAATTTTTATTTATTTTCAGGTTTAAAACTTTAGACTTAATCGCGAAGTTCTTGTTGCTCATATAAAAAACAACAAATGGATTAGATAAGCCTTGTTACGGTGTATATGAGGGTTTAAGGTTTAAAAACAACAACAATATTTATTCCCAATTTCAATTTGCCGCAAAACTTCTATGATACCGAGATGCATGAAAGTGAGAGAAATAGAAGCAGTTTACATGAGAAGAAAAGAGAGAGAAGTCGCGAATGCCCAGGTGAAAAAGTTAGATTTGACTTTGGCTTTTAACGCCTAGTAAATATATAGGTTATATTCTTTTATGGCTCGAGTGTCCAACCCCGCAAAACCTAGCGAACGTAAGTTAAACTCACTTACACAGGTTTCCTACAGAGTTTGGCCATCATGTGAACTTAACTGGACGACTGTAGCTGCGTCATCAAGTTTCGATAAAACAAATGGTATATGTCCACCCGGTGACGTAGATTTTTTAATCTGGTTACAGTTGGCCAGTCAGGTTCAACGACCTTTCACATTATGTAGGTAACCTGTGTAAAAGTCAAGGTCTTTATAATTTTAAATAGGTTGCCTACAGAATTTGACCAGTCATGTGTATTTAACTGGACGACTGTAGCTGTTACATAAAACAAATGGTTTAAGGCCAAGGACTGTACACAGAGAATAGGATGGTCCACTTCGCGAAATCTGTTAGACGGTTTTTAATACGTCACAAAATACTCAACGACATAACCTCACTTTTTCGTAAAATATAAACAAAAACTAATTTTAAAACGTTTTTTTTTTAAACCATGTCTCGCTGTAATGTAGAAGGATAATAATATACAATTTTATGTAAAAATATCATAGGTGTATCTTCTTCAGAAAATAGTTTACAGAACCCCTCAATCATTAATAAAATTAAATAAATTTTTTCATTGTCATTCATCAGCATTTGCTTAAAAAACATGTTAATATTTGGAATATCATCTAGAATATTTTGTGAATAGTATTTTACTCCCCATTAGAATACCTATGCCTAGAATGAGGGGTGATCAGCTGCCCATAGTAGGTGTACAAAATTCATTTACAGGACTGTGCAGGACACTATATTGTCCGGCTTAAGCTATAATGCTTTTATCCAACATTTGGACAATTTTGATGCTGTCTTAATCACTACATTATTCTACTTATCAATTTCTATTAGCAAATCTTCTTAAGCTTTTATGGTTTTTAAGAAGCAAATAACGTACCATTATCAGAAAGTAGCATTTGTATATTATTTTTCAGGTTTTTTTAATCAAAACTAGGAACATTTTATAGGTAGATAGCGGCATTCTAGCTTAAGCAGTATACATGCACCCTGCAATCCACTACAGGACCAAAAATTTTTTGCTAATTCCTGTAGAACAATGCATATATTTCATTCCACTTATCACCTAGTAGTACCACCTAGAGTGAGGGGCTCATCAATATGTAAGGACCTATACAATATCTCGACACTTTTAATGACCACTCATATAAGAATCAGGACCTGGCACAACCTTTAAGGACTAACAGGGTCAACAAAAATATGGTTTATTAAGTCCCTGTACAAAGTTTTTGCTATTGATCAGCAACAGGCCCAGAGGTATTTTTTGCACTTAAGAAATATTAACTTTTTGTCAGTAGCAGCTTGTGGTAGAACAGGGCACATCAGTTGAATAGAAAAAACCAAGAACCATAAACTGACCGTCTTTGGTAAAAACAAGATCTTGTTGGCAAAAATGTTCAGTTATCATGTCATTTGTACAGTATGAAACCTCATTCCACATGACATGATAAATTAAATGTTTTGTCAATACATTATACAGTTTTTTCTTTCAACTGATGTAGAGTGTTCTACAACATTGCTATGTTTAAAAGGAAATAACATGTGTACCTACTGAGGTGTGTATATTGCTCAACTTCACCTAACTAGTAGCAGTACTAGCTTTTTGTCCCTTATTATTTTAGTAATTAAAATCTCACTTTTTGTCCTGTTGAAGCAATTTGTAGTTATCAGTATTTTAACTTATTGCTTCATCTAAATGTTGCCTATAGGTTTGATTTTATGAGGTATATGTTAGTGCCCCCAAAGATATCATCTCAGGATACATGTTTACATATTTAAAGACAAAAAATAAAATGATTAAATAAAAGTTATTTTCCTATTTTAATTTCGACCAAATTTATTATATTTGTTGATTTATAATACTAGAAATTATCTAAGTAGATAAAGTCTTTAGGCATCTGTATACATTTTTAGAATTTTTTTGTTATATCACTCATAATAGCAAAAAAATAACAAACCTGTAACAATATTAAGGGGGGTTATTGATTAGAAGCAATAAGGAATTGGTTACCATAAACATCAGGATAACAAATCCTGAATTTGATAAATGAAACGTAAGAAGAATGAACCATGGGGGCAAAAAATCTAGGACATGTAGGTATTTTACCTTTCTAAGAAATGTCCTAGTATTTTTTACCCAACTGCAAGACCTTTTTACTTCTCAGCATCATTTTGTTTTTATTAAGTGACACTAGCTTCTAAAAAATTTAAAAAAATATAATAATATATTACATTTTAATAATATATATAAAAAATATAAATATATCTTTAAAAAAACTGTGCTAAAGCAAAATCTCCATTGTGCAAAAACTAAAATTGATAAAATTGACAAAACAAAAACTTATAAAAACATTATTATTACATTATAAATAAATTATTGGGGAGGCAAAGAAAACAACTAAATTAAACTTAGAATAGATTCTGAAACTATTAAAGACACACACTAACAGTTGCAAACCAACTGAATACTCATTTTTGTACAATAGCAGACTCTGATACAAAAAATTCAACAATAACTCTATCAATTTGCACAAAACAAAAAAAAATCAGACTTTAACTAAGTAGTTTTCTTTTGTACCAACATCAACCAGCAAATGTTCCTCGATTTCGATGCTTGTACCTGCAGTTGGCTCTTCAGGATCAACTTCTATTGATTTCACTGATAGGTTTTGACTTGGCACAGATGTATTCCTTAGTATTGTTTTGGAAGTACATAAGCCTGTAATAAAAAAAACATATATAAGGAACTTTTTTAAAAAAAGGTAGTTTCTACAGTGTAAATTTTGTACTCTAGTACATATGGAATTCACAAAAAAACATGAGGTTTTAGAAATTGTCCAAGTATTATTTTGTTATGACATTTTTGTCAAAATTACAGTAGGTGTCCCAAATTAAGTTCGCACTATTGATAACTTCACTATTATTGGAGTCAAATTAGTACACTAGTAGCCTTGTTTGAGCTAATTAAGATAATCAAAACAGAAAAACAATTAAATTGCACATTTACAGAAAAAAAATTAAAAAATATGTTTAATGTCTAATTTGTGTGGTTGTAGAGGTTTCTTCATAGACAAGGGGTGATCAGCTGCCCACAGTAGGTCTACAGGACTCAATAGGACACTACAATACACTACAGGATCAAGAATTAATTAAAGTCCTGTAGGATGGTGAACAAATTTGGTTCAGCTGATCATGCCTTGTTCATAGATGAACACACAGGCCTAAATAAATTCACATGCGGCTTAGTGTTACATTAAGTAATCTCTGGGGGGGGGGGGAGGGTTACCTTTGTGTCATAGTCTTGGCCATAGGTGGTTACACTTTTGTGACATTTTTAACCTATTTCTTTATCAAAAAATCTGAAAAATGGTATGTTGTTGAGTTGTTTTTATGAGAACATTTTTTTTGTCAACATAAGGTATGTATGTATTCGAAAGTGGTGGCAGGCCCTACTGGACCTCCATGCACTGCGACCACATATGGATCTATTGTGCCCACGTACCTACATACTGAGTTTGACTAAAGTGGCATATTTTTTTTTCCACCCAGCACTTAAAAAACTGCAGTTTACAACAATAAATGATTTAAGCTTAACACAACATAAGGTATACCTACACAACATATTTAATTTTTAATATATTTGTGGTTAGGAAATATGCTTGGAAATAGGCTCGGAAATAGGTATGTTTATGTCAAAGTCACAAAAGTGTAACTGCCTATGGCAAGGACTATACACTGAATGATTTTTTATATTTTTCTTGAAAATGCGTTACGACAGAAGAAGGGCGGCAAAAAATCCTGAATTTTGGCATTACATAATTAAAGAATGTGGCCCTAAATAGATTTAAAAAAATTTTAAAAATGATATTTACCTAGCAATTTATCTTGAAAAGGAATTTCGAAATCTGTTCTGTAGAAATGCTTTCGTGGGATCCATATTGTCTTTTCCACAACGCCTTAGCCACTCTTGCAAAATAGTCTTGGGAACAGTCATTGGAAGGTGGAAATTTAAAAAAAACTCATAAACGTAGAACTTCGAATAGTGGGATTTACATCGAGAAACCGCACAGGATGCTCCTGGGATTTTGCGATTCCGAAAATTATTTAAAATAACGAAAATATACAAAACCAAGATTCCACAAATTTTTTCCCTTAAAATAAATAAAAATGCGAAATGCACGGAAAAATTAACCTCACTTTGGATTCGCGAAAAAAATCAATAAGTTCGGTTGTCCTTTTTCAAGTAATGTGAATAGAAAAGGAAAGACCACCCTATCAAACAGATCAAGGGTATTTTGAGAAGGATGAGTAGGTTCATAGAAGGATGGCTCAACACCTTGAGGATTTTGTGACGTAGCGAAATTTGGAATATATGGGGCTTATGGAAGTGGACCGTCCTGTTCTCTGTGTACAGTCCTTGGTTTAAGGCAACCAGTGACGTAGATTTTTAAATCAGGCTTACAGTTGGCCAGTCAAGTTCAATGACCTTTCAAAAAAGTATAAAGAACTTGGTTATTACCAACCACAGGAGCGGGAGTATACGTGGAAAGTTCGGAAGAGCTACTCGCTCGGTGAGCAGGCTATTGTTTTTCAAGCAGAAGTTTACGCCATAATAATGGCGGCAACTCTAGAAGAGGTTCGGAACAGCGAAGAGGAGCTTATATATATATATGCTTCTTTTTTTTTTACGGGTATGCGCACTTGCAAGGAGATCCCTATAACGCTCGACAAGCGGCAAGTGCGCGGATATATATATGCTCTGACCGTCAAGCCACCCTGAAGGCGCTAAACGCACCCAAGATTGCAGACGGCTTGGTGAAAGAATGCGCAGAGGCGCTGGAGACCCTCAGCGATGGCAAACGGATGACGCTGGTTTGGGTTCCGGGACATACGGGGGTACCAGGCAACGAGAAGGCGGACGAACTCGCACGACTCGGGGCAGGAACCGCCTATGTAGGACCGGAGCCACTTTTGGGCGTGACAAAAAGACAAGTGCAAAGCGGACTCAACAAATGCGCCCATTAAACTCCTGGGAAACTGGAACGGGTTGCAGACAGACCAGAGAATTCGTAGACCGTCCAAAAGCGACCAGAATTAGATGGATGCTGAGACGAAAAGACCTCGGACTGCTAATAGGTACTCTAACCGGACATAACCGGTTGAGGAGGCACATGACACATATAGGAGTCGAGAATGACCCTACCTGCCCAGCCTGTGGACAGGAAGAAGAGACATCAAGACACCTCGTGGCAGAATGCGAGGTCTACGCAAGGATGAGACAACAGGCACTCGGAGCGCCAACTCTGAGCGAGGAAGAACTGCACATGCTCAAATGGGCAGACTTACTGGACTTTGTAAAGAAAACAAAGGCCCAATGAGTTACCCGACTATCAAAGGGAAGTGCAGAGAGTGGGTTAAGGGACAGACTTGGGGCATGGCAAAAAGGGCCTACGCTGGCCTACTTGTCAGACTTGCGGGTCAACCCCCCACTACTACTACTACTGGTTATTACCGACAAAAATAACAACAACCACCAACCAAATTGACGTTTCGAGTGACAGGCCAAAAACACCTACTGATTTAGTTTGTTCAGTTCTTTTTAGTCAGCAATACCGGCTGAAAAAGTAGGTCGCATACCGCGTTTAGTTCATTATTAGCCCCGCTCTTCCGGATTGATTTATACCTTGATCGAGTTTAATAACAGTATCGTTATCATTATTAAATTTAACCCGTGCGGTGTTTATTATCAAATTCCGACTTTAAACTATTTCAATTTCGCAGAATTTGTTTAGTTGCTATTATCATCCGCATTACATTTCATAGATACTTATCTAATAGAACTAATTTCTTCTTGTAGTAAAATTTTCGGATTTACCTACATATATCTCAAAAAGTAAAAGTTATGAAAGCACCACCAAAATCAAATTTTCATAAATAAAAAAGTTACAGACCCCCTCCCAAAGCGTCGAATCACTGAACCCATTTAGCTCAAAAACGACTTGATGCTGGTTCTATTAAGATGCTGTTTTCACCTTATATTTAGCTCCTTTGAAAGTACCTTTAAGGCCCCCAAATGTGCTGAGCACCATAATCGGACCTTAAGAGAATTGTAGCTAAAAACAAGTTTTTTTTTAAAACTTGCTTATCTGTATTTTTCTATCCCTTTTAGTTTTCGGTAAACTTTGATTGATTGCCACAGACTTTTTATATTTTCATCAAAACTTTGGGAAAAAAAAATTTTTCAACAAAAATACACAAAAACACACTTATGAGTACACAACTGTTGTTTTAAAGGCCTCTAGAAAGTATCGTTTTCCGAAAAATCATCTGTCGTACCCACCATTGTCGAAATCAAAGTATAATAGTGGAGGGTGAAGCCGAGGGGTGGCTCGATCGCCGATTTTTGTACATCAAAAGGAAATACCTACGGTATAATACCTACGGTATTTCGTGGTATTTTCCAGCAATGGTATTTCCTAGTATTTCCCCTCTAGTATTTTCATTGGTATTTCCCAGTACTTCCCAAGTATTTCCTGGTATTTCCCCTAACCTGTACACCAAAAGGAAATACCGTCACCCCTCGGGTGGAGCATTGAGAAACTACTCTAAGGAGAAAATGTTCACATAGTATTTTTATTACTGATTTACTTTTCATATAAATTACTTAAATCGGTAAAACCGCTATAATTCACAACACCAATTTCATTAACAAAAAGTAATCAAAAAAGTTAATTTTTTACAAGCTTTTATTTAACTTCATCTGTCTAACTATCTAACTAACTATCAAATCTTGTGAAGCGTTTATGACACACTTCCCATTATCCGATTTGGATGAAATTTGGTACACACATAGTGGTCCCATGACAATACAACATTAAGAAAAAAATATCCTCCCACCCCTACCCCCAACCCTTCTATAGAAAAATGTGTTTTTGACACACTTCCCGTTACCCGATTTGGATAAAATTTGGTATACACATAGTGGTCCGATAATAATACAACAATAAGAAAAAAATATCCTCCCACCCCTACCCCCACCCCCTTCCATAGAAAAATTTGTTTTTGATACACATCCTGTTATCCGATTTGGATGAAATTTGGTATACATATAGTGATCCGATGACAATACAATATTAAGAAAAAAATATCCTCCCACCCCTACCCCCACCACCATCTATAGAAAAATGCGTTTTTGACACACTTCCCATTATCCGATTTGGATGAAATTTGGTATACATATAGTGGTCCGATGACAATACAACAATAATGAAAAAATGTCCTCCCACCCCTACCCCCCACCCCCTTCCATAAAAAATGCATTTTTGACACACTTCACTTCAAATGACTTTATAAAATTTGGTATATGCATAAAGGTCCAATGGCAATACAGCCCAAACAAAAAATATATTTCTACCTCTACCCCCACCCTCTCCTACCCCCAATAGAAAAATGAGTTTCCAAACAACTCACGATCAGCGATTTCATTATAATCTAGAATAAACTCTTCTGTTCTGTTATTGAACAAATATTTTCATTTAATAGAGTAGATAGCTGAAACCAAAAAGTAGAAAATAAATTGGTAAAAAATTTTTTAAGTCACAAGCTTTTATAAAATGCACTCAAAATTAAAAAATTATTTTCTAATATTCTAATATTATCATAATAATAAAAGCGATGGCCGCAAATCAAAGCATAAGTTAATCTAAATTTGTGATCCAAACACTTAAAGAATATTCAACATAGCAGGTCATCAAAGATATGTTTGATGTGCCGCAATGTTATGCCATTGCCATACCTATGTCAGAGAAATTCTGGGGTATCTTGGGTCGGGTTGGGTGGGTTTGGTACTTCTGCATTTTTCTGCTAGATTGAGTCTTGCAAATAGTGATATTTAATTGATACGGATATCTTATCGTGCTAACATCGTCAAAATTTCCATCAGTCGGCCATCTCTTTTATTATTATGATAATATTAGAATGTTAGAAAATTATTTTTTTATTTTTAGTGCATTTTATAAAAGCTTGTGACTTAAAATTTTTTTTTTACCAATTTATTACTCACATCGGGTTAGCTACTCGTACTGCTCATACTCATCGGCACTAAAGTGTAGTGTGCAAGTTTTAATTTTCGTTGTAAGTCCTTTTATTTTGGGCTTGGGCCTACCCATATTTATTATATTTGTCTTTTCAACAAAACTTTTCGTTAATGTAAAAACAAAGTATACAATCACAACTGTTTAGTTTTAACGACCTTTGCAATATCCTTTACCGAAACCTCTTGCTGGCACGCCATTGCGAATTGCGTACGTAATCGAACAGACTGCTTATTTCAAGGCTCAAGGGCGCGAACTGAATTCTTGCACCGGGCTTGCATGCATTAATCCCCCACTATGTTTTACATAACGAGAGAACCAATTATATCTGCCGCTTGGAGCGCAAGAAGACAGCGGTTGTCGCGAAAACGACGCTGCTCTCGGATCAAACTAAGACCGACAGTCAATGAATTCTTATTCGTTTTCTTCGCGTACGACAAAGACAACTGCTTATATGCTTGTCGTTTCTTATACGCCCTTCTATTGTATACAAATAGGTTTATAACATAAGATACCGATTTTCTAGTACATAGGTAGGTACGTACGTAATATATTGCTTTTGATACAGTCTTACCGCTCCTACATGACGTCTAGTTTTAATAGTCAACTATAAACAATTTATTTTTATTATGTCTGATTTCTTATGGAAAGCAATCCTTGCCTTGCTTCAGTAGCGTGTCGTGGATAAAAGGGCGGGGAGGGGGAAGACCTTAAGGGGCGCAAATATAGGTATGGGAGTCAAATAAATTACAAACCTTTTTTTAAAATAATAACACAATTAATTCTATTTTTTTCTCAAAGGACACCAGGAGCGCCAAGTGCAGAGGGGCGGGGGGGGGCGTTCGCCCCCCCTGGCCCCCTATACAACACCCCACTGCCTTGCTTATATGACAACAGAAATTATTCTGCGATGGCCACCCTTCTTTCGGAAGTGATTTCGTGTGATTCCCCAGCCAAGGTGTTAGCTACACTTTTTTAATGACATTATGTAACATCCGTTGATATTATATTCATATTGAAAACTGACAGTTGATCCTTCAAAATTGACATACCAAAGTCGAATTTAAAACTTTCGTCGTTTATTTTCAATTAATAAAAGAAGGCACTATTTATTCCGGTTCATTTAGTAAACAAAGGTCGTGTCTTGAAAAAACACAGCTGATATTACAATGTGAAGGTGTCAAAATTGTGCTCGGCACTATTATAGCCTGGCTTTATTTCAATAATTCTCTATTAGGTTAAGTTTCTCAACATTTTCAATAAGCAGTGTTATCACACTACAATCTTTTTAGAGAGTTTCAGTGTTCCCAACCGAAATTGTCCCCGTGATATCCGACTTCCTTTCGGCAGTGATTTTTCGGCTGGTTATCATTTTTTTTATGATATCCGTGCTTAATACACGTCTGTGTCTTAAGCCATAAACATATATTGTAAAACGAGGATGGAACTTTAAAATGCGTTTAAGTTTCCTCAAAACGCGGAGGAGTTGTATAGCCGCCATTAAGTAAATTAATTACCGGCCATATTGACTTTCTTATAGCTTCAGAGCTGGAAAACAATTAGCAGCCAGCCACACAGAATACACTTAATTTGAATTCCGTCGTCCTATTAATACAAAACTAACGTATCCCTGGCTCTGTCTCATGTAATTCTGAGATATTATAACTGCCCAACTGCACCTAGTAGTAATACAGATTGCAAGTTTAATATTAGAGACTTATTGGAATAAAACCTGACTTTATTCTAGACTCGACTTTATTCTGACACATTTGCACAGAAAACTAACAGCTGAGCTCTCAAAATTGACATATCACTAATAAATCCGGTTTTTAAATACACAAAGGCCGAATTTTGAAGCAGAGCAGCTGATTTTTATATGTAAATATGTCACTATAGGGTCGATTTTAAAATTAGGTCAGGTTTTATTCCAATAAGTCCCTATTGTGGTTTTCGGGATTTAATTAAAGTTAAAATGAAGACACATGCGGTTTTTCCCTTTCAACTGATTACCTTTTGATACTGAAATGATCACATTCGCCTTTGAATTTTTGTGTGAGAGTAAATTAAGCAAAACAAGACAAATATACAATCAAAAAGATTTCTAGAAGGATATACTTCTAGCAAAATACAAATACATTTCAAAAAATGCATAAATCAACCAGATTTAATAAATGAGTTGGAATTTAATCAAAAGTATGCAAAGAATAAGGTATTTAGGGTTAATAAAAATTTGTAGTCTACAAGGAACTAGAAATTTATTTACATATATTATTCACTATTATAAGAACCAACGAAACGTTTAAGATTTTTATGTAGTTTTCTGACTCAGGACTAAGGGTATAATTTTTTGAAAATAACTTAAACGATTGGTAAACTTCTCCTGACGCTTGTTCTGAGAAGAATCGTAATGGTTTTTTAGGCATTTTGACAAATTCCTCGCCATGGTGTACTACTGCGTGAACTTTTGGAGTAAATTTTTAATCTGCTTTTTGGTATTCCATTTCAAACCCAGCAATATAAATTCCGTAGTTGGCATCTAAACTATTGGAAAAGCAGTTGGAAATGCTTTTTAAAATCAGATTATTGATTTTAAGAATTGTTTTTATTTTTATTAATAAAATATAGCTTATGACCACGTTACCTAGATTAGACCGGTTTTCAGATCTTTTGAAGCTGAAACGAACTCATTATTTTCTTTGAATTTTAATTTTTGTGTAAAGAAAGATGAAGCGGGCTAAAAAAAATAGCAACTGGTATGTCTCAAAAATAATATTTTATAAGAATATACTAAAAAACAGTCTCGGAGATCGAACTTGCTCGCATGCTGAAAAATCTGGAGGAATATACTCAGACGAATGCCCTTACAATCAATGTACCAAAAACCAAAATTGTAATTTTTACAAAAGCAACCAATCTACGACTCTCTGGTCGTTTCATTTATAAGGGCGAACAAATCGAGGTTGTTAAAAATTTTACCTATCTTGGCATTAAGTTTTCTTCTTCATCACTGTTTAGAAGTATGGCTGACTATGCAGTGACAAAAGCAAAACAATCTGTTGGCGCCGTTATGAGTCTGACAAAAGTTAACTCGTGGGATGTGAAATTAAAGCTCTTTAACTCGATTGTTGTCAACTCTTTAATGTATTGCACACCATTTTGGGGTGTTCGGTACACCGACGAACTTGAGAGGGTCCTGGTTGGTTTTTTCAAAAGGTTATTATCACTACCAAAAAGCACACCTGATGTTTCCATCCGGCTTGAAACAGGTAGTGTTAAACTGGAGCTCACAGTTTTTAAACTTTGCCTAGGCTGGTTGGAAAATTTATTTAAAATGACTGTAGATAGATACCCAAAAATTTGTTTTTTGCGTCTTTTGCAACTCCACCAAAATGCTGATTCTAGGTATAACTGGGTTTCCCAACTAAAATCCATGTTTGCAAATATTAACTCTTTGGACATATGGGATTCGTTGAACTTTCAAGTGTTAAAACACAACAGAGAAAGGCTGATAACTCGATATCAGTCATTCATTTACGAAAAAGACGTTCAAGAATTAAACGAATCTAGATACTCTGACTATTACAAATTCTTTGAAATTAACCATGTGTTAACTCCAAGCTGTTATCTGCGATATGCATTACCCATGTACGCCATCAAAATTTTTGCTCAACTTTGACTTTCATCTAAATTTTCTCTTAGACTTATTTATAATGGTATTCTTTATAAAATAAACTAAAACGAGCTATGTACTGTCTGCAATATGCAAACAAATGAAACGTTGTACCATGTTCTTGTTGAATGTCCGTTGTACGAGTTCCTCCGCTACCCTGCAATTAGAGCCTTCCAAACGGAGCCAGACAGACTCCTTAACCTGATGGAGGTTAACACTGCAAAACACAATATATTTCGTCTTGTTAACCTTTTAATAACGTTAGTAAAAACACGTTCACACCTTTTGGCTTTTTCTTTTAACCTTTTTCTTTACTTATAATTTTTTTCTTATTTAAACTTCTTTTTTTGTGATTAAAATTTTGCAACTTTAAGCTATATCTAACTAACCACGAAAATTTTGTTGTTACTAACCAATTAGCTGTAAGTACTTACCTTTATATATTATTAAAACTGAACCCTTGCTATATGTATTTTATACATTAGAAACAATAAATTAAATAAATAATAAAATAAATAAATAAATAACTAAAAAACAGTAGGAAAATTGGCTTAGTTTTTAAAAAATTCAATAAATATTTGTTTACAATAATCAGCTGGACCACCAGTGACGTGAAAAATTCGACATCGAATAAGCGAAGACAAGCTGTGATCGTAGGAACCGTAATCAGGAATAACGTAGACTAGCTTATAGTTATATGATATGGGAGTAGAGAATAATCGCCTCGCCCTGCCATTTCAAAGATAAAGCTTTTGGCGGACGTAATTACACCTTTGTATAATTTGAAAGCTCGCTGTTTACCGAAAGTAATTGGTTTTGCCTCATCTCGTCAAGTAGAAGGAGCGAGAGCACAAATTAAATTTTCTATTATTAAATATGGCTTCGGTCAACATCTGCTCGCGCAAATTGCTACGTGCTGTGCATAGATTTGGATAATCTGCACCGTTCCAGATATTATTACAGTTTGTCTGGAATTATCTGTAGTTTAGGCCTCCTTCCAAAAGCGTCTCGTGGCTTCGCGTCGTATCGCCTAGCTTGCCGCATCCTTATTCCATTTAGATGGTGCTGTTTTAATTTCCTTTATTTTCTCCGACTGAACAAAAACCTCATAACAAAAAAATTTCATGTAAGAAAAGCCAAGTACGCGAAAATGGTATTCCGTAAAAAAAATTGAGATAAAAGTTAAGCCAAGTTCTCCAATACAAATTTTAAAATGAAAGGTTTTTACTAGTTTGGAAATGTTTTTTTTAAAACTTTGCTATTGCAGCCAAACTTCTTCATGTTTAATTTAGCACTGTGCCTAAAAGTCATTTGCAGCCGTAATAGCCAAGTTTTAAAAAAAACATTTCCAAACTAGTAAGAACTTATCATTTTGAAAATTGTATTGGAGAACTTGGCTTTGCTTTTGTCTCAATTCTTTTAACGGAATACCATTTTCGAGTATTTGGCTTTTTTACATGAAATGTTTTTGTTATGATTTTATTCCTTTTTTAAAGGATTTGGATAATATTTAATTTTTAAAGTAGTAAAGTATGCGGAATATTGTTCAAAGCTTTTGCAATGCCTTATTCAAAATGTTGAGGTTTTTTAATCTTTTCCTAGGGTTTTATTATAGTTCCTATCAGCCTTCTGAAGCTCATCTCTCTAGCGTTTCTGGAAGTAGGCAATGTTACTTTTACATAACTTTACATTTATAGGGGAGGGAAGCAAATTAAAATTTTGCGGTTTTTCAATTTTTGAAGTGTAAACTTCTTTAGGCGCGTTTAGCAGTTTTTGTGGGTAGTGAAGTCAGGCTCGGCTATGTAACGCTCATTCGGGTGAAATCGGCTCGAGTCGAGTAACTGTGAGAAACATTCAGCGAGCGATATGATGATGCAGATGAAGGCCAGTACACAGAAGAGTTCGGTTCGGTCCGCTTTGCAGAATATGTTATGAGCCAATATTATTAATTTCGCCTTGTTGAAGTTTACACTTCTGCCGTGTGGTCTTAAACACACACAATAATTTTTTTTCCTATAGTTTTATCATATTTCCTATCAGTCGGCCAAAGCTTAGCTCTCTAGCGCTTCTGGAAGTGATCAATGTTACTTTTACATAATTTTACATGTATAGGGGAGGGGAGTAAATTGGAATTTTGGAGTTTTTTGATTTTTTTAAAGTGTAATCTATATATGAGTGAGTGAGTGTCAATTTCGACGTTTTTTAAAATTTCATAACTACTTTACTACTTTATGATGAAACTTGGAGGGATTGTTAACTCTATGAAGATCTACGACTGTGCATAGTTTTCGTAGCTCATTCCGAAGTAGAGTTTTAGATAGGTCAAATAAGGGCTGAAATGTTTCAAGAAAAGATGATACAGCGGTTTACGCGAACTTGCCGGGGCACTGCCGTGCCCTCAGTTAAATAGTAAGATATAGTTTAAATTTTATTAGTAGGAATTAACCATAAAATTCTACAACATTTATTAGGACTTACAGAAGAATAGTTATCCCAAGAAATTCATAAACTCAACGATCTCTAAAATTAAATACAAACCAAACGTTGCAAATTCTTAGAATAATAATCCGTTGGGTGTTATTAACATTCCATATGTTCAATGGGTTTAGAAAATAGCCAAATATTATAATATTATAACAGTATGATCATCCAATACGATAAGGAGATTGTTAAATATAATCAGATAATTTCTTAAATAATACGGAATCTCTCTATCTATCTATCTCATATCATCTTAGGATATATCTTCCACTCTTCTCTGTCTGTCGCCGTGTTCATCCATCTAGTTCCCGCGTCTTTCTTAAAATCGTCCGCCCATCTCATTTGGGGTCTCTCCCTACTTCCTTTATTTTCCAAAGGTCTCCAGTTTACAATACATTTGTTTCATCGACCGTCCAGTCATTCCTTTTTCTATCTCTTTCTATTGATCGTTGCGCTTTTGTTACTTTATTCATGTCTGATTTTGTAAGGTAAGTACAGGAATTGGTTATACACTTTCGTTTTGAGGTATATACCGAGTATATTTTTTATTTTTTAATATGCAGCTTAATTTACCGAATGCTGCTCAGGCCAATCTTACTCGTCTCTTGATTTCAGCCGTTTGGTTTTCTTTTTTTAATTTAATAAATTTGTCCCAGGTATATATTATATATTCCTCTACTTGTTCTATTTTCTTTTGGTTTATTCTGATCGCGATATCTTCATCCGTGTTTGTTATGATTTTAGTTTTAGCCTATATTTTTAGCTGCTGTATCCATTTCTTCCAGCATTTTTATTAGTCCCCTTTTAAAGTGTAAAAACTTCTTTAGCCGCGTTTAGCAGTTTTTGTGGGTAGTAAATTAAACTGAGCCGTCGGGCTCGGCTATGTAACGCTCATTCGAGTGAAGTCGGCTCGAGTCGACTAACTGCGAGAGAAACATTCAGCGAGCGATATGATGATACAAGACGCTAGCGCTACCAAGTCCACTTCCAATCCCTGGCTTCGCATGCGTAGATCTACCAATATTATTTACCTCATGTATTAGAATCGATGTACAGGGTGATTTTCACTTGAATGATTCTAACCACATGAAAATAGAAAGTTTCAAAAACCTAACCTAACGAAACCTAATCAGATCTAACCGAACCGAACCAAAGCAAACTAAACCAATATTTTTTTTCAAAAAAAAAACTTTCCTGACTTCCTACCTGGGATGCTAGAGGATGTGAATCCGAACCGGACCGTACCGAACCGAACCTATCCAAACCGAACCGAACCAACTAAACCTAATTAGCAGTACGTGTTGTAGTTTAGTTTGGTTAGGTTAGGTTTGGTTCAGTTTAGTTAGGTTCGGTTTGGTTCGGTTCGGATTCACATCCTCTAGGATCCCGGGCAGGAAGTCAGGAAAGTTTTTTTTTGAAAAAAATTATTGGTTCAGTTTCCTTCGGTTCGGTTAGATTTGATTAGGTTTTGTTAGGTTAGGTTTTTGAAACTTTCTATTTTCATGTGGTTAGAATCATTCAAGTGAAAATCACCCTGTATGCATCTATTCTAAGACATGAGGTAAATAATATTGGTAGATCTGCGCGTGCGAAGCCAGGGATTGAAAGTGGACTTGGTAGCGCTAGCGTCTTGTATATGATGATGCAGATGAAGGCCAGTATGATTAATTTCGCCTTGTTGAAGTTTACACTTCTGCCGTGTTTAAGCACACACAATTTTTTTTTGTCTGTTATTAAGGCGATATCATCAGGTAGTTTAAGTATTGTCCGCTTACTTTGATGCCTATTTCTTCCCAATCTAAGTTTTTAAAAACATCTTCTAGGGCCTGCCTAAATAGTTTAGAGGATATTGTTTCACCCCCTTGAAACCTCTTCTTATGCGGATTGGCTTGGTTCGTTTGTGGATTTCGATTGATGTTGTTGCTTCGCTATTATGTGTATTTGTGATTTATTCGGCTATTAATTAAAGATGCTTTTACTGCCCAGTCTCAATGCTATTGAAAGCTTATATTATATAGTGGAATATTGTATTCGTTGGCTCGTTCTATTAGAATGTGTTTTTCTACGGAATGGTTTTAGGCAAAGAAAACTCATGCTGTATGTTTTTCACTAAGTTAACACTTTAATAGTATTCTATAGCCCAGATGATCAATGATCAGCGTTATCACCCGCTAAAAAACATCAAACTGACCAACCTAATAAATGACACTTCTTGATTCTTGATTTATCCCAGCTTTAGATGGTTTCGGCAAAGAAAACACGGTACTGTGCCCTGGATAGTAGCCCCTTTACAATATTTTACTACTACGGCATTCTAGCCTGGTCAATGTAAAAAAAAACAATAGAAACCCCGCGAAAAATCCAAAAATTTTGAAAAAATACAAAAATTCACTCTATTCACATATCGTCCCCCTAGCCACCTCGCCCCTCTCAACAAGTCCATAGGCCTTCTTCTCGTATGTAACGTTCTTCAGTAGCTGCGTTCGGTATTTACGTCGGATTAATCTTTTTGATCGAAATCGTTCGTTTATTCCACCTAGATCTAGGGGAGGTAGATCTGAAACGTTCGGTAATTCTGCTTAGAGTAGTCGGACGTAATTCTGGTTGCTCCGTGCATTTTGACCGACGAAACAGATTAATCCGAGATTGTGACGCTATGTTGGGTATTAGCTCACACATATACTATACTATAGTAGTGTGAGCTATGATGATCCTAATTTTTTCGATAAAAAAAAGCTGCTCCGATTTCAAATTTTTTTATTTATCTTTGCGTTTCAGATCATTTTGAAACTTTTTGTCGCGCCGTCTGTCTGTCTGTTTGTCTGTCTGTCTCTCTGTATGTCTGTCTGTCTGTCTGTCTGTCTGTATGTCTGTATGTCTGTCTGTAACGACCAACGCGCAGAACTCAAAAACCGCTTGCCCGATTTCAATGAAATTTGGTACCTAGCTTGGGTCTTGGGTCGAGATGGTCCCATTTAAAAATGAACAAAATCCACGAATCGCAAGTTAAATAAAAGGGTGGGGGTAGATTTAAAAAATTAGAGTTTATGTGAAACTATGGTCTGTGTGATAACAAACGAAAGGTAATTGAGTGTGGAGTTGAACAAAATACATTTTAATTTTTGTTTTATTTAAGGGGGGGGGGGAGATTTTAAAAATTTAAGTTTAAGTCAAAACATGGCTTGTGTGGTATCAAACGAGAGGTAATTTAGTCTGGAGTTGAATAACATATATTACAGTTTTTAGTTATATTAGCTCACATGTACACTATAACTATAGTACCTAGTGTGAGCTTAAGGGCCCATATATTGGCAGAGTATTTGTTTTATTTACAAAAATAATTTTTTTATGCAAAATGATTGAAATTAAATTATTTGAATTTGAATTTGAAGAAAATAAATTTAATAAATTTCCGACATTACAGGAAAATTTTGTCAAAATTAAAGCTATAATATTTTTGGTTATATTTAAGGTTATAACCATTTAAAAAATTTCATCGATTTTATCCGGATCGTTAGTTTATTCGAATTTGCTCAGACTAATCTGTATACACGTGACCAGAAATCCGTCGCGTCTGAGATGCAAATACCGAACGCAGCTAGTTTATTTCATTATTTTTGGGACAAGTTTTTTTCGTTGGCCTATGATGTTTTTATGATCACCAGCTGATAACTGTCAAAACGTATTAAAATTAAATGGACTGTAAGCTATGAAGTTAAACGGTTCTAATAAATTACGAAATAAATAGATGCGCCACGTGGTGAGTAGTCAGTTCTTTCATCTAACAATGCAACGTGGCAAATATCAAATTGCGCGTCGACCACCATCGCATTATCGCAGGGCCGGCTTTTCATAATTTTGTTTACGCGCCGTAATGGGATATCCCTGCGCCTACGTCATTAGTGTAGTAGGTAGAGTCGAGAGAGAGGAATAATTACCGCGAGTTTAACAATATTTTGCTTTGTCCTGGAGCTTTTGTGCAATTTGCACACTTTGTGCAACGGACACCGCACCTCCTGCCTCCCACACGACTCGATTATCGGCCCCCCATCCTTTCTACAGTATCATTTGAGATCAATTGGACTATTTAGGATACCTATTTTAGTGTCAAATTTTATTTTCTGAATAGTAAGTATTGGGAAAAAAATGGCGCATCTTTTTAAACCATTAAATTTATTTAAAATCAAGAACATTTTTTAAAGACGTCAGGAGAATTTACAGGAGTTGGGGTTCCAGGTCACTTTGACATACAAGGTAATGAGGGGCTGATAATCTAGCCAAAGCAAGCGTAGTCAAAAATAGGGTCACTGCAGTGACCCTAGTCAAAGACAGTAACCAAGTTAAAAATACGGTAATGAAAGGATTGAAGGAAAAGTCCAAAATACTTCACAATCTTTTTTATTTCTCAAAACTCACTACGCATTTCGATATATAAATATCATGATCAAGTGTGATGATAATGATAAAAATCCCTCTTTTAGGGCCAAAATCTAGGATACAATTTAAAAAAACTAAACAATTAAACAAACATCTTAACTTTATATCATTATCAAGTGTGATAGAAAATAAAAATGCCCTTTTTAAGGCCAAAATCTAGGACACAAAAAAAATAAAAGCTACACAATTAAACAAACATCCTAACCTAACATTACCCACTCCCTGTGTGGTCAGGGTACGTAGCGAATTCTTTTGAGAAATGAGTGCGTCTCTCATGGTCAACAAACTGTTTTGGTGCTGTCAAAAAATGAGCTCAGTGCAGTATTAAAAGAATCTTAAAGTGCATTAGCTCAACACGAGCTCAGAGAGCTCATGGTGAAAAATGTGCACTGTCAGTGGCTCAAAATAATACAAAAAATTGCACTAGTTTTTACAAAGAATACGAAACTTGCACTACCTAGTGGGTACCAGTGCTGCAGTTTTTCCTAGAAGAATTCGCCATAACATTGCTGACACCCTGGCCCTGCAGGAAGAATGAGAGAGGCGCTGAGGACCCCAAGGGATGACAAACGCGTGACTGAGTCACTTGTAGGCATGACTAAAAGACAAAACCAGACCTAATAACCGGGTAATTGTGATTCCAACTCTCTTACGTGGAGCATTTTTCAATTTAAATTGAATCTTAAATAAAAACGTCCTCACTCCACAAATTTCTGATAGGTTGAGAAATAAAAAGCGTAGTTTGGATTAAATTATCCTTAATTCATTTCTAAAGGATTGATGGATCTTAGAAATGAATTAAACATAATTTAATCCAACCTAGGATTTTTATTTCTCAACCTGTCAGAAATTTGTGGAGTGAGGAAGTTTTTCCTTAAGATTCATTTCAAATTAATAACTGGGCCCAGAACAAATTCCTGGGAAACAGGAATAGATTGCAGACAGACCAAAGACTTTGTAAACTGGCCAAAAGAAACGAGACTTGGGACGGATACGAAAAGATGTTGAGGCAACACATAACAGGAATAGGAGTCAAGAACGACTACCTACCTACCTACCTACCCTGAGGACAGGAAAATAACTATCAAGGCATTGCGGCAGAATGTAAGGCCTACGCAAGGCTTAGACAATAGGCATTCGGAATACCAACCAACTTGGTGAGAAACATATGACAGAAACAAAAACTTCTTTCTACCGGATTGGTCACGAAAACTTGATTGTTAAATTCACGGGTACTAAAAGTTCGGTAGATGGCGCTTCTTGTGGGGTGTATGGTCTCATATCTCTGGTGTATGGTTTTGTTTTCTCACTATAAATGTAAGGTGAGAGACAAAACCGTATACTTAATTTAGCAAGGGTGTCACATTGACCAATCAGTGTTATCAGGAGTCCCATAAGGACGAAACAGTTAACTGTCAACACTTATTAGGTGTCCATTAGATCTTGGACCCCCGTAAGGTTAAGTTTTCGAGCTACCCACGAAAAAATATGAGAAAAAGAAAAACTTATTTTTACCCGAATAGCCATGAAAACTTAATTAATTTAAAAATTAAATATTCAGCCGACTTTTTTTTGGGACCCAAGGGTTGGCTTGTTTTTGATCATCTAAATGTTTCACGGTGTTTTTTTAATTGGTTGTTATGCAAATTCAGATTTTTCGGTTCCAAGACACCTTTTTTTGGGTTATTACATTTTTTTGGGAAGGTTTTTCAAAATAACCGTTTTTGTCCGGCTTTTTGATCTAAACAAAAATGATCACCCGATCTAGTAGTAAATCTACATATCCGTTATAGGAAAACTCCAGTTCTTTTACCACAAAACATAACTTAGGAATAAATACTTAAGTAATTGAATTATTTTTTGTTAAAATCGAACGTTTACTTGTATAATTAGGTCGTCAGATCGGATATAAATGAACCTTGCAAGACCAGCGCAGCTCAGGCAGAGACCAAATTAAATTTCGATTAAATTAATAAACTTTTGGAAAATGTTTACACAAATGGAAAGTAATTAATAATACGTCTAAAGCAAATATCGTGCAGTATTATGAATGTGTGGTAGATGGAAGACAATAACGGATTAAAATCAACAAGTATTTCTCTGATAAAATATATCTGGTCGCAATGGGAAAAAATGTTGTTCTGCGTTTGGCTTTTGTAATTTTTAAAATCGCTGTCTAATTTCCTTCAAAATGACGTATTACCCTTACAAAGTCATCAAAAAAAATACAGACCTTGAATAAAAACTAGTTTGAGCTAATTGGAATTAACGAACGATCCGGATCAAATCGATCAAATTTTTATAAATATATATAACCAAAAATATTATGTACATATTGCAACTCATGCCTAGAGTCCCTGTATGTTGACATACAGGGACTCTACTCACGCCTAGCTATAATTTTGACAAAAAAACAAATACACAACATAACCTCACAATCTCGGATTAATCTGTTTCGTCGATCAAAATGTACAGAGCAACCAGATTTACGTCCGACTATTCTGAGCAGAATTACCGAACGATTCAGATCTACTTCCCCTAGATCTAGATGGAATTGGCGAACGATTTCGATCAAAAAGATTAATTTGACGTAAATACCGAACGCAGCTACAGATTGAGCAAGACCCACTTTGACAGGCACGATTTGAAAGGCGGCAACATTGAATTAAACGCGTGGTAAAACATCTTATGGAACCACTGATTTCAATAAGAGATATTTGACAGAGGGTCAGTGCTTATTTTCCACTGCGACCTCTAGGGGTCGCGGCCTATACAACTTTTGGAAGTTCACTGCGTTCTGAATCCTGACGACGCAGTTGTCGCGATCCAGTGACCCTATATGCTTTTTCACTATAAAGACCTCTAGGGCTAACCGCTTGTACCTAAGATCTGTGAAAATTGGTTAAAAGTTTTCCGAAAATTTATGTATGGTCTTTGGTGGCTTAATGAGAGAGCATTTGCGTACAGAGCAAGAGATTCCGGGTTCGAGTCCCGGTCAAAGACAATTTTTTTATAATTTTTCTTTCTTTAATTTTACTTGTTGACTTTTGTGAGGATGAAAGGAGATTAAAAGGTTGAAATTTCCCACCATGTTATCTGCGTCAGATTAACTTTCAAATTGTATAACGACGTTTTAATATTTTAAAAAAAATTGCATTTTATATTTTTCGATTTTTTAAAATAAAGTTAACTTTAAATCCAAAAGCACCAGTGTTATAGATCTTAAAACAAACACACACTACAATAACAATTAATTTATAATGTGATTTATTAAAAAATATATAAACAACCAAATATATTAAGGTTATATTGCAGTGACGTCATCATAAAAAAATTGGCTTCGGCTTGTGACGTCAACACAGGGGTAGATCGTATCCCATCCATTTTGAAAGCCCAGGATAATCTTAAGAAATTCAAGCAAAGATATAAGGACCAACTAGCTACAGAAATGATTCATGAATTTTCATAAACAAATGTGTCAACTACGGTCTTTGGTATACCAATTTATTTTAACAAATACGTGCGAAAAGCTGAATGAGGTGCGGGAGGGAGAGAGGCAGAGGTACATCAGGCAAAGAGTACCCTTAATTAATAATTAAAACAAGAAACTAATTACGGCGAATGAATAATGGGTTGTAAAAGCACAGCGAGCACAGGGACGGCCTTAAACTAACTGACGTCTCATTGCGTCGGCCTATTCGTAGCCTCCAAATGTTACAGGCTGCAAACTTAACGTGATGACGTTAAAACTGAGGTTGCAAGAGGTGCAAATCGGACTCAATAACTGGGCACAGGATTAGGGTATCCAAGTCCCGGGACCAAATATGTTTTCGGGACTTCGGGACTAGTCCCGGGACTGGTCCCGAAACTAAAATAAAAGTAATTAAATTAATTTAACACAGAACAGCACACAGGTTTATTGATATTGGTAAATGGTTAACATAAAAACAAATTGACAAACGTAGCAAATAAAAAGGTAAGTATAGGGAAACATTACTTTTGTCCAAAGTGAGATTTAAGTGCCACGAGTGCATTTAAGGACTCATTATTTAATCTTAAACGAAGCTTCTTACAAACACCGCCGGCCACTGAGAAAGCTCTCTCCGATTGGACGTGGTAGGTGGTATCGTCAGTAAATGCTCGTAGCATAGCTGCAAATATTGTCCTCGACAACCGCCATCCTCAAAAAGAACCATTTCTCGTTTTATTATTTTTGAAAATCGATCTGGTTTTGCACTTGATGACGTTTGTATGATTGCTCTTGTACTTGTTGAGGCAGTAGCAAATATTGCATTTTCAATAAATCCGTCTAACTTTTTTGCGATCCTTTTGCGTTCATGCAATAGACGGCGTTGCGTCACGCCTATTATGCATGTGTCTGGTATAATTTAAAGGTTTCGGGAGCAAGTTGAGGTCCCGGGACCTTTACTGAGTCCCGGGACCACTTTTTTTTTATGAAAAGTCCCGGGACCAAGTCCCGGTACTGGATACCCTACACAGGATGCACTAAGATACTCATGGAAAACCGGAACAGGTTGCAGACAGTCCAGAGAATTCGTTGATCAACCAAAGCAACCAGATTTAGATTGTTGCTGAGACGGTACACGAAAAGACGTTGGCTGATAGTTATTCTAACTAATATAAGTCAAGAATGATGCTACCTGCCTAGCATGTGGACAGGAAGAGGAGACATCAGGAAGCGAATTCTTGAATTGTATAGGAGTAGCCCACGTACAATGAAAATTTTGTGGGTTCTTTGTTTATTTCTTTGCAGGGTTTTTGTACTTTATTTCTGTGAATATTTTTAGTTAATAATAAGTACATAGCTATTGTGAATATTGTAGCCAAACGATTTGTTATTGGAAATAAACTACTATTATTATTATTATAGTTATTGACAACGATGTTTTTCTCAGCTAAAAACTTGCTGATATAAATTTTTTATTAAATTAAAACTAAATGTGATTTGTTACCCGTTTCCTTGCTGAATTTTGTTGGTACTGCTGTAAAAAAACTGTATGTCTAATTTTTTAATTTACGTTTATTTGATAATTTTTTAGACAATTTTTTTTCGTTGGTTTATGTCATTCTTATGATAACCAGCTTCTAACTGTCAAAAAGTTGTTTCAAAAATAATTAATTGAATTGTAATAATCAACTTGCGATGCTTGCCGCCTTTCCTGTTCTAAAACTAGCAAGGATAAGGTCTCTAATTTTGTAGGACATGTTTTATACTATAATAGGTTATTAATTGTGGAAGTTTTCGCTTTAGTTTTGCGTGACACAATATTAAACTTTGTATGTTCGTTGTTGTCGAGTGCACGCTCGATTAATTTCTTTATTTTTTTTTTAAATAATTTCATAACACATCTGGATAGTGTCCCTAAATAATTTGACAGTTTTTAGATGAAAAAACAGGACTATCAAAACGGACGGGCCACGATCCACCACGATCCTCCACTTTGTTGACGTCACATCGAGGGTTGATTTTTTTTGATTGTCACGTCACAACATAGCTGATTGTCTTTCGAATATTGAAGTTAGAATGACGGTTCATGAATATTTGATTTTTAAAAATAAAGACGGTTTTTACTATATTCTTGCAGAACAATTTATTTTTAGGTGTATAGTGATCCTTAATTTTTTAAGGCCGCTTCATTACCTTACACAAAAATTAAATTTAAAGCAGAAGCGAATTTATTTTTTGTTGGTAAAAACTGTCATATTATTCGTGGACACCAATCGCAATCTGGTGATATGATCAGCTGTACAAATTAAGTCAGAACAGGCGGAGTTTCGCCCTGGGGATATCAGGGACTTGTTGGAATAAAACCTAACTTTATTTTAGGGTCGGCTTTATTGTGACAAATTTGCAAAGAAATATAAACATACACAAAGGCCGAATTTTGAAAGAAAGCAGCTGCTTTTTATATGTAAATCTGTCACAATACTGCCCATTTTAAAATAAGGTCAGGTTTTATTCCAATAAGTTGTCAAGGTGTTAAACCTTCATTATTCTTTTACGAGCGTCTGTGAATAGAACTCCTCCACGCTATGTTGCCAGGTACTATTGTAATTGTGTTAGTATAGAATGATAGGATGTAAATAATACATTTATCTTAAGTAGGTTTGTAATTGCTACCATTCAAAACAAAAAATACACTTATAGACATAAAGGTTTTTAAAGTTATAGCTCGTCTGTTCTTCTGTTATAAAGGAAAAATCGGTGTTAACCTAACCTTGCTCAGTTGACCACTTACACGGTGGATAGAATAGACCGGTGTTCGGATCTTATAAATATATGTCGAATATTCATGACACTGGTGGTCCATGATTTTTGTAAACAAAAGTTAGATATGATATGAACAACTATTGTTTTTTGAATTTTTTAAAAACTATGGCAATTTTCCTACTATTTTTTAGTATATTCTTATAAAATAATATTTTTCAGACATACCAGTCGTTATTTTTTTTAGCCCGCTTCACTTCTCTTTACACAAAAATTAAAATTCGAAGAAAATATTGTGTTCGTTTCAGCTTCAAAAATAATCCGCTGACCTACATCTTTGTTTACTTCCCAATTCCTTGGTTCACCTTTGATACTAAACGATCACATTCACTTTGACTTGTAGTTTAACTTTTGTGTAATAAAAAATAAAGCGGTCTAAAAAAAATAGCGACAACAAGTGTAGAAAATTATATTTTATAAGGATGTATCAGAAAACAGTTATAAAATTGCCTTAGTTTTCAAAAAATTAATAAAAAATATTAGTTGTTCCGTTGTTCATATCAGATCTAACTTTTGTTTACAAAAATCAGCTGGACCACCAGTGACGTGAAAAATTCGACATTTATATAAGATTCGAACACCGGTCTATTCTCTCCACCGTGGACCACTTATCCCGATACGCCCAGGTTAGAATACGTTTCCGACTAATTGACGAAGGTTAGGTTTACACCGACTTCGACCTTATTGAAAAATAAAAATAAAACATATATTTGAAAAACAATTTAAAAAAAGTTTTAAAATATTGTTTCAGTAGTTTGTATCGCCGATACGTGTTCACTCACTCTTCCATTAGACGTTATTTTACACCGAAGGCTAGATGTGCTGGCCTCACGCGGTATTGCCATATGTGCGGAGCTTTTTCTCTCCACAGACGCGTGTATTTTTCTGAGTGTGCCTGCGTTTAGTAACTACCTATTTCAAAAATATTCCCTTGCATTAAAACCTGTAGAAAAATAAAGATAAATAATGCTGACAGGGACAGATTCAAAGCATCTGTAAGCTGCCTACATATATTGTTCATATTGTAGGCATTTTATTAATATACTGGAAAATTAGATTCGTTTCCCATAAAAATGGTAGTTAAAAAAAAATTCAAAATCAAACAAGTTTTCATGACTAATCGGGTAAAAATAAGTTTTTGTTTCTCTCATATTATTCCGTGGGTAGCTCAAAAACTTATCCTCACGGGGGTGACAGTTAACACAAGATGCTAGCCCTACCAAGTCCACTTTCGATCCCCGACTTCGCATGCACAGATCTACCAATATTATTTACCTCATGTATGGTGAATACAGGGTGATTTTCACTTGAATGATTCTAACCACATAAAAATAGAAAGTTTTAAAAACCTAACCTAACGAAAAATAATCAAATCTAACCGAACCGAACCAAAGCAAACTGAACCAATAATTAAAAAAAAAAAACTTTCCTTACTTCCTACCCGGGATCCTAGAGGATGTGAAACCGAACCCAACCAAACCGAACGGAACCGAACCGAACCGAACCGAACTTAACTAAACTGAACCAAACCTAACCCAACCAAACTAAACTACAAAACTGCTAATTAGGTTTAGTTCATTATGGTTAGGTTTGAATAGGTTCGGTTCAGTACGGTCCGGTTCGGATTCACATCCTCTAGGTAGGAAGTCAGGAAAGTTTTTTTTTTTTGAAAAAAATTATTGGTTTAGTTTGCTTTGGTTCGGTTTGGTTAGATTTGATTAGGTTTCGTTAGGTTAGGTTTTTGAAACTTTCTATTTTTATGTGGTTAGAATCATTCAAGTGAAAATCATCCTGTTCATCTATTCTAATACATGAGGTAAATAATATTGGTAGATCTGCGCATGCGAAGTCAGGGATTGAAAGTGAACTTGGTAGGGCTAGCGTCTTGTACAGTTAACTGTTTAGTCCTTATGGGATTCCTCAGAATACTGCTTGGTCAATATGACACCCTTGCGATGTTAATCAGACCGTTTTGTCTGTAAACCTACATCTATAGTGAGAAAACTTTCGCAAGAAGCGCCATCTACTGAGATGCGAGAAAAACTAGAACAAGAGCAGGCAGTATATATATATTAATCGATGAAAAGATTTCCAATTCCAAAGAAAATAATCCGTCCGTGACCTACGAGAGCACTTTTGTCTTTCAAGTCAGATCAACGCTGACTAGCGTTTTTATCCACTTTCAGTGTCAATTAGCGGAATGTTTAAGCCAAATAATACTAACAAACGTAAATTTTAGTACCCGTGAATTTAAAAATCAACCAAGTTTTCGTGGCTAATGGGGTAAAAAGAAGTCTTTGTTTCTCTCATATTTAAAAAAAAATATTTGTCTTTTGGGTTTTAGAAATTTTTTTTTTTAAAGCTCTTGTACATACGTAACTAAGTACCTGTTGGTATAAGTATATTATTCATTTCAGTATTACCTTCACGTAACATAAATTAACATTCCGCACTACAACCCATTACATTTTCAGCTTCCAGAAATGGCAAAATCACACTTAAAATGGTCTAATGGCCACCGCCTGCCTCGACACTCGACCGAACGCACATTCAAATATTTGGCATAATCGTGTACTTACCAGCTAAATCTAGGGTACAGCATAAATGAAATGGCAGCTTTCTCGGCACCGAACCGAACCGAACCGAACCGAACCGTTTGTTAGGGAGAGGTTTATGCCAATTTACATTTCCTCTAACAGACTACCCTAAAGAACACTTGGCGCGCCAAAACTGACGTCTAGATGCAGTGGCGGATCCCAGGCTACACGGGAGGTCCAGGAAACGAGAAAGCTAACGAACTCGTCAGGGGTGTATCTCGGCAGAAATGCGTCGGGCCAGAGCCTTTCCTGGGGCTCACAAGAGGGCAGGTGAAGTCGGCCCTAACAGAGTGAGCCCAGAAAGAGATACACAAGGAATGGACCCAACGATCCTAAACACACAGGATTACCTATTAGCTCGAATCAAATTTTTTATTCGTGTTAGTAAATATAATTAATAATTAGATTCACTCAAAAAAAATGATTGGATAAATCAAGAGTTTGCTCTGAGAGCTAAATTTTCCTACCAGACGATATGTTCGAGTTTCTTTTTAAATAGTTGAAAGTTTTACAATAGGAGTAGGATTTTTTTAAAAAGTTTAATCAATTTAAATTATTAGATGTAAATTGTATTGTTTTTGTTGCGGATATAATAAAATACACTTATATTATGTAGTAATAAAAAGGTATTTATTTGATATTACAGATCTAAAACTAGAAGACATTTTATCACACAATTTATACAAACGACAAATTAAGTAACAATCTTTTTTAATTTTTTCAAATTTTTCAGTCCTACCTACACTCTTTCTCTTCAAACATTTTTTTTTCTGGGATTGATAGTTATCATAATTCATTCTCATTATAGTTCTTAACTTACAAAATAGAAAAATTATTCTATAAGTAAAACTAGGCTCTCTTTTTTTATTTTTCGTGCTAATTTAGAAACAATTTTCAAAGAGCAACGGACGTTTACGCTCGATCATAATGGCCGACTTCAACTAAAACACACATTCCTCCCGCCCCCGCTCGAGAACATTCACCCATACCCCGCTGAAAAACGGGTGAAATTGAAACCTTGCCCCGCGCGCCGCTGCCAGCTTGTTATTATTTACGCTAAAAAAGTTCACCCAATTAATCGCTTGATTTTAACCACAGATAATAAAAAGAACTAGACAATCATGTCGTAAGGGAAGATTTAACTTTTTTTAAATAAATCAATTAAAAATAAATTTTGTTGTCTAGTTTTGAGAAGGCACGACCCCGTTGCCCTCCCTGTAGCAGCCGCCACTGGTGAAACCCCCTCCCCACTGAAAATACAAATCGTTGGGACAAACGCATAATACATTTGATATATGCCAAATGCAAAGATTTTAAGGTGCTCCTCATGACTGGGACGGACGGACTTGCAAGCCAAAAGTAGCCAAATTTTTCACTTATTTCACATTTCTAAACGTTTATTTACCTCCTAAATAGTCAACTACACCGTCAAATTAATGAAAAAACGCAACAAAACGGAGATAAAAACGTCACAAACACCTTCAAATCACACGAACTCTCAATACAAACAAAGCAACTGGTCCGCTGGTGACGTAAGCAGGCAGTGTTCGTCTCGCTTGATCGACGCTAACATAGAGTTAAATGAAAATAAGCAATCCTGTGTGTTTAGGATCGTTGGAATGGACCAACACAGAAAACTCCAGACAGGCGAGTGATTGTGTGACAGGATACAGCAAGTCCCGTAGGGACTGGCTGCTTTGTAGAACACGAAGAGAGGCAGGAGCCATAGTGGGAGTTCTAACCGGACACTGTGTTCTAAAAGGACACCTTGGCGAAGATGAGAGTAAAGGAGGACACTACGTGCGAGCGATGTTGGCGAGGACCAGTTTGACCAGACCTCGGCGCATTTTCTCTCATCATGTGAAGCATATTAGGAGGTTATTCGAAGAGGAAGCCTTTGAGACGGAGGACCTTCTGAACCTGAGGTGGCCCGATATTCTAGCCTTTGTACAGAAGAAGGGCAGATTCCTTAGGGAAAGAAGGACGCAGTATGAGAGATTTACCGGGGTTGGCAAATAGGGCGCTTCATGTACCTAGTCATCATCTACTACTATTATCCATTTACTCCCAGTTTATGGCCTTTATTTAGCTTATACTTATATAACCTAATGCATGCGCCGTTGCAGAGTGCCTGCTTTATTATCTTTAAAGGTAGTAGGCGAAATTACACTGCTAAAGTAATTTCCATTACTACATTTCTGCCAGTATCGTTCGTATGAGTATGTGTGTACATCTATCTACGTACTGAACACCAGTGGCGGATCAAGGATGTCGAGGAGTGGGGGGGCCAAAAGGTAGCAAAAATTATTTGAAGTTTTTAATAAATCTGAGCTTTTTAGTTTAGCACCACTAGCAAATAAAACGCGGCGCAGGCGAAAATTTTTGAAAACTAAAGTAATTATTGTAAACCAAATCGAAATTTGAAGATAAATGGTTTTTTAAATAAAGATTATGACAGCGACTTGTTTTTAGGCAGATTTTCAGGATACAAAAATAACATATTAATTGCAATCTTTTTAAAACACCTAGTCTAATTTTGACTTGTAATGGATTTCGAGATAGACGCATGTCATCAGACTTACGCTCTTTATCTAGAGCGTTTAAAGCATAGTTTTGGATTTTTTTCTGTAAGCGCTATAGCCTTACACCAGTATTGACTAAGACCTTAAATCTTACCATTTTAGACCGGGTTTAAGTATCAAGTATATAGACTTGTTACCGATCGCTTTAAGTGTATTTTTTTTACTCACGGGTCAAATAACTGCAAAGATTCGGTTTACCCTAATCTGCAATATGTAAGTACGCATTTCTCAGTGAGAAAACCCACATAAAAAATTTGTAACGAAATGTCATTTTTTGGAAATTTAGTCCGTGCAGTCGTTAAAAATAGTCTCAAATTGCAGTACCATCCCTGAGGGGTGATTTAAAGTTTGAAAAACAATAGAAATAATCCATGATTGATAAAAAAACTTATATACAAAAATTTTCAAAGCTAAATAATACACAAATAACTTAAAACTATGTCTGTAGATGCACTACCGTATTAAATACGTATAAATATTTAAATGTTGTAAAAAGCACAAGATATGTTAGAATCCGTTTTCAATTACAGATCCACCAAAACAATTAAACATAGATTTAATCATCGCTAACTTGTCTAAAAATTAACATGTAAAATATAGCGGACAGCTGACACTGACTTATACCGTTTTTATTGGGCCTAGTGACCTTTGGTGGTTTAAATATGGCTACCATTTTTAAACCAAAATATATTATTTTTATTTATTTCTAACCTTCGAAATAATGCCTCCGTTACAACGAAAAAAGATGATCCATATCGCAAAGTATTTATGAACAATTCATATAAATATTAGAAAATATTTAATTCACGGGAAAAATAAGTTAAAACTTCAACCAGAATCTAGACTTGTAGACATAGAATTGTAGAACTTAGCACTGTAGACCCTTTAGAAAATACTGGTGTTAAGTTTATAGAGCATGTTTTTTTTTTTTTTTTTTTTTTTTGCTCAACAAGGAGTATCTATTTTGGTCAACAAAAGATTTAGAAAATATATCACCAACTGGGAAGCAGTAAATGAACGGCTAATAAGAATGAATATAACAATAAAAGGAATGAGACTTACGATTTTTGGAATCTATGCGTATAATGACGATGCAAATGTAGCCGTGAAAGACAATTTTTTTGAAGAAATCCACAATGAAATATCAGCAGTAAGTACATCTAGAGAAATTGTAATATTGGGAGATTTAAATAGTAGAACAGGTAACAGAGTAAATGATCTGACAGTTGGCCAATATGAAGAAGATGTTGTTAATGACAATGGAAACCGGCTTATCACAGTATGTGAGCAATTAGACCTAAAAATCCAAAACGGTTTTTTCCAACATAAGAAAATACACAAATATACCTGGACCAAACCCTCACAAAACCTGAAATCCGTCATTGATTATCTTATCACTAAACAAAAGACAAAACTAAAAATTCAAGATGTCAGAACAAAGCGTGGATCAACATGCGGAAGTGATCACTATTTTCTGGAGACCAAAATTCTCTTTCCTTATCAAGGCCGAGCCTCCATCAACAAAATCTTGATGATACAGTGAATGAGGAAATTGATCACTGTCAATATAATCTACTAAGCCTAGAACATGACAGTGTAAAAAACTTATACAAAAAGAGACTGAACGAAAAACTTAATTCAAGTTCAGGTGAAACCCCAGATGAGGAATACGAATGTATCACATTAAGCATCCATCAAGCTGCAAAAGAAGCACTAGGATTAGTGGAAGAAACTCCTAAAAGAACAAAACCATACTGGTGGGATGCTGAGATTGAAAGTGAAATAGAGGAAAAAAGGAAATTATATCACACGTACTTATCCCAAAAGACAGATAGAAGCAGAGAAGAATACAAAATCGCGCAATCAAAGGTGAGAAGAATGATCAGTGATAAGAAGAATCAATCATGGATGCAAAAGTGCCAGAAAATAGATTCTTACTTAGGAGGTAGGAGAAGTACCGAAAGCTGGAAAACTATAAGATCGATCAAAAAAGAAACATGCAGAGATATTATTTCACCAATACCAGACCAAGAATGGGATGAGCATTTTAAAAAACTTTTAACTGAAGATAGAGCAGAATTCAAGGAAGACGAAAGAGACAATATCATTAGAACGATGGGATCTCCAGTACCCCTCACAATATCTGAGGTCAAAAACGTGTGCAAAACCTTAAAAAGCGGTAAATCTGCCGGACCCGGAAATATCCCAGCTGAACTTATTAAATATGGCACTGAAGAATTGTTTTGTAGATTACGGAATCTTTTCCAAAGATATTTAAATGGAGCTGTAGTACCAACTGAGTGGAAAACGTCATATATATCCACAATACACAAAAAAGGAAGGAAAGATATATGTGACAATTATAGAGGTATATCTGTAACTAGTACGCTAAGCAGAATATATGGCAAAATAATAAGAAATAAAGTGGAGAGCGAATATAAAGATATGGAGGCAGAAGAACAAGCTGGTTTCAGGGCGGGTAGATCGACTTCAGATCATCTCTTTTGTATAACCCAAGTTATTGAAAAGAAAATGGCATACGGACAAGAGCTCCATCTGCTTTACGTAGATTTGCAGAAGGCATATGATAGTATACCACTAAATCTACTTTGGAAAGCGTTGGAAAAGACAAACATAAGCGTACAACTAATTAAGGCCATCAAAGAGTTATACCGCAATAGTAAGGCAAAAGTTAAAATAAAAGCAAAACTAACCAAAGGCTTTCAAGTAAATAAAGGTCTTAAACAAGGTTGCTGTATCTCGCCTACGCTCTTCAAGATATATTTGGAACAGGTCCTTAAAGTCTGGAAGAGAAAATGCCAAAACATGGGAATTCCGTTGAATGAAACCACCTTGTATACTTTATGTTTCGCCGATGATCAGATAGTGGTGGCTCAGGATTATGACGACCTCGAATATATGACACGAAAACTAATAGAAGAGTACAATAAGTGGGGACTAGAGGTTAATATCAATAAGACAGAGTATATGTGTATTGGTGGAACGAAACAGGATCTAATCTTAAATACTGGGCAGCGAATTCAGTCCTGTGATGAGTATAAATACTTGGGTCTAAAAATTACAGCTGACGGAACACTAGACAAAGCTATAAAAGATAGAAACGTACAAGGAAGAAAAGCAATAACTTTATTAAATGGAATAATTTGGGACCAAAGTATATCAAAACATAACAAAAAGCTTATATATAACACCATTGTAAAAAGTATTATTACATACGGCTCAGAAGTATGGCCAATCAAAGATAGAACAGAAAAAATGCTTTCCGCTACGGAGATGGACTATTGGAGAAGAGCAGCAGGGAAATCAAAAAGAGAAAGAGTTACCAATCAAAGAATAAGAGAAATTATGACAGTGGGTGAACGTACTCTAGTGGATGATATAAGAACAAAACAACTGGTGTGGTACGGACATGTACAAAGAATGGATGATGGAAGACTACCTAAACAAATATTACAATGGAAACCAACTGGCCGAAGAAAACGAGGAAGACCAAGGAGAAGCTGGAGAGAAGGAATAGATAGTGAAATAAGAATAAGAGGCCTAGATGATGAATTATGGGCAAACAGAAACGAGTGGAGATTGGGTATCGGAAGACGTAGAACGTTGTGAAACCGATAAATATATATATATAAGTTTATAGAGTTTGAATATTGGTAAAATTTCAAAAAGTCTATTAATAACAAAATTAAATATTTTAAATTGAAAATGTAAGATTTTTAAAGAAAATTATCAGGTATGTAGGTATGATTTTCCTACAAAGAAAAACACTTACAGTAGTACTTCCTTCAAGAACCGCCAAATTATTCTTTTGAGATCTTAATAAATAATAAAGTTAATAATGTTTAATTTGTTGCACACACTGGTTGAAAGCAAGATTCCAGCCTTGGCTGTTCGATTTTACGGCACCACTGGCAAAGAGCCATAAAACAAATGTGAAAAAATTGTTGGGGGGGAGGGTCGGGCTCTTGTGTTCGCCCCCTGAATCCGCTACTGCTGAACACCCCTTTTATGTGTGCATTATTGCCATTCCCAATGCAACAATGTGTGGTTGGCAAAATTGTAATGGTGCTTATCGCAGCCCTTTTAAGGTCAGTTTAAAGTGTGACTATGGACTAATGACAGGTCTTTTCCCAGGTGTGAAATTTATGTTTCTATTATTCTTCGAGTGCTCGAGCAAAGTAACATTCCCGAGTGGCGATAAAATTCCTAACGAGGCGCTGATGTGATGGAATTGTCGTTTAATCGATTTGTTGACTTATTAAAAGCTTCTCAACAATGTGTGGAAGTATTGGTGGTAGCGCAGGCATGACGGCTTGGATTCATGGATACTATCGCCACTGAAATTTTGGCCAACTTCACAACATTGGACTGTCGGACCATCAGTGGCGCACCCAGGAATATGTCTTGGGGGGGCCGAGGCCTCTTGGGGGGGCCCGAAGCCTCATGATGTATAATTTTAAGCTATTTTTTGTGTTTTTTTTATGAAATGTCGAAAGTATGTAAAAAAACGTAATGCTTGGAGGGGGACCCGCCCCCCCCCCCCCCTGAGTGCGCCCATGGGACCATCCTTCCTTATCTTGTATCGTTCACAGCTCCTCGGCACTCGTTGGGGTTTTCCCTTGTAGGTATCTTTAGTGTGGGATGAGAAGAATTTTTCAAAGGCAACTGATATCGGTCTATATTTCTCTAATATTTTACCGGGGGAAAAACAAGAATCTTTGATTTTTTTGCCAACAATTTGGGTTTTTTCAACTAGCTTAGTGAGTGCTGCTAAAATGTTCGCGCATCGCAGGATTCCCAGGTCGAAGCCCCGCCTCCAAACCTCGCAATCAGTAATAATAACTATTTACAAATGCGCCCTTCTTTTAATCATTTTATTCAAAATGAGCAAAGAATTCGCCTTGGTACCAAATCAAGCTATTATCCTAAAAACTACTTGAATCTCGGAAAGTGCTTGCTTCATTGTTCATAAGAATTTAACTGTAGTAGTGATTACAGAAAAACTTAAGCTAGTTTTTTCGTGTTTTGACTTACGTAACAGGATCTCAGAAATACCAACCACGGTCCCTAGAATTAGACCGAACTAATATTTTTTGCATTTTTTTTAAACTAAGGCAGTTTTTCTACTGTTTTTTTAGTATATTCTTATAAAATAATATTTTTGAAACATACCAGTCGTTACGTTTTTTCGTCCGCTTTATTTTTCTTTACACAAAAATGAAAATTCGAAAAAAATAATGTGTTCGGTTCGTTTCAGTTTCAAAGTAATCCGCTTACCTACACCTTTGTTTACTTCTCAAGTCCTCTGTTTAGCTTTGATACTAAACGATCACATTCAGTTTGACTTGTATTTTAAATTTTATGTAATAAAAAATAAAGCGGGCTAAAAAAATAACGACAATACGTCTAGAAAATTATATTTTATAAGGATATAGGTACTAAAAAACAGTAGAAAAATTGCCTTTTGGAATTTTTGTTTCCAAAAATCAGCTGAAGCACTAGTGACGTGAAAAATTCGACATATATTCAGTGTAACCTCCTTTAAGGGGACACTCACGGTTTCGTCGATTTTGTCCGCTTATTGGAGGTGTCCGCTTATGAGAGAGAACTGCAAAATTTTCATATATATTTTTTAACAATTTCCGCTCCTTGAGTTAACAACTTCACGTAAACTAAGAAGTTTTTAACTAGGCGCGATTTCAATAAAAAAAGCTGTTTGGCTGAACTAGAATGGACTCGTAGGCAACCCTATATGCAGCTTAACTAAACATACTATACATTGAGAAAAAGAAAGAAATTCTCGTACTTTCCCTGCTTTCAGTGGCGTATATACGGGGGGACCTGGGGCACCTGAGGGGTCCGGCCCCCCCCCGAAGCTTAGATTTTTTTAGATATTTTCCACATATTTCATGAATACAAACATAAAATAGCATAAAATACGACCTCATGAGGTCTCGGCCCCCCCCCCCCCCCCAAACTGTCTCGGCCCCCCCGAAAATGTTTTCTATATACGCCACTGCCTGCTTTAATAGAAAAAGTAATGTTTTCTGACCCTCAACAGTTTTGAACAGATTTTTATTTATGCTTGTCGACCGCTGTTTTTGTTTGTATTTGTTTTTTTGCCAGTTTCTTTAATTAAATTTAGAAGAATTTCTTTCTTTTCCAACAAAAACACAACAAAAAATCACAATAACTGACAGTCTCCGCCATTTTGACAAGGCCGTGATAAAATCAAAATATAGTAGGTTTGGTTAGAGTCCCTGTATGTTGACATATTTGGATATATTAATATAAAATATATCCAAATATGTCAACATACAGGGACTCTAGGTTTGGTTAGGCTGCCTACCTAAGGACACTCATCGTAAAGGCAAGCTTGCTTGCCGATGAGTGACCTTATGCCTACCAGTACCCAACTATTTTAACCACGTTTTTATTAATGGTAATCTCAAACGCATGATGCAGCCACTTGTTCTATTTTGGTTGGTTGTGAAATGCAATCTCTAGCTCTTCTAATATCTCTGGTTCTATCATTGATGCTGCACTGGGGCAAGTTTTTTTACTTCACCAAATGATTGTCAGTACTGTCTGGTGAACATGTGTGGCGCACCAACTTTTTTAACTAAATTAGCTATCGAATTTGGTATTAAAGAAGCTTGATTTTAGTTGCTTATGATCAAATTTCATAAGTTTGGAATTAGGAATGAAATATATAACAATACGCGCTTAAGGCGTATGGCTTGGATAGATTAAGGCTACTGATAAAGAATACTGCGTTCTCCGCGCCACCTCTTTTCTACGCTCAACCTTATACCCTGTTTCCACCAATGCATGCCCACCCCGATTAGAAAAACGCATCACGTGATGGGCCATGGAGTTGCACCGGTTTTAAATGCAGCGTCACCTGATGCGTTTTTTGAATCGGGGTGGGCATGCATTGGTGGAAACAGGGTATTAGGATAAATACCTTTTAATTTGTTTAAAAAAAAATCGAAGTGGCCAACTATTTTTACCACGTTCTGGATGGAAATGTCAAACGCATGGTGTGCCTACTTTACCTATTTTGATTGGTTATGAATTCCAATCTCTAGCTGTTCTAATATCTTTGGTTTGCACTCCCGCCCGTCGTATTCTATCGAAGTGTGTCAGGACTGTCGGAGGAATATGTGTGGCGCACCAACTTTTTTAATTCAACTCGCTATACAATTTGGTATTAAAGACGCTTGATTTTGGTTGTTTATGATCAAATTTCATAAGTTTGGAATTAGGAATGAAATGTAACTCTCCCAAACAACCCCCGCAGGCGCTTGAGGCGTGAGGCGGCGGGAGAAGGAGTAATTAGCCGGCGTATTGAGTTAATAACAATCTCCGCGTCCGTATTATTACGCTGAATGCTCATTTAATTAGTTCATTAGTTGTTTAATTGATGTTTCAAACTTCCTTCTCGCTCACTGTCAGTGGCGTGCAGTCATTTACTGGAAAAAGGCCTCTAAAAATGACTGCTACAAGTATGCCGGTTGGATTTCATATGAACCAACGTATGGCAGGATAAATTAAGGTTACTGATAATGGGTGCTGCGCTCTCAGCGCCATCTCATTTCTACGCTTAAAAATACTTAATAAAATGCGACTACTTCAACTATGGACTTTTTAAGTGGATACATACTTCGTAACGAGTTATGGTTGTCGTGGCGATGTGAATCCCGTAATTTGATTGGTCAGGCGGGTCTGTACTGTGCCGACGGGGCTGGCTAAAATACGTACGGATGACAGCGTACGCATGGCATACGACCAAGACGACAGGCGAACAAACCACGCTATGCCTCCTTGTTCTGTCTCTCGCATTCTTACAGCGCCAGCGGAATACAACGTCGTTCGAAAATCGAAAAGTTGCAGCCATTAAAGTCGGTTTAAAATCGGTTAACAATTAATTAGCAATAATAGAAGCTTCACGAAAATCATGTTAAGCGCTGTTAGAAAGATATTAAATGAGAAATGCGCGATAATCCAAGTTGGCAATATGTCTTACACAATCTATAAAGATCTAAATTATTAGACAATGATTGTTATGCATAGTTTTTGTTGAATATGCCATGGGTTGGGTTACTAAAATGTGATGATATTATGATAAATAATTTTTTGGAGTTTATTAGTTACGTTCCATTAGCCCGTTCGACAGTCATAAAACCATCCAAAAAATCCAATTTGCGTTCCAGGTCGACGTTGTACTGTTATCGGACAGTCAGTTTTCCGTTTCATCAGGCCACTTGAACCGGTTTCGTACTCCTCCGAAATACTAGGATCGAGGACAGGCGCATTAGAAATGTTTGCATTTCACTCTTTTCTTTGTCTGTGTTTATCATATGTTGCACTGGAAAAATTGTATGTAAATTCTCATCCAGTTCGTGACAACACATTTCTAGTTTACATCTACTGACGTAAAAATATACCATAAAATTACATTAAATTTATATTTGTCTGAGAAAATTCAAAAAACAGTGAATAAATCAAAAAATTTAGTTTTAGGCATTTAAGGAAAATTAAATTGAGTTTCACAACCAATTTTAACACATGACAAAATGCCGAAAGAGCCACGTATATATAAAAATATTTTTTAAATTTCCAAAAAAAATCTGTGCAACATCTGCAGCATCCGTTAATTTTTTTGAAAGAGCCTTTTAATTTTTATTTCTAGGGGACTGCGGCATGTTGTAGGTATACCACATAGAAAAAAGCTATCTTGACCATAGGGTTAGATGTGGAATATCAAATGCACATAGTTTTTAGCTTTTAATCACTTTATGCTCCACTTACAGTTAAAAGGCCGTACCTAGGGAGGCGATTCAGGATAATCAAAATTGCACGATACATATAATACCTTTTATTGAATTTTTTTATCCTTCTTCGAGTTTTTTTCTTGTTTACGGCCCTAACGGTTCTTAAATAACAAAAGATCATAAACTATATACACCTACCAAACACAAACAAAACTTGATTTTCTTAACTTCTTAGTATCACGATCTATATTTTCTAAAAATGAATAAAAGCACAAATACTTTGTGAATATTGAAGCTTTTTATAATGTAGGTAATTTCCTTAGAGTAATAACATATATATTATTATTACTCTAAGGTAATTTCAGATATATTTTGTAAAGTTTACATTAAACTTATGACATTACAAAAAATAAATATTTTTTCACAAGTTTCGCCCAAAAATATATTCTAATGCAAATTCATTTTAATTTTTGGTATATTTAGTTTATTAGGCAGTCTGTAGTAGTTTATAGTTTGTGAATATAAATTAAATGAATGTAATTTTATCTGCATTTTAAAGAACTAAAATTAAAAATGTATTCTGATAATCATTTGTAATTTTATAAAAAATGTGTAATAAATAAAACTAGTGTGGGCGTAATTTTTTAAAATAAAATTTACATACAATAAGCAAATTTTGCAAAGTAATTCACAAATCTCTTTTTTCTGTGTGCAACTTTAATTTAGAGCTCTCGAAATCCCACTTTGCCTTCGATCTACCTTTGCGCGAGACGACGAAACCTACCCTTTCTTTTAGTCACGTGACTTCCCTTTTAACTCTCTATCACTACGCCAACAACATTCGTTTTTTGTCCAGTTATTTGGTCGTTCCATCAAACCAATACCGTTTTAAAACAGTCCTCGTATTGTATTGCGCGCGCATTGGGATTTTTCGGACGGTTTTTGACTGTCAAACGGGATGATGGATGGACTCATTAAGAGTAGGCAAAGCCTTCCTTCCTACACTATATGCACGCCAATGCTCACTGTTGCCTGCCTGGCAGCCTTATTTCGCGTTGCTTAAGAGCTCAAGGGGCGATATTAATAGATTCAATATCCAAATCGATTTAACTTAAGACGTTAATTAAAATATCCTGAAGGAATTTCTATATACCCGACTACTGGGTGCCCTAAATTAAATCCCAAATGGCATTCTGTATCTCTATCACGGATCACCATGGTGATCCGTGTCTCTTTTCTATAAAAATTATAGGAGCTTGACAGTTTGGCTATGGATACCAAGGCCAACAAAAAAATACAGGCCACGACCCTGAAAAAATCAGGTGTTGTTGGAGGGCTGAATTTTACATTGGGTCTTATGGATGGATAGAGGTTTATTTGTCATATTTTTAAAATGGCACTACAGCTTTTCGCGAACTTTAGGAGAAATATTCCCAGACACTATAGCGATATTCCACCAAACTTTTGTAAGGATGAAAAATGGTTAAGGTTAAAATCTTCAAGTTTTAGCATTCCTTATTTTGAATTCAAATTACCCGCCATGCACCGCACGCCAACTGTAGCTGCATTCGGTATTTGCATCTCAGACGTGACGGATTTTTGGTCACGTGATTACAGATTAGTCTGAGCAAATTGGAATTAACGAACGATCCAGATCAAATCGATCAAATTTTTATAAATGGTAATAACCTAAATATAACCAAAAATATTATGTACATATTGCAACTCACGCCCAGCTATAATTTTGACAAAATTTTCCTGTGATGTCGGAAATGTATATAATTTGTTATCTTCAACATCAAATAATTCGATTTCAATCTTTTTTTATATATAAATTCTTTATTTAGCCAAGACTAATTATTCAAAAATACAAAAAAATACAATGTAGTACAGTAGTACAGTAATATATAAATCATTGTTAAAGGAGAAGAAACGAAAAGTCCTGCTTACTTCACAAATATTTTATTGTCTAATCACGACGCGTTTCGATTTTTAAAAAACCATTATCAAGTGATCTGGTAGACAGTTAAGAATCATCTTTGAAACAAATGAAAAACTGGAACACACAAAAATAATAAATTAAAAAACATTTAAAACAGTATAAAACAACATACAGATTAAAAATCAGTCAAACGGACATAAACACGTAATTTTAATAAAATACAATTAATTGACAAAGAAGATATAGGTTAAAATAATAGATTATTTATTATTTTAGTAGGTAGGTAGGTAAGCCGATTAGTTTCCACTCAGAAACGAACAAATTTGCTTCTGCTTTAAATGTAATTTTTGTGTGAGCTAATGGAACGGCTCTAAAAAATTAAGGATTACTATACATTAAAAAAAAAATGTTTTACAAGAATATAGTAAAAACAGTCTCAAATCCGGCTTTATTTTAAAAAAATTGAATGAAATCAACAACCGTCATTCTAACTTTAATATTTTAAACACAATCAGCTGTGGCTTGACGTGCCCATCAAAAAGAAATTCAGCCTCCGCTGTGACGTCAACAAAGTTGTAGATCGTGGCCGTCTTGATAGCCCTGTGGATACATTCATCGGTTGGTAAATAGCCGTACAGTTCATTTCATTATTTTTCGGCAACTTTTTTTTTGTTGGCCTATGTTATTCTTATGATAACCAGCTGATTACTGACAAAAATCTTGAAAAGTGCTTTAGCACTTGACTTTAGCGTAAGAAATTTAACATTAATAGACGCTGAAATTGGTAACAATCACAGAAATCTTGAAAAAAAAGGAAATCAATTTTAAAAATTAATTAAGATGTATTTGCTGGCTTCACTGAATTCTAGAAAGTGTTTGATAATGTTTAACACAAAGTCAAGAACATGGATTCCCCTGTCCTTTTAAATATCTACACGAAGCTTTGAGTGTCTGCAAAGATGGCTTGCTTTCTTTGCAGCCACTTAATGGTAAAATTTAAAACAATCTACGATTTGTCAGTGGTACCGTTCGTTACAACTAATTTAAATAAACGATCTACGAAAGCATGCTCATAACAAATTTTAAATTGAAAAAGTTGTTAATGACTAGTAATAACTTTGTGTCTGATTAATTATTGCGTAATGAAATTCAAAAGTGTTTACTTACTACAAATTAATTACGTTTTATCTCTCATATTATAAACCGAAGTCAAAGCTTTGACGGATAAAACGCTTTGACGTGTTCCTTTGTTTCCATCCACGCAGTCTGTTTTCGCAAAGTCCGAGAGAAAAGAACCGACGACGTATGTCTGAAATAGTCTGTAGAAAGCACTAACTGGCAACGTCAGCTGATCTCAAAACTAACCTGACCATTTCTATGTACATATAAGGGACAGAAAGCTTGAGTACTGAATTTAACCAGTCACAGCTGTTTATAAATTTGGCAAGCCCGCTGAACCAAGCTCTATTCACTCAGACAAAACCAGGGCATTCACCATCAGGTTTCTCCTAGTCCCTGCAACAAAAGCAATAATATTTTTATTATCAACAACAAAAAATTAATAAAATACACTTCAAACAACTTAAACTAAAAGTGAAGTTCACAAAAGGCATAGTTCGCACTTTCGAGTTCATGATGCTGAAAGCAGCGCTCTTCCACTCAACTCTATTAGGGCTAAACGAGTGGGATGGCCTCCGAAGAGACAGGAACAAGTCACTTCTCTGAGCATTTTCCGCCCATACCTAAGTATGGTATTTGACCTCTTAACATCCGATTCTTATTACAGCTGCCTTGAGATGCTGCCCAACCCTACAGGGAGCTTGTAACTGCAGGTCCTAGCTCTCTAAGAGCCGTTTATAAATTCCGGAACAACTGCTTAGTTTAAAAATAAAACTTGCGTCTTTGCTTGTAAATATTACAGAATATTTTTTATTAAAACTGTAGGTCGGACAAAAAACTGCTTAGAAAATTGCTATGGCCAAAATTTTGTTCATTCCAGCCCATTGCTTCTCTCAGCCGTATTGCACTATTTGAGCTATTTCCTAACAGAATATAGTCTACCCTAAGAGCATTCACATTCAGATGTCGATGGAGTCTATCTTCATGGCTTTTTAAGTACTTTTTTATAGTCTCTGCTACAATTTCGATTTTTAGATCCCGATGAAGTTCACTACTTCGAACGTACCAAGGCGTATTGCAGTCAGTTTTAGAGAGAGCATTTGTATATTGGGAGGTACGTGGGAATGCCGAACTCGAAGTGTGTAATTTTTAGCTTCATTATACCTTCAGGAAAATCTAGAATGGCTGGGCGGTGGGAAACAAAAAACAAGAAGCCCGCAAAAGCAAACTTAATTAATCTGCTCGGCCCTCCACCTCTTGTACATAACTACGAGCCAGAGTGGCAACTCTTCTCTCTACATTCTAAGGTCGAGTAGCGCAACGAGACCCCCTTGTTCTGGATACTCTAACTTTAAAGGTGGATTGTATACAGCACGATTAAATCGCTATAGGGAAAATGGGAAATTATTACTGTATGTAAGATAAGAACAACTTCATATGTATAAAATATGTAGTATGTAAGAAATTGTTTCAGGATAGCCAGAGCCACAGCCAACACCTGTGCTCTGTGCGCTCCGGTAAAGTAGAGGGGGGAAGTTTCTGACACCGTTTGTTTTCATTTGCGCGGCAATCTTTTCCTTCAGTTCGTATAGAAATACATAGAAAATCAGCACTTTAGGATTTGCATCTCAGCATGGATACTATTATTATTTATTTTATATTATTAGTCTTTATTTTATGTTATTACTACTACTCTACTCTAAAAAAAGTTGGTTCTTAAGTTAAAGGCAACCAAAGGAAAAAAATTTTGGCAAAATCGAAAATGGCGACAAAATGCTTGATATCATAACTCAAAAACTAGTAGTCTGAGAGAAAAACAATATTTAACATTTTTCTAGAAAATTTTATTGGCTTGTCTTTGAAACGAAATTTGGGCACCATTTTTTCAAGATGGCGGCGCGACCAGACATCGCTTGCAGACATCGCAAACAAAACTTTCGGAGCTTTTGCAACCTCAAATGAATATAATGACTGGCCTAGTAGTAGTAGTGGTGTGGGATAGGCTCTAGGCCTGGCGACTAGGAACATGAAGCGCCCTTTTCGCCAACCCCCGAGCATCCCCCCTTCTGCGTCCTTCGTTCGCTAAGGAATCTGCCCGTCTTCTGTGCAAAGGCCAGAATGTCGGGCCACCTCGGATTCAGAACGTCCTCTGTCACAAAATCTTCCTTTTCGAATACCTCTCTTCTTGACTCCTTCTATGCTTCGCATGATGAGAGAAAGTGCGCCTAGGTCTCGTTCTCGACCCAACATCGCTCGCACGTCGCGTCTTCCTTCACTCTCATCTTTGCCAAGTGTCCTTGTAGGACGCAGTGTCCGGTGAGGACTCCAACTATGGCTCCTACCTCTCTTTGTGTTCTACGGGAACTGCTGTATCCTATCACACACTCCTTCGCCTGTCTGGCGTTTTCTGTGTAGCTCCATTCCTTTTTTATCTCTTGCTGGGCTTACTCTGTTATCTGCCTTCTTGTGAGCCCCAGGAAAAGCTTTGACCTAAAGCATTTCTGACGGGATCGACCCCTGGGGCTTTCATGTTTCCTGGGACTCCCATGTAGCCTGGAACCCATACGAGCTCCAACTCTCTTATTCCGGCCAACTACTGAAGTAAATCCGCGCACTCCGGCACCAAATCCGCGGACATGGTTGGTTTGCGCAGTGCTTTCAGCAAAGCTTTAACGACTGGCCTAAATAAGGAGGTAATGAATTTCGGGATAACAATGCAATATAATATATTTTACCTGAAAATACACTTAATCCTCTATTATTCTGCACACAATAACGTGCAATCTCAACTGGACTCTTCTAGAGTCTGGATGCTAGAGTTAGCGTCCGGCTTCCGGGGGCAAGATCAAAAGGCGTCACTAGTAATTAAATACACTAAAGAGCATTAAATTATATAGAGGGCGAAGTAGAGAGATTCCATAGTTACTAGTCGTACAGAGCGTAAAGGACACTGTCCGAACAAGCCACTCAGGCATACAATCAGACCCTAGATTGCGGAATTGCATCACATATGCACAAAGCATTCCTAAGTTAATGAAAGCTCAACATTTACATGAAACGATTTTGAGGGACAGTTCTTGGATTATAACGTACGTATAATTTTGACCTCAAGCAATGTTGTCCTTTTGACCTTTTTCACCTGATTAGAGTTACGCATAGGTTTACTGGTTTTATTTAGTTTTCTTTATCCTGTGCCATAATTGTCATGTAGGGATAGACAGGGTATAGTTGAGTAAATTTGTAGGGCATTTCAAGAAAAAGCTGCAAAAAGGGTATATTTTTTATATCTGGCATGGTGGTAGTTAACACCAAAAGCTGTTTTCTTTTAAGGATCCCCGATTTTCCGGCATCAGAATCCAAGATGATAGCTGCCAAAGTTAAGAAAAAAAATTAATTTCCTGTTTTAGGAGAAATTAAATTAGTTTTGATAACTTTACTAATACCTACTCAATTTAAAATTGTAAAAAATAATTACACCTGTTACTTCAAAACAAAATGGCGGCCGAAGATCAGATAAAAAAGTTATTTTTTCATTCTGGTTCGACACAGACATAAAACAAAAAAAAAATCTAAAAATTTAATTTTCTATAAGTACAGGTTATAGAGATCTCTTTTATTTTTGACATATTAAGCGCCATCTAGTTTAAAGAGCTGGTCAGTAGCTTTAATAAGAGACATTAAAAATAAATATCACACAAAAAATAAAGAAAATTTCGAATAAAAACGATTTTTTTTACATATAGCCGCCATTTTCTTTTAAAGTGTCATTTTTTTTAAAATTTTTAAATTAAGTAGGTCCTACCTAAAGTTAATCCATCACGGCTAATTTAATTTCTCTTAAAACAGGGATTCAATGTTTTTTCTTATCTTTGGCAGCCGCCATCTTGGATTCTGAAGCCGGAAAATTGTGGATCCTCAAATGAAAATTTAGCTTTAGGTGTAGGGTACTACTATGCCAAATATAAAAAAGTGTACCCTTTTTGCAGCTTTATTATACAAATTTACTCTTTTAGTATGAGAGAACAGAAACTGAGTCAGGATCTAATCTTCTAGAATATTTATTTGCTAAGTACCATCAGCTTTTATAAACATCAAAGCTAATTTCGAACATTTTCTCTACTTTTTCTAGTTTTACAAAATGTAAAGAAACAGAAAACATGACGTAGACACACCTGTCTGTTTCTTTTCAAACACACGCATGTGCACTTGGAAGATTGCTTCTGTAAATTAACATTTTCTAAGCTATGATTCACTTCTCAATTTTTTTGGCCTGTATTTTTGTTTATAGTTATATGGTTAACACCGATGTCCCTTTCCCAAAAGGGGATCCTCTCAAAAGGATTACAGGGAAGGTTTTAAAAATCCTGTTCAAGATACATTTATTATTTACATCCTATAATTCAATACTAACACGTAGAACTGGCAACATAGTGGTTAGGTATTCCTCTCCACAGACGGTCGTGGTTAGGTCAGGTCAGATCCAATGAATAAAATACGAAGTAACTGGAACGGCCACGGCTATACATTACGTATCGCAGCCAACGATAAAGACCGGCCATGGCGCGTTATAAGCAAGTCGGCGGTCACGTGATCTTAGGAGTCCCAGGATTCTTATTGTATTGCTTAATATATTATATGTTTTTACACAATTTAAATAAATTAACAAAAAATTTTTGTTCTTTTATAGGCAAAAATTGAAAAAATGTTTATTATGGATAAAAGAACTGAATCTATAAAATAAAAAATTATACAAAATTTGCACTCTAATATCTTCAGGTACATATATTAGGTACATAATATCGTTAGTAACTTCAAATCTATACAAGTCTTTCAAAATTGGACATATCAAACCCAAACTTTTAGTTTTTTAATTTTTCTTTGAGTGTCATCATCTTTGTCTGAGTTCTTTCATCTTAATTTTTCTTATTATTAGCAGACACTAAATCATTTTGCTTTTTCATAAAATTATTTAAAAAAACTTTACATGCCCTTAAATTACTTGATTGATTATTTGGCAATAGTTTTTCTCCACAAAAACACTCGCTAGAGTTATCTGAAGAAAAATTTTTAATATAAAACATTTCACAATAATTTATTAAAAAGAAACAAGTGATTTTGTGAATAAGTGAGATGGTTTTCACATTCAATGAACTGAATGTCGTGGTCGTCTATAATTTGTTGAAAAATTACCCAGCACAAAGTTTAATATATATTTCATTAAAGTGTAAGTTAACTACCAACTCATTCACACCACCAGAGAGATTACTATCTGTTAACAATATTTTACAAATCAGTTTTTTAATATTGCGAGGGTGTGGAAGACATATTACCGTAGAATTGTAAATTGACGTGTATGCACTGGATGACTGGATAAACAAAGATGAAGCCAACATTAAAGTTTATCCACCATATCTTCGATTCTCAGGTTACCTTTTCAAGAGACCTAATTGTTCAATAAGAAATGACAACTGAACACATTTTTCACTCTCACTATCGAAAATGTCACTAAGGATGTCTATTACTTGATCAATCTTATCCAAGATCTTATCTTTTACCACTTCTTTCCCGTTTGCAACCTATTAGGTTTCAGTTTTATAATTGGACCGACAAGGAACAACACTAGTTACACGTTCGCGGCATTGTTTATCGTATTGGTATTTTCTTTATAATTTACACATTAGCTATTAATTATAACCTTAAACAAACCCAAAAATATTATGTACATATTGCAACTTACGCCCAGCCATAATTTTGACAAAATTTTCCTGTGATGTCGGAAATTCATATGATTTGTCTTCTTCTACATCAAATAATTCAATTTCAATCCTTTTGCATGAAAAATATTTTTGTAAACAAAACAAATACCCAACATAACCTCACAATCTCGGATTAAGCTGTTTCGTCGGTCAAAATGCACGGAGCAACCAGATTTACGTCCGCCTACTCTGAGCAGAATTACCGAACGTTTCATTCAGATCTACCTCCCCCAAATCTAGATGGAATAAACGAACGATTTAGTTCAAAAAGATTAATCCGACGTAAATACCGAACGCAGCTAGTTATAGATTAAAAGTCAAACTTTCAAAACCATTGAATATCATCGGAAAGTAGAAGTAAAAAAGGAAAGGTAGCACCTACTACGCAACGTGCTCTCTCTGCAAAAAATATTCAATATTTTTGCCTCACTTTGCATATATATAAAGGGTTATCCAGTTACAGAAATCATTGGTCATATCAGGGCTATCAAAATGGACGGGCCACGATCCTCCACTTTGTTGACGTCACATCCGGGGCTGATTTTTTTTATGGTCACGTCACGACACAGCTGATTGTCTTTAAAATATTGAAGTTGGAATGACGGTTCAAAAATATTTGATTTTTTTTTAAATAAAGCCGGTTTTGAGACTGTTTTTACTATATTCTTGCCGAACAATTATTTTTAAATGTATAGTAATCCTTAATTTGTCAGAGCCGCTTCATTAGCTCACACAAAAATTAAATTTTAAATAGAAGCGATTGTGACAAACACAGATGACAAAGTCAAATACTTGTCAAATAACAGTTGGCATGCGGTACTGGCGGGTAATTTGAATTCAAAATAAAAAATACAAAATGTTGAAGATTTTTACCTTTTAATCACCTTGCATCCTTACAAAAGTATGGTGGAATATGAGGATAGTGTCTGAGAATATTTGACTGAAATTTCGCGGAAATCTGTAGTGCCGTTTTGAAAATATCATAAAAAAACGTCTGACCTCTCATAAGACCCAATGTAAAAGTCAGCCCCCGGACAACAGCTGATTTTTTCATGGTCGTGGCCTGTGTTTTTTTGTTGGCCTTGGTCATATATCTAGAAGTAGGTTTTTGTTTCAATAATTTTCTTTAACTTTGACAAGAAATCCGTTACATTTATGAAAAACATGTTGGTATTTAAACGAAACAAAACAGCTGACTGGAAATTGAGCCATTAGCGTTCATGCTAATGCTTTTCAAATTTTCGTTAAATTATTTACTAATGGATAAACTGTGTGATGAGAGGTGCGAACGACCTACTCGTGCGTGTATGAGAGAGTAAGTGAGCGAGCGTATCTATTTTTCGACCGGATTAAAATGCGCTAAGTAATTTCGGAGTGTGCTAAGTTCGGGTGTTAATGGGCGTAAATTAGATAGGCTTTTAGCGTTTCACGGTGGGCCGCGGGGCGTTGCCGGCTGGGATATTTTGGAAACGCTTTATAAAATTGAAATTTTGTGTTTTTGCACAATACCATTAGATTACAGGCGAGCATCAATTGTGCGGTAAACTTTGCCGATATAGAGATATTTTAGACCTGTTAGTTTAAAACACATACGAGGGTGGATCAAATATAAACAAGCCTTTTAAACTTACTAACGGAAAAGTCATTCAAGATGAACGTGGCACTTATAATTTCGGAGTAGGGATATTCAGCAGCATGTAGGCGGCTGGTAGTGCCGCGATGCTCATTTGGCCAGGAGCAATCGCAATGAGCGAGAAGAAGGTACACAGCAGTGTTGCGCAAAGAATAATCATTAAATTTCATACACGCGAAAACGTGAAACCTGTTGAAATTCGATGCAGATTGCGATCACAGATCGAAAATAAGACGCTTTCGTGGGTACCTGTAAAAACTTGGTGCAAATAAATTAACGACGGCCGTGAGCATGTCGACAACGTGAGTCACCCACGTTATCCGCGTACCATCATATCTGCTGGCAAAGTTTTAGCGACTGCTTTCTGGGACTGGAGAGGAGTTTTGTTGGTCGAATTTTTGCACGAGCGAATAACAATAAACGCGGCTTACTACTGGAACTTACTCGACCAGGTAAAGCTTGATTATCGCCAAAAGGGGAGAGCACACCCCATCCAAGACATGTTGCTCCTGCATGACAACGCTAGACCTGATACGGCAGCTTTAACACAGGCCAAAATCAATAAAATGCACTGGACTGAGCTGGAATACCCTCCATACAGTCCAGATTTGTCACCTTACCATTTTCATATGTTTGGTCCACTCAAAGATTCACTGGGAGGCGAGCAATTTCAGACCAATGAAGAGGTGGAGGCATTCGTGCGCAACTGGTTAGATACTCGCCCAGCTTCCTTTTATGAAAAAGGAATTAAGAAACTGTCAAACCGTTGGGAAAAGTGTATTAACAGAGAAGGGGGATGTGTAGAAAAGTAGAAAAAATTTCTGTTTTGTGTCATGTTTCTAAATAACTAGTTTATAAACAAAGGCTTGTTTATATTTGATCCACCCTCGTAGTATAAGTATTGTTTAATTAAACTTTTTTATATTACATATAGTTAATGAGTTACCAAATAAGATTAGATTAAATTAGATTAGAAATAGGTACTTTCGCTTTATCAATAAGGATCACTTGTACCTTTGGATAATAAAGCATGTTTACTACTACTACTACTTAGTTGACACATATTATTGTTAATAGCTATAAAAACCATGAAGAATAAGCTTAAAAAGAGAAATACTAATTTAGCAGGTGTTTAGATAAAAATAGAAACATAAGGATATACACCGATATCAGCAAAACGCGACGATACATGAACTAAGAGTTAAAGAAGAGGGAGAACACCAGACAAGAAATTGTAAGCAGGTAGACAAGAGCTGACTAGGGATATCAAGGGAGATCCAACAAAGTCGCGTTACGGGATCGAGATTGTCTTTTCTTTTAAATCTGCGAAGGGAGAGTAGGAGGCAAGAATTGCGGTTTTATAAACCTTGGTTCACATGTTAAAATAGTATTTTGCAGGAAACTCCGCTCGGGATGTAATAAATTTGTTTATTGCTAATTATGAGAACCGTGATATTCCTTGCAAAACTACCATTTTAAATACAATTAACCATTTTGATCAATTTGGGTGCGTTAAGCTCTGCAGAAAATATAGCGACAATGAAGAGGTGGATGAGAGAAACTGCCGTTTGTGCTACGGTTGAAGTACTTGTTCAAGTTTAGCCAGTGCTAAAGAAATCATATACCTCCCAGAACCATTCCAAATATTTTAACAAGACATGGATACAATACCTACAAGTTAAAAATATCTCAGGAACTGTTGTGTTGAAATAATAGATCGTGCACATGAGGATGAAATTTTTGTCAGTAATATTTTATGGAAAATAGGCAGTCAGTGGCTTGATATGATTCTTTACCACGAGGGACCAAAGGACAAAATACTTCATATTCAATAAAAACTAACATTATCACGACCTCCCCCGCTTCACCACCACAATTCACAAGAGCACAATTACTAGTAATTAAAAATTACCACTAAAAAACTGAAAAAAATGTTAAGAAAAAAACTAAAGTGAATAAACACATAACCTCACTTTTTGAAGAAAATATCCCTTTTATTTCACATTTACTCGCTTTAGTTTAATTTTTTTAAAAACGCATTTTTCCCATATCCACAAAGGATCTGTTCTTAAAACTGAATCATTTTTGAAAATAAACCTCTTGACGTTTTTGTAAAATTAACGTTTTTGTTAACATTCAGGCTTATGGGAAATCGGTGTGTGTGTGTGTCCCAAATACGTTAGAAATTTTGGAAACAATGTCACATTTGTCACATAGACACGCAGCTGCTGTGTGAGTAGATGCCATATTTGTTGTTTATTTACATTTTGCGGTGTTTTGCGTTTGTCGTATAAAGTTATGTTTGTTTCTGTGAAAAATGGGAAATATTTCAAGTAAAAAAATGTTCGGGAGAAGTAAGGGAGTGCATTCTATAGGTAAGTACTTGTATTTTGCTTTATAATTTGATAATAAAGTAAAGAGTGGTTTATAGATGCCATTCATTTTAGAAAAACTACAACTTTAATCAACAATTTGATAAATTTTCACCCCATCAATTAGTTTTTAGAAAAAAATAATAAACATAACCCTCAATTTTTGACAATTGTCAAATAATGTCGTGACGTAACGAAGTATGTTCAGAAACCACTAAAACTGACGCATGCGCGTAACCGAAATCCTGTCATGGCTTCAATCATCGCGTGTGAGAATGCATGGGCATGCCTCATATTTATGCTTTAACGTATTTGTTGTGTTCTATGGAAGCCATCTTAGATTGAATCATATGTTTTGTTAGACAGCCCAATAGTGCGCCTAATTGTATGATTCAAAATAGGTGGATGGATAGTGTGGGTTCGATTTGGCGATGTTTCGTTTTTCGACGCACCTACTCGACTGCAGGACAGAAACGGCAGAGTTTGATTTAATGCAAAAGTTTTGTTTTGGCAAGGCGAATTATAAAATTCAATTAAAAGCTATTAGCTTTTAGGGCAATTGCCAAAACGAACGAATGGTCGCCCGAGCCCGGTTAGAGTTATCGGTCTCTTTTAAATTGCTTTCTATTATTTCAGGAGCGGCCGGCCGTACGGGGGCACCGCCCCCCTTTCCATTCGAAAATAGAAAGAACCATATCTACTGGAGAGAAAGGGGGTAATTAGCCCCAAGAGGTATAAAATAAAATCAAGATTTAAGAGAATCTTTCTCTAATAGTGACAAAGATGAATTTTCCCCTTAGAGAGACGCGACAGACCCACCCAAGTTACGGAAATTCAAATTTTTTTGGTTATTTTATTTTCTTACTAAAATAATAAATTGTCAGCGGTGAGTGATATCAATAAACATGCAACATACAAACAAACACGTTTGTCCATCACTCCCAGTATAGGTTTTATTAAAAATCGTTTATTTTTATTTTCCAACTAGGGGTGTTCAGAATATTCTGAATCAAATCGATTCTTTTTGCACGATAATCGAAAAAATCGAATCGATTCCAAAGAGTTGATTCGGTTTAAAGTTGCGATTCTTTTTCCAAGAATCGAATCGGTTGGGCGGTGCCATCTACAACAAGGACCAGTTATTATAAAGTTCTTCTTTATTCCATCACCAAAATAATTTTTTTTAGGTTAAATCAATTTGATTTATTTTAAATTGATTAATTTCAAGCTATTTTTTAAGCCCCCTACCCCTACTATAATATAAATAGGTACTGTAATAATAAAAGAAAAAATATGCACCAGTAAAATTCTTAAGTTTATATTGAATCATAAGGCTTTGGGCCCCCCCAAGAGGCCTCGGGCCCCCCAATGCACATTCCTGGGTGCGCCACTGCAGTTGCGTCTCTCTCTAAATATCGCTAAAGTATAGAGTACCGATATTTTCATCCTTTGTTTTTGAGTTAAATAAATTTGACTTTTTAGGTTTGAGTTTGTCGCTTCTCTATTTCTTTAAAATATGTCATACATACGGGTCTCTTTTCCTTAGGTTGAGGGAAAAAAATGGTTGTTTTTTAATTGTTAATTTAATCTCCTTTGTTTTTTACATAATTTGGTCAAAATACACCTATTTGTGGTGTCCTTGCGATTTTTGCAATTTTTAAAATCAGAATATTGATTTTTACATTAGTTAAATGACACTATGGAAAAATTTGCCAGGAAAAATAACTTAAGCAGTTTATAAAATTCACAAATAACTAATTCATTGAAATTGCTGCAATATATTTTAAATCAATATCTTTCGCCTGTGCTATTTTTGATTTTCACGGTGTCACTTTTTCGTATTTTCCGGCAAATTTTTCCGTAGTTATATTATTTTTTTTTATACCGTCCAAAGATAAACTTCTTAGAAATATTTTAATTTTAAAAAAAATCAAACATATTAAGGAGATTAAATATAAGTTTTCACCCAAAATTCGTGAAAATTTGAAAGATAAAAATCCAATGAACGAAAAACCGGTCTCTTTGAGTTTCCTCAAAAAAGTTTAATTATGCAAAAAATAGCAGACAAAAGAACTTTTTTGTAGTAAGCCAATGGTAGATTCCAAAATATAAAATGGATTCTTTTTATTATTCAAAAATTTTTGATATATTACAATTTTTTGTATTTCTGACCGTTTTTAAGAAAAAAGATTAATAAAAATTTCTACCCTGATAAATGAAATTAAAATTTAAAAAAGTCACTTTATTACGTTATATACAAATTATCTTTTTTGTTTTTTTTTCTCAAAGACGGTAAGAGATACAAAAAATTTCTGTTCTGAATAAAACAGAGAATTTATTTTATATTTTTGGATCTGCAAAAATGTTATGAGGGCAGAAAGGGGCATGACCCCGGAATAAATATAACCCTGTAGTTTTTTCCTAATATTTGGCATGCTTAATGGTGTGTGCCTTGTAGCTAAATATATGTTCCAGATTTGAGCTAAACATCTCGAAAAGTGCTCGAGCTATAAAGAAAAAACAAATAAAAAATTAAAACTTTAACACCCTGTATAACTCAAAAAAATCATTTTTTAAAGTTTGTCGACATACTTTATCAACACCCTGTATATACCTCACTATTGAAAAAATAAAAACAATTTTGTTACAAAATTATAAAATATACTTGGATTTATAGAGCTTTGCACCAAGGCAAAAGAGGTAAAAAAATTAGTAAAAACATGAAATCTATGGGAAATGAAAGAAAACATATAGATGATAAAAAGGTCTACTATTTTTCTTCATAATTAAACTTTTTAGAGGAAACCCGAAAGACCGGTTTTTCGTTGCACAAATTATAAAGAAAAACCAAAAAAAAATAATTTTAATTTTAACAACCTGTATCTGAAAAACTAAGCATGTTTATACAAAGTTTTTTTCTTAAAATCACTCAAAGATTAATCCTCTGAAGTTTGGCGATATACTTCATTAACACCCTGTATAATATTTATTGCATCCTCCCCCTATTTAAGATTGTATGATCCGCCTCTGTTTTTTTTAATTGCTTTCTATAATTCGAGCCCATTTGGTCGGATAAATTATTTAAGGCGTCGTCGCATTACTTTAAATAAAAACAAAAATAATTTTGATGATATCATTATACGCCATTATTCAATTATCTTTCCCGAAATTTCGGATTTAAAAAACAAGATTTTACTTTTAGCTTTTAGTCAAATGGCACTTTAAATGACGGAATCTTTTTAATTTTTTATTTAATAGATTTAGCTTGATTGAATTATTTTAAAGTGCAACTGACTTGACTTCATCATAAATTTGTGCCACAGCCATCAAAACAGCAGAGATTTGAAGGCCAATTTCTCTATTGCGAGTAACTTTGGGGGGTTAAGCAACCCGCTGTAAATTTTAAACTAGGGTTAACTCGTGGTTGTGTTTATCTAGCAGCCACTGTGGGTGGATTTAACAAACACTGTGTTGGTATCACTGTTTAGTATGTTGCTAGTATCACCATATTCATGTTTGGCTAAAAGCAGTCACATGATGGTGGGGTTTCATGATCACAAAGTTTTGAATGTTTTTTTTTCGGTTCTACTTTTTATTCATTACACCATTGCTTTATGTGCATTGGTTGGATTTACGTTTAATGTATTGCAGATAAAGTCTGGTTATAGCCACGCCGGTTATAGCGACGAAGTCGTTTTAAGCGTCCATAATAACGCAAATTTTGAATGTGACGGGCCGGATATAACGACTTATTGCAATCGATTTTTGCCTGTTGATTATGCATGGCTTTAAGAATTATCGGGGAATCACACTGACTGACTGATTAACACTGACGATTTTGAAGACGACTCACAAGACATAATATTCCTTTGGCCCAGTTGGAAAGAAAAACGAATAATGGCTTCGAAACAGAAGATGACATGACTCTCGTTGTAATTAAAGATAACCTTAACTCTTCAGATGAATTATCGACAGATTTTGTAAATGTTGATCTTTACTTGGAAGCAAATAGTTCTTTGTCCGATGAGCAAATTGTAGCTGAAGTGCTTGAGAATCAAGATATCCCGCATTAAAATAGTGAAGACGCATCTGATGATGGAGAAGAATTTAGACCACCTTCTACTGTAGAAGCTTTACGAGCTGTGAAAATCCTGAATAGCTTTGTACTTTACAGTCATTCCAATGACAAAATGTTTCTAGACAGAGTCAGTATCATAGAGAAAAAAATCTAATCGATTTATTTTAATTCACGTTTTAAAAAACAAGCAAAAATGACAGATTATTTGATGTATGTTTCGTTATTGCAGATATTAACACATATGTGCATAATATTTAGGTACGTCTTGTTTCAGTAGGTGTACTTTTTTATAATAAATATGATGATTTTATCCGACTTTTCATGTACTTTTAGGGTAAGCGATAAAAAAGTTGTAACATACAGAAATTTTTATTTAAGATAAGTAAGTCTTGTTATAAGGAGGACCGGTTATAGCGACCCTTCTTTGTTGGTCCCTTCGCCGTCGTTATATCCGACTTTCACTGTATTTCCAAAGATATTATAGGAGAAAAAAATTGGAAACATTAAAAAAAATATAAAAAAGTATATGTACCATATTTTTATAGGTTATACCAAGGGTCAAATCGCTAAGCCCACCCTCTCAACGGTAGATCAATTTAACTCAAGGTTATAACAAGAGTTAGAGCTAACCCGAGGTGGTAAAACGTTTAAACTCGAGTTATAATAACCACTAGGTGACTCGCCAATGAGAGACCGTCCCGTAGTGAAGTAAAACAAGGTGGTTTTGGAGTTCTGGCCGTGTGCATTCCTTATTTAGAATGTACATGGAAGAAGTCGAGTACCCTGCCTGGGTCTTCTTCCAGGGTTCCAGGAGGTTTCTGGTGTTGCAGAAAGTTAATGCTGGGCACTCGGATATGATATGAGCGGCTTATTTGTCGGCAATGTCTGCAAGTCGGCTTATCTCTGTAGATTCTCATTCTGTGTAAATATTTCCCATATACTTATAATACGAATGGACTGGCTCTCATGCTCAAAAATGTATTCCAAAGTGAGACAGAGCTATTCAGGGCAAACATGTAAACCTTCGTCATTGTTTCTTATGGTGTTGTTTGGTGACATTTTGTGTTAGCGTAAAACGAGGTTAATTTGCTCCACTTTTTTGAGTTAATTCGTAAATTTCAAAGAAATAACCAAAAATTATACCATAAAAAATGTTTTTTTGGTTTTAATGAAAATCACATGGTATAGGTAATTAACAAAGGACATTTTTATTACAAAATACTTAGTATTATAAATATTTTTTTAACTTGAAAAGTGGAGCAAAGTTTCCCATAGTCCGAGGTTACTTTGCCCCACTTTATAAAATATGAAAAAAACATTGGTGTTTTATATGTTGGCGCAAACTACACCCAATATTTAGTTAGCTTTTCCCCAAACATTCAAAATGGTGAATAAAAAATTTAAAAATATTGGTTTTTTAAGTTTTTATTGCATAGAAATCGATAACTGCACTAGACACCAAATTTTTCGAGGTCAAATGTTAAAGGAATTTCAAGCTGCACTTCACTCTGGTATTAACTCGAGACGAATAAGCGGCCGCCGCGTCTTTAAAAAGTCAAATTCGCAAAGAATAATTCACGTGTGGTGGCGTTGTGGTGCATGAGCAGATTTTTAATATCTAAGAACTTTTTTTCGCAATGGAGCAAAGTAGAACCAGGTGGCGCAGTATAGTATAGTATAGTATAGTATATAGGGGGCAATTCTTTAAAATTTGAAATAATTTGAAATAATCTGACAAAATTTGAATCGACAGATTTTAGGAGTAAATCTTGACAACATTGCAGTTTCACCTATGTGTAAAACGTCTTACACCACCCGGTAATGGGCCAACTTAGGAAATTTGGAAAAACCCAAAAATGTCAAATATGCGGGAAAATTTAATCTAAAACCTACCTTGAAACTCGGCTTCCGATAATCCACAAGTTCTTAATAAATTGTATTTTTCCGGGCACCTCATCATACAACGGTTTTTCTTTCTGGCACATTTGACAACTGTCCCAAAACACCAAGGGGACTGTCAATCACGAAATGCTGCCGCTCTTGCCAATTCATTGATCCCAAGTGAAACAAACAAAGGGACCGTTTACAAGTTGTGTTTCACTTTTTAGATATGTTGTTAAAATATTATTACGAAAAACTCTTACAACGTAATGTGCAAGGTGGTACCTAAGGGGGGATCAGGTTAGGTTTTAAAGTATATTACACAAAAAAAGGCACCTGATCTGGTCAGGTTAGTTTTTATTTTTGGACTTTCAACATTTTGTAATTCTGCTATTTCGCATATTGACATTCTGTAATTTAGATATTTTTAAATAAACAGATTTTTTGAAATGTAAAGAATTGCCCCCATAGAGTCACAGATTATTCTATCGGACCATTCTTAAATTACGTCACGCTCAAGGGTAAGATATGGGCATTATGTGTTGTTTCTTCAAAATGCGTTACAGTAAGGCTCGCAAATCCTTTTGCGTTACGTAATTTATGCTACAGATTTAAGAAAATGGTTGAATCTTATGTTTCATGGATTGGTCTTTAAACATTTCTCCTTTAGTTTACCACCCAATCTTATGTGACTTAACCGATTTTGTTTTTTGGAAAGAATTAATTTTTTTAGATTTTTAAATTACAGCTCTCTTTTTCTTTTTTTGTGAGGTCGAGGATCGGTGTTAGCCTAACCGTCAAATGAAGGCAAATTGATCCTAACCTGTCCAGGCACGCCCAGGTTAGAATACGTTTGCGATCAATTGACCAGGGTTAGGTTATACTTACTTTGAGTTAACACCGATTTCGACCTACCAAAAGGAGGACAGGGAAGATATAATTTTAAAAATCCGCCTAAATATATTTATTGTTTACGTCCTATAATATCATACTAACACGTAGAACTGGCAACAAGTAAAGAGCTAGCCCTCTCCTCAACGCTACGTGAGAATAGAGCCTCTGGGAGAGAGACGATGTGTACTGTGCTGGCACAGATTGCGGCATCGGGAAACCCCTGATTGCATTCTGTTGTCTTGAGCAAATTCATTACGGTGCAAATTAAAGTTTTTGCCTAAATGTATGGGCCATTGCCGTCCATGATGATTAAACATGCAGGCGCGGTCCCTGCGCTCCCGTGTTATATTTTGACCGTTGATCGTATAGATCAGTCATAGATATACAATAGGTAAAACCTGTTTTTAATTTTTTTCTAATAGTTTTATCATAGTTCCTATCAGTCCTCCAAAGCTTGGTTCTCTAGCGTTTCTGGAAGTGGGCAATGTTACTTTTACCTATGTTTACATGTATAGGGGAGGGGAGTAAATTAGAATTTTGCGGCTTTTTGACTTTTTCCAGGGGTTAGGTCATAATTTCTCAGTCTGCCAAATTTCAGCTTTGTAGCATGTCTGGAAGTAACTACAGTAGAATTTTGATGATCTATACATGAGTGAGTGAGTGTACTTTACTCCTTAATGAAAGTTCATGAAACCTAGAGGGGTTATTAACTCTTTGAAGATCCACGACCGTGCAAAGTTTGAGATTTGTAGCTTGTTCCGAAGTAGAGGTTTAGATAGATCAAATATGGGCTGAAATGTTTCACGAAAGGGTGGTACAAGAATTGGGCGAGGCACTGCCGTGCCCTCAGATTTCGATGTGCATGGTTGCCACTTGTCTATATTCTCAGTGGGCTATAATATCATGTTCTGTGTTTTACAGAGATATCACTGTGTCTCTATATTGGTCGGTCCTGCAGTCCGCAGCAATGAGGTTTTAATTACGGAGCGAACGAAGCGAAAGCCCGTCACGTCACAATGGCTCTCATCTAATTCAATATGTTAGTTATTTTATACGTACTAATAACTTTCTCTCGTTCAAAATGGAGCTCTGGTAATTGCGAAAATTTACGTATCGCAACTCTACATAGCTTCACTGCATCGATGTGTAACCCAAGAGTGCAGAAGGAACGTTCTCTTTTAAAGGAAAACAAAATAAAAATTGCCCAACTTTAAAAATTAAAAACGTAGTTAAAAGCGCCAAGTTCGCGCGAAAACCACTGTACCATCTTTTCTTGAAACATTTCAGCCCATATTTGACCTATCTAAAACTCTACTTCGGAATGAGCTACGAAACTCAAACGTTGCACAGTCGTAGATCTTTATAGAGTTAGAAGTCTACTGTACTTCCACACTACTGATAAAAATTGTGACCAAAACTTAAAGAAAGTCAAAAAATCTCAAAATTCTAATTTACTCCCCTCCCCTATACATGTAAAGTTATGTAAAAGTAACATTGCCCACTTCCAGAAGCGCTGGAGAGCTGAACTTTGGCAGACTGGTAGGAAATATGATAAAACTATAGGAACAAATTTAAAAACCCCAACATTTTAACTTGGGAAGGGAAGCTCTATAAATGTAAGGTTATGTAAAATTAACATTTTCCCACTTCCAGAAACGTTAGAGAGCTGAGCTTTGGAAGGCCGATAGGAACTATGATAAAACTATAAAAGAAAATTAGAAAATCCTAAATTTTAATTACCTTTCCTCCCGTCTAAATGTAAAGTTATGTAAAAGTAACATTGCTCACTTCCAGGAACGCCAGAGAGCTGAGCTTTAGGAGGGTGATAGGAACTACGATAAAACTTCAAAATTTTTAATAAGGAATTGCAAAAGTTTTGAACAATATTCCGCATATTTTACTACTATAAAACTTAAATATTATCCAACTGCTTTAATAAAGGAGTGAAATCATTTCTAAACTAGTAAGAACCTTTCATTTTGAAATTTGTATTGGAGAACTTGGCTTTACTTTTATCTCAATTCTTTTTACGGAATACCACTTTTGCGTACTTGGCTTATCTGTACATGAATGTATAGTGCGACCATTTATATCTGCAAACACAGCTAGAGCACTTATTTTAAGATTGAGAATATTCAAGCAAAAAACCGGTAAAATAAGATTGCTCAAAGATTATATTAGCCCAATTTTTTTTCCTAAATGTCAAAAATTAACCATTATTTTATAAAGGCGTCAACAAATTGAAGGACATGAAAAATAGTTGGGTAATTTTTGACAATTAGGAAAAAATACTGGGCCGAAATATATAAATCATCGCACTGTACAGAAATAAATATGATATAAAACAGACCTGAGTTTTATTTTGTAACCAAAAGTGCAGTGACGCAATTTTTTTTCAAAATTAAGGTAAAAAAAAGTGTTATATATATAAATGTTATGTTATTTGTTGCTGTCCTCAGAATTTTTTTTCCAACATTGGCTTAAAAATAGTGTTATTGCTCTATGTTTCTATCTGGGTTTTATCACTTTATCTGTGGTTTTAAAATATAATTTTCGTTAATTTATTGTTTTTGAAATTAAAGGCATTTATTATTATTATTACTATTAATCAAAGGGCAGTATGTTCTTCTCAGTTCTCAGGTATATGAACTAGGTAGGTATAGCTTTATTGCTAATTTTTAAAATAGTATATCCCAAATTTAAACCGGTCATTGTCAAAAATGCTTTTTGGCAAGAAACTGCCGCACAGTGGGCCAGCCGGACCACATTTTATTGAAAAATTATTTAGCACGTAGATTTTATTCAATATGTGTTAAAATTACAATATTAGTACAAAGTGCAAAACAAATGATAATTTTTAGCCTACAGAAATTTTTTTATATAGGGTGTTTTCATATTACCACATAACAAAATCATGTTTTCGCAGTATTCGTTCGATCGCAGTTCAGTACGGTTATATTGCATCGTACCTGCATGATAGTGCTAACGAGGTCAAAGTCGGAGTTTGTTTTGTTTACAAAAAACCTCGCGCGCGAGATACCTGAGTTGAGAATCTATATACAATGTGTATTATAAATAATATATCATGTTTAACAGCAAAAAAAGTGTACCATCACCTGTGAAACTTGTTTTAAAAATTAGCGAAAAGCCCAAACAAAATCAAGAAAAAATGGATAATGCCGAATTATTTCAGGATAGCCATGCTAGAACACAAAATGAAGAAGTTTTATATAGCGAATGGAAAAAATCCCAAAACGAAAAAAATTCACTTAGTGTACAAGTGGATTATCTCCGAAGTCAACTGGAAAGTATGCAAAGAAAATTTGCAGATTTAGAGACAAAAGTCATTAAAAAAAAGAGTCTGACATGGACTACATTACTGATGAGGACGATCTGGCAAGAGAAACTGAGTGGATCAGACAAAAAGGAAAAGGTTGGAAAAAACGTCGAATGGATACTTCACTCTCACCACCACAACAAAGCTCGGGCACTGGAGAGCCCTCCAATAAAACACAAAATAAAGAACCCCCAACTAAGGTTAAAAAAGCTCCATTACCTCCACCGATTATGGTAAATGGCGTAAATAATTTTAATGATATTTATGAAAAGTTAAATATCATACAAGGAGTTAAAATAAAAGTTTTAAATAACGAAAATATTAAAATAAATGTACAAGACGCAGACAGCTATCGGCTGGTTACTAAAATGCTTAATGAAATAAAGCATCAATGGCACTCATACGAAAACAAACAAATAAGGCCAATTAGATTAATAGCGAATAGGCTACACTTCTCATGTGACCCACAAAAAATTGTAGCTGATCTACAAAAAAAAGGTTTTAAGGCACTGGAGGCCAGCAACAAACTTAAATGGAGAACAAGACAACCTCTTAACATGTTTATGCTCACATTTAGCCACGATGAAGATATCAACAAAATTTTTGAAATTTCCAGTATCCTTGGGATTGAAGTGGAAATAAAAGCACTAAAAACCTCAAAGTTAGTCCCTCAATGCAAAAGATGCCAATCTTATGGACACACGCAAAAATATTGCGCTAAAGAACCACGTTGCGTAAAATGCACGGGGAAACATCTTACTGTAGAATGCCCCAAACCAAAAGAATCTGAGCCAAAATGCATCCACTGTGGAGGCAAGCATCCTGCTAACTACAGAGGATGCCTTGTTGCTAAGGAAATACAAAAATTGAAAAATAAACCTAAGAAACCGAATCTCATACCAAACGTGAGTACAAATAGACAAAACCAACAGACAAGAAACACAGTCACACAAAACTCTGTGACAAGGACATACAGCCAAGTAGCAGCAACAGCTACTATACCTGATATTAATATCAGTAGTCAAAATACTATGGAACAAACACTACAATTAATTTTGGAGAAATTGAACAAACTTGATGAGCGATTAACTAAACTAGAAAGTAGCAATAACGGAGCTACCAATGTGCCTCAAAATGGTCAGTAATCTTAGAATCCTAGCTTGGAATGCCAATGGTCTCTTGCAACATCAGCAAGACTTGCAAGTTATTCTAGACATAGAAAAAATTGACGTCTGTCTTGTGTCAGAAACGCATTTCACTAACCAGTCTCACATTAAATTTAAAGGTTATAAAGTGTATCATACAACTCACCCTAGCAATACTGCACATGGGGGAAGTGCTGTAATAATTAAAGAAAATATATCACACTATGAGGAGATGGGATATAAAACCATAGAGATTCAAGCTACATTAGTAAGTGTAAAAACCAAAACATATACATTAGTCATAAGTGCTGTCTATATACCACCAAGGCACTTACTAAAGAAAAATCAATATCTTAATTTTCTCAGAAAATTAGGAAACCGTTTTATAATTGGAGGTGACTTTAATGCAAAAAATACCTACTGGGGATCTAGACTGACGAATTCTAAAGGAAAAGAACTTTTGCAAGCTATTAGTTAATATCAATGTGAGCCGATATCAACTGGTAAGCCCACATACTATCCAACAGATCCAGGAAAAATTCCAGATCTAATTGATTTTTTTATAGTAAAAAATATATCTTTAAGTTTTGTAGATATAGAAGAAAGTTTTGATTTACACTCAGATCATTCACCTATTATTCTAACTCTTAGTAAAAACATAATAAAGAAAGAAGCAAATATTTCACTAGTTAATAAACTGACTGACTGGATTAGTTTTAAACAAAGTCTGTCAGAAAAAATAAACCTATCAGTATCATTGCAAACGCCAGAACAAATCGATAAAGAAGTTGATTATTTTGTTGCAAATATTCAACAAGCAGCTTGGGAAAACAGTCCAGAACCAAAGATAATTTTTAAGGGAAAAAACTATCCAAAGGAAATTAGAGACCTTATATTGGAAAAAAGGAAACTAAGAAGAAAGTGGCAACAAAGCCGTGATCCTCGGGACAAAACAAATCTCAACAACATGACGCAGCGCATTAGGCGAGAAATTCTAGTAATAAAAAATGAATCTATTAACCATTTTCTTAATGAACTTACAGATGATAAAAATACCGACTTTTCCCTTTGGAAAGCAACCAAAGATTTTAAAAGACCAATTATCCAAATTCCACCCATACGAAAATCTAACAACCAGTGGGCAAGGAGTAACGAAGAAAAAGCAGATATTTTTGCAAGTCATTTAGAAAAAACATTTCAGCCCCACGAAGCACCAGATGAACACTTTCATTTAAATGAACCCCATCAAATCGAGGACCATATTAAGCTTACATCACCAAAAGAAATATTAACAGAAATCAAAAATATTAATTCGAAAAAAGCCCCAGGGTATGATCTTATTAACGGGGTAGTCATAAAACAACTCCCCAGAAAAGCTATCGTAAAACTATGCAACCTAATTAATGCGTCTTTTAGGCTTAGGTACGTACCTAAACTGTGGAAAGTTGCAGAAGTTATCATGATTCCAAAACCGGGAAAACCACTCCATGACGTGTCATCTTACAGGCCAATATCTTTGCTGCCAATGATATCCAAGCTCTATGAAAAATTATTGCTTAAAAGAATAAAACCCATCATAGAAAGACAAGAAATTATTCCATCTCATCAATTCGGTTTTCGAGACAAGCATTCCACGATAGATCAAGTACACAGAATTACTAATATAATAGAAAAAGCACTAGAAGAGGGAAAAGTTTGTTCTGCAGTTTTTCTAGATGTAGCACAAGCATTTGACAAAGTGTGGCATGAAGGCCTTAATTTTAAACTAAAAAGGTTTCTGCCAAAACAGTATTCGGATATTTTGGAATCATACATATCTGATAGACATTTTAGAGTAAAACAGGAAGACTCATACTCAAATTTAAGAGAAATTCAAGCAGGCGTGCCCCAGGGTAGCGTACTAGGCCCTTATCTATACTTATTATTCACTTGTGATATCCCAAAGCCAGAAAATTGTCACTTAGCAACATTTGCCGATGATACTGGTTTATTGACGGTAGAAAAATCTATTGAAAAATGCATAGAGAAACTTCAGGATGCAGTCACCCAAATTCACAGTTGGACCACAAAGTGGCGAATAAAATTAAATGAAACCAAATCAATTCATGTTGATTTTACAAACAAAAATATAAATCACATACAAATAACAATTAACAACATTCCAGTACCATATTCGAATCAGGCAAAATATCTAGGTATGACACTTGATACCAAATTGCGCTGGAAAGCACATGTTAAGAAAAAAAAAGAAGAACTTGAGATAAGGTATAGAAAAATGAACTGGCTAATTGGAAGGAAGTCCAATTTAACAATTCATAATAAGTTACTGCTTTATAGACAAATACTGAAACCAGTATGGACATATGGTATTCAACTATGGGGTTGTGCTAAAGAGAGTAACATTCTAGTTGTACAGAGATTTCAAAATAAAGTATTAAGAAACATTGTGAATGCACCTTGGTACGTTCGAAATAGTGACCTTCATCGAGATCTAAAAATCGAAACTGTAGCAGAGACTATAAAAAAGTACGCAAAAAGCCATGAAGATAGACTCCATCGGCATGTGAATGTGGAAGCAATTCAGCTTCTAGACAATACTATGCTAGTTCGACGACTAAAAAGAGTGAAGCCGTTTGAGCTTGTAAACTAAGTGAATTACACATAAAACAAAATAATGCTATAAACACAACACAATTGTGAGTTACAGACTAAACAAAGCGGGGAGAACTGTTGAGTGAACCCTAAGTTTAAATCTGACTTTTCTAGTAAATTAAGTTAAAACAAAATTGCTAATTAGTCTTACTGACTAGATTGTAATAAAAAAAACACAGTGTGTTTGACAAATTAAAAAAAAAAAAATGTTTTCGCAGATTCATGTTAAAATTATACTTTAAGTAATTTTTACCTCTTTTAAAAAATTTTATAATCCTTAAACACATCAAATAAAAACATGCGCATCTTCTATTATACAGAGTGTCGCAAAAGTAATCAATTTTTTTAGAAATAAAGTAATTTTTTTAAAAACCAGCAGCTATTTTACAGCTGTATGATTTTATTTTTAATTATTTAAAGCATGCAAAGAGTTGAACTTAAAACCGACTTAATATTTTTTTATTAATTTAAAAAAGGATAAAACTAATACTTAGTTATATTTAGTTTAGTTGTATGTATATTATATAAAAAAACCATTTTAAACTCTGTAAACACAAGATAACATAATAATAGATAAGTTTTATATTTTAATTAATAAGATTAATTATTAAGCTATTATAAATAACTTTGAAGGAAGTTCATGAGGTAAAAAGTTTTTACAAAAAAGTTTCACGGGCATGCAGAAACGCGTCCCCGAGCTACCTTTACCTCTGATGTCTTGCCCGTGATTATAAATAACAACGACAACAATATTTGTGATCTGATATTACCTTAACATATAAATATAAAACAGAAAATTAATTTAGAAATGATCAAGATATAAAGGAACTATAAACAATTTCAATATTTATATTGCAGAACAAAATTGATTATTCGTCATTTTCTGAATCGTCATCACTGTAATATGATCCATCACCCTGTACGTTACTTGTATCTTCTAAACTAGCATCTTTCGGACTAAAGCATATGTACACAAATGTAATATTTTGAGCCCCTGAATCCATCCTGCAATTTTGGACTATTATTTAGAACTCAACCTGTATAGTTCTTTTATTAATACCAATAGGGATTCGAGGCATCTAGCAGAAAATAATGTTTTACCACACAGGTTAGCAGTTAAGTGCAGATTTTTTTTGCGTGACATGAAAGTATAAAGACTACTTAACTTAATAATATAGGGTGTTCGGCACATGAACCGTCAAAATTTTTTGGGATATTGTTGGGGTCATTTGCTACCGTGTCAACCTTGGAACTTGGGTCCTAAGAGTCACGGCTAAAGAGATATGAATTTTTTAATTTTTTTTCTCAAATTACCCAAAATCCCACCTTTAAACCCCCGTAAGCTTTTTATTAATGTCTGGAAAAGCACCATTTTTTTTATAATTCTGTAATCTTATGCTTCTTTAACTAATTAATAGATTTGTTAAAATTGATGTACCAAAGGGACATACGAGGTTTTTTATTAAAGAACATTAGTGATTTTGTAAAAGAAAATAAAAAAAAGTATCGACAATTGAGAACTTCATTTTCTTTTAAAAACTTCTTTAGTTGATTACCTTTCTAACGGTATGCTACACATTGATAAAAAAGAACATTTCTGCTTTAAATTACGGATATTTCGTGAGATTGCTCAATTTAGTCCGTAGTTTAGAACCTATGACAAGAGAAAAGTATTGTGTTAGAGGAAATGTTGGATACAATTAATTTGTTTGTTAGAGTCTATTTTTGATGTTTTTGTTCCAATTCTAATTGCCTCCAGTTTAACTACAGGGCTTTATTTTTAAAACCTACATTTAAATTAAGTTCTATTATAGATCTTTTTACAGGGTTGTATAAAAAGACGTCGAACTCCAGGGACACCCGACAGCTAAGTTAATTGAAAATATATCTGGTTATGCTATAGTTTCTCACTTCATTTTTGCTGAAATTAATGTTTTAGTATCACGATTTAAGATTAGGTCAGGTTAAGTAACATAAGCTTCGAGTCAGTTTTATTTAGTTTCTGTTTTTTTTTCATAGAGTTTTTAAAATACAGGATGTTGAAAGTTGACAGTAATAATGTTCAAGAAGCATTATAGCTGTTTGGACGGATTTTTCAAAAATTTACGCAATGTTACTATTACATATATTTACGACTTATTTATTATTTCCAATCTTTAACTTTAGAACATTATCTAGAGGAAGCTTAAGTTAATATTAGTCTAAAGTTTTAATGAGAAACAAGCATTATAGCTTTTTACGCGGCACGGCACAGATGTACCAAACGCTTAAGTATATTTTAATACTATTTAAAAAATGATATATGCCGAAGCACCCTGTATTAGATATTTAATAAGTCAAGGATCATTACAAAACTAATAAATACTCTATATGTAATGGCAACGTTTCGTATATGTTTGGAAAACCCATCTAAAGAGCTAGTATGCTTCTTGAACATTATCACTTTCAACACTCTGTTTTTCAAAAACGGGAAATTAATTTTAGTTGGGCTCATGAGAATTTCTGATGAGCAAGATTTAATCTACAACATACTAAAGCTTGTTTCTGATTAAAACATTCGACTAATGTTTACTTAAACACCCTGTAGATAATGTTTTAAAGGTGCAGATTAGAAATAATAAATAAATCGTAAATATATGTAATAGTAACATTGCATATATGTTTGGAAAACCAATCTAAAGAGCCATTATGCTTCTTGGACATTATTACTTTCAACACCCTGTATTTCAAAAATTGGTCATTAATTTAAGCTGGGCCCATGGAATCTTCTGATGAGCAAGGACTACAACACATTAAAGCATGTTTCTCATTAAAACTTTCGACTAATATTTACTTGAACACCCTATAGATAACTTAAAGATAAATAAATCGTAAATATATGTAATAGTAACATTGCGTATATGTTTGGAAAACCCGTCTAAAGAGCAATAATTATGCTTGGATATTATCACTTTAAACACCCTGTATTTCAAAAACTGGTCATTAATTTGAGTTGGGCCCATGAGAACTTTTGATAAGAAAGGTTCAGTCTACAACATACCAAAATTTCGTGAAGAGTGACGGATTACAGAAATCCCAAAAAGAGGTCTGCCTGATCCTTTACCGCTTTTACTACCCAAAACCACATGACTAGCATGCTACCGTCAGTTTAACTCCCCCCTGCTCCCTGTTGCCCTGTTAGGCCTTGTTTTTGCGCAGGTTTCGGATCAGCTGCCATTTCCCAAGAACTATAGACATAAAGGACTGTTTAGTTCTATTTAACCTGTGTTAATAAATTGTGCGGGGTGAGGAAAGCGGCGTGACGTCATCACTTGTGCTAAATCCTTTGTTTACGTTCGTTGTATATGATGTTATTCGTATTTTCAAGAGAGTTTTGTTGATATTTCGATGAATAGTTTGTGTTTTTTGGATTGTTTCAGTACAGTGCTACTAAGAAAAGACATTTAAATAAACATTTTCACGTTTGGTTTGTTAACAGTGTTGTTTATAGGCTAAAAAAAATGGCCACGATTTTCTTAGCAAATGGGCTTCTTGTTTAATAATATCTAATTAATATCTAATTGTTATTATTATTATTAATTATTCTCTAATTATTATCTAAAGTATATTGATAAATAATTTCCACGGTAATTTTTTTAGCTTACTATGCCTGAAAGAATCTTTGCGGTTGCAACAAGACTCAAACATAGTCTCCCATTCCCGACATTGGTTGGAAAACCCACCTTTCGCGACATTGGATGGAAAAAATGGAACTCATACTTTGCGTTATATCCTGGTAACTCATTTAGACTTGGTACCAGAATTGTGGGTAAATTGACCAGAAAATTTTTTAAAAAAGAAAGCATGCCACTTAAAATAATTTTTGATTTTTGTCAATTGCGTACAATAACTTCCATAACGATCAAGCACAGAAAACTAAAAATCTTAAAAGAAAAAGATGTAAGGACATTGAACGGAGTAGAGCAAGAAAATTAAAAAAGATTGTGAATTGAAAAGGAATATTTTTCTAAATGAAATATTATTATTTATATTAATATTTTTAATTCATTGTGTGTACCTGTACTTTTCTTTTTTTTTGTAAAAATGTAATAATAAATACTTTTTTTATGTTCTATATTCCCGTTTTTTAATTATCTATTAAATAATTTCTTAACATGCTTTAAAAAGCGGTTGTAATAATTAAACTATACATTATGTGCATTTTTTTTTCTCTTGTTTTTTGTCTATTTGTTAAGAACAATATTTGTGCTTTTCCTTTTTTTAAATAAATCAATAAATTTTTCGTCTATATTTCCGTTTTTAGTTATTATTAATAATTATCGCAAAATAATTTCTTTACATACTTTTAAAACAATTGGAAAAATTATATAGGTACTACGACATTATGTGTAGTTTTTTTCACTTTAAGTATTTAAATTTAATTTATTTAACAGATATTTTAAATATAAAATCATTTATCATCCTTTGATTTAATGTAAAGACAATATTTTTAAAGTACAATGCCTCAATTTTGCATAAAATTTAATTTGCATAAAGAAAATAGCTCTAAAAGCACATAAAATCCAATATAACAATAGGCGCGCATTCTGCCCAGCACAAGTGGTGACGTAACAGCGAGTTTGACCTTGAACATCGATTGCAGACAGATTCGGCAACTGAGCAATCCTGTCTAGTGTATAATCGTTGGCCATTACCTGCTGAACCGAACCGAACCGAACCGAACCTTACTAAAACTACTCACGGAAAAAGACGCATCGAGTAAAAATTCTGGCTCAAATTTGGTTAATCCGCGAACCTCTTTGCCGATGGGATTTAATTAATTAACAGATTGCTAATTAACTTGATTGAGAAATTCCATAATGGGAAAATTCTTTAATGTACTTTTAATTTCAAAGGCTCATTTACTCGACGGACGGCCGAGCTTTATTTAAGTTTTTTCGCTTTTTTTTGCGCGCGCTTTCCCTCCGTTCGGTTCGGAAAAGTTTAAGAAAAATATAGCCGAAAGCCTGGCACGAGGGCAAAAAGTTTAGCTATTCGGTCACTGTGAAAATTAATTAGCTATTAAAATTTTTATTGCGAAAAATTAGCAAAATTAACGGGAAAAAAATTAAAAGAAAAAGGAAGAAATGTGCCATGGAGAATAAGAAAAACAACAAGACATGAAACAGTGTCAATTTATTTATTTAGAAACTAAAAAATTAGAATTATTAAATAAATTAAAACAAGCGTTTTATTTTCTATTTCTAAAGAAAAAACAACTGTATAAAAACCAACCAAAAAAAATTTACATTTTAAAATTACGACCTAGGGATTAAAAACTTTTTAATAAATTAAAAAATAATTTTGTTTTCTATTTCTAAAGAGAAAGAAACCGTGTAAAACCAACCGACAAAAACATTGTTTTTTTTTAATCTTGAAAAATCATGATTGAAAAACTCCCTACGGATTTAAAATTAGTTAATTTGTTAGGATGACATCAATCACTAATTTGAGGGGGGATTAACGTGGTCAGATTAACGTGGTAGTTACCTCCCCCTAGTAAAAACCGAACCTCCGCCCCTGGAAAAAAATAAAAGCACAAATATTTTTTTCATCGACAATTACCCCCCCCCCCCTAGATGTATACCAAGATCAGCGCTTGTTGGGGTCATAGTAATACGAAAAAACCACACCCTGAGTTAGGATTCGGGAAAACGTCATTTAGTGAATTTTATAGTAGGTTATCCCATAAGACCAAAATAGCCAAACCCTGAAATTTAATATTTCAAAAACTATACAGCTTATCAACAAAACCACCGAGTTGCAGTTTGGTGGGGCCATAGAGATGCGAAAAAACCACATCCTCAGTTAAGGTTCGGAAAAACGTCATTTAGTGAATTTTAGGGTAGCGAAAGCCAAATTTTAAAAATTTATATTTTAAAACCTATACAGTTTATCAAAGCAAAAGCACCGAGTTGCAGTATTTTGGGGCCATAAAGATGGGAAAAAACCACACCCTGAGTTTAGTTTCGGAAAAACGTCATTTAGCGAATTTTAGGGTAGGGAAACCAATAATACCAAAATGGGCAAATTTTAAAAATTCATATTTCAAAAACTATACAGTTTATCAACAAACGCACTCAGTTGCAGTATGGTGTGTCTATAGAGATGCGAAAAACCACACCCTGAGTAAAGGTTCGAAAAAACGTAGTTTAGTGAATTTTTGGGTAGGGAGTCCTATAAGGCCAAAATGGCCAAACTTTGAATACTTATTCATATTTTAAAAACTATACAGTTTATCAAAAAAACCACCGAATCGCATTATGGTGGGGCCATAGAGATGCGAAAAAACCACACCCAAAGTTAAGATTAAAAAAAAACGTCATTTAGCGAATTTTAGGGTATAGAATCCCATAAGACCAAAATGACCAAATTTTAAAAATTTATAATACAAAAACTATACAGTACTTCAACAAAAGCACCGAATCGCAGTATTGTGGGGCAATAGAGATGCAAAAAACCAAACCCTGAGTTAAGATTCGCAAAAACGTCATTTAGCGAATGTTAGTGTAGGAATCCCATTAGACTAAAATTGCCAAATTTTGAAAATTCATATTTCAAAATATATACAATTTATCAACAAAAGCGCAGAGTTGCAGTATAGTGGGGCCATATAGATGCAAAAAAACTACACCTCAAGTTAAGATTCGAAAAAATGTCATTTAGCTAATTGTAGGGTAGGGAAACCCATAAGACCAAAATGGCCTAATTTTAAAAATATATATTTCAAAACCTATACAGTTTATCAACAAAAGCACCGATTTGCAATATGATGAGGGCATAGAAATGCGAAAAAACCAAACCCTGATTTAAGATTCGGAAAGACGTCATTTAGCAAATTTTAGGGTAGGGATTCCCATAAGACCAAAATGGCCAAACTTTAAAAATTCATATTTCCAAAACTATACAGTTTATTAACCAAAGCACCGAGTTGCAGTATTGTGGGACCATAGAATTTGAAAACTCATATTTTAAAAACTATACAGTTTATCAACAAAAGGACCGAATTGCATTATGGTGGGGCCATAGAGATGCGAAAAAAGCACACTCTTAGTTCAGATTCGAAAAAACGTCAGTTTAGGGTAGGGAATACGATAAGACCAAAATGGCCAAATTTTGAAAATTCATATTTTAAAAACTATATAGTTTATTAACAAAAGCATCGAGTTGCAGTAGAGATACGGAAAAGCGACACCCTGAGTTAAGATAGGAAAAAACGTCATTTAGCGAATTTAAGGGTTCAAACACTATATCTATTCCTTTTAGTTTGTGCTTTCGTTAAGTTTTGGCAGGCCGTGGGATCGCAATTGACCCAACCAGCGCCCACGGTCCGTAAAGAAACCAGTTGTCTGATAACTCGGTGTCATGGCAGCCGTGACGTCAGAGCAACGTCACAGTTTGCCTAGGAAGCAGCAGTCAAACGCTGCTTATAGCGTAATTTCGTTTTGTAAGTGTTTAAATACTTGTTTTGTACTTGCTATAAATGTATTAAAGACTAACTAAAAGAAATTTTATCCACCTGTTATTATTTTGAGCTAAATCAGGTCAACAACCTAACGTAAACAATAATTGCCTAAAGCTGGATTTAGAGTTCCGTTAAAGTAAGTTATAATAAGTAGCTATTCGTGTGAAGTAAGCAATAAGAAATGGTTGATTTCTCAGATCTTTCTTCTTAAGTTAATGTTTCCTTGCAGCTTATGTCTTACTGCTTACTTTACGGAACCATAAATCCAGGTTAAAACTTATTTTTAATGAAACTTATATCATATTTGTCAATAGATTGTGAACTCTATGAAATAGCAGAGGTAGAAATTGAGTTATTCTTACAGTTGTGAGACAAAAATTTAAGGAAAAATGATTATTAAATTATTTGTAATTATGCAACGCAAAAATTCCGGATTTTTGAACCCCCCCTCCCCCCTCGTAACGCAGTTTCAAGGAAAAACACATTAAAAAAACATTGATAGTAACGCAAGGCCAAACCCCCTTCCCTCCCCCTAGAGTGTTACGTAATTTAAGGATAGGTCCTTAGGGTTCGACGAAAAAAGTTTTATTAAATTGAACAAGAGACTCGATTTAACTTAGAAAAATTATTTATAATCTTGTCCTGAATCTGATATTTATAAAACTACTAAAATTTTTATCATAAATTTTTAAATTATTTAATTTTTTAATAAATTTTGGTATTTTGCCTGCTTTTAAATAGATCTATCTTTATTTCTCTCATAAGATAACGTATAGCAAATTTTCAACGGTCCGTTTTATTATAAATTTTTAAATTATTTAATAAGCTTCGGCATTTTTCCGGCTTTCAAAGAAATCTATCTTTATTTATCTTATCAGATAACGTATACGTCTCGCTTTATTGATCGTGGAGCAGGCAAACCGCCGCGTCATAGACTGCCGAGTTCTTATTGGCTAGGAGTTACCAGACAACCGGTTTCTTTACGGACCATGGACCAGCGCCGACCTGTATACCGTCGGTTCCCAGTCCTGGAGTGGCAATCATCCCGCCGTTGGATACTTTTACGTGTTTCACCAAATTTAATAATATAAGTGGAAATTAATTTAAACTCTATACGCTTGGTTATGCATTCAAATATTTAAATATAGTTAATTAAAATTAGTTAAGTGGAAAGCTAAACCATTGTTTTCGCTTAGAATTGCAAATCAATTTTTCGCAGAATTTATTATTTTATTGTCGGAAATATTCCAGATATAAAAAAGACACTATCAAAAAAGTGTATTCTAGTATATTTGAAAACATACATTTACAGTACCGACCAAAGTTGAAGCAACAGTATAATATAAATCGATCCTGTATAGTTGCCCTATTAATATTTGTCATATAAAAAAAGGTCATTATTTTTAAAGTATATTTCGTCCTTTTGGGACTCCTCAGAACAGTGCTTCCTCAATGGGAAACAGTTAACTGTCAACACTTATTAGGTGTCCATTAGATCTTGGACCCCCGTGAGGTTAAGCTTTTAAGCTACCCACGGAAAAATATGAGAGAAACAAAAACTCCTTTTTACCCGATTAGCCACGAAACTTGTTTGATTTTTTAAATTCACGGGTACTAAATTTCACGTTTGTATAAATTTATGTTTTACTCTACTTTGTGATTTTGAGTTTTTATATCGTGTACTGAAAAATATTTTTACCCGTTTGATTACATGGATATTCATCGCCTGGGGCCCTTTGTAAAATTTTCAGCATAACTGATTTTACTGTAATTTTAATTTTCTAGCTTTTACAATATTCTTTTAAATTAGCCCGAACTTTATTTTCATAACGAAATTTTGGGGAAATTGAGTTTATGCTTCATTAATTTTTATTTTTTTTATTGACGGGAATTTTATAGTGCACTTTTTTAATTTTTTCGTACAAAATGGAATTTTTGGACCAATAAAATAACTCCTATATAACTATATTTCTATTTCGTTTTTTATTACATGTATGCACACTAGTTAAAATAACTACAATTACAGAACTTTATTTTAAACTCTTTGCAGTACCACGCATGGGCGTAGTCAGGGTGGGGCAGGGTGGTGCACTTGCCCCACCCTGGCTTGTCACCTGCCCCATCCTGGCTTTAGCTCATTTAGTAATACGATAATTAAAGGGGAGCTATACAATTTTTTGCTTTTTTGCCCCACCCTGAGTGAGATCCTGACTACGCCCATGGTACCACGGTCCCTAGAATAGACCGGTCTTCGGATCTTATACATATATGTCGAATTTTTCACGTCACTGGTGGTCCAGCTGGTTTTTGTAAACAAAAGTTAGATATGATTTAAACAAATAATATTTTTTCAATTTTTTGAAAATTAAGGTAATTTTCCTACTGTGTTTTAGTACATCCTTATAAAATATAATTTTTTAGACGTATTGTCGTTATTTTTTTTAGCCCGGGAGGGGCTTGGAAATTTTTTCCACTTTTATTTATTAATATATTAAAAATTAGGAAAATAAATAGTTTTAACATAATCTATTTTTAGATTCTTGGGGGGGGCTTTCGCCCCCAAGCCCCTCTCCCCCTTGTATATGCTCATGCTGCAGAAACTATAATAAAAAAATTAAATATTGTTGCTGTATTTGTGAATGGGACAGCCGAGCACGGGACAAACATTACATTGTACGGAACTGGCCTTTGCGAGAAAGAACGATCCTTATTAGTCCCGCAAGATAATATTTACTTGCCGCCTTTACACATCAAACTTGGATTGATCAAATATTCATATTTTTGAAAACTAAATTTCCTCGTCTTAGTGAGGCTAAAATCAAGGAAGGTATTTTTGTGGGGCCCCAGATTAGACAACTTTTTCAAGATTAGACGTTTATTGAACACCTGAATCAAAAACAAAATCGAGCTTCGATTGCAGTCCAAAACGTGTGTAATAACTTTTTGGGTAACCATAAAAGTGATGATTATGTGGCTCAGGTCGAGGAATTGCTCTTAGCGTACAAGGCCATGGGATGTAACATGTCCCTTAAAGTGCACTTCCTTCACTGGCATCTGGACTGGATGAATACGGGGAACGGTTTCATCAAGACATCGCTGTTGGAAAAGAGGTTTTCAGGGAAGTGAAATGCAAGCATGTTGGCGGAGTACTGCTGGTTTTTGAAACGAGAGGGTTGTACCTCAGGGTATAAAAGGAAAGCACCAAGTGAAGGTATGAAAGTTCTTATTTATCAGTGGCGCACCCAGGAATATGTCTTGGGGAGCCCGCCGCCTCTATAGCCTCATGATGTCGAATGTTAAGCTTTTGTTGGGTTTTTTTATGAAATATTTGGAATATATATAAAAAAATCTAAGGCTTGGGGGGGGGGCGGGCCCTAAGCCCCCCCCCTGGATGCGCCCATATATTTATTATTGTTTGAAACTAAAATAATTCTCTTTATACTTAAAAATTTAAATTTATGTCGATAATATTATAATCATTATCGAAAAATGATAACAATAGGTAAAAGGGCTGCTTCTTCAAAAATCGTGGGTGGTAGAAGAAAACGCAAGCTATATTTGGATTCAGGGCGTCGTCTTAAATAAGAATCAGCGGAAATAATGCCAGGGCTCAAGATTTTTTTTTTCCACACCAGTGTTATAGGGACCGTGACTTTGATGGGCTCTTTTATGTAAATATATGTCATACATACATGGTCTCTAGTATAACCTAATAAACAAGGAGGAAATAAAACCAGGATATCTACAGGCTAAAATCGTTAAGTTATTCGCCGTACATACAACTTTATTTTCTTTAATAGGGTGCTTTTCATCAGGTTTTTGCCAGTCTGTTTCCCTTACCTTTATTCTGCGCGGGCGCAGCATCACTCTTTCATGCTGTCTTGTTGAATTTAACGACAGGCGCTAATAAGAGCCGAGTAAAGATTACCTTTACCGTTAGGGAGCCATTCACCCAAAAGCAACTTTATCGCGCATCAAACAACCAAATTATGGTGATGTGTGATTCCGTGATGAGGTTTATGGGTTAGAAAGTTTTTTTTTTTTTTTGATTGTGTTTATTCTTTAGATAATAGCATGGCAGAGCGCTTCCGCGCCCGCGCACAATAAAGGTTAGGGTGACAGATTGGCAAAAAACCTGACCAAAAGTATTTAAATTTTTTAAAAATCCGAAATTGAGGCCACATACGATTTTGTTTGTTAAATTAAGGCAGGACTATCAAAACCGACGGGCCACGATCCACCAGTTTGGTGACGTCACATCCGGGGCTGATTTTTTTTTGATGGCCACGTTATGACACAGCTGATTGTCATTAAAATATTGAAGTTGGAATGACGGTTCATGAATATTTGATTTTTTTTAAAATAAAGCCGATTTTGAGATTGTTTTTACTATATTCTCTCAGAACAATTTTTTTAAAATCTATAATAATCCTTAATTTTTCAGAGCCCCTTCATTAGCTCACACAAAAATTAAGTTTAAAGCAGAAACGAATGTGACAATCACAGATGACAAAGTCAAATACATGTCAAATATAACAGATCATTCATCATTCATCATCGGGTAATTTGAATTTAAAATAAAGAATGCTAAATCTTAAAGATTTTAACCTTTTAATCATGTTGATTCCTTAAAACTTTGGTGGAATATCGGGATGGTATCTGAGAATATTTCACTGAAATTTCGCGGAAATCTGTAGTGCCATTTTGGAAATATTATAAAAAAACGTCTGACCTCCCATAAGACCCAATGTAAAATTCAGCCCCCGGAGAACAGCTGATTTTTTCAGGGTCGTGGCCTCTATTTTTGTATGGGCCTTGATTAAGGCTACATAAAAATAGTAACGATAGGAATGTACATAATCTCCTTAAAGTGAGATCCCGTACGAGAAATATATGTACTTTAGTTGTTCACAAATAGATGGAGCTGAAAATTTAGTGGCCTTAATGTCCATCGCTATTAAAAAAAACGAGGGGTAACAGACTGGCAAAAAGCCTTTTAACATTTAATTTTATTATAATTATCTTGCTAAATTGAATAATAAACAGTCCACTCAACAGGGTGTTTCATAATTACATTAAATAAGCTTTGCTTAATAATTCCCTATGGAAAGGGTCTGGTTGCATTTTATCGATAACTTCTCTTTCGTCCTCAAAGCGGAAGTGTTTGAGAGAGATGCAAGATGTTGCGATGTTTTACATTACACGGAAGATAAGATCATGTCTCAGCTTTTCTCTCTCATTCCCAACCTATCTATAGTAGCCAACAGCATATTGTCGGACACGGGTAAGACAAACTTCGTAATTTTAACTTTCTGTATACAAACCCTATCGTTTTGAAGCCAGAACTGTGAAACACCCTGTAGTATAGTAAACACGATATAGTTTCAAAGCTTCTCCATTTACATTAGCAGTGATTGTATTTTCCGTTCCATGTTCCATCTCAAATGAGGAGGCAAAATCAGCAGAGTTGGATCTTATAACTAATAAGCGACTCTCTAATTAGGTGAAATCCGCGAATTACGCCCTAAACCTTTGAATTCGCAGATAGGGGTGGTTTAGGATTTACCAAAGTCTAGCTTCAGAGCCAGCGCCAGGGATGGGGCAAAAAGGAAATTGCGTCGGGGTTTCTTCCAAGAGCATCACAACAAAGAAACTAGATGTTATATTGTGTCTGAAAATCACTGCGGGATGGAGGTCCGCCATCGCGAGACAAATTCTGTTGGCAACACTGAAATTGTTTAAAGATATTGTAGTGTGGTGACTGAAACTTTCAAAATAATTTATTTCTAGGTCATAAAGAAAATAAACACAATAAAAACACAAAAAGTACATAAAAAGAAATGGTCGGCCAAAAAATAATACCAAAAACAATATACAATTTAATTGTAAGTCTAATTATTAGGTTAAGTTTCTTGGACATTTTGAATAGTAGCTGCGTTCGGTATTTACGACGGATTAATCTTTGTGATCAAAATCGATCTAGGGGAGGTAAATCTGAATCGTTCGGTAATTCTGCTCAGACGAAATTGTGATGTCATGTTGGGTATTTGTTTTGTTTACAAAAATATTTTTTATGTAAAAATATTGAAATTGAATTATTTGATGTTGAAGACAACAAATTATATAAATTTCCGACATCACAGGACAATTTTGTCAAAATTATAGCTGGGCGTAAGTTGCAATATGTACATAATATTTTTGGTTATATTTAGGGTTATAACCATTTATAAAAATTTGATCGATTTGATCCGGATCGTTCGGTAATTCCAATTTGCTCAGACTAATCTGTAATCACGTGACCAAAAATCCGTCGCGTCTGAGATGCAAATACCGAACGCAGCTTGTGTTAATACACTACAATCTTCCTAAGGAACTTCAGTGTTGCCAACAGAAATTATTATGTGATGGCCAACCTTCTTTCCGCAGTGATTTTGTGCAATTTTTCGGCCAGTCTAGGCTACACTGGGTCTTCACGGGTTTCAGTCTGGATTCCGACAATCCTCCGAAATGGGCAGTTGAAGCGAGATTGAAATGCCATCGAGCTGACAGACTCTCTGCCGAAGCCTTTAGGTAGGACATTAAAAAACCTTTATAACCTAGATTGGTTGTGCTCGGGAAACTGAATGAGGGGGTTTCCTTATCTTTCTCAACACTAGAAGCACGAAAGGGCTCATTATGATACTTCTGCGTTGTCAGTAGTTTCCAATTTTTCAGGTTCAATGATGTTGAGTTAACTTTTCCTCTGTATGACTGTGTATTTAGCAAAAATTTCTAAAATAATTCACATAATAATATGTAAGTTTATTGTTCCATTAACTAACCTAAACAAGTTATAGGTTTATCAAAATGTATGGGCTTAGATCTACTACTTTGTTGACTTCACAAGCGGAGGACTGTGCTAAAACCTTTCATCCTTACGGAAAATAATTTACTGAAATTTCACCAAAATATGTAGAGTTATTTTAAGAAAAAACCTCTATCTTCCCATTAGCCTCAACGTAATAGAAATGTGTCTTGGAATATCAGCTAATTTTTTCCGGGTCTTAAAGTTCACCTCTCATCACTGCAACTTGCCCAGGTTGCCAAACGTCTTGTCAGGTCCTGTTTCCGTGCATGGATCCCTCTGTGTATGTTAAAGGGAAAGCCATGTATTTTGGGTTTAAGTCAGATTAAGTTCCGAGTTTATTTATTTAGGTTAATTTGTTTGAGTTTGCTCACAGAAAGATGGCACAGATTTTAGAATAAATTGCGTAGCTTTCGGGTGTTTTTTGTACCCGTTATCGCTTGGCAACAGTGCGTCTAAAATGGTGTAATAACACCTAATGTTAAGTTTGCTTTTTGGTGTTTGATACAAGACCAACAAAAATATACAGGCCACGACCTTGAAAAAATCAGCTGTTCTCGGCGGCTGACTTTTACATTGGGTGTTTTGGGAGGCCAGATCTTTTTTTATAATATTTTTAAAATGGCACTACAGATTTCCGCAAAATTTCAGTGAAATATTCTCGGACAACATCCCGATATTCCACCAAACTTTTGTAAGAATGCAAGATGATTAAAAGGTTTAAATCTTCAAGATTTAGCATTCCTTATTTTGAATTCAAACTCAACTGTTATATTTGACTTTTGTTTGACTTTTTCATCTGTGTTTGTCATGGCATTTGTTTATTTGTTTGTATTGTAAAACTTTTTAGATTTTTTAATGATTTTTTACAACAAAGGTCATTTAGAATCCAAAAATACCCGCACTAATCTTTTTAAAACAAAATTACACTACAAAAAAATCATTTTTTGATGTTGTCATTTTTGTAAACACATGTAAATAACTATATTAAGTTTTAGAAGTCTCCCGAGTGCCAAATATAAACAAATAGCTATATGTAGGTAATCCGATTAGTTTTTACGCAGAAACGAACACATTCACTTTTGCCTTAATTTAAATTTTTGTGTGAGCTAATGAAGCGGCTCTGAAAAATTAAGGATTACTGTACATTAAAAAAAATTCTTCTGCAGAAATATAGTTAAAACAATCTCAAACCAAAAAAAAACTTGACTTGACCATCAAAAAAAAATCAGTCCCCGATGTGACGTCAACAAAATGGAGGGTCGTGGCCCGTCCATTTTGATAGCCCTGTTTGATACACAAAAAGTAACAAGTAAGTACAGGGGGTCTCTAAAATATTATTAAGTTAAAATAAAAATAGAATTTTGCTAAAATTCTTGAAATTTTTTACCGAATTACTACAAAAACTGAAAGACGGGTTTTTTGGGCTATTGGCAATAAGTACCACGCTGGCTACAGTAGGGTTGTACGCTACTGATTCAAGAGATGTCGGCACAGAGTATAATAGTTAAACCTTGTTGCCAAGTTTCTTTGTTAGAAAACTTTTTTAATTTTTGTAAGAACAACACGCAAAGCACTTAATGGGCATCGATTTTTTAATTGCAAAAGTTACTTTTTTAAACGTCCGTGTTTAAATTTTTAAAGGCTCATTTCGGGCTGCTTTTTCTTTTTCCAAATTGACTGAAAAGTAAAGTAAGGGAGAATTTAATAACGGGGTTTTTAATTAAAACATAAGAAGGTAATTTGGTAGGAAATTAAAGAAAATTACTTGGGTAAAAATACATCTCGAGAGCGTTGAAAAATAATTAAAAATACGGGGCTCGGTTTTATGGGTGCGCGGGGCGTTTTATTAAAGAAAATCCCGGCCCGGTAAGAAATATGAGAAAAACTTTCGTCATATCATACTTTACTGACAAATTACATTTTACAAACGTTTTATCCATGGCATGGGGTATATGAAATACGTTAGAGCATAAATATGGGGCATACCAATGAATTCATACACGTGATGCTTGAAGCCAGGACCCCTTTTCAATTCTTAATATTTCTTTTTCGACTAGATATGATTTTGGTTACTGGGCATGCGTCAGTTTTGGTCGTTTTGGAACATACTCCGCTACGTTACTACATTATGACAGTTGTTTAGAGTTATGTATATTTTTTTTTAAACAAGTTCATTGAGTGAAAATGTATCAAAGTGTAGATTAAAATTGTAGTTTTTCTTAAATTAATTGTGCTGATTTATTGTGGACAGCATGAGGGCGATTCCACAGAAAGTGGTCCTAAGCGAACATGTTTTAAATAGTTTTATAGGTTATCAAAATTAGTCTTAAATTAAAGCCAACAATACTTAGTTTATGATCTTCGGTAAGGACTTCATATAGTTTTTATATTTCCCCAAAAAATCCGGAGAAAAAAGCATTTATCTAATTTATATCAAAATATCCATTATTCTAGCTTGAAGATAAACATCTCAAAAAAGTATTTTTCCTTAAGCTTTTGATATTAAACAATAAATCAACCATACCGTAGTACCATATACAACAACTGTATAAATTTCATGCTAAAGTTAGCTTGTTTGTACTTGGTTTAGCCTAAAAAAAACATAGCATAATAAACTGTTGTCACAGACGTAACGAAAACAGAAATAAAAATGTATAACTCGGAAAATAGGCATTAATTAACCGCAATTTATCTTATCAAGCCAACACATTTATGAGGTACCAAAAACAAAATTTTAAAAAATTGCATCTTAAAAGTTTTATTTTATCAACAGAAATGAATCGGTCACACACGTAACAAATATTTATCACTCACTTTTAATTAAACAGTTTTCGCCTTAAATGCCTGTTCCTTAAGTAGTTATCAATGGAATAGTTCATATAGTCATTAGCGTAAATATAAAACAAAATAATTATAATATTCGTTGTGTTCATCTGTGGAATTCTACTGGAGCTAATAATGTTATTCCAGTTAGGCCTAAATTAGCGTCCTACTACAACAAATAACACTAGAATTTCAACAGTTATGTAAAATCAAGCGCGGATTTGAGGGGGGGTAACGGGGTAATTATCCCCCCTAGAAAAAAATATATGCACTTTTTCCTAATAAAATAATGGAAAGCAGGAAAATTACCCCATCCCTAGATTTTCACCCAGATCCGCGCTTGTGTAAAATATACTTAGTACATGGTAACATTTTTATGAAGAAATTATATTTACAAAAAGGTTGACGTATCTTGAAAACTGTACACATATTTAGACCTATGTTTATAAGAACATAGGTCTTATAAGAACGTCTGGTTAGAATCACCTAAAAATCACATTTAAAAGTTTGGCTCCCTGGCGTTGGCATTCAGAAGACACATGTAACCGATTGCAAAATGGACGGCAGTGTGTTCTTTTATGAAGACAACAATAGCAGATTACCATTAATAAAACTAAATAAGCTTAACCCAAAAAATGAGTTTGAAGTTATTTGGTCAACTAATTATGAAGTTTTAAAAAAATATATCCTTTTTAGTCGTCTAGTTATAGTTCTTTATGAAATAAAATATTATAAGCTGTTATTTTTTGTACTTGTTCATTAGTCACACACGTAACACGTTGTTGTCACACACGTAACACACTTTTAAATTCATAAATAAAATAATAAAATGCAGAAAGGGACATTCAAATATAAATCTTATTGTACTTAATATTACCAAGTATTAATTAATTAAAGTTAAGAATTAAGTATTTAACAGTTTGCAGAAAATTTGCAAAATAACAAAAATACATTATTCTTTATAGAAATAAATGTCACACACGTAACGATTTTTTATAATCTTGTAAGTAAATTAATATTTTTCCAACAGTAATTTTTTTGGCGTTAACCTAAGCAAAACTAACAACTTAACCCAGCAAAAGTATTTTTAATAATTTCGATTTGTTTTTGTTGAGTTTAAAAACAACAATTCTAAAAAAAATAAGTCTGAATGTCACATACGTAACGGTGGAATTACCCATGAAGAGTGTTTAATGGCATCTATAAGCCACTCATAACTTTATTAACAAATTATAACGAAAAATACAAGTAGTTACCTATGGAATGGCCAAAAACCGTTAATTATTTCCCATTTTTCACAGAAAAAAGCATAATTTTACACGACAAATGCAAAATAACGCAAAATGTCAATATGGCGTCCAGCCACACAGCAGCTCTGTGTCTACATGACAAAACACACACATGCCGCCTTGAAAATTCGCGTCCGCGAATTTAAATTTGCCATTGTTTCCAAAGAACATGTATTTATGCTATAACGTATTTGGGATATATCAAGCTTCGCACAGATCTGAACATTTTAACGAACAGGGAGAGTTCTTAATCTCATCGATGAGCTAATCGATGTTTTGATTGCATCGTTCTTGAAAAGTTCTGATGCGATCCACATGCCATCAAACAAGTTCTTCTACATATACGATGTAATCGATTGTAGGAAACAATAGCCATCGGCCCGTGAAGTCGATGCCTGTTGATCGATGGATTTATATCATAACCTCAAATTTCAAGTTTTTGAGAAATGTTGCCTATAAACAGCTTTGCGACGAAATTGGCACTTAATTTATTGAAGGATGATGATGATGATTCATCCAGTTCATCAGATTCGGTAAAGGAACTTCTTTTAAAGGCACGAAAACTTCATGCAAAAATCCTGTCGAGAAAACGGTGGAACATTATAATTTAAGTGACTTTAAATCCCACTTTCAAATGACTTGAAACGCGGTTGAGGTGGGTAAAATTAATTTAAATTCATCTGGTTTTTCTAATTTTTGTTGGCCTCATCCCTGATGATTGTCACAATCATATGTTCCATCGACTGATGGCATCTATGGCAACAATCAGATGGATTTCAGATTAGTTTAAGAACTCTCCCACATTGAGCCACGCAGCAAGCCAAACGTGCTGTTCCTACAAATGCTTTCAGTTTTTCTCTTTCAAAATTTAAATATCTGTTTGCCGTTTTATTTTGTACTGAAAATAAATAGTTTAAGAGGCTAAAAACTGTTGGAAGATGAATATTTGGATAAACCTTAAGAACGGTGCAAAAGCGGCAACAGCTGACGTACTGTGAGCTTACCCTAGAATTAGACCGGTCTTATACGATGTCGAATTTTTGACGTGACTGGTGGTTCAGCTGATTTTTGTAAACAAAAGTTAGATATCATATGAACAACTAATATTTTTTGAACTTTTTGAAAACTAAGGCGATCTTCCTACTGTTTTTTAGTATATTCTTATAAAATAATAATTTTCAGACATACCAGTCGTTATCTTTTTTTAGTCCGCTTCATTTTTCTTTACACAAAAATTAAAATTCGAAGAAAATAATGTGTTCGTTTCAGCTTCAAAAGTAATCCGCTATTGGTTTACCTTTGATACTAAACGATCACATTCCGTTTGACTTGTATTTTAAGTTTTGTGTAATAAAAAATAAAACGGGCTAAAAAAAATAACGACCACACGTCTAAAAATTATATTTTATAAGGATGTACTAAAAAACATTAAGAAAATTGCATCATATCTAACTTTTGTTTAGAAAAATCATCTGGACCACCAGTGATATGGAAAATTCGACATATTGTCGGGTACGATTTTGTTTTAAACCGAACCCTTAAACGAGGGTACCGTCGTAGATCTCTTGTGTGTATAAAATAAATATAAAACAGTTTTAAAAGCGCTACAAACTTTAATGAATACAAAATAAAACTCTGTTGCAATTTACAAATTCTTACAAGACTTTTCTTATGACCTATAAAACGAACAAGACCCAAAATATTAAAATAAAAACTTTAACTTACCATAATAACAAACTGCAAAATATTATTTAAATATAAAAATCTTATGTTTCTTAACTGACAATTAATTTCAGAGGTTTTAGTTTAAGTTCAACAAAACTTAGAATGTGACCACCGACTTGTCTCCTCTAAGTTTGGGTTTTTATAAACGGTAGGCTGGACCTAAATTATCCATTATCCCCTCTTTGAAGAGCTTGGAGGAACCAAGTCAGTGGCGTTGCTGATAATCCTAAAGGTTACTTTACATTCTAGCTAATGAGCTAAACAAGATAAGCTAAACAAAAACAGAGATAAAATACATTTTATAGACAACCTTTCCTTATCTCACAGTTTTTCCATGTCCAATCACTTTGAAGGAAAAACCCTCTTGCTACTTGCTGTATCCCCACGCTTAACCATTACGGCTCCCACTATTCACTTTTTAGTAGTTTTTCTCACATCAACCACCTGCTGTGTAGGCAGGCGGTAACCAACTGTTTACCATTTTGGAGGGAGGCGGAACCACCCTCTTATCTCAACAGAACCATAATTGTGTTTGTCGCTTTTTCAAGATGGTTTCGTACAGTGGCACAGTCAGGGGTTATTTGAATTCCTGACATTGATGATGATTCATATGTGAGTGGGCCTTGCAGCCCTTCCACTGCGACCACCAGTGGGTCTATTGTGGCTCACTTTTGAGTGGTTTCTCACCACTGTATGCCTAATCCTCCAAAAAGGCCGGCTATCAGTTTGGGTGAGACACTGTTCAGATCTTCTGTAAAGTCGATCTGAGGTTTACCGAAAGTATTCTGACGAAAACGTGCAATAGCCGGACAATCGCACAGAACATGTCTGACTGTTTCGTCATCCTCCATACAGAGTCTACATTCGGTCCCTTCTTTTAGTCCCATTCTATGCATGGGTACTCTCAGTCGACAGTGACCCGTATAAAGACCAGTCACTATACGTTTCTTCTGTCTGGTAAGTCCAATAATGTTCCTGGCTCTGTTTCTACAAGGTCCTTTAATGAACTCTTTAGAATGAGCCAGTTCTGGCATATTTATCCAGTATTGTTGGAAGCTATTCTCCATCCATTTTAATATGGTTGATTTAGCAGCATTGTATGATATCCCCAGGGCTGGCTCATTCCTGACATTATACATATATAAGATTCAAAGACCGGTCTATTCTAGGGACCGTGAGCCTACGCCACTTTGTCAAAATCACCACCCTTGCGTATCCAAAACCCCCTTTACGCATCCAAAATATTCCCAAACCAATTTTCGTTTTACTCTACATATATGTTAAGTTTTTTTAATATGATTTTAAAAGGAGTAATTAAGCTTAGTTAAATTTTTATACTGCGGTTGTATAAATTTTATAGGCCACTTAATAAAACGGCGCGCATATACATACTTCCATGTCCGGAAGGTAATTAGAAAATTTAATAAATAGAGAGAAACAGCTAACTATAAGTTTCGTTGACCACTTCGTAACGTAATAAGAAAGAGCTGAAAATTTCTATGCATAAAAGGGGGGCAATGTGCTTTTTCTTAAAACTTACGAGGGGGGAGGGGGGGGGGGTAAAAAATTCTGAATTTTGGCGTTACGTATTTTAAGGACGTTCCCTTGTATGTATGATGTTGTAGCGGTAGGTAACGATCAGTTTGTATAAATTACCTATCATTTTAGTTCACACACACACCAGTATCACGGATTACCAGGTGATCCGTGCCAGCATTTACTAAGATCTTAAAACGTAGTACTTATGACAAGGTCTAAGTACTAACTCTATAGACTTAATCCAGACTGGTTTAAGTGTATTTTATATTCCTAAGAGGTTCACTAACTGTAAAGATTTGGGTTACGGTAACGTGCAAAAGCATAATAAGCATTTCTCAGTGAGTTTTATCTTAAATCAGCTTTAAAAATAAAGAAAAACGAAATAAAAATTTTGTAACGATGCACAGACCTCGAGTAAGGTCTTCCAACTACCCGACTGGTTCAAAAAATCGAGAAGTGAAGCAATCATAGCTTGCTTTGGAAACAACGGCAAATTTAAATTCACAGACGCAGATTTTCAAGTACGCATGCGTATATTTTGGCACGTAGACACATAGCTGCTGTTTAGGTGGACGCCATATTTGTTGTTTATTTGCATTTTGCGTTTTTTTGCGTTTGTCGTGTAAAAGTGTGTTTTTTTCTGTGAAAAATGGGATATAATTTCCTTAAAACATGTGCGGTTTGTGGAAAAATATTCGGGAGTAAGGCAGTGCTATTACTTTCTTTTGTTAATAAAGGTAAGAGAGGTTTATGGATGCAATTAAACATTCATCTTGATGTCCACAATAAATCTAAACAATTAAATTTAGAATAACCACATATTTAATCCGCTTTAATAAGTTTTCATCCTACCAACTTTTTTGTGGAAAAAAAAATAATAGACTTAACCTTAAATTCTTGACAATTGTCACATAATATAGTGACGTAACAGAGTGTGTTCCAAAACCACCAAATCTGACGCATGCGCGGTAACCGAAATCCTGTCTACCTGATACAGGAACATTAAGAATTAAAGAAGGTCCTGGCTTCAAGCATTGCGTTAAAGGTATTTGGGGTATAGTTGACCCTGGAAAAGTCAAAATTGTCCCACTTGCAAACAAGATGGACGTGTTTGAGCGTTTTTACATATTCGCACTTGAAACAAAGTACACTGGAGTAAATTGTTTTGATATATTTGGTTTTTAAAATCAACTTTAGTGACATAAATTGGTGCGCGTATGTCTCTTCCCGCTCGCTTCGTAGGCACAACAGATTCGCAAGTGATTGAGCATCCAGACCCTACGCTACGTTTAAATTTTTTGTATGTTCAGTCAGGGCTATCAAAACGGACGGGCCACGATCCTCCACTTTGTTGACGTCATATCGGGGGCTGATTTTTTTTAATGGTCACTTCACGACACAGCTGATTGTCTTTAAAATATTAAAGTTGGAATGACGGTTTATGAATATTTGATTTTAAAAAAAATAAAGCCGGTTTTGAGATTGTTTTTACTATATTCTTGCAGAACAATTTTTTTAAAATGTATAGTAATCCTTACGTTTCAGACAAACACAAAGTCAAATACATGTCAAATATACCAGTTGGCATGTGGTACGTGGCGGGTAAATTGAATTCAAAATAAGGAATGCTAAATCTTGAAGATTTTAACCTTTTAGTCATTTTGCATCCTTACAAAAGTCTGGTGGAATGTGGGGATGGTGTCTGAGAATATTTCACTGCAATTTCGCGGAAATCTGTAGTGTTATTTTGAAAATATCATGAAAAACGACTGACCTCCCATAAGACCCAACGTAAAAGTCAGCCACCCGAGAACAGCTGATTTTTTCAGCGTCGTGGCCTGTATTTTTTTGTAGGCCTTGGTTCAGTTTAAACATTTGGAAACTGCGTAACGTCACTATCTTTTGCAATAACTCTCTATTTATAAAAACTGTGGTCGCTTTGATCGATAAACTATAAAATTAGTTTAAAAGCCACACAGATGGTATCTTTTAAATATAAAAGCTGGCTCGTATGGCCTCTAGGTGTGCGCAGACTAATTTAGTTTTTAAATATGAGATGCACTCAAATGTGGTTTATTGTATTATCTAGATTAACGAGATCAGTGTCGTAACAACTCTTGGTATCATAAGAAACTACTTTTAAATTACGTAACGCTTAAGAAGGGGCAGGGAGGGGTGGTCTAGCCTTACATTACACTCAATTTTCTTATGTTTGACATGATCATCATAGCTTACACTACTTATAGTATACGTGTGAGCTAATATATATTTCAGGGAGGGGGGCGCTGCCCGGGCCCCTCTGGCCCCCCTTGGATCCGTCACTGACTCCCAGTCATGTAATGGCAGCGTTTTACCTGTGTACGGACATAGTTTTAAGTTATTTATGTATTATTTGGCTTTAAAACTTTTTGTCTATAATAATTTATAATAATTTATATAATAAATAATATTTTTTTATCGAATCGAATTTATTACAAATTCTAAAGCACCCCTGAGGGGTGGTACTAAAGTTTAAGACTATTTTAAATAGAATTAAAAATGTGTGATATTTTGCACAATCTATGACAGTGCGGACTAGATTTCGAAAAAAAAAATCGTTTACTACAAACGTGAATAAAAATACAAAAAAAATTTCGTGGCTAAGCGGGCATAGCATACAGTTTCTCTTGTATTTTTCCGTGGGCAGCTCGAAAGCTGTACACTCACGGGGCTCTGGAACAAAATAGCGATGTACAACAAAATAGCGACAATCAAAATAGCGATGTATCAAAATAGCGATGTATCAAAATAGCGATGTATCAAAATACAGAATCAAACCAAACCGAATTGATTCAAACCAATTCAAACCGAACCGAACCGAAATGCGCTATTATATCCTAGCGGTATTTTGACTATACCACCTTTTCTTTCTAAATTAAAAAAAAAACTTCCCTGACTTCTTTTCCAGGATCCTAGAGGGTGTGAATCCGAACCGAATCGAACCGAACCGAACCAAACCGAACCGATCCAAACTGAACCGAATTCGGTTCAGTTTGGTTCAGTTCGGATTTACACTTTCTAGGATCCCGGAAAAGAAGTTTAGAGAGTTTTTTTTTTAAATATGCTGGTTCGGTTCGGTTCGGTTCAGATTCACACCCTCTAGGATCCCGAGAAAGAAGTCAGGGAAGTTTTTTTTTAAATTTGTTAGAAAGAAACCCCTTTGTCAAACTATATGCCAAAACCAAACCAAAATATCGCTATTTTGATAATCGATATTTTGTTACATCGCTATTTTGATAGTCGCCCTTTCATTACATCGCTATTTTGATTGTCGCTATTTCGTTACCGCTATTTTAATACTCGCTATTTTGTACATCGCTATTTCGTTCCAGAGCCCACTCACGGGGGTCCAAGATCTAATCTGCCGTGCATAAGCTATAATGCCGTTAACCAACATTTGGACAATTTTGATGTTTTGGTGGTCTCTTAATCACAACATTATTCTACATCAATTTTTATAAGCAAATCTTCTTAAGCTTTTGTGGTTTTCAAGAAACTAATAACTTCCAGTTATCAAGGAGCATCATTTGTTTATTATTTTCCGGGTTTTTTTGATCAAAACTAGGAAAAATTTTTAGGTAGTTAACGGCATTCTAGCTGAAGGACGGCAGTAATGAACACCTATCAAGTGTTGACAGTTAACTGTTTCGTCCTTAAGGGACTCTTCAGAACACTGCATGGTCAATGTGACACTTTTGTAAAGCTACAGAGACGATATATGAATCTCCTCGTACGATATTGGTAAGAAAAATGAATAAATAATGCCTGCAATACCGTATGCTTTGACATAAGTTGCGACATCTACAAAAATACAAGAAACTACCACAGTAAAAATAAAAGGCAGGCAGATGAAACGAAAAACAGTACCCATGACCGTGACATAATTTGTCCCTTCAAATCGGATCAATGCATATTGCATTTTTTCCGCCTTCGCAACGTTTTATGTCGAATCAGCGGAGTGTGAACCAAAAATACTACAAACGTAAAGTTTAGTACTCGTGAATAAAAAACAACAATAATAATAAAAATATTAATAAATGTAGTTTTTCAACGTTTATATAGGAAATTAAGAATAATTTGTGAGCATCGGACCGCGTCTAAAAAGATTTATTAAATCAGATACGGTGTGTCCTATTATGCAAACTTTTGTAATAAGACATTTTTGCCTTTTAATTAATTGTATTTCGGACCACCTTTATTATATTAGAAACCTTTAAATGGCAAACGATTAAAACTAGGTTAGAATCACGTAAATATTAAATAGCTGGCCTATGTACCGGCAGGAATGCGTCGGGCCAGAGCCTTTCCTGGGGCTCACAAGACAAGCGCGAATTCAAGGGGGCTAACGTGGTAATTAGCCCCTCACAGAACAAAAAATATGCACTTTTTGCTAACAATTAAAGGGAAAACAGGGGAATTACCCCCCCTAGAAAAAAATTATATTACAAATAATCAAACAAGTTTCGTGGCTAATCGGGTAAAAATGAGTTTTAGTTTCTCTCATATTTTTCCATGGGTAGCTTCAAAGCTTAACCTCACGGTGGTCCAAGATCTAATATCTGTACTAGCTCACACATATACTATACTATAGTAGTGTGAGCTATGGTGATCCTAATTTTTTCGAGAAAAAAAAAGTTGCTCCGATTTCAAAAATTTTTATATATCTTTGCGTTTCAGAAGATTTTGAAACTTTTTTGTTGCGCCGTCTGTCTGTCTGTCTGTCTGTATGTCTGTCTCTCTGTCTGTCTGTCTGTCTGTAACGACCAACGCGCATAACTCAAAAACCGCTTGGCCGATTTTAATGAAATTTGGTACCTAGGTTGGGTTTTGGGCCGAGATGGTCCCATTTAAAAATGAACAAAATCCACCGAACACAAACCAAATAAAAGGGTGGGGGTAAATTTCAAAAATTAGAGTTTAAGTGAAAATATGGCGTGTGTGATATCAAACGAAAGGTAATTGAGTCTGGAGTTAAACAAAATACATTTTAATTTATTTAAAAAAAGGGTGGGGGTATATTTCAAAAATTAGAGTTTAAGTGAAAATATGGCGTGTGTGATATCAAACGAAAGGTAATTGAGTCCGGAGTTTAACAAAATACATTTTAGTTTTTGTTTTTTTAAGGGTGGGGGTAGATTTCAAAAATTTGAGTTTAAGTCAAAACATGGCTTGTGTGGTATCAAACAAAAGGTAATTTAGTCTGGAGTTGAATAAAATATATTTTAGTTTTTAGTTATATTAGCTCACACGTACACTATAACTATAGTACCTAGTGTGAGCTTAGGGGCCCATATATTGGCAGAGTATTTTTTGTTGTCCTTGGCCATTCAAGACGGGCTACGATACTCCACTTTGTTGAACATCGGGGGCTGTTTTTTTTTTGATGGTCACGTCACGACACAGCTCATGAATATTTGATTTCTTTTAAAATAAAATCTTTGTTTTTACTATATTCTTAAAAAACTATTTTTTTTAAATGTATAATAATTCTTAATTTTTCAGAGCCGCTTCATAACCTCACACAAAAATTTAATTTAAAGCAGAAGCGAATGTGTTCGTTTTTGCGTGGAAAGTAATCGGATTACCTAAATCTATTTGTTTACATTCGGCACTCGGTAGAATTTTAGAACTTAGTATAGTTATTTACATGTGCAAAAATTACAACATTAAAAAATTATTAGCTCACACATATACTATACTATAGTAGTGTGAGCTATGGTGATCCTAATTTTTTCGAGAAAAAAAAAGTTGCTCCGATTTAAAAAATTTTTATATATCTTTGCGTTTCAGATGATTTTGAAACTTTTTGTTGCGCCGTCTGTCTGTCTGTATGTCTGTCTGTCTGTCTGTCTGTCTGTATGTCTGTCTGTAACGACCAACGCGCATAACTCAAAAACCGCTTGGCCGATTTCAATAAAATTTGATACCTAGGCTGGGTCTTGGGTCGAGATGGTCCCATTTAAAAATGAACAAAATCCACCGAACACAAACCAAATAAAAGGGTGGGGTTATATTTCAAAAATTAGAGTTTATGTGAAAATATGGCGAGTGTGATATCAAACGAAAGGTAATTGAGTCCGGAGTTTAACAAAATACATTTTAGTTTTTGTTTCTTTTAAGGGTGGGGGTAGATTTAAAAAATTTCAGTTTAAATGAAAACATGGCTTGTGTGGTATTAAACGAAAGGTAATTTAGTCTGGAGTTGAATAAAATATATTTCAGTTTTTAGTTATATTAGCTCGCACGTAGGTACACTATAACTATAGTACCTAGTGTGAGCTTAGGGGCCCATATATTGGCAGAGTATTAGCTCACACATATACTATACTATAGTAGTGTGAGCTATGGTGATCCTAATTTTTTCGAGAAAAAAAAAGTTGTTCCGATTTCAAAAATTTTTATATATTTTTTTGTAGTGCAGTTTTGTTTTAAAAAGATTAACGCTGGAATTTTTGGATTCTAAATGAACTTTATTGTAAAAAATCATTAAAAAATACAAACAAATAAACTAATGCCATGGCAAACACAGATGACAAAGTCAAATACATGTCAAATATAACAGTTAGCATGAGGTACATGGCGGGTAATTTCAATTTAAAATAAGGAATGCTAAATCTTGAAGACTTTAACCTTTTAATCATCCATGGCTATCAAAACGGACGGGCCACGATCCTCCACTTTGTTGACGTCACATCCGGGGCTGATTTTTTTTTGATGGTTGCGTCACGACACAGCTGATTGTCTTTAAAATATTGAAGTTGGAATGACGGTTCATGAATATTTGATTTTTTTTTTAAAATAAAGCCGTTTTTAAGATTGTTTTTACTATAATCTGAAGAACAATTTTTTATAAATGTATAATAATCCTTAATTTTTCAGAGCCGCTTCATTAGCTGACACTAAATTTAAAACAGAAGCGAATGTGACAAACACAGATGACAAAGTCAAATACATGTCAAATATAACAGTTGGCATGCGGTACATGGCGGGTAATTTGAATTCAAAATAAGGAATGCTAAATTTTAAAGATTTTAACCTTTTAATCATCTTGCATCATTACAAAAGTTTGGTTCATTCATGGGGCTGGTGAGAATATTTTACTGAAATTTCGCCGAAATCTGTAGTGCCATTTTGAAAATATCACAAAAAAACCAAGAACCTCCCATAAGACCCAATGTATAAATGTAAAAATCAGCCCCCGGAGAACAGCTGATTTTTTCAGGGTCGTGGCCTTTATTTTTGTGTTGGCCTTGAATCATCTTGCATTTCAGGGTCGTGGCCTGTGTTTTTTTGTTGGCCTTGGCCCATTATTAGGTATTTTTTTTGCAGGTCAGGATGCTCACTGCAGCATAACAATTCTTTCTGTCTACGTCGTTACGACTAGTCTTGTAAAATATTGTGCAAAACTAGGCGGATTTAATTAAAATTATTTTATTTATTTCGTAAACCTTGCAACAAATAAGACGCTAGAATAGAGTAACATAAATATTAACAATTTGTTGATTTGTAGAAATCTAATTAACTTTAACAAAGCGAGAATTGCAGTATTTAAGATTTATGGTTGTTTTTTGTTTAGCTTTGTTTTAAAATTTCTTTAGTTAATGGTAATTAGGTACGAGGTGGGTCATAAAAGAGGTTTATTGAAATAAACCCCAAACTGATATACTTATCAAAGATCCACCAGCCAGTAACCCGTTGCAAAACAGGTGTGCGATTCGGCGTATGATGTCGACCGCCGGCTCAAGTGTAGCAACTTATATTTTAATTTTGTAAACTTTAAGTCGATGAAGGTTTTCCTGTAGGTAATTGATGACAAATACAGGGTTCGTCAACGATCGTTTGGCCATTGAAAATATGTGAATTGAAGTAAGATCGCTATTTAAATAAATGGCACTAAGAGAGATAAATAGTTTGGCGCTGTTGTCAAGTTAGCAATTCAAGAAAATGGTTTTCTTTTCGCGATTTAATGACGTTACTCTTACCAGCTGAGTAGGCCAAAGACGGCAATGCATAAAATCATTAAAACTCCTTGATTTTAATTGCTGTAGCGCCATCTCTTAGATATCATTTGAACTGTATGACTGTGTACAGGTAGAGGTATCTAACATGGCAAAAATGATAAAGGAGGTTACTACACGCACAAACAAAATATTCCACAAATTCAACTTTATGAATAACAAATAATAATGACTATTTCTTCGTCTTTTAAAAGTGGAAATCTTACATTGATTGCTCCTGTTTAGTAATAAAAAACTATTAATGAATTTTGAGTCACAGCGGCAAACGCTCCTGAATATGGTGCGTCTTTGGTCCCTTACTGATTTCTTGCTTTCCATAAGTTCATCGTTTTTTATACGTTTTTCATAAAGGCTAAACGTTCGAAGTCGAGCCCTGTATAACTTTTATCAAAAAAAATGGAACAACCGACAGAAGTTAAATATGATTCTGTGTAAAACATTTCGCCAAGAAACCAAAAAATATCGTTACAAGGCATGTCTTTGGCACGAGTTCAAGCAAAGACAGCTGTTAAAATGTCTCCCGAGTCACATTCATCAACCATTTTACTCGGGTAGTCATTGCCTACTTGATTTACACAGCGCACTTCATCATTGTAATGATCAAGTTGTTTATTTTCGTAGCCTTTCCTCTTCATTAAACGTTAGTAATTTGTTTTTTTTTTGGTGTTTTCACGTACTTTTAAATAAATCTGTAAACAGAAATGTCCCTGAATACCTCAAAGTTTATTTGATTTTTAATGGGGCGCCACATTAAGGTATCGGCACCGTGGACCAATTTTATGAAAGCGCTAAAAAACGTAAAAAAAGTTGAGAAAAGACGAAAAAAGTCGAAAGGAATTGAAAAAGTTGAAAAATGTCAAAAAAGTCGAAGAAAGATGAAAAAAGTTAAAAAAAGTCGAAAATAGTTGTAAAACATCAAAAAAGTTGAAGAAAGTTGAAAAAAGTCGAAAAAGTTGAAAAAGGATCAGGCACCTCTTATGGAATTTCTGTAATCCGTCAAACCTCATGAAATTTTGGTATGTTGTAGACTGAACCTTTCTTATTAAAAGTCCTTATGGGCCCATCTCAAATTAATGATCAGTTTTTAAAATCCAGGGCGCATAATAGCTCTATAGACGGGTTTTCCAAATATATACGAAATGTTACTATTAAATATATTTGCGATTTATTTATTAATATTAATCTATACCTTTAAAACATTATCCAACTTAAATTAATTTCCAGTTTTTGAAATACAGAGTGTTGAAAGTGATAATATTCAAAAAGTATAATAGCTCCTTAGACTAGTTTTCCAAACATATATGCAATGTTACTATTACAGATAGAGTATTTATTAGCTTTTAATTTTTTGGTAAATTTCACTTTTTAGATACTTTTAGCGAGTTTGTGCTGCAAAAAAAAAAGCGAAAAGTGTGTAAGCGAATCGTAAAAAAAGGGACTTTAAGAGATTTTTTTAAAAGAAAATCCTCTACCACCCTGTACATAATGTTTTAAAGGTACATATTAAAAATAATAAATAAATTATAAATATATGTAATAGTAAACCCGTCTATATTGCTTCTTGGATATTATCACTTTCAACACCCTGTACTTTAAAAACTGGTCATTAATTTAAGTTAGGACAAAAAGAACTTTTAATAAGAAAGGTTCTAAAACAGAAACCTGACCAATAGGTTACAACATTTCCCTAAGTGTCTATTGTTAAGACAAGATTCTGGCCAACATTAGAGTGCCTGTATGTTGACATATTTGGATATATTAATATGTCCAAATATGTCAACATACAGGGACTCTAGCCAACATAAGGTAGTTTTTAAAATGCTTAAAATTTTGATAATTGATAGCCGTTGTGGCAGTAGTTAGGGTTGCCAGATCTGGTTTAGGTCAAAATGGAACTAAAGTTAAGAAAACAAAATAATTATAACAAATAAAGTTGCAATGATACCAGTGATATGCATTCTTACGCAAACGGATGTTAAAAAATAGTTTTATAATTTTTTTTTATTGTAGGTGAATTGTTGGAATAAAACAATTTATATTGGGAATGGAAAAAAAATTGACACAAAATTTTAAACATTTTGTGTCAATGGTGGGTGTGCTTTTGGGCTGTTCGGCCGTCTGCGTTGGAAATTTGTTCTCGACGTTTCGCCATCTTGGATGGCATCTTCAGGAGATGTTGACTGCTTGTCGGCTTCTCGAAGACTGGTGGTTAGTCTGTCGCGGGCGCAGGTTATATACGCTATGGTGGGCGGGGCGTATATCAGAGATGGTCGGTGATTGGTCACTTTCCCGAGATTCAGTTTTGTTGTTGTAAGCGAGTCGTTTAGTGTTTTTAAGAACCGGTACCCATGTTCTGTTAATTTTAAGAGTTTTTTTAGATCTGTGGAAGTTCTGCTGGTGTTTATGAATTTCGATTGCTTCTCTATACAGTCTTGGATAGTATGAAGAGGAGGCGCAGAGAACTTGTGTGTCTTCGAATTTTATTCGGTGGTCTTCATTGTTTAGTGTGTGGTCTGCAACTGCGGATTTTTCCGTATGTCCGAGTCGACAGTTGGCTTTGTGTTCTTTGATTCTTGTGTTTACGGACCGTTTGGTTGTTCCGATGTAGACACTTCCACAGGTACAGGGAATGCGGTATACCCTTGCAGAACTTAGTGGGTCCCTTATATCCTTCGCAGATCTGAAGGGGTTCTCGATCTTCTTAGATGGCTTGAAGATCGTTTTTATGTTGTGTTTTCCCAGAATAAGTCCGATCCTATCTGTCACTCTAGGGATGTAGGGCAGAAAGGCTCTTGAAGTAACGCGGGGCAAAACATTTAATAACGGGACAATCCTGGAAAAGTTCACACTTACGTCTAATTTGACAGTGGAAATAAAGAATTATAAAATTGAGTTAAATGGCTTGGTCGAGTAAATGGGATGTACTGTACTGCTGTTTTACCATCCTTTGTCTAGATAAACTCGAAAACCATTTCAAAACCATGTATGTAATTGCATCAGCTTAGAAACACAAAGGCTGGCAAAGCCGCAACTGAAAATCTGGACCATGTGTTTGGTAAACGAATTATCTGGAAAATTAACTACCGCTCCATCGATTGATAACGTTTATCTTTCGCATTATGTTTGCCGATCAAATATTATGTTACCGCTATTGGCTAGTTTAGTTGCGAGTGCTATAGCGATAGCAGCGGTGCACAAATTACAGAGAAACTCTCATATTCAATCGTCAATAAGATTTCAATTATGTACCTATACAGAAAAGAAATATCTATCTATCTATCTATCTATTGAGCCTTCTTCAATCCATCTTTGGACATAGGCCTCCCCCAATATCTTCCACTCTTCTCTGTCTGTCGCCGTGTTCATCCATCTAGTTCCCGCGTATTTCTTCAAATCGTCCGCCCATCTCGTTTGAAGTCTTCCCCTACTTCTTTAATTTTCCCAAGGTTTCCAGTTTACAATACATTTGTTCCATCGATCGTCTTTCAGTCTGATATTATGACCGGCAAATTTCCATTTTAATATTGCTAACTCTCCTCTGACATCCCTTACTTTTGTTTTATTTCTTATCCATTCATTCGTTTTTCTATCGGTTAGCTTTACATGTAACATTTGTCTTTCCATTGAACTTTGGGCTTTTGTTACCTTATCCATGTTTGATAAGTACAGGAAGGATGCATTGGTTATTATATACTTTCGTTTTGAAGTACTGAGGATATTTTTTATTTCTTAATATGTAGCTTAATTTACCGAATGCTGGCCAGGCCAATCTTACTCGTCTATTGATTTCAGCTGTTTGGTTTTCTTTTTCAGTTTAATAATCCCAGGTATATATATATATATATATATATATTCCTCTACTTGTTCTATTTTATTTTTCTTCTTTATCTTCATGTGTGTTTATGACTTCAGTTTTAGTGTAATTCATACTCAAGCCTATATTTTTAGCTGCCGTATCCAGTTCTTCCAGCATTTTTATCAGTTCTTGTTTCTTGTCTGTTATTAAGGCGATATCATCAGCATATCTTAGGTGGTTCAAGAATAAAATTGTCCGTTTACTGTGATGCCTATTTCTTCCCAATCTAAGGTTTTAAAAACATGTTCTAGGCCCTGGTTAAATAATTTACGGGATATTGTGTCACCAGACTGACGCCTCTTCCTATGAGGATTGGCTTGGTTCCTTCGTGGATTTTGATTGATGTTGTTGCTTCGCTATAATTATATATTGGCTCTTAAGTCTGTATATCTGTGATCTACTCGGCTACTAATTAAAGATGCTTTTACTGCCCAGTGCTCAATGATATCGAAAGCTTTTCGACGTCTATAAACGCGATATATAGTGGAATGTCATATTCGTTGGCTCGTTCTAATAGTATTTTCATGGTTAATAAGTGGTCAACTGTACTGAAACCTTTTCTGAAGCCTGCTTGGTTCTTTTGATTAATATCCGTCAAATTTTGTTGCTAGTCTATCTGTTAATATTTTCTTGAGAAGCTTATAAATTACACTGAGGAGTGTTATAGGTCGATAGTTTTTTAGGTCTGCTCTATCGCCTTTTTTGTGTAGAATAATGGTTATGGATTCTTTCCAGTTGTTTGGGATTATTTATCCTTTTAGTATTTTATTCAGGAGAATATGGAGGGTATTAACTACAGCTTTACCACCATACTTGAACATTTCTGCCGTTACTCCGTCTTTTCCAGGTACCTAATTTGTTATTTTTAATTTTTTTTTTAAATAAAATATATTAAACTTAATATTTATATCAAAATGTTTTTCACACTAGTGCGGCAAAGTAGAATTTTTTGCACTAAAAACAGTGTGTAAAATCACATTTTCCACACGCTTGTAGAAAAAAATTATTTTTTCAATTAAGAAGTAATCTATTTATTTAATCAAACCTTCTTATCCGGGGTCCTTATAATATAAAAACATTGCAATTATTCGCGCAGGCACAAAAAAAATGCAATAACCGCTGAAAAAAATATAGAAAATTTTTTGAATGATGTCGACGTTGCTTTAAAAGAAGCTTTCGGAACTTCACAAAACTCTGATCAAGTTTTTTGCAATTTCTTCGAAATTTTGGGGGTGTACGGACAAAACAAACCTCGTGTTTGGATTCGCTGCATCGAGCTGTAGAGATTCCTTTTTTGTGTTTTAATTGCCGAAGTTATTATTGTTTAATTTTTTCCTCTGTGCGCTTTTGTCCACAGGCGATTTCTTCCTTGAGTGCTTTTCTGATAAAGCAAGTCAGTACAGGCAGTACTTGTAGTAGCTATCCACCCTTATACTTCATATATTTTTTCGGGTTCTGGGGAAGGCATAATTACTAAGGTCACTCATCGTCAAGCAAGCTTCACAGGTAGCGAAGCATAACTCTAATTTTCCATTTTTTGGTTATAATTTTTGACATGTTTTCCTCGGTTTCGCATTGGCGGCTCGTTGTTATTTTAAAAATGTGGTTTTAACACCGTCTAAAGATCTATTTAATAATGATAGAGTTTCAAGATAGTTTGCAGCATAACTTTTTAGTTCTAATTACATAAATATATATAGTTTAGGTACTTTCATACTGTGTTAAACAACATGTAATTGAATATAAAACAGAACCGCCAATGCGAAACCGAGGAAAACATGTCAAAAATAATAACCAAAAAATAGAAAGGCTGACGTTAGCTTCGCTTCCTATAAAGCTTGCCTTTACGATGAGTGTCCTTAGTAATTACTCCCCTTACCCCCCCGTAAAACCGCTAATAAAATCATTAATAGGGTGTTTGACAGTAGTAAAAAATAAATATATATTTATTTTTAGATATCTTGTTAGGTCTTGGGAATGCTAAAAACAAACTTTTGTTTAATTTTTTATCAAATTCATAGTTCTTTTAATTAAATAAATTCATTGAATTAAAACAATTGGCCACATGATTCTAAACAGACGGTCTACCAATCAGCTGCGAGTGACGTCACAAAACAATAAACGCCTTGAACGAACCTATTTTCTGTGTTATTTTCTTATGGATGGCTTGCTTTAGTTTAAAGTGCGAATTATCGTCCTCAATTAGATATTATTTTGTGTTTTGCTTATAAAAAACATTTTCAATGGAAAACGGATTCTCCAAAGCCGATAGCTCCAACTAGCCAATGCTGAATTCCTTTATGGTGGCAGGCTTCTTTGCTAACAACAGTGATTTTTGTTCTGCGGCATTTAGAAACTTTAAAATGGTGATGTAAGTATTCGATATGTTGTTTTGTATATAACTGATAGTTTTTTAAAGATATTCTTCGCTTACTTTTACTCATTTGGATTTTGAGGTTAGGTTATATGTTTTGCTTTTTTGTTTAATATGCCACAATAGATTCAATTAAATACCCAAATAACAAAATTTTCTAAATACATTAGATACTCATTAAATGGTACTTCACTCGGTACTCCATATATTTTTCGATATCATTGGGCAAGTGTAATAATAACTTAATTCACAGAAAAAAAAACAAAAATAAAAATTATGTAATAAACCGAGGGAGTGACAGGTAGGCAAAAAGTATACAACGACCAGCAATACTTGATGTACTGCATAATCCTGCGTAGGTACTGCCTAGTCCTGCATATGCACTGCCTAGTCTTGCATATGCACTGCTCAGTTCTACATTTAGCCTGCATGTGCACTGCCTAATCCTGCATTTAGAGGTACGCCCTAGTCCTGCCTAAGAACTGCCTAGCACCGCCTAAAAATTTCTACACCTTCCTGCCTATTATTATAGTTGTTCACCCCTTGTTATAAACATAACCTAAAAAATTTCATCGTCATTTACGAAATATTTATATATGTTATTATTATAGACAACGTGAGAAAAATTAGTAGAAACAAGTTATACTCACAACAAAGTGATCTTCACAAATGTAAAGTGAAGATGTATTTGATAAGGCCCTTGGGTCTCTTTCTTCTAGCCACTTTTTCCGTTCTTTTACGGCTGTAGAGACATGAATAAATAGTTTTTCAGGTGTTTTTATGCTAGTTTTCGAACACTGAAGCACTACACACCACTTATAGGACAATTTGTAACATAAAAAACAGTAAAAATACAGATCAAAAACAAATAAACACAATGCCGTGTATCTGTCCGCGAGTTTACTGCGCTGTGACGTCATTGCAACGCCATGCTAGAAATGAGCGTATTAGCGGCAAATTCAAATCGGAAATTAGAAAACTTGATTTTAAATGTAGTCATGATAAAATATACTATTTTAATAATTTTGCATAGCAAATTAAATCTAATGTATCATTCTAAACTCTTTTCTAAAATTTGTCAAATACCCTATTGCGAATAAAAAAAGTAATCTATTAATATATGTGTCAAATTTCTTAAAATTACTTGGTTTATTTGTATTATTCCTTTCGATGTTTTCGCCAAGAAATTTGTCTTAAGTAGATATCGTTTGATCCTTGCAATCCTTTTAAGCCAATTCGCCGTCAAAAAGCATGATCCTTTTATCCGAAATTGTCCAAAACTGCGGGGTAAATCCGCCATATTTTAGTCCCAATGGGGGAGCACAGCATATACGTACGAATTACCTATCTATCTAGTGTTCTTCGATCCATTTTCGGACATAGGCCTCCCCCAATATCTTCAATTCTTCTTTGTCTATCGCCGTGTTCATCCATCTAGCTCCTGCATGTCTCTTCAAATCGTCCGCGCATCTCATTTGGGGTCTTCCCCTACTTCTTTTATTTCCCAGGGTCTCCAGTTTACAATACACTTGTTCCATTGATCGTCTTTCTGTCCGATATTATGACCGGCAAATTTCCATTTTAATTTTTCTACTTCTCCTCTGACATCTCTTACTTTTGTTTTATTTCTTATCCATTCATTCCTTTTTCTATATGTTTGCTTTACATGTAACATTTGTCTTTCCATTGATCTTTGGGCTCTTGTTACCTTTTCCATGTTTGATTTTGTAAGTGTCCAGGTCTGGGATCCATAGGTAAGTACAGGAAGGATACATTGGTTAACTACTTTCGTTTTGAGGTACTGAAAATATTTTTTATTTTTTAATATATGGCTTAATTGCTGAATGCTGCCCAGGCCAATCTTACTCGTCTCTTCATTTCAGCCGTTTGGTTTTTCTTTTTTAGTTTAATAATTTGCATTTTCTCTTGGTTTATTCGTATCGTGATATCCTCATCTGTGTTTGTTATCACTTTAGTTTTAGTGCAGTTTATACTCAAGATTATATTTTTAGCTAGTGTATCCTGTTCCTCCAGCATTTTTATCAGTTCTTCTTTTTTTATCAATTTTTAAGGCAATATCATCAGCATGTCATGGTGGTTCAAGTATTGTCCGGTTACTTTGATGCCTATTTCTTCCCAATCTAAGGTTTTAAAAGCACCTTCTAGGGCCTGCCTGATTAAATAGTTTAGAGGATATTGTGTCACCCTGTCTCACACCTTTCTTATGGGGATTGGGTTGGTTCCTTCGTGGATTTTGATTGATCTAGTCGGCTATTAATTAAATATGATTTTACTGCCCAGTGCTAAATGCTATCGAAAGCTTTGTCAAAAATTCTTTCATTTAAAAATTTGAGTTAGAGAAATTTTTTTACATGAAATGTTTTTGTTACGACGTTTTTTTTTTCTAATAATAATTTTTCTTACATTAGTTTGTGGTACGTATATGGATTCCCTAACGTGGCATTGCACGTCTCTTTAAGGATACATTTTAATCCGGCACAGATCAGAATAAGGCGGGGAGCGAACACTTTATTTCGACAGTGCTCTTCAGTAAAAACCTAAAAAAGTGGATCAGCTCGATTTGATTGAATTCAAACGTTCCAATATGTCGTGGTCTTGATGGCTTTAGAAATTGAAAAAGAAAATTAAACTGACAAAATGATGATTGAATGAAATGCAGTTTTAAAAGTATAAAAGTAAGACAAATATTACCTATAGGTTTACCGTTTATAATCTTCACCGACTCTAGGGGTGGATGAGCAATCTTTGATAAATATTAATTAGATACGTCAAAATCAGATGTATTTTGTTTTTTTTTACCTGAGCCTTGTTTTAATTTTATTGTTGGTTTTTTTTTTGATCAATTGCTAAACTTGCGAAGCACATTTTTGGAAATACAGATATTGACTAGGATGATAAAGAGCTGTGGAGTTAATTTTGTTTAAGTCATGTCAGAATTGAAGGTTACGCAGGGCTATCAAAACGGACGGGCCACGATCCTCCACTTTGTTGACGTCACATCCGGGGCTGATTTTTTTTTGATGGTCACGTTACGACACAGCTGATTGTCTTTAAATTATTGAAGTTGGAATGACGGTTCATGAATATTTGATTTTTTTTTAAATAAAGTCGTTTTTGAGATTTTTTTTACAATATTCTTTTAGAACACTTTTTTTTAAATCTATAGTAATCCTTAATTTTTCAGAGTCGCTTCATTAGCTCACACAAAAATTAAGTTTAAAGCAGAAGTGAATGTGACAATCACAGATGACATGTCAAATATAACAGTTGGCATGTGGTACATAGCGGGTAATTTAAATTCAAAATAAGGAATGCTAAATCTTAAAGATTTTAACCTATTAATCATGTTGCTTCCTTACAAAATTTTGGTGGAACATCGGGATGGTGTCTGAGAATATTTCACTGATTTTGCGGAAATCTGTAGTGCCATTTTAAAAATATCATAAAAGACGTCTGACCTCCCATCAGACCCAATGTAAAATTCAGCCCCCGGAGAACAGCTGATTTTTTCAGGGTCGTGGCCTCTATTTTTGTGTTGGTCTGGGGTTACGTTGAAAATGTTATTCCCATGCATATAACTTGAAAAAAGTGTGGTTAGAAACTTACCTTCATTTAATTTTATAATTTTTATTTTTGGTGGTCATCCTAGTCAACAAAAGAAAATATCAGATGAAGAACGTATTATGTCATATGTCAAAAAAAAAACAAAATTTAATTACTTTACAACCACGACTTGGAATTGGAAACAGAAGATAAGATCAATGTTGAATGTCTGCCACCAATCATATTGCAGAAAGTTGAACTAGTCATGGGGATAAAATATCTGATATTAATAGGTTTGATTCTTGCGCAGTTTAGCTAAAACTGCGGTCTCCCGTTTTACCCCCGTATCCCATTTTGCTCTCCTTTCACCTATACGGGTCAATAATCTATGGTGTAGATACTAAGGTATTATATGTTTTTTTGTGCACGGGAGTATAATATAGCACCGCAATAACAAAATAGCAGTTTAGTGCCCGCCACATCCGCTCAAAGTAATAAGAGTGGGTTACACGTCGGCCACTAATACCATAAATAACCCCCAAAGTGATTCAACAATATTGGATATCGGTGCAACGGCGACGGACGGCCGGCGGCGGGCGCAGCAGCCATAGACTGCACAACATGCACGCATGTATTATTTGATTTTGTAGAACAATAGGGTGTTTGACAGTAGTAAAAAATAAATATATATTTATTTTTAGATATCTCTTTAGGTCTTGGGAATGCTAAAAACAAACTTTTTTCTTCCTCAAATTCATAGTTTTTTTAATTAAATAAATTCATTGAATTCAAACAATTAGCCACGTGATTCAAAACAGGCGGTCTACCAATCAGCTGCGAGTGACGTCACAAAACAGTAAACGCCTCGAACGAACCTATTTTCTGTGTTATTTTCTTATGGATGGTAATGTTAGCTTTGGTTTAAAGTGCGAATTATCGTCCTAAATTAGATTTTATTTTGTGTTTTGCTTATAAAAAATATTTTCAATGGAAAACGGATTCTCCAAAGCCGATAGCTTCAACTTGCCAATGCTGAACTTTATGGTGGCAGGCTTCTTTGCCAACAACAGTGATTTTTGTTCTGCGGAATTTAGAAACTTTAAAATGTTGATGTAAGTATTTGATGAGTTGTTTTGTATATAACTGAAAGTTTTTTTATGATATTCTTCGCCTACTTTTACTCATTTAGATTTTGAGGTTTTATGTTTTGCTTTTTTGTTTAATATGCCAGTTACAATAGATTCAATTAAATACCCAATCATTATTATTTTAAGCATTAAGAAACAATCAAAATTTGCAGGACAGGGAGGCAAAAAATATACAACGACCAGCAATACTTGAAGTACTGCATAGGTTACACTCCATAGTTCTGCGTAGGTACTGCCTAGTCCTGCCTATGCACTGCCTAGTCTTGCATAGGCACTGGTCAGTCCTACATTTAGCCTACATGTGCCCTAGTTGCCTAATAACTGCCTAGCACCGCCTAAAAATTTGTACACCTTTCTGCCGATTATAGTTGTTTACCCCTTGTAATAAACATTTCAATCGTCATTTACGAAATAGTTATATATATTATAGACAACGTGAGAAAAATTAATAGAAACAATTTAGTTATACTCACATCAAAGTGATCTTCACAAATGTAAAGTGAAGATGTATTAGATAAGGCCCTTGGGTATCTTCGAGCAAATTCTAGCCACTTTTTCCGTTCTTTTCCTGCTGTAGGCACATGAATAAATAGTTTTTCAGGTGTTGTTATGCTAGTATTCGAACACTGAGGCAGTACACACCACTTAAAGGACATTTTTTTACATAAAAAACAGTAAAAACACAGACCAAAAACAAATGAACACTTGAATGCGGTGTATCTGTCCGCGAGTTTACTGCGCTTTGTCGCCATTGCAACGCCATGCTAGAAATGAGCGTTTTAGCGGCAAATTCAAATCGGAAATTAGAAAACTTGATATTAAATGAAGTCATGATAAAATATACTATTTTAATAATTTTGCGTAACACTTTTCTAAAATTTGTCAAATACCTTATTGGAATAGACAAGAAACCAAAATCAAAATGTTTGATAATATCCGTTTTTTTATTTTTCATTGCTTCCTATTTTTCGATGAATCTCACTCCTGAAGTGCACCCCGACATAAATTGTAATTTTCGATCATACTCATTTGCATTTCTTTTTAATGCACAGCTAATTTTTTATTGCTCTCTAACTCATAGCGCTGATGGAAGAAAGTCTTTGTCATATTGTTACAAATTGGCTGTTTTAGATTGATATGCGCCCGTACCAATACATTGATTTAAAAAGAGAGAGTAAAGTAGTTGGATTATAATCCGTGAGTTTAGTGAATAAAACGAGTAGACTACTTTTTGTTCATTGATGTCATGGGCGTTTAAGGTTATTGGGCGCCCTTACTAATACATTAATTTAAAAAGAGATAGTAAATAATAGGATAATAATATGAGTTCAGTCAATGAAACGAATAGTTTTTTTTGTGAAAAGAAGCTATGACAGCGCTATTTTGTAGCAGCGCTATTTTGATGCATACTATTTTGTAGCAGCGCTCTTTTGTAAGGCTCTATTTTGATGCGCGCTATATTGTAGCAGCGCTACTTTGTGGCAGCGCCATTTTGAAGCAGCGCTATTTTATAATGCGCTATTTGATTTTGTAAGCGCTTTTTTGTAGAAGTGCTAGTTGGTAGAGCGCTATTCTGCAGCACACTCTTTTTTTCTTTAGGTTGAGAGAAAGAGCGCTTCGTTCAGCTTTATAAGCTCGAAAGTGCCAACTCGGCCTCTTGTCACCTCACTTTTAGTTTAAGTTATTAGAAGTGTATTTTCTTAGTCTTTTGTTGTTGACAATAAAACCATTATTATTATTATTATTATTATTGACATAATAATATACCTTCATATTTCCGTATATGGTTAAAATACTCACAGATTTGTCACTGGCGCAGCGAATGGAACTCCATTATACAATTAAATAATGCAGCCTCCTGCCGATACATGGACGAATAGTTTTCCTGTTTTAGTGAAAATTGATATCGAAATAGGAATAGGGAATAGATATAGCGCGGGGTGTAGGCAAATCCCATAAATGGTAATGTGTTTTCAACGTTTTCAACTTCGAATTAAAGTCAAACCACGGGATTTATGGCACACGTCGCAAGTGGACTGGTACCCATATACGTCCGATTTAAATATAGGACCAGAGTAATATCAATGATTACACACTAGATATGCAACCGAACAAACTTAATAACAGCAGCGGACAGATGGCTCTGCCTCAGAAAGTATATTCATGTAGTTCCAATGATACATCTGTCCACTATTGTTATTAAGTTTATTGGGTTGCATATCTAGAAGTCGCGGGTAGGGGACAATTCTCCGCGGCCGATTCGCCGCTGCCGTAATCGCCGCGGCCGATTCGCCGCGGGACAATTCGCTACCGGCTAATAAAAAAAATGTTGAATTGTATTATACTAACCACCATATAACTAGTTGATAAAGTTTGAAAAAGTTATGATCAAACAAATAAACAAATATATTATATGAAGTCAAGCTAAATAAAACTGTTTAAACAATTGCCAATGGTAATATCATAAAAAAAAATCTCGCGGCGAATTGTACCCGCGGCGAATTGACCGGCGGCAAATTGTCCCGCGGCGAATCGGCCGCGGCAAATCGGCCGCGGCAAATCGGCTGCGGCGAATCGGCCGCGGCGAATTGTCCCATTCCCAGAAGTCGCATATCTAGAAGCAGGGCTATCAAAACGGACGGGCCACGATCCTCCACTTTGTTGACGTCACATCGGGAGGTGATTTTTTTTTGATGGTCACGTCACGACACAGCTGATTGTCTTTAAAATAATGAAGTTGGAATGACGGTTCATGAATATTTGAATTTTTAAAAAATAAAGCCGGTTTTGAGGTTATGTTTACTATATTCTTGCAGAACAAAATTTTCTAAATGTATAGTAATCTTTAATTTTTAAGGGCCGCTTTATTAGCTCACACAAAAATTAAATTTAAAACAGAAGCGAATGTGTTCGTTTCGTGCTTGGTAAGTAATCGGATTACCATCTATTTGTTTTTATTCGGCATTCCGCACACTATACAGTTATTTACATGTGTTTACAAAAATTACATCAAAAAATGATTTTTTTGTAGTGTAATTTTGTTTTAAAAATATTAACGGTGGTCTTTTTGAATTCTAAATTAACTTTATTGTAAAAAATCTTTAAAAAATCGAAAAAATTTTACAATATAAACAAATAAACAGATGCCATGACAAACACAGATGACAAAGTCAAATACATGTCAAATTTAACAGTTGGCATGCGGTACATGGCGGGTAATTTGAATTTAAAATAAGATATGCTAAATTTGGAAGATTTTAACCTTTTAATCATGTTGCATCCTTACAAAAGTTTGGTGGAATATCAAGATGGTGTCTGAGAATATTTCACTGAAATTTCGCGGAAATCTGTAGTGCCATTTTAAAAATATCAGAAAAAAACCTCTGACTTCTTATAAGACCCAATGTAAAAGTCAGCCCCCCAAGAACAGCTGATTTTTTTAGGGTCGTGGCCTGTATTTTTTTCTTGGCCTTGCTAAAAGTTGTGTAATCATTGGTAATACCGTTTTCGATTAACACTGCTCTTGGCCGCTCAGAAATCGTTCTCTCTGTGGCAGCAACTGCAAACTGGTCACTGATTGATCCAAATCTTAAATGAGGCACTCCCAACGGGATCTCTCGTCGAACGCGCTTTTACCACAAACCTTCAGTTTACACTTGAAAACGATACTTACTAACCGAAACGTCGTGTTTAAAATAAATAAAGACAATGAAAGTCCGAAATTTTGTTCCTAGATTACATCTTATCTTAGTTTTTCTCTCTCATTTACTATTTTGCATTTTAGGGGACATATTAAAGATATATTCCCGTCTTTAGCTGATAAGTACATGTTTATTGCTCTAGTATGGCATTGTTTTCATTCAGATAAACCCGGTGTCAATTCGGAGCGGTTTTCGCGGCCCTTTTACATTATTAATGCTATGGTTAGTTTTGGTTAGGTTAATTCTTCAAACCATTGTTTATTGAAATCGGCCAGTTATCATGTTGGACAGCGCTGTAATAGCGGAAATAAAGTGGACGTAAGCGGACACATTTGATGTTCCTTTATCCGTAACTAGTGAAGTAGGGTTTCCCAAAATCCACCAAATTCCAGAATTAAAAAAAAAAAAAGGAAGGAAAGATATATGTGACAATTATAGAGGTATATCTGTAACTAGTACGCTAAGCAGAATATATGGCAAAATAATAAGAAATAAAGTGGAGAGCGAATATAAAGATATGGAGGCAGAAGAACAAGCTGGTTTCAGGGCGGGTAGATCGACTTCAGATCATCTCTTTTGTATAACCGAAGTTATTGAAAAGAAAATGGCATACGGACAAGAGCTCCATCTGCTTTACGTAGATTTGCAGAAGGCATATGATAGTATACCACTAAATCTACTTTGGAAAGCGTTGGAAAAGACAAACATAAGCGTGCAACTAATTAAGGCCATCAAAGAGTTATACCGCAATAGTAAGGCAAAAGTTAAAATAAAAGGAAAACTAACCAAAGGCTTTCAAGTAAATAAAGGTCTTAAACAAGGTTGCTGTATCTCGCCTACGCTCTTCAAGATATATTTGGAACAGGTCCTTAAAGTCTGGAAGAGAAAATGCCAAAACATGGGAATTCCGTTGAATGAAACCACCTTGTATACTTTATGTTTCGCCGATGATCAGATAGTGGTGGCTCAGGATTATGACGACCTCGAATATATGACACGAAAACTAATAGAAGAGTACAATAAGTGGGGACTAGAGGTTAATATCAATAAGACAGAGTATATGTGTATTGGTGGAACGAAACAGGATCTAATCTTAAATACTGGGCAGCGAATTCAGTCCTGTGATGAGTATAAATACTTGGGTCTAAAAATTACAGCTGACGGAACCCTAGACAAAGCTATAAAAGATAGAAACGTACAAGGAAGAAAAGCAAACACTTTATTAAATGGAATAATTTGGGACCAAAGTATATCAAAACATAACAAAAAGCTTATATATAACACCATTGTAAAAAGTATTATTACATACGGCTCAGAAGTATGGCCAATCAAAGATAGAACAGAAAAAATGCTTTCCGCTACGGAGATGGACTATTGGAGAAGAGCAGCAGGGAAATCAAAAAGAGAAAGAGTTACCAATCAAAGAATAAGAGAAATTATGACAGTGGGTGAACGTACTCTAGTGGATGATATAAGAACAAAACAACTGGTGTGGTACGGACATGTACAAAGAATGGATGATGGAAGACTGCCTAAACAAATATTACAATGGAAACCAACTGGCCGAAGAAAACGAGGAAGACCAAGGAGAAGCTGGAGAGAAGGAATAGATAGTAAAATAAGAATAAGAGGCCTAGATGATGAATTATGGGCAAACAGAAACGAGTGGAGATTGGGTATCGGAAGACGTAGAACGTTGTGAAACCGATAAATATATATATATAAATAATAATGGCTAGAGGTCAGAAGCGGCTTGTGTAGCTGTCTATGTGTTCCAAGATTTTTAGCATATTTTATTTTTGAAGTGTAAACTTCTTTAGACGCGTTTAGCAGTTTTTGTGGGTAGTGAATTGAACTGAGCAGTCAGGCTCGGCTATGTAACGCTCATTCGGGTGAAGTCGGCTCGAGTCGACTAACTGTGAGATGAACATTCAGCGAGCGATATGATAATGCAGATGAAGGCCAGTATTATTAATTTCGCCTTGTTGAAGTTTACACTTCTGCCGTGTGGTCTTAAGCACACACAATTTTTTATTTTAATAGAGATATTTTTATTTTAAGTTATCTTAATTCTCTTAATCAACGATATCCACAAAATAATTTGAACCGTAGTAAAGGAAAGTAACTTTTCAGTGTTATTTAGTGTGCCAAGGTTAACAAAAAATGCAGGCTATGACCCTGAAAATATCAGCTGTTCTTAGGGGGCTGACTTTTAGGTCTTATGGGAAGTCAGACGTTTTTTTATGATATTTTCAAAATGGCACTACAGATTTCTGCGAAATTTCATTGAAATATTCTCAGACACCATCCCGATATTCCACCACACTTTTGTAAGGACGCAAGATGATAAAATGTTAAAATCTTCAAGATTTAGCATTGCTTATTTTGTAGATCTGTAGAAATAAAATGTCGGACTTCCATTGTCTTTATTTATTTTAAAACACGACGTTTCGGTTAGTAAGTATCTCTAACCGTTATCAGTGTAAACTAAACAATCTTGTCTCTAGGCTACTACTTATACTACTTGGTGTGCAGTCAGGTGTGACGGCCCGCCCCCTTTTTTAATCCTAAGACGTCTGTTTTCCTTAAGGAGTGGTTTCCATATGTTTGGTATGTCCGTGCTTGGTTGACTGAAAACTTCTTTATTCTGCATTATAAACGTAGCTTCAATAAACTTTCGTTTTCGCCAATGCGACTCCTTATGTAAAACTTTAGCTTCTGACCACTGAATCCTGTGATCATTTGTCCATGCATAATCTGCTAAACCGGATTTTTCAATATCCCCTAATTGGGTACTTTTTAGATGTTCATTTACTCTAACCTGAAGAGGGCGTTTCGTTTCACCTACATATGATTTACCACACACACGGGATTTGGAAATACATTCCTTATTATTTGAGGGATTGTCTGGTTTTGTTTTAGTTACAAAACTTCTTATCGTATTTCCCGAAGAAAATACTGTTTTTATATTATAGTGTTTAGCTATTCGACTTATGTTTTCTGAAATCCCCATTCTGTTGTAAGTCCTTTTTAATGTTGTTAATTTCTGTGGTTAATTCTTCATTATTACTACAAATATTTACGACTCTTAAATACAAACTTCTTATAACTCCTTGTTTTGTAGCAACAGAATGATTAGACTTAAAATTTAGGTACTGTCCCGTGTGTGTAGGTTTCCTATATACAGTGGTTTGAATGTTTCTGTCTAATCGTTTGACAAGAACATCCAAAAAAGGTAAGGCCGAATCTTTTTCAGTTTCCATGGTGCACTTGATTGTTGGTCGAATACCGTTTAAATGGTGTAGAAAATTCTGTAGTTCTTCATCATTTTCCGGCCATATAATAAATGTGTCATCCATGTATCGTAGCCATAGTTTTGGTTTGACTCTTGCTGTGTTGATCGCATGGTCCTCGAACCACTCCATGTTGATGTTTGCTACCACTGGCGAAAGAGATGAACCCATTGGGAGTCCATCATTTTGCGCGTAAAACTTATCTTTCACTTGAAAGTAAGAGTTACGGAGACAGAGCTCCAAAAGATCCGTCACCCCCTCCACCGATAGCGTTGTTCTCTCGTGAAGTGTATCATCAGTTTGTAATTTGTTTTTGATGATACTGAGTGACTCATTTATTGGCACGTTGGTGTAGAGACTTTCTACATCAAAACTTACAAATCTATCGCCGGGATCTAATTCGATACCTTTTAAAACCTCGACAAAATGTTCCGAGTTTTTTACAAAAGATTCGGACTTACCCTGTAGTGGTTGAATTATGTCCAACAAAAACCTCGACAAAGAGCTGGTCGGTGAGTCCCTAGAGCTGGTAATTTGTCGCAGTGGTTGTGGTTGGTTCTTATGGATCTTTAGTAATCCATAAAAATGTGTTGCCTTACTGTGGTGTGGAGTCATGCGGGATCTAACAGCGACCGGGATATTATCAGCATACGTCTTCAAAGTCCTGCAGATGCATCCTTCTATGGTGGTGGTTGGATCTTTGGGTAGTTGCTTGTAGTCTCCTTTCTCCAGAACTTCTTGGATCATTTTGTCGTAAGTCTCGACATCCATGATCACCGTTGCGTTTCCTTTGTCGGCCGGTAGAATCTTGATTGATTTGTCGGACTGCAGGTTCTTGATTGCCCGTTGTTCTTGACTGGTGATGTTTGTCTTTTGTTGCTTGTTTCTGTCCAACGTTGTTCTTACTATATGGCGAAACTCATCAGCTTCGGGTTGAGGTAGACTTACGGTCTCTATTGCCGCAATAATTTCCAGTGTCGGTGTCTGTGCCGGTGCAATAGCGAACTTAAGTCCCTTACTGAGTACCAATTCTTCGTTGGTGCTCAGAGTCCTTTTGGAGATGTTCACTATAGTGCTTGGTGTTGTTGAGTCGGTTCTATCTTGAGTACGTGTCTGTAGTTTCTTAAGTTTCTCTCGGTGAGTTGATCTTATCTTCTGTCTTTCTCTGTTGCACGTACTGTCAATTTTACTCAGTATCGATTCGTAGCCTTCCTCCCATGTGTGTCGTCTAATTTCGTTAAAACGCTCCTCCATGTCGGTGTTGAAGTTGGCTTTTCTCCATCGATGGTAACTGATTTGGGATCGAATTAGTGCTTGGCTGGTCCTCTCTAAGAGGGCGTTTCGTTTCACCTACATATGATTTACCACACTTCAGGTTAGAGTAAATGAACATCTAAAAAGTACCCAATTAGGGGATATTGAAAAATCCGGTTTAGCAGATCATGCATGGACAAATGATCACAGAATTCAGTGGTCAGAAGCTAAAGTTTTACATAAGGAGTCGCATTGGCGAAAACGAAAGTTTATTGAAGCTGCGTTTATGATGCAGAATAAAGAAGTTTTCAGTCAACCAAGCACGGACATACCAAACATATGGAAACCACTCCTTAAGGAAAACAGGCGCCTTAGGATTAAAAAAGGGGGCGGGCCGTCACACCTGCCTGCACACCAAGTAGTATAAGTAGTAGCCTAGAGACTAGATTGTTTAGTTTACACTTGATAACGGTTAGAGATACTTACTAACCGAAACGTCGTGTTTTAAAATAAATAGACAATGGAAGTCCGACATTTTATTTCTACACAATCATTGTCTACGAGTTTCCAACAAATTTGTCATCTGTGTTGCTCACATTCGCAGAAGCTTTAAATTTAATTTTAATGTGAGCCAACGAATCAGCTCTGAAAAATTTAGGATTACTATACATTTATAAAAAATTGTTCTGCAAGAATATAGTAAAAATAATCTCAAAATCGCCTTTATTTTAAACAAAAATTATCAAATAATATTCATGAATCGTCATTCCAACTTCAATATTTTAAAGACAATCAGCTGTGTCGAGACGTGACCATCAAAAAAAAGTGAAGGATCGTGGCCAAGGTCTTTATACTTTTATACAGGTTGCCTACAGAATTTAACCAGTCATGCGTATTTAACTGGACAACTGTAGCTGTTACATACAGTTCATATCATTATTTTTGAGACAACTTTTTTTCGATGGCCTATTCTATATGTTATGATAAACAGCTGATAACTGTGAAAAAGTTATCTCAAAAATTATGATATAGAGTTTAAAACAAATGGTTTAAGGCAACCAGTCACGTAGATTTTTTAATCAGGATGGCTTGGCTTGGCTTGGCTCTTGGCCCGTCCGTCTTGATAGCTCTGATATAACTTTGTTCAAAACCAGAGAACAAAACTGGTCTTAACCAAAGAAAGTTATTGGTTAACTGCGCAAAATAACGATAACAATAAAGAAAAGTCTTATTTAACGAACTTTCAAACAAAGAAGTAAGGGACTTTTGTTAAATGTTAAATAATATATTTTTAGCGTCCACATAATATGTCAAACCAAAGTCTGAAGGGAAGAAATGCTAAATGAGGAAATTTATTTGTGTTTAATGCTATTAGGGTAGGCTTTCACAACACGGCCCATGATTTGTTTACCGTCGTAAGAATCAATTTAATTTAATTTTACATTTAGACCCATACAAAAAATTTAGAGCATAAAGGAAACTGGGGAATTAACGGTCAAGGAGGCAATGCTTTAGTCTAATTGAAACAGTGAATAATTAGAGCAATCACATTCTTTTACAGAGTATCTAAAAAATGTGGAATCACACGTCGATTTTGGATTAAAAAAGCGAGTTATAAAAACAAAATCATGTCATTTTTTCGATAATGTTGGGTAAATGTTAGAGGTCGATGTTAAAATACGGGTAGCAAAAATTATTAGTTTACCATCAGAGTTTACATTTAATGTATTTATCTTTAAAAAAAGCTCCCAATAAAATAAATTCGTATTCTACACTGTGTTATTGGCTTACAGAAGCAAAAAATTAAAGTATTTTCTTTAAAAAAAGTGAAATTTGTTACCACATGTTTCCATGGTGATACGTGTAAATATTTTTTTGGAGATATTTGTAGATACTCCTATTGCATTGCATGTAAGCTTTTTTCTCGGATATGTTTTAGCAAGGCTATCAAAACAGACGGGCTACGATCCTCTACTTTGCTGGACGTCAAATCGGGGGCTGATTTTTTTTGATGGTCACGTTATGACACAGCTGATTGTCTTTAAAATATTGAAGTTGGAATGACGGTTCATGAATATTTGATTTTTTTTTTAAATAAAGCGGGTTTTGAGATTGTTTTTACTATATATACTTAATTTTTCAGAGCCGCTTCAATAGCAAGCTCACACAAAAGTTAAATTCAAAGCAGAAGCGAATGTGTTCGTTTCTGCGTGGAAAGTAATCGGATTACCTATATCTATTTGTGTATATTCGGCCCTTGGCAGACTTTTAAAACTTAATACAGTTATTTACATGTGTTTACAAAAATTACAACATGTAGTGTAATTTTGTTTTAAAAAGATAAACGCTGGTATTTTTGAATTCTAAATGAATTTTATTGTAAAAAATCATTAAAAAAAGTTTTACAATACAAACAAATAAAGAAATGCAATGACAAACACAGAGGACAAAGTCAAATACATGTCAAATATAACAGTTGGCATGCGGTACATGGCGGGTAATTTGAATTCAAAATAAAGAATGCTAAATCTTGAAGATTTTAACCTTTTAATTATCTTGCATCTTTACAAAAGTTTGGTGGAATATCGGGATGGTGTCTAAGAATATTTTACTGAAATTTCACGGAAATCGGTAGTGCTATTTTGAAAATATCATAAAAAAACGTCTGACCTCTCCTAAGACCCAATGTAAAATTCTGCTCCCCAACAACAGCTGATTTCTTCAGGGTCGTGGCCTGTATTTTTTTGTTGGCCTTGGTTTAAGATGTCCTGTGCTATCCGGGAATAAGTTTCTATTAATTAAAGGCAAATTGTGGGGATAGTAATTAATTTTGTACGACAAATTAATCAGAAATCCATAAAAGATAGAGAGATTGATCAGCCGTTAGACGAAAACAATAGGACTCATTTTAATTAGCGTGTCCCTCCCGATCAATGGGCGCCAATTAAGCGCTCTACGTTTAACATTTAAAACCCCCTTAATGAATCTCATTTTAATGGTGTCATTGAGAACTAAATTTCAAAATAGAATAAATATAGAGTGATGTTAAAAACATATTAGAAAGGAAACCAAAGCAATTAACCAGGCATATTTAATGCCTGGATATTTTACAAGCTTTAAGATAAGATATTATGGACTTATTGCAATAAAGCCAGGCACTAATTACGCCAGACACTATTCTGACAGTTAGCATTATAAGAACAGCTGTCTTCTTTCAACATTAGGCATTTCTGTATTATAAGAGCCGGAATTAATAGTGCCGCCATTATTAATGAAAAATAGACGACTTGATATTTAAATTCGACAATAATTCAATGGAAAACTGTCAGAATAGTGCCCGGCACTATTATTGTGTGACTTTATTTAAGTCCCCTTTTTTATTAATTTTCTTAGAAAAGTTATCTAAAAAATATTAGTATCCAGACATCTCAAACATATCTTTCATATCTTTCCAGATACGTAGAATTTATTACTGACTGAGTGTGCTCTGCATGCCGCTTTATATATCGTAATTGAACCATCGAGAATGTTTACGAAAGTTTCAGATCATAACATTTCAGATATAACCACATTTTTCAGGAATGCGTATTTCTTCTGATCGCCCAAGTGCACCTTTAATATATGTTCATCTTTCTTTTACTCGTACTAATATAGGAGACAGATATAGCCACAAAGATCTCGATCGAGATTATTCCCGATACCAATCATTTAGGTGATGGAACTGCGCATGTCTGGTACGCCGCACGGACGCCAGCACGGGCCGCTGTTTGCAGCTTGGAAGCACGAGGACCCGTGCGGACACGGTGGTCGTCATTAGAAATGGTTACATTGATTTCCATATGCCTAGCACGCGTGTCGGATTGCAACTCTGCCAGCGAACACCATTAGAAATGCACCTTTATCCATTTTAAAGTACAGTTCTCAACAGTCTACTCCGAATGGCGGGATGACAAGCCAGGAGAAACAAAAACGCTTATTCTGCAAAAGTTTCACTAATTAAACCTGTATCTAATTATCTCGTAGCCTAATTAAATATGTAGTAGTCGCAAAAATTACAAAAACTCATACTACTACAACAAAGGCACTTCAACTACTTCCTTGCATCTCCGTACTCGCCGGGTTTTTCTTACTTTTCTCCATTGATATAGTATGTTACATAACAAGAGAAGAAAATGACAGATTTCACACGAGCATGAATGTTATGAACAAGGCGCTAGCCGAGTGAAACAACACGCGAGTGTAAGAAAGTTACTTTCTTTTGAGTTGTTTACGCTATTTTTCCTACGAACACTGTAGAACTATACTAATGTTTGTAAAAATGGGTCTTTAACTTTGCACAAATCAAATGAAACTGCTTTTCCGCACATGTCTGAAATAGTTATTTTCCTAACAAGTGTGGAAAGTGATACTTTCCCGCACGCGACTGCAGTTGACCCGAACGACGCGGAGCGGAGTTCGGGCAAGCAGTCGAGGGTGGGAAAGACACTTTCCGCATGAGTTAGGAACATTATTTTTTCTTTGACCGATGTTACAATACCACAAATTTACTTTTGAAAAAATATTTTATTTGAACATAAATAAAATACTAATTATTATTATTGGTAATAGTGATATTGAAAACACAATTTGTTGCAGTTTGAAGATTATTCAGAATTGCCGGTGTAGTGGAGTTCGATGGTGGTAATTCTCGCATCTGGTGGCCGCTTGTAGAATCGAAAGTGCGCAAAGATGGCGTCTGGGTCTGCAGGACTCTTCCAGTGGACGTTGACGGCAGCAGTTGCAGGTCACTTACAGTTGACGATGACGGTGCTGGCAACGATTGCAGGTCATAGGTAGATGAAAGAATCTTACTCGAAATGTTCTCTTTCTGTTTCTCGGAATCTTCCAAATACCCCTCAGCGACAGCAGTGGACTTCCAACCACCAAGGCGTTTTATGTTTGTTATGCCTTTACCTGAATCTGCTAGGAATGTTGCTGAAGAACGTCTGAAGCTATGGCCGGTATAACGTTCTGGGTTAGGTAGGCGCAAATATGCAGCGATCTCTGATGGCATCTTTCCAAAAGTGTTCACCCCTACACACTGATTGGAACATTTTCCTTTTTTATAATAAATGAAAAACCGGCGGTGCGGAGTAGTAGGAGGTCTCAAATTTGCGTACTTTCTATACAGCATCAAAAAAGATCCATTATTTATTTCTTCGGATAAAACGAAGGATCTTGAGGAATGATTTTTAGTGTCGGAGATCTTAACAACGATCAGACTTCCTTTATCCTGTATGTCATCCAGAGTGATATTTAAAAGCTCCGCCCTGCGGAGAGCACCAGCCAAAGCAAAAATGGTGCTCACTTTAATCATCAAATAAATCTCATCAGGAGCTAACATAAACCGCGATATATCATCTTTGGTGAAAACTTGCGCCTTCTGTGCTCGAAAACCAACATTTTTTTGTTTAAGAAACGATGTTAGCTTGTGGAATCTGCTTATGTCCAGATTTTGCTTAATTTTAACCAAGCTTTTCACCATGGAATAGCGTGACCATAAGGTATTCGATTTCAAGACCTTGCTCAGGTCTAGGAAGTATGCCAAGAAGACTTCTTCTTTGTAGATTCTCACCCCTTTCTCCTTACACCATGTCACGAAATGATTGTACTGTTTTTCATACCTTTGTCTCGATTTGGCAGGTAGCAGCTCACCATTCACATCTTCAGCACTCCGGAAGTTCATCTTCGGAACAGTCCATTGAAAAATCCATTTTATTCAAAATAAAAGGCAGTTCTGTCACTTCAGAGACGCTCTTTGACTAGCTTTGACGTTTGAGTAACAATAACAAAACTTGGTTGCCATAGCAAACTGGACCAAGCACCTGTCACAGCTTGGCTTGATAGTTGTTGTATGACATGACTATACGGGGGGTATGCAGAAATATTTAAAAAAATTCATTATTCTGTTTTTTTTTAAATTGAATAAAAAACTTGAAATGAGCTATAATTCATCAGATTGCCTATCTGCTAAATTCCCTACACTGTACCAAGTCGATAGTTACGACTTTTGAGGTATAAACCTATAGAATAACTCCAAAATTGGCATAGTTTTACTTTCCCTCACTAGTGCGGGAAAGTGATTTTCCCGCACTAGGGCGGGAAAGTGATGCTTTCAAAACTAAAATGCGTGCGGGAAAGTGGGTATATATGCACGGTCGTAGAAAAAAGTATTTTGCCCCACATGTGCTGAAAAACTTCTGCACGCAGGTGAAATTTAACGTTTTCTAAGGATGCAAATCGTGTGAAATTCTTCATTTTCATATGAAGTCGTAGGCAGTGGCGGCTGGTGACGTTATAAATTGGGGGCCAGAAGTTTAAATTGCATGAAAAAAAAGATAAAAAAAACTTACCGAAACAATTTTATTTTAGTATTTTCCAAACAAGCAGCTACTTGGTGTAGTTTTTAGTTTATTTGTTTATAGATAAAGTTCATTCGCCTTTCTTTTTTATGGCCCCGTGAAGCAATCGCCCCGTGAAGCAACCTCAAAAATCCCACCGAATTTTTAACAGTCTATTAACCTACTGAGTATTTGTCTAATTTTTGTCACATTTTCATTATGTTCGGTAATGTTTTGCCTGTAGGCACTATTTAATTGGCACCTAATATCAGTCTTGCCTAGCATAGAAAATTCTATGTGGTTATTTAAATGAATACCACTTACTTTGAGTCTTTTTACCTTTTCACTGAAGTGCTTGATATCACACAGTCCCTTTGCCACCCACGAAGGATCACTTAGTGGATTGTTCATAACAAGACAAATAAAGCAAAACAACCAGTTTTCAGCATCGTATAACTTTTTATTAAATTTTCTATTATAAGTTTTCTTGCAACACCCCTCGGCATTACTTGCACTAAAATTTTGGTTAAGTTTTAGGTCCGGTCTATGTAGCCCTAAAGATTTTATTTGTAATCAAAGTTCATATGTCAACGTATTTAAATTTGCACAGTTAATTATGTAATCGTCGGTATTTATGTCTATTTTGTAAACAAACGATAACAAAAACAAACAATGACACGCGACCGGCAAGGCTTTTTACTACTGACATACCCCAAATCTAAGCAAACTCATACGTCTTTACTAAGGATAGCACCGGCAACACTAGAAAAGGCAACGAAAGTTTTCGCACGATTAATATGGCCGACCTCAACTAAAACAAACATTCTTCCCGCCCCCGCGCGAGGTCAGCCACCCTAACACCACTGAAAAACGGGTGAAATTGAAACCTTGCCCCGCTCAGCGCAGTCGGCTTGTAATTATTTACTCTAAAAAAGTTCACCCAATTAATTACTTGGTGTTAAACACAGATAACAAAAAGAACTAGACAATCATGTCGTAAGGGAAGACTTAACTTTTTTCAATAAATCAATTAAAAATACTGTTTGTTGTCTAGTTTTGGGAGGGCACTGCCTCGTTTGCCTGCCTGTATTAGCCGCCACTGGTCGTAGGAAAAATATATTAGCAAGCACAAACCGTGGAAAGGAAGTGATTAATATATATTAATAAAAAATTAAATATTTCGTTAATAAATAAAATTTAAAAAATACTAATTTTATGCTGATGACATGTAGTTTGAATATAGACTTCTTATAAAAAACTAAAAATCGTAAATTTATAAAAATTAAAGGTGTAATTGATTTTGTAAGATAGGAGTAAAAGAATTTTTCAAAATATTACTTTTATAAAGAAGTGTTTTTTTTTCTTATTTTTCTTTCTTTAATTTCACTTATTGTTTATGGTTTTAGGTCCTTGCATTATTTGCAATTTGGTATTTGAAAATTATATTGGCAATCGCCCATTGCGATCAGAAATTCAGACGTTGATACTTAACGTTTAATTTAAGTTTTCATACCTTTGACAGTGAGAGAGATCAGTTGGATGGCTTGGTCGAGTTAATACCCTGAGAGTTTCTCGTTCTTGTATTGAGACACCACACACATGCATAGATGGAAGTTTTCCGAAAATTTATGTATGGTCTTCGGTGGCTTAATGTAAAGAGCGTTTGCTTACAGAGCAAGAGATTCCGGGTTCGAGTCCCGGCCGAAGGGAAAAAAAGTCTTATTTTTCCTTCTTTAATTTCACTTATTGTAAGTGGATCTAATGTTATTTAACTTCTTTGAAAGAGACGGACGCGAAAGGATGGGATGGGACGCGCATAAACATTAAAGAAAGCTATCCATCTCAGAATCGCCATTTCCAATATTGGAGATCCCAACCTAAATTGCAATATATACTCTCTATATCCATACATTTTTGCTACGAAAAAAAGCAAAACTATAAAAGTATTCTTAGGACAAGTAATTTTTTCCAACTTTAGCGAGTTTGCCATTTCTTCCAACTAAACCCCTAAATGTCATCAAATTTAAGAAACGTGGAATTTCGTATCCGTAAATTTAAAAATCAAACAAGTTTCGTGGCTAATCGGGCAAAAAGGAGTTTTTGTTTCTCTCATATTTTTCCGTGGGTAGCCTAAAAGCTTAACCTCACGGGGGTCCAAGATCTAATGAACACCTAATAAGTGTTGACAGTTAACTGTTTCGTCCTTATGGGACTCCTCAGAACACTACTGGTCAATGTGACAAATCTTGCGAAGTTAATTAGACCGTTTTGTCTCTAATCAAATGTAAATAGTGAGAAAACTAGCGCAAGAAGCGCCATCTACCGAGATACGAGAGAAACAAAAAACAAACGCAGGCGAAAAACTGCTATACAATATCGATCAATGAAAAGATCCAATGCAAATAAAAGAAAACAAACTATTGTCCGTGACCTACGACAGCTCTTTGTCTTTTAGGCCGCCACATATTGGATTTTTACCCGCCATCAAGGCAGTGAGTGTCAATCAACGGAATTTTTAAGCCAAATAATACTAACAAATGTGGAATTTCGTACCCGTGAATTTAAAAATCAAACAAGTTTCGTGGCTAATCGGGCAAAAAGGAGTTTTTGTTTCTCTCATATTTTTTCGTGGGTAGCCTAAAAGCTTAACCTCACGGGGGTCCAAGATCTAATGAACACCTAATAAGTGTTGACAGTTAACTGTTTTGTCCTTATGGGCCTTCTCAGAACACTGCTGGTCAATGTGACAAATCTTGCGAAGTTAATTAGACCGTTTTGTCTCTAGTCAAATGTAAATAGTGAGAAAACTATCGCAAGAAGCGCCATCTACCGAGATACGAGAGAAACAAAAAACAAACGCAGGCGAAAAACTGCTATACAATATCGATCAATGAAAAGATCGAATGCAAATAAAAGAAAACAAACTATAGTCCGTGACCTACGACCGCTCTTTGTCTTTCAGGCCGCCACATATTGCATTTTTACCCGCCATCAAGACAGTGAGTGTCAATCAACGGAATTTTTAAGCCAAATAATACTAACAAACGTGGAATTTCGTACCCGTGAATTTAAAAATCAAACAAGTTTCGTGGCTAATCGGGCAAAAAAGGAGTTTTTGTTTCTCTCATATTTTTTCGTGGGTAGCTTAAAAGCTTAACCTCACGGGGGTCCACGATCTAATGGACACCTAATAAGTGTTGACAGTTAACTGTTTCGTCCTTATGGGACTCCTCAGAACACTGCTGGTCAATGTGATAAATCTTGCGTAGTTAATTAGAGCGTTTTGTCTCTAATCAAATGTAAATAGTGAGAAAACTAAACTAATTAACTTTGCAAGATTTGTCACATTGACCAGCAGTGTTCTGAGGAGTCCCATAAGGACGAAACAGTTAACTGTCAACACTTACTAGGTGTCCATTAGATCTTGGACCCCCGTGAGGTTAAGCTTTTAGGCTACCCACGGAAAAATATGAGAGAAACAAAAACTCCTTTTTGCCCGATTAGCCACGAAACTTGTTTGACCTTTTTTTATATTTAACTGCATTACATAATGTTTTTTTTTATTTTGTTTCAGATTGTTGGCAGTCATTTTTGTAAAGCAGAGAATTTTTCAAGTGAGTGTTTAAGGTAAGTGTAGCAAAATTTTTTGGTGCTGCAAAAAATATATATTTAAAAGAAGAAAAAAGTAACAAGAAAATGTATATAATATAAATAAAAGTGTTTTAAAAATACTTTATTGTTTTATGCATAATATTTTTAAGGTAAGGTAGCAATAATATTTGCCTTGAATATACAAAATCTAAGGCCCTTGACATAAAGTTCTTATACTGAGAGAAAGGCCGTAATATGCTTTTGCTGACCGTATGTATTGCTTCCATTTTCTTGGAAGATGATGAAAAAATAATGACGTGTTTTATGACTGTGTGAGCAAATTGGTTTGCAGAAAGATAAAGTTTGAACGGGTCAGGTTTTAAGGTAGCTCTAACTCTAGATAATGAAGTTTGGGTAGGAAAAACATATAAACAGGGGAAAAAAGTATTTTTGAGAAGTAAATTAAAAACATATCCCCTTTATTACCAAGTAAAATTATTTTTTTTACTCTATTTATTTATTTAGCCTTCTTTGATCCATCTTTGGACATAGGCATCCCTCAATATCTTCCACTCTTCTCTGCCTGTCGCCATGTTCATCTATCTAGTACACGCATTTTTCTTCAAATCGTCCGCCCATTTTTTGTTGTGCAAAATTTTTTCTTACTTTGGTCATAGCAGAAAAAAGCTACGATATAGTTTTTGTCAGCGTTTCATTTATATGATCTATATTTTCATTTTCGCATCTTAAGTTTTGGGTTAGGCAAAACGCAAAAGGTAAAATAACAGCAAAACTAACTAAAGGCTTTTAAGTAAATAAAGGTCTTAAACAAGGTTGCTGTATCTCGCCTACGCTCTTCAAGATATACTTGGAACAAGTCCTTAAAGTATGGAAGAGAAAATGTCAAAACATGGGAATTCCGTTGGACGAAACCACCTTGTTATGTTTCGCCGATGATCAGATAGTAGTGGCTCAGGATTATGACGACCTCGAATATATGACACGAAAACTAATAGAAGAGTACAATAAGTGGTGACTAGAGGTTAATCTCAATAAGACAGAGTACATGTGTATCGGTGGAATGAAACAGGATCTAATCTTAAATACCGGGCAGCGAATTCAGTCCTGTGATGAGTATAAATACTTAGGTCTAAAAATTACAGCTGACGGAACACTAAACAAAGCTATAAAAGATCGAAACGTACAAGGAAGAAAAGCAATAACTTTATTAAATGGAATAATTTGGGACCAAAGTATATCAAAACATAACAAAAAGCTTATATATAACACCATGGTAAAAAGTATTATTACATACGGCTCAGAAGTATCGCCAATCAAGGATAGAAAAGCAGCAGAGGAATCAAAAAGAGAAAGAGTTACAAATCAAAGAATAAGAGAAATTATGACGGTGGGTGAACGTACTTTAGTGGATGACATAAGAACAAAACAACTGGTGTGGTACGGACATGTACAAATAATGAATGATGAAAGACTACCTAAACAAATACTACAATGGAAACGAACTGGCCGAAAAAAACGAGGACGGCCAAGGAAAAGCTGGAGAGAAGGAATAGACAGTAAAATAAGAATAAAAGGCCTAGATGATGAATTTTGGGCAAACAGAAACGAGTGGAGATTGGGTATCGGAAGACGTAGAACGTTGTGAAACCGATAAATATATATATATATATATATATATATATAGATATATATATATATATATATATATATATATATATATATATACAGGGTGTCCCAGAACTAATGGTACATGGTTAAACTGTAGATTCCTTGGGTCAAAATATTACGATTTAGCCATACTTACCTTAGTCCAAAAGTTCAAATTAACCAAGATACAGGGTGTTAAACTTTATTTTTTTAATTCGATTTTCTTTAATAACTTTTTTACTAATTAATATTTTTGAAAAAACTAACCAGCGAGTCAGTTTTTTTAAAATTGGCAAGACGATTCCGTTGAAAAATTTGATGCACAGTGTACAGGGTGTTCCTTGGACCACTACCATTGCATAAAAATTAGTATATGTTTTTTGTGCCTCAGTGTATACCAGTTTTTATGTAAAACAATGGTTTTCCCATCCTTTTTATGTAAAAAAGTTATACTGTTTTAAAGTCGCTCAGAGCAACGGTTTTTGAGTTTTTTGCATAAATTTTTTTTATTGCATGTGAGTGATCTGCCTAATTTATGTACGATACTTTCTTCAATTCTTTCTACTAATTAATAATTTTGCACAAAAATTGGGTTTGGTGATTTTTGGGCATTGACAATTTAATTTTGGTTAAAAAAATACAAATATTATACAGGGTGTTCTCTGGCTCGGTACCGTTACATTAAAATAGGTCTAACTTTTTTGTTCCTCGGTGTATACAAGATTCTATAAAAAACATTAATTTTTAATTTTTTTTAAGTGAAAAAGTTATGGTGTTTAGATGTCGCTTAGAGCAACGGTTTTTAAGATATTTAAATTATAAGTTTTTATTGTATGCGTAAAAGATTTTTGATTAAATTCTTACCCACTTTATACATATTGGCTATAATCAATAATTTTTTTATTTACATTTTAAGATTGGATGTTTTCTTAGGAAACATTAAGTTAAAAAATATACAGGATGGTTCTTGAATTATCATAAGTGTGTTAAAACAATTGTAAATTATTGTCCGTTATGGCAACTGTGTAGTTTATTAACGCAACTATTTTTTTATTGTTTTGAAAGAAAATTATAATTATTAATAAAATTGATATTTTATTATTTATTTAAAAAAATATAAAGCAGCAACAAAGTTAAAATTTTAAAATTGACAAATAGTAAATCAAACTTAAAATTGTTTATTATAGTAGGCTTTGAAAATAAAAAACAATAAAATCCAATAAAGTTGCTGTCTGCGTCTATTCTGTCAAACTTTCTTAAAACTACAGAACTGTTTGTAAAATTACTTAATAATTAAAATCATATTCTGTTTAAAAACCTGCTTAAGTATACACCGAGGCACAAAAAAAATACACTGATGATTTTAATGCAATGGTAGTGGTCAAAGAGCACCCTGTACATTGTACATCAACTTTTTCAACGGAATCGTCTTGCAAATTTCAGAAAAACCTACTTGCTGGTTAGTTTTTGCAAAGATATTAATTAGTAGAAAGAATTGAAGAAAGTATCATACATAAATTTGGTATTTCACTCACATGCAATAAAAACTTTAAATGCAAAAATCTCAAAACCCGTTGCTCTGAGCGACTTTAAAATAGTATAACTTTTTTACATGAAAAGGATGGGAAAACCATTATTTTACATAAAAACTGGTATACACCGAGGCACAAAAAAAATACAGTAATTTTAATGCAATGGTAGTAGTCCAAGGAACTCAAAGGAAAATCAAAATTTTCAACGGAATCGTCTTGCCAGTTACAAAAAAATTTACACGCTCGTTATTTTTTGCAAAAATATTAATTAGTAAAAAAAATTGAATTGAAAAAGTAAAGTTTAACACCCTGTATCTCGGTCAGTACGAACTTTTGGACTAAGGTAAGTGTGGCTAAATCGTAATATTTTGACCCAGGGAATATACAGTTTAACTATGTACCATTAGTTCTGGGACACCCTGTATATAAGTTTTCGGTTAGCTGTTTCATTATCCCTTCTTTTAATATAGCTTTATTTTGTGTAAGTTTTTTCATGTCAATTTTTTTTATCTATCTATCTATTTAACCTTCTTCGATCATCTTTGAGCCTAAGCCTCCCCCAATATCTTCCACTCTTCCTGGTCTGTCGCCGTGTTCATCCATCTAGTTTCCGTATGTTTCTTCAAATCGTCCATCCATCTCATTTTGGGCCTTCCCCTACTTTTATTTTCCCAAGGTCTCCATATTACAATACATTTGTTCCATCGATCGTCTTTCTGTCTAATATTATGACCGGCAAATTTCCAATTTAATTTTGCTACTTCTCCTCTGATACCCCTTACTTTTGTTTTGTTTCTTATCAATTCATTCCTTTTTTATCTGTTAGCTTTACATGTAACATTTGTCTTTTCTTTGATCTTTGGGCTTTTGTTACCTTAACCATGTTTGATTTTGTAAGTGTTCAGGTCTGGGATCCATAGGTAAGTACAGGAAGGATACATTGGTTATACACTTTCGTTTTGAGCCACTGAGGATATTTTTTATTTTTTAATATATAGCTTAATTTACCGAGTGCTGCCCAGGCACTACTTGTTCTATTTTCTCTTGGTTTATTCTGATCGTGATATCTGCGTTTGTGATGCTTTTAGTTTTAGTGTAGTTCATACTCAAGCCTATATTTTTGGCTGCTGTATTAAGTTCTTCCAGCATTTTTATCAGTTCTTTTTTCTTATCTGTTATTAAGGCAATATCATCAGCAGATATATTAGGTGGATCAAATATTGCCCGTTTACTTTGATGCCTATTTCTTCCCAATCTAAGTTTTTAAAAACATCTTAAAGGACCTGGTTAAATATTTTAGGGGATATTGTGTCTCCCTTCTGATACCTCTTCTTATGTGGATTGGCTTCGTTCCTTCGTGGAATTTGATTGATGTTGTTGCTTTACTATATATATTGGCTATTGAATCTGTGTAATCTGTAATCTATTCGGCTATTAATTAAAGATGCTTTTACTGCTCAATGCTATCGAAAGTTTTTCAAAGTCTATAAACGCAATATATAGTGAAATTTTGTATTCGTTGGTTCGTTCTATTAGTATTTTCATGGTTAATAGCTGGTCAACTGTCCTGAAAGAACTTTTTTACTACCTCTAATAATAAAAACACTGTTTTTGCCACTAGTTGCTACTATTAAAATACCTAGGTACGTATGTTTAAAATTATATTTATGTGCTTCTCGTGAGTAAACCGTACGGTAATGCAATTACGAATCACATTGCAAACGGATAATATTATTAATCCATTTCGAGAAGATAAATGACATTTTGACACGTTGTACGTCTCAGAATAATCGTTAAGCGAACAGACCATTGCGCATGGAACAATGGACCAAAATCACGTATTTATTTTAGAAAATATATCCAGTAGTCACTCACCATGAAACTAGAGTTAAAGTTAACTAAGAGAGAGAGACAAGCCGTTTTTTCTATTTCGCTTCGAATCTGTAGGTACTTTACACTACCAAAATGAATAGGGTGTTTGACAGTAGTAAAAAATAAATATATATTTATTTTTAGATATCTCTTTAGGTCTTGGGAATGCTAAAAACAAACTTTTTTGTTTAATTTTTACTCAAATTCATAGTTCTTTTAATTAAATAAATTAGCCACACACACACACAGATAATTCTCAAAAAAATAGAATAAGGAACAAACGCGCGACCGCAGCGCCTCTTTTAAGCTTAGTGAGAACTTTAACCTAACGACCTGTCAAATTGCATTGAGTTTCCTAGGCATGGGCCTTGTAGCATATCTACTGCAACCACCAGTGGATCTATTGTGGCTCACTTTTGAGTGGACTAGTATTATTCCTATAGTTTAACTGTCTATTATTATCAGAAACCAAATTGAATTTATTGTATTAAACAAAAGATTTTAAACGTTTCATTGACATTACAGTTCTAAAATTTACAGTTACGTGAAAAGAAAACGCTTTTTAATTGGCACGTAATACATTCCTCACGTATACAAGATAATTATGTGATCGATCATCTGAATCGGACAATCAATAAGCAGCATTCCATATAAAGAAACTGCTCCGTCCGTCCGTCTGTCTGCCCGTCCGGTAATTTCTTTCTTTCATGGACAACAAGGCACAAAAACAAAAGTATGTGTACAACCGAACATGGATCTCATCTTAGTTATCTATTAAAAAATTACCAGGATCACGAAGGCATTGAATTCAATAATATAAAGAAGCTCTGCTTGTTATAAGAATGCGCAAAAGCCACGGATTTTAAAACATTAACACCAGTATTTACTAAGACCTTAAGACTTAGCATTGTAGACCGGGTTTAGTCTATAGACTTGATACCGAACGGTGTATATATATATAAGTGTATTTTTTTAATACTCACAGGTCAAATAACTGCAATGATTTGGTTCACCCTAATGTGCACTATGATAGTAAGCATTTCTCAGTGAGTTTCTTCTCATATAAATTCAAATTAAGTTTAGAAATAAAGAAAAACCACATAAAAATTTTGTAACCAAATGTCATTTTTTGGAAACTTAGTCCGTGCAGTCGTAGGATTCCCGTTAAAAATAGTCTCAAATTGTAGTACCACCCCTGAGGGGTGGTTTAAAGTTCTAAAAACAATAGAAATAATCCATGATTGATAAAAAAACTTATATACAAAAATATTCAAAGCTAAATAATACATAAATAACTTAAAACTCTATCTGTAGATGCATTACCGTATTAAATGCGTATCAATATTTAAATCTGTAAAAAGCACAAGATATATTAGAATCCCTTTCAATTACTCATTCCTAAAATAATCGACCATCGGTTTAATCGTTGCTAACTTGTCTAAAAAATTATCGTGTGAAGTATAGCGGACAGCTGACACTGACTTACACCGTATTTATTCGACATTTCCTAGTGACATTTGGAGGTTTAAATATGGCTACCATTGTTAAACCAAAATATTTTATTATTTTTATTTATTTATAACCTTTGTGTGGAAATAATGTCTTGTAACAACAAAAAAAGGTGACCCATATCGCAAAAACTATTGCATTTACGGGAAAAATGAGTTAAACCTTCAACCAAAATGTAGACTTTTAAACCTAGGATTGTAGGACTTACCACTTAGCACCCTTTAGTAAATACTGGTGTAACAGATTGGATTTGACATACCCTAAAGTTGGAAATCCAAGATGGCCGCCGCCCCTTTCTTGTTTTATTTTGACATTTTGTTCTCTGGTTTAGAAATGTTAAGTGCTTGTCAACCGCGATTATTGGTTATTTATTTTTTGTTTGTTTTTTAGTCTTAGAACATTACTTTCTCAATAGGGCTGTCTAACAAAACATATGATCAAATCCAAGATGTCTTCCATAGGACAAACAAACCGATTTCCCATAAGCCGTAATGTTAACAAAAACGTAAATTTTACAAAAACGACAAGAGCTTTAGTCTAAAAAATTAATCAGTTTTAAGAACAGATCCTTTGTGCATATGGGAAAAATGCGTTTTTCTTAAAAATATTAAACTAAAGCGAGAAAATCTGAAATAAAAGGGACCATGTTTTCTTCAAAAAAGTAGGTTATGTTTTTGTTTATTTTGTTTTTTTTAAACTTTTTTTCTAGTTTTTTCACTTATTTTGAATTATTACATGGGCGCACCAAGGGGGCGGGGGGCTAGGGGCCCGGGCCCCCCCAAACCACATATTTTTTTAGATATTTTCCATATATTTCATGAATAAACAAAAAAAATAGCATAAAGTACATCATGAGACATCTGGGGGCCCCCCAAAGGTTTTTGAAGTTTTTTGACCAATGAATCAATGAACTATCAGCCCAAGGTAGGGGAAAGTAGTTCTATTCAAAGAGCTCGCTTCAAGGCTCACTTAACAGAGACGAAATTGAAACAGACTACACTTTTCTCATCAGATTCAGGTTTTCTATTAGGATCTTTTGTTGTACTCGAATAAACCTTTTGCTAATTAATAGGCCTTCTTTAGCGTTAAACTGTGAAAAATATTTCATATGATTTTTAGGTTTAGACAAAGTTTAATTGTTTTAACCCTCCAGTAGTGACATGAAAAAGAGGAACAACTTATAGGTAGGTCAGTCCAACAGATCAATATGCACATATGAGTTCCAACCGAGGTTGGTCAAGCAAACTTCTAATAAGTACTTTACAAAATATGTTTATTTAAAAAAATATAAGTAAACATTATATAAAAAAAAACTTGCAAAATTAAAATAGTGTTACAAATTTAAGTTATTTAAATTTTATAATTGGAATTTATTTAGGTTTAGTGTAGTATTAGGTTGATTTATCTTAAGGTTGTATTCTTAGTCTAGGTTTTAGTTGCGTTATCTGTGACTTGCGGTCGTAATAATACGAGAACTTTCCGGACGTCGAAGGCTGCCGGAAAGTTCGAGAGAGATGGACGATCCTATATATATATATAGGGCCGGGGTCGCGCACCAGGCAGTCAGTCAGAGATAACCAATGGTAGTGATCGCGAAGTTAATAGGCGGATTAAAGTAGTGAATTATTCGCAAGTTATTAGTAAGTTTAAGTGCGTATTTTTGTACATAATTTGTCGAAATAAATTGACGTATCGTTTTCAACAATTGCGAGTTTTAATGTGTCGTTGTGAACCCGTAACAATAGTTTTTCCTTGTCATTGGCCTCACACACCATACATCACCATATGATTTTCCATGAACTATAATTCATAGGGCTTAAGTACGGTCAAACCTAAGTTTCATCAGCTCACAACAGTAAGTACTGTTCAAATTTTACAACAGTACAATATTCGCAGTTGTATTACTACTGTTACTATTACTTTTATTTCTGTTTTTTTGTAACAATATTTGCTCACTTATGTATCTAAAAGTTTATGCAAATAAATATATACTCTACTCTACAATTGGGCGTAACAGCATATGACCCATTAGAAGTATTAGAACCCAAGTTTTTTTGAGAGAAATTGAAAAAAATATCTGAGAGAACTTATTTGTTTTTCTTGTGGTCATCAAAGTCAACAAAGATTTTTTGGTAATAAGCTCAGACCAGTACCGTAGAAATTTCACAACAGGACTTGTAGTAGGTCCAGTCAGATACTATACAAATTTTACGGTGTACAAGTTTTAGGTGTCAAAAAGCATGGAAATAAAGGAAAATTTGCACCAAAATAGTTTAAGATAAAAAGAGGTTTAAGTTAGGGAGATTGTCAAATTCACCAGTTTATTGTAAACTGTTTTGAGGTCTGTAAAATAAATATTTATTAAAGAAAAAGAAACTTTGATGATACAGGACTTCACTTGACACTATACAAGACGCTACACTACCAAAAGTTTATTTAAGAGTTCTGTAGGATGGTGTACAAATTTGGTTCAGCTCATTATTCACACTTTAACCTCATATTGTTTTCCTTTTCTTTCTTCTCTAGACCCTTTTTTCAGCCATCATTTTTAAAATATTTCAACCGTTTTGAAATAATAATCCATTCAGGATGGGTCTCTCCTCATGATTGTGTCATGATCATTGCTGTATTCCAGTTTTGAAAGTTGCTTGCCTAGAATAGTAAAAAAATCATAGTGAAATATTTCTTACAGTTTAACACAATTCTATGTTACACTTCTGCAAAAGGTCCACTCAAGCACAAAAAAAGATCCCAATCCCAAGCCTATGATTTTTGTATATATTTTTCACATATTTCATAAATAAACACAAAAAATAGCATGAAATACGACATTATGAGGCCTCGGGCCCCCCCCCAAGACATATTCCTGGGTGCGTTACTGCACATTTATCCAAAACAAATTTGACAAAAAACTTTCGAATATTTCAATTTATCCTCTGTTAAGTCAGATAATAGAGCACTTATTCACTTTCTTTTCCCTTCTTTGAGCTGATACCTAGTTCATTTAAATCAAGATGATTTTTTAAGGTCAAAATACTTGGCATTCCATTAAAACTAACATTATCAAGCTCTCCCCAGCTGCCACAATTCATAAACGCACAGAAACTAATAATAATGATTCAAACTGAGTAAAAAACTGGAAAAAAAGTAAAAAAAAAACAAAAGTAAATAAAAACATAACCTGACTTTTGAACAAAACATGGTCCCTTTTATTTGAGATTTACTGGCTTCAATTGATTTTTTTTAAGAAAAACGAATTTTTCCCATGTGTACAAAGGTTCAATACTTAAAACAGCATCTTTGTTGTAAATTAAATCGTTTCACTTTAAAATTACGTTTTTGTTAACATTGCGGCTTATGGGGAAACGCTTTGTTTGTCCTATGGCGACCATCTTGGATCGAAAAACAGCTGATCGTGACAGTTCGTTAGACAAGCTAATTAGAGTACGAAATATCCGAGATTTACTTTCTTTTTCAACAAAAATATCGACTGACCATCTCCGCCATTTTGACAAGGCCGCAATAAAACCCAAATATAGCAAGTTGCGCTGGCATATGGTGACATTTGGTGCAGTCACTTTTATATTTTGATTGGTGTAAAATCCAATTTTTCGCAGAAGCGCTGGAGACTTCAAGGCCAACACAAAAATAGAGGCCACGACCCTGAAAAAATCAGCTGTTCTCACGGGGCTGAATTTTACATTGGGTCTTATGGGAGGTCAGATGTTTTTTTATGATATTTTTAAAATGGCACTACAGATTTCCGCAAAATTTCAGTGAAATATTCTCAGACACCATCCCGATATTCCCCCAAAGGTTTGTTAGGAAGCAACATGATTAAAAGGTTAAAATCTTCAAGATTTAGCATTCCTTATTTTGAATTCAAATTACCCGCCATGTACCACATGCCAACTGTTATATTTGACATGTATTTGACTTTGTCATATGTGATTGTCACATTCGCTTATGCTTTAAACTTAATTTTTGTGTGAGCTAATGAAGCGGCTATGAAAAATTAGGGCTTACTATACATTAAAAAAAAATTGTTCTGCCAGAATAAAGTAAAAACAATCTCAAAAACGGCTTTATTTAACAAAAAATCAAATATCCATGAACCGTCATTCCAACTTCAAAATTTTAAAGACAATCAGCTGTGTCGTAACGTGACCATCAAAAAAAAATCAGCCCCGGATGTGACGTCAACAAAGTGGAGGATCGTGGCCCGTCTATTTTGATAGCCCTGGAGACTTTAAGGCTTCGGTTTTCTACAGAGCGGTACACTGAATTTTTTTTTCGTAATTATAAATAATATATCATGTAATTTAACGTATTGTCACAAGGGGGTTGTCGTGACTATTCGTGTACTTGTTGCGCACAAATAAAGAGGATCGTGAGATGATTTAAGGGTTTATTTAATACTAAGTACAAAGATACTTACACACTAATCACTACTGTCAGGCCCAGTTTTCTGACACAAATATTATTCACGTGTAGGTCGGGTTCAGCTCTCGGTAGAATCTCTTTACTGTTTCTATACTTAACTATTGAGAACATAGGTACTAAGCGTACTAAGCGTACTCACTGAACTGAACCGAACCCCGGCTATCCGTTCTTGATTGGTTTTATAGAAGCATGTGATTACAAACGTGTCTTAATCTTGAACATAAATCGTTTGCACCACATACTTCCTAGGTTGACGTCCTAATACTTTTACATCAGGTCAACCAACCAAGTTCTGGATAGCATGCCCAAATTACATACATGACATATGCTCCTCTTCGAAGAAAACTGGACCCACAGTTTTAAACAAAATAATTTAAAATCTTATTTAGGAAAAAAGAAAAGAAAAAAATTAAACAATTTAACAATCCAATCGAAAAATGAATAAATTAACCAAATAATACTCTGATTCGCACAGCTTTACTTGCTCTTGGATCTTCTTTCTTCTTCATGACTAGTTACTAGTTACTGTTACCGCAGTCTTGCTATGTCGAACAACTAATATTTTTTGAATTTTTTGAAAACTAACGCAATATAATGTTCAGAAGTATTGTCTTTTTTTAGCCCGCTCTATTTTTTATTACACAAAACTTAAAATACATTTCAAACTGAATGTGATCGTTTAGTGTCAAAGGTAAATCGAGGACTTGGGAAGTAAACAAAGGTGTAGGTTAGCGGATTAGTTTTGAAGTTGAAACGAACACATTGTTTCCTTCGAATTTTAATTTTTGTGTAAAGAAAAATGAAGCGGGCTAAAAATGGTATGTCCTAAAAATATTATTTTAAAGGAATATACTAAAAAACAGTAGGAAAAATGCCTTAGTTTTAAAAAAAATCAAAAAAGATTACTTGTTCATTTCATATCTAACTAATCTAACTTTTTTTACAAGAATCAGCTGTACCACCAGTGACGTGAAAACACCGGTCTATTCTATGCACCGTGATTTGTTATAACCTTAGAAAATTGAACTAATGTTCGAAGGTTATAACAAGCGTTACCTATCCATTTTGTATCCAAGTCCGTGGGTAATACCCACGGTGGATAGAATAAACCGGTGTTCGGATCTTATAAATATATGTCGAATTTTCACGACACTGTTGGTCCAGCTGATTTTGGTAAACAAAAGTTAGATATGATATGAACAACTAATATTTTTTGAATTTTTTAAAAACTAAGGCAATTTTCCTACTATTTTTTAGTATATTCTTATAAAATAATATTTTTCAGACATACCAGTCGTTATTTTTTTTAGCCCGCTTCATTTCTCTTTACACAAAAATTAAAATTCGAAGAAAATAATGTGTTCATTTCAGCTTCAAAAATTATCCGCTGACCTACATCTTTGTTTACTTTCCAAGTCCTTGGTCCACCTTTGATATAAAACGATCACATTCAGTTTGACTTGTAGTTTAAGTTTTGTATAATAAAAAATAAAGCGGGCAAAAAAAAATAACGACAATAAGTCTAGAAAACTATATTTTATAAGGATGTACCAGAAAACAGTGGGAAAATTGCCTTAGTTTTCAAAAAATTCAAAAAATATTAGTAGTTCCGTTGTTAATATCATATCTAACTTTTGTTTACAAAAATCAGCTGAACCACCAGTGACGTGAAAAATTCGACATATATATATAAGATACGAACACCGGTCTATTCTATCCACCGTGGGTAATACCCATACTTAAAAAATGGTTAAAATTTATTAAGTGTCACTTTGACGACTTTTGAAGCAAATGGTTGTTAGTACAACTACACATAATGCACCTTGTGGTCTCTGTGGTTTTACTTTTATCAGAACAACGATCTGAGAACGTCTTATTTTCATATATGAAAGCCGGTATATACACCGATCTACGATCTTCCCACATGCTGCGTGATATATCCGTTATCACGGCCAACTTATCTTGATTCGTTTATAATTGGAGGTCATTTACTAACGAGACATGGCAAAATAAAACAGTACTTATAGTAGATATTTTAGCTAGTTTTTATATAAATCTCTTTTCTAGTCATTTTAGATTAAGGATGAAGGAAGCCTAGAGCATTTAATTAAAAAAGGAAGCTTAAGGTCCATCTCACCGACTTTTTTTTCGGTTCCATAGCTTAAGCGTTTCTTAGTATAATCATAATATGACGTTATAACCCAGGTAGCAAGGGGTAATCAAATGACGTCTTTTTTTCGTCGAAAAGTGGTCATTTGGATGACCAGCAGGTCATCTACCAAAAAATGTTGTCTTTAAGGCGTCAGTTACTTGACGTCTTTTCGTAGTGTAGTTTTTGACCTCTGAAAAACGTCATATATTGGTCACTACCCACACTGCACACTTTGTCCAAGGGACATACACTCATACTTACATAGATGGTGCCCCAGTCAGTACTTGACCGGATTTATACGGAATGTGGGGGTACGTATGTAAAATAAATTAAATATTAAATCAAGACAAACTTCGAGGCTTCTTTCGCCTCAAGGTGAAGATGTGTAAGTCTAGCTATAGGTCTATTTTGATCTGTACCTCACAGACGAACACCGCTGTGCCTGTTCCAGTACTTCCAGGTCTAAGTCACAGAAGAGTCACCTTCTGTGTCTAAGTTTCCTTCAGTGTTCTCAACTGCAGGGAATATTTCATATAGTCAGAGTTCAAAAAAAGTCATAAATAGGTTTGTGTCTGTGTGTGTGTCTAATGTTCTGATTTGGTCCCAAATACGTCATATTGCTGACGTCTTTAAAACGTCTAAAAATGACATCATTTTGGGTGTGTCTTTTGAACGTCATTTAAAGGTCATTTACACGTCAGATTAGAGACGTCAATGGTCATTAAAAATTACCTGTTTTTGTCGTTTAAAAAACGTGACCTTGCTACCTGGGAAGGAATACTTTAGGCTATGTAACGAAAAAAAAAGTCGGTGCGATGGGCTATTAATGCCAAACCATAGGTAGATTGTTTGGCACATTAGTTCACGATGCCTATTAGTAATAATCGGCTTGAAATTGAATTGAACAAAAGTCCACATTTGCTTAGGTTCTTACTTGTGAAAAACGTCGATTTTATTTGCAAGGAGGACACATTTTGGCTATTTTGATTTTCTCGTCTCACCATGCCCATTCATATGCTTACTTAATAACCAATAAAAGCTAAAAATATATTAATTATTTATTTTAAAAAAATTAAATAAATATACTAAAGTAACCTTAGAAGAAAACGGGTGCCGGAATAAAGGTCGAAAGACAAAAGATCGAATACTAAAGATCGAAAAACAAAAGATCGAAAAGACAAAAAATCGAAATACAAAAGGTCGAAAAGACAAAAGATCGAAAGTACAAAAGATCGAAAATACAAAAGATCGAAAGTACAAAAATCGAAAGATCAAAATAGCGCGTTTCAAAATATCGCTATTACATAGTTCGACTAACGGGTCTCTTTCTCGTCTAAAAAAAAACTTTCCTTATTTGGTTTCCGGGATCCTAGAGGGTATGTAACCAAACAGAACCGAACCAAACCGGTGCGACTAAGGGGTCTTTTTCTAACATATTAAAAGAAAAACTTTCCTGACGTGTTTCCCGGGATCCTACAGGATGGAAAACCAAAGCTTACCGAACCGGTTCGGTTCGGTTAGGTTAGGTTTGGTTACATACCCTCTAGGATCCCAGAAAAGAAATCAGAAAAGTAAAAAAAAAAGATGTTCGAAAAAGAGACCTCTTCGGTTCGGTTCAGTCGAACATATGATTTGCGTAAAAGTCTGGCAAGCCATCGGTTTACTTAACGGTTAGGTAATTTTACCTTACCTGACCTTGCCTAAACAGTTTATGTGAATATACCTAAGCAGACCGGATACGCGCGATTTTGTATATTTCGATCTTATTTACTTGCGATGCATTTTGGTTTTTTTGTCTTTTGTCTTTTGACATTTTGTTTTTCAATCTTTTTCCATTCGATCTTTTGTACTTTCGATCTTCTGCATTTTTGATCATTTGTCTTTCAATCTTTTGTTTTTCGATCTTTTGTATTTTCGATCTTTTGCCTTTTCAATCTCTTGTTTTTCGATCTTCGGTATTTTCGATCTTTTGTAGTTTCGATTTTTTGTTTTTCGATACTTTGTAAAAGTGACGATTTCATGATATTGGTTCTTGCATTAGGAAGATAAAACGTCAGAGCCGACCGTGATGACTCTCTAGGTACTACAAAAGACAATCTATCTAATAGTTCGGAACAGTCAATTTTATTATGTAGTAGATTACGCAATAAGACTTGAGTTGTTTCGTCTTGTCTCTGGAGAACTAAAGAAGAAAGGGGTAAAATTACTATACTATACTTTCAAAAAATTTTCGTTAAACAGTTTCAAGATTGGTGACAAAATCTTCAAGCATATACAAATTGTGAGCGTACAAAAATCTTAATTGCTATTATATTTTGAAAATCTTATGTACACCTCACGAGAAAGCCATACATTCTGGAGAATTCACAAAAGTTAATTTTCCGTCAAATATTACCCCATAATCTTTAAAAGTATTAGGCCTAGTTAAAGTTAAATTGTTGTATATAGGTATGTGATTTTATAAAATTTTTGGTTTTATTCGTAAAAGTCATAATTTGATACTTACTAATATTTAACTCCAAACGATTATTTATACATCATTGATGAAGTTTTTGCAAATTTTGTTGCATTTTGACACAATCATCTATTGTTCTGATCACCCGCTATGCCTTAGAATCATCACAATACACCAAAAATTAAACATCAAGTCTGTCCAATGTCATTCACAAACAAATCAAAGAGGTCCAAGTACAGATCCGTGAGGCACTCCTGAGGTAACAGCACAAGTCTTTCGAATTCTGTAGTAGAATTGTGTGGTCATGCCGATCAAAGGCTTTTGTAAAATCAGTATACATAACGTCTATCTGCCCCTGGTTATCAAGGACCTTAGCAATATTTTGTGTTATAAGTAAAAGATTGGAAACTGTGGAGCGGTTTTTGATAAATCCATGTTGATTCGGAATTATTTGGCCAACAACCTGGGGGTAAATATGGTTATTCAACGAGATTTCGAAAACCTTAGCAAAATTGTTCATTATGGACGCAGGTCTATAATTTTTCACACCTCTGATCTTTTTTAAATATTGGACAGACTCTAGAAATTTTCCAAGCATCCGGAAATAATTTATGCTTCAAACAAAAGTTAAACATTGCTAGCAGGGGTTTTAACTAAAACAGGATAACAATCGCGCCCAAAAAACGTAGGTATCTGGTCCGGTCCAGAAGTCAACTTGGGTTTTATCTTTCTTAGTGCACATTCGACATCCTTCTCTAGTGGATTGATCTCTAGTGGAAAAACAGACTAAAATTAAATAGTAAAATGCTCTAAAGTCCAATACTCTCCCCTATTAATTTCGCTCCAGTTTCTTCTTTAAATGGTTAGCGGAGCGGAAACACGTGCCCACGTGTGTGCATATGAACAAGGGTCCATTCAATTTCAATTTTGTCCGAAATTGAACAATTTTAATATGACAAAAAAGGTACGTTTGAGTTATGCATAAATGTGTTAAAAATAAAGGATTTCGCAAAGACAGAAATAAAGAACTTTCGTACAGCTGGAATAAAACAGTAGATAACTTTTATAGACTTTATTGTTTTTCGAAGTATTCTCCAATAAAATGAATGCACTTTTGCAGGCGCTTTATTGGTACTGTCAAAATTGCATTCTTGAAGGCGTCGACTGCTTTCTCTGGCGACTGAAATCCTTGACCACGCAGTCCATTCTTAATTTTCCAAAAAGTATATAAATCGTTGAGACCTAAGTCTGTATGAAGGATGGTCCAACAATTCTACGTTTTGTTAGGTTAATGTGTAAGGTACTTTGTGCAAACTTGCATTGTCTTGGTGGTGGATGATTCGTCGCTCGGGGTTAATTTTTCGAAGCTGCTGAGCTGAGATGACTTTGTGACTTGATTTTTTTGTTTTGAAACAAATGATTATATTACAATCGGCAGTAACAGTTCTTTGATTTTTCAGAGGAATTGTTGTTACATGACCTGCATTTGAGACAAATGTCGCGACCATCTTTTTAGATACACACGAGAATGGATGACTTTTGTTAGCTTTTCTTCATCTTGGAACATATACAAATTGTCATCGAAACAGACGACAGACGTTTATTTCTGGGGTTTATATGAGTTAATCCACGATTCATACCACTGACAATGCTGTACATGTTTTTCGAGTTACCTGCCTCATAGCGGTCTATAGCTTCTTTCTGTTCTTCGGTTAACAGATGCGGTATCCCAAAATGTGAAACTTGGTGGGGTTTGACTTATAATAAATTCTCCAGCGACGTCCGTTAATGAAGGTGATTCAAAAAAATCATTAAAAAAACATGTTTTATTCAATTTTCCTAAAAACCCTACTTTTTATCAAAAAATGTATTTATACTTCGTCATAGATAATAAAATTTCCTTTCAAACGATGTATAACAAAGTGAAAGTTAATTTATACTTACCACTCCAGTGGTGTCCTTAATTTAATCTAATTATTTAAAATCACTAAACTAATAATTTTTTTTCAGGTTTTATCTAATTTTATTAAAAACTAAGTTTCTTACGACAAAATGTCTTCCAAATTTTGCGGTGGATAATAAAATTTGCTTTTAAACGAAGTATCACAAAATGTGGCTGACTCTCCAGGGACGTCCGTATATTAGGGTCACTATCAAAAATGACCAAAAAACATTTTTGTAAAATTTTCTCACATACGAAGGTCTATTGGATATAGACTAAGTTAAAAAGTTCTTTTTTTCAAAGAAGCTTATTTTTCTTTAAAAATACATAAAATATGTAACAAAAATTGATAATAGCTGAGGATGTATATAAGTGGCACCGCGTCATAGCTATGGTAAACCAAATTTTGCGGCAAACTCTAAGTAAAGAAGCCCTAAAAAATTAGTGTTTCACATTGTACATGCAGTGTGCCGCTTTATATGTGTATGATAAAACACCGAGACCCAGTGGCGTATATGAGGGGGCCTGGGCCCCCCCCCGTAGCTAAGATTATTTTTAGATATTTTCCACATATTTCATGAATACAAACATAAAATACGGCCTCATGGGGTCTCGCCCCCCCCCCCCCTTTGAAACTGTGTTGGCCCCCCCCCCGAAACTTTTTTCTATATACGCCACTGCTGAGACTTGTTAAAGGAGAGGTAAAATAGGTACTTACGTAATAAATAAAGATCCAAAACATAAAAGAGAATCCAAAATGATATTAAAATGTGCGCAAATATTGATTTAGTTGCAAAAACGGTAATTTGTTTTGTAAAAAGCTTGGTCGTAATTTGTTTGACATAAAACAGTCAAAACAACAACGAATAGAAAACGTCAAAGCCCGGCTAAATCAATATATTCATAACAACCAGATAAGAGTATATATGTTCCTAAATTAAAATAGTAAGCTAATGACTAATTAGTGCAGTGCCTCGTTTTGGGCGTCAATATCAATAAAAAAATTAAAGTAAGTGCGTGCCACTGTATGTACTCCTCTACTCACTTCCCGCCCATTACGGTTTTGATGACGCGGTGCCACTTTAATACAATATCAACTATAGTTGGTTATTTTTAAAAATTTATTTTTATAAGTACGACACTGAAGACTTTCCTATTAGATAAACCCTACATTATATTCCAGCCTTTAAAAGGAAATTATATTCTCTACAATAAAGTATACTACATATTTTGTTCCAAGAAGTGTAGTTTTTGAGAAAATTTTATAAAACCTATTATGTTTTTTCAAAATAATCTCAATTTACGGATGCCACTGAAGAGCTTTTCCTATCTCATCGACCCATACATCGTTGGAAAGGTAATTCTGTTCTTCATAAAAAAACAGTTCTTTGCAATTTTCGACGTAAAGGTTAGTTTTCGAGCAAATTAAATAAAACTGAAAAAGAAAACTTGGGGTTGGGGGGGATTTTCTCCGTCCCTGTGGATATTTTCAGTCAGAGATATTCGGATTCAGCCGAGTCGAAATAGGGGGAAATGTTCTGTTGCCAAAAACTAATATGATTTGCTTCTATACCGAAGACGGAGAGCCTGTTCAAAATTTTTGCTAACTACAGGGTGGAAGGGGCAGCAGGGTAGTGCCGTTGTATGGTCGTCGGCTTCACATGCAGAAGGTACCAGGCTCGCGTCTCGAACGATGCAAAAACCAAAAAAAAATGCGTCGCATTGTCGCCCACTTCCTTTTCAGCGTTCAACAGCCGTCATCGAATAAGCATGCGATGCAGTGCCCGCGAAAATATAAGTTGACCTTGAACATCGAGAATATACGCAGGTGTATTCCAGGAGCCGACACGCAGCCAGCCGAGGAACCAGGGATAATAACCCAGGAGCCTTTTATAAGTGCTATAGTCGGAACCAGGATACCGCCAGCATAAATCTCCTACAGTCAACTCACGACGACCACGACTCTTGCACTGAAAAGGAAAGAAGTCTATCGTCTATAACCAAGTTCTGCTGGGACGATAGCGGTATTAGATAGATGCAAGTCTAACATGTAGCAGGACCACCTTTCAGAAGGGGTGTAAAAGCGTGGGTCCACTGTGTATACTTGCTACACAGTATAAAGATCCGTGCCCTCGACAAAGAGGTGTCAGGCAAAATTAAGTCCTCTTAGAGAAAGAAAATATGATTGATATATGATGTACGGAAACAAGAACGATAGACATAAAGGACTGCTTACTTCCATTTAACCTATGTTAACAAATTGTGCGGGGTGAGGAGAGCGGCGTGACGTCACCACTTGTGCTAAATCCTTTGTTTACGTTCGTTGTATATGATGTTATTCGTATTTTCAAGAGAGTTTTGTTGATATTTCGCTGAATAGTTTGTGTTTTTTGAATTGTTTCAGTGCAGTGCTACTAAGAAAAGACATATAATTAAACATTTTCACGGTTGGTTTGTTAACAGTGTGTAAAAATTCGATTCAGGACAGAGAAGAACGTTTGTTTACAGGGTAAAAAAAATTGCCACTTCTTCTTCTCAGCAAATGGACTTATATCTAATGGTTATTATTATTATTAATTATTCTGTAATTATTATCTAAAGTATATTGCTTGGAAGAATCTGTGCGGTTGCTGTGTGCAAAAACAATTAGTTGTTTCTTAAAAAACAAGGCTCAAACATAGTCTCATTCTCGATATTGGTTGGAAAACCCACCTTCTCGACATTGGTTGGAAAAAATTAAAAAATGGAACTCATACTTTGAGTTATATCATGGTAACTCATTTAGACTTAGTACCAGAATTGTGGGTAGATTGGCCAGTAAAATTTAAAAAAAAGAAACCATGCCACTTAAAACAATTTTTGATTTTTGTAAATTGCGTACAATAATAAGAATAAACTTCCATAACGATCAAGCACAGAAAACTAAACATCTTAAAAGAAAAATATGTAAGGACATTGAACGGAGTAGAGCAAGAAAATTACAAAAGATTGTGAACTGAAAAGGAATATTTTTCTAAATGAAATATTATTATTTATATTAATATTTTTAATTTATTGTATGTATCTGTACTTTTCTTTTTTTTTTGTAAAAATGTAATAATAAATACTTTTTTTATGTTCTATATTCCCGTTTTTTAATTATCTATTAAATAATTTCTTAACATGCTTTAAAAAGCGGTTGTAATAATTAAACTATACATTATCTGCATTTTTTTTCTCTTTGTTTTTTGTCTATTTGTTAAGAACAATATTTGTGCTTTTCCTTTTTTTAAATAAATCAATAAATTTTTCGTCTATATTTCCGTTTTTAATTATTATTAATTATTATTATCGCAAAATAATTTCTTTACATACTTTTAAAACAATTGGACAAATTATATAGGTACTACGACATTATGTGTAGTTTTTTTTTTCACTTTAAGTATTTAAATTTAATTTATTTAACAGATATTTCAAATATAAATTCATTTATCATCCTTTTATTTAATGTAAAGACAATATTTTTAAATGTACAATGCCTCAGTTTTGCATAAAATTTAATTTGCATAAATAAAATAGCTCTAAAAGCACATAAGATCCAATATAACAATAGGCGCGCTTTCTGCCCAGCACAAGTGGTGACGTAACATCGAGTTTGACCTTGAACATCGATTGCAGACAGATTCGGCAACTGAGCAATCCTGTCTAGTGTATAATCGTTGGTACGGAAACACCTCTCGGTTCGCGCGTGCGTCTAGTCGCTACACCAAAAATGGTCTCCCCACCACTACTACTAACTAACAGGGAGGAAGAGTAATCTATTCCTCTTTCATGTCTCTGATACAAACGGGTTACGCGAATAACGACTTTAATTTAAAAGTTTGTTGACTTACGCGAGATCTGAATATACGTCATATGAAAATTAATTAGGTGGAGGCAGGTAGGTAGTTAACTTCCAAAAATGTAAATTCCAATTTCAAGAAGTTAATTAGCATCTTAAACAGCCAACTTCTAATTAACCTGCTTTTGCCTCCCGCGTATTTATAAACATTGCTTACTTAGATTATATGTGTGTATAGCTTTCCACATGTAGGTAGGTATTCTATAGGGTATTACCCGTTTTCGTGCGTCTATTTTCGAGTGAGACCACAAAACCATCCAGTTTCGGGTGTAATCCCTTTAATAAAAGCCACCATACTCGCAGGCCACGTGGTTTGAACGCCCGAGATATGTATGACATATTTTTACTAAAGAGGGACGAGACAAGCCCATCAAAGTCATATTTTTACTAAAGAGAGACGCGACAAGCCCATCAAAGTCACTGAGATTAACATTTTTTGGTTATGTTTGTCGGCCATCCCCTGTATAGGTTTTTTTATAAAACGTTTATAGAGTATAGGGACCGATATTTTCATCCTTTGATTTTGACTTTAAAAAATTTGACTTTAATAGGTATTTACGTTACTAGACCGGAAATAAGGACTTTACAGGTCGACACAGGAAATTTACAGGGCGAGCCGCAGGCGAGACCTGTAAACCTGCGGAGACCTGTAAAGTCAGTTTCCGGTCGTGTATCGTACGTATATTTTTTTTTAACCGACATAATGAAGCACAGCTGTCTGTCTTACTCAAAAGCTAGAGTAAGTATATGTTTGACTACTTATATTTAAACAATATTTATGCTACAATTAGGAACAATTCTTATACGCAACTACCTATATAACTATAGTAACCATTTTATATGTAAGTTACCTATATGTACCTAATATAAAATTCAAACAATTTTAATGCATCATTACTTTTTCTCTTGAGTATAAATATTAAAAATGCAGTTATGCACATTTTGGATATTTATATTTGCAGCCGAAGTATTTTCAATTTTTGGTGAATTTCTCTGCTGTATATTTATTGTTTCTGAAATGTTTGACAACATATTATTTTGAGCATCAGTCACATTAGATGTAGTAAAATCTCTGGTTGAACTTCCATTGCTGGCTGCTACTGGGAAGCTTCCGCCTGCACCTGCTCCAATTTTTTTAGCATTATCAACTTTTTGTCTCAGTGAGTGCTCAATATATCCTTCAGCAACAGAGTTTGAATGCCAGCCGCCCAAATTTTTAAGGTTTAATATGTCTCCACCGCCTTCTATTAGGAGTGTGGCAGCGGTGCGCCTGAATGTGTGTCCGGTGAATTCTTGTGGATTTTTAAGCTGTAGAAATTTGGCGATTTTGGCAGGTGCCCCTCCTACGCCATGAAGACCTACTGGCTGCTTTCTACATTTTCCTTGAGAGTAAAATAAAAAGAATCTTTCATGCGGAACATTTGGGGGCCTTAGATTTTTGTATTTTTTAAATAACTTCAAATTTCTTTCACCAAGAATTACGAAAGTTCTTGAAACATTTGTTTTAGTGTTTGGTATATTAACTATTATCATGTCTTCTTTCTCAGTGACGTCTTTTAGGGTTAATTTAGTAATTTCTTCCCTCCTCATTGCTCCCGAAATGGCCATGATCGTTACAACCTAAAATCAAAAAGTAAATTTAAAATTTTTGCTAACTTTACAATTTGTGAACAGTCCCATATGCAACCGATCCGTAATAAAAACTGGTATTTTTCCTCGTCTTGTTCTTTTCACTAGCCGCAGTCGAGCGTTGCCGGATTTTATTATTTTTATCATTAAGAATGCTAAGTTATTAAACAATCGGATACCTAGTACCACAGCCTACCTAGGTAGGCTGTGCTAGTACTAACCTAGATAGTTTTAAAAATACTTTTTCCACTATTATTTAAGTAATTAGTTAAAGTATACATTTTTTATATTATTTTTTGATAAAAATAAAGATGGTTCGGTTCGGTTCGGACAAATCTGTGTTGTATGTTTTTTTTTGTAATTTAAATGGCAAAATTTGTATGAATCTTTTGTTTGTAATAAATAATAGTTGTAATTGAATTCCAATTTGAGTTTTTTATTTGGTTCCAAAGAATCTATATAAAACAAATTGGCATCATTGCTTAGCTTGGTAGTCCTTGTGTTATGTTATGATTATTTTAGTTAGGTTATTGAATGAAAATTAATAAATAGAATTGTTTTTTGTTTTTACAGAAAAAATTGTTAATTGAAGCTAATAAAATTTTAAAATTTGGTTAAAAGTTACAGTGCAGTTGTTGGGATTGAAACACACGTTTTTATAACAAAAATAGCAAGGAGAATAATTAGGTTTGTTTGTATTTTACTTACTTTGAGCATTAAAAATTCCTCATCCCTTGCTTCTTCCAAAAATTTATTAATTTCTTCTCCACTGAAAACTCTGGCCTTTTTAGGCTTATATCCTGCAGACTTTTTCTTTAAAAATGCAATTAGCTTGTAGTAGCGACTAATATCAATATTTCTCCTTAATGATAAGCAAGTTTTTATTGTTGAAAATAAACTCCATAAACTATTGGACTTCAATGTGGCTGATTTTTCGGCAAAATATGCCACTAGGACATTTTCATCAATTGATTTAACTTTGTTTGTGTGACACCAATTAAGGAATACATCATAATTTCTAGTATATCTCTCTTTGGATTTTTCTGGTAGCAAGTCGAAAGTTACCTTTGATGCTGCTTCAATTATTTCTTCCGGATTTAATTCTTCATTCATGTCCAAGTCCATAATTTACTTATTATTTTTTTAAATATCTCTTTTTAAACACAAGTTTTTTATTTAAAAGGCAGCCATATTGATTTATTTTAAATGTCAAAGCTGTCAAAACAAAACAATTTTTATAAGCTGTCATCACAAAGTCATGGCTAATTTGACTGAAATAGGGACCGGAAAGAGAACAAGAGACCGGAAAATTAAAAATAAAGATCACTTTGGAGACCGGAAAGAATCTGAACTAAACCCGCACTGTAAAATGAAACTTTCTGTACAAAAAAATGTACAGAAAGTGTATGTTTTCTGGTCGGTTGAAAAAAAAGAGTTTATCGCGTCTCTTTATCTTTAAAATATGTCATCCATACAGGGTCTCTAGGCAGAAGAAATCAGATATAATAACAGAAAAGATACAAGGACGTCCTAATAATAAATAAAACAAAATAAGGCTATAAAGAAAAGAAAATTTTGATTTATAGTTAAAACAAAGCGGGAGGAACTGATAAATTGCTAATTAGTTCTACTGACTAGATTGTTCAATACAAAAAAAAATATGTGTGCTTAAGAACACACGGCAGAAGTAAGTTTCATGCGCCGCAGGCAAAAATTTTGAATTTTTATTAGCAAAAACATTACTTTTTACTAATTTTTTGTATATTCAAAAAATTCTCGGGGGGGCAAGTGCCCCTAGTGCCCCTCCCCTGGATCCGCCACTGGGCAGAAGTATAAGCTTCAACAATACTGGCCTTCATCTGCATCATCATATCCCTCGCTGAATGTTCCTTGTCATTTAGGGTAGGGAATCCCATAAGACCAAAATGGGCAAACTTTGAAAATGTATATTTTATAAACTATATAGTTTATCAACAAAAGCACCGAGTTGCAGTATGGTGGGGCCATAGAGACGCAAAAAACCACACCCTGAGTTTAGATTCAAAAAAACGTCATTTAGCGAATTTTAAGGTAGGGAATCCCATAAGACCAAAATGGGCAAAATTTGAAAATTAATATTTTATAAACTATATAGTTCAACAACAAAAGCACCGAGTTGCAGTATGGTGGGGCCATAGAGATGCGAAAAAACCGTACCCTGAGTTAAGATTCGGAAAAACGTCATTTAGCGAATTTTATGGTAGGGAATCCCATAAGAACAAAATGGGCAAAATTCGAAAATTTATATTTTATAAACTATATAGTTTATCAGCAAAAGCACCGAGTTACAGTATGGTGGGGCCATAGAGATGCGAAAAAACCACACCCTGAGTTTAGATTCGAAAAAACGTCATTTAGCGAATTTTAAGGTAGGGAATCCCATAAGACCAAAATGGGCAAAATTTGAAAATTAATATTTTATAAACTATATAGTTCAACAACAAAAGCACCGAGTTGCAGTATGGTGGGGCCATAGAGATGCGAAAAAACCGTACCCTGAGTTAAGATTCGGAAAAACGTCATTTAGCGAATTTTTGGGGTAGGGAATCCCATAAGACCAAAATGGGCAAACTTTGAAAATGTATATATTATAAAATATATAGTTTATCAACAAAAGCACCGAGTTGCAGTATGGTGGGGCCATAGAGATGCGAAAAAACCACACCATGAGTTTAGATTCGAAAAAAATGTCATTTAGCGAATTTTAGGGTAAGGAATCCCATAAGACCAAAATGGGCAAATTTTGAAAATTTATATTTTATAAACTATATAGTTTTTCAACAAAAGCACCGAGTTGCAGTATGGTGGGGCCATAGAGACGCAAAAAACTACACCCTGAGTTTAGATTCGAAAAAACGTCATTTAGCGAATTTTAAGGTAGGGAATTCCATAAGACCAAAATGGGCAAACTTTGAAAATTTATATTTTATAAACTACATCAACAAAAGCACCGAGTTGCAGTATGGTGGGGCCATAGAGATGCGAAAAAACCGTACCCTGACTTAAGATTCGGAAAAACGTCATTTAAATGGGCAAACTTTGAAAATTTATATTTTATAAACTATATAGTTTATGCCGACTTCACCCGAATGAGCGTAACATAGCCGAGCCTGACGGCTCAGTTCAATTCACTACCCACAAAAACTACTAAACGCGCCTGAAGAAGTTTACAGTTCAAAAATCAAGAAGTTAAGCAATCATACTCGTAGCTTGCTTTGTTTTGCAATTATCTTCTGTCAGGTTTTTTTGACTCATTGGTCTTTGGATTGACTGTTGCCATTCCAGTTTAGGATGCCCTCTTTTTCTGCGCCCTATTGGTTGCCATTAGGAACTGCTTTGGTAATCTATATCTTTTCATATATCATCCATTATGCTTCCCTCGATTCCCATTCTTTCTTTTAAGGTCTCAGTTCTTATATTATCTATTCTAGATATTCTCATTGATCTTCTTACTGCATCCATTTCGACACTTTCCATTTCTGATTTGTATTTTTCTGTTACGCGACAAGTCTCCATTCCATACAATAGCTTGCTTTTCACCAATATTTCATATGAGTTATATTACATTATATTTGATATTAGTTTGCTCTAATACTGTCCATAATTTTTCTACTGGAATGGTATCGTATGCTTTTGTAGGTCCACAAAGGTAACATGAGTCTCTATATTTCTGGCATTCCTTTTCTCAATTACTTGTTTAAGACAAAAAACATTATCATTACAAAATCTGCCAACACGAAACTCACTTTGCTCTTCCTCTTCTTGTTCATGAAAATCATTCTCTATTAAATTTTTAAGAATCCTACCGTACAATCTACTTAGAGTACTGGTTAGCACAGTTCCTCTGTAATTGTTGTAATCCAGCTTGTTTTCCCTTTTGATGTCTTGAGGATATGAATGCTATTTTCCAATCATCAGGTACTGGATGTCCGTTTTTGCATTGATTGTTAATATATGTGAGATTTTCTAGTAGTCTCTCTGATCCATATTTGAGCATTTCAGCGTCCGCTAGCTTTTCCGGATTTTAGCTTTTTAATACTATTCTGTATCATTTCTTCTGTCGATAATTACTTCCTCTCCATGTATTTCTATGTCTCTCCTCGGAGAGGCTGAGAGATATTCGGGTCTTGTTTCCTGCAGCAGTCCCTTGTAGTGTTCTGTCCATTGTACTGGTTTGATGATCTGAATGTTTACTTTTTCTTTTATTGTTTTTTTTACCGTAGAAATGAATTTCCATACTTCTAAATTACGTTAGCTTAACAGAATGGTCCAAAATTGTACTATATATTGTCACATATGGAATCATTTAAAATCAGCAGAAGGTTTTTTTAACGATTTTTGCACAGACCATTTTTTGGGTCTTCTGCGTTGCCGACGTTACTTTTTTATTTTCATTTTTGACTAAAAATACATCATTTGGACGGCGAAAAAATGTTGAAATGTCAAACCTAATTAGAAAGGGAAGCGGAAAGGTTTCAAAACTACAGTTAAGTTAATTGGCGTCTCTCGAAAGGATATTCTATGGCAAACATTCCTAATTATACCACCAAAATAAATATGGTACATTCGTGTTAATTGGCTTACTACTAGTTTCATGTACTAGTTAAATACGAACTATTATAATGTTTTCACCAAAGCGACACAGCAGGTTTGAACTTGATTACCTGGAGGCCCCCAATATATCGGGGGCCCGCGGGGCGGGGTCTGCGAGGCCGTTTAACACGCGCCTGCCTGGTGAAGCCCACCGTAATCCAGTTAGACAAGTCTGCACCTGCTTGGTTTGATTGTACCAGTATTTCGTAGTATTCTATGCGGCTGAGCAAAAAAATATCTAAATACAAAATATCGAAAATACAAAATATGGGAAACATAAAATATCGAAACTACAAACCATGGAAACCACAACATATCGAAATTACAAAATATCGACACTACATAATATCGAAACCACAAAATATCGAATAGCAAAATATCGAAAAACCAAAATAATCGAGATTACAGAATATCGAAACTAAAAAATTTAGAAAATTTTGAAAACGTAACTTAACCTGACTCCAACCTATTCTAACAAAACCTACACAAACCTTACCCCTATACTGCTAATCTACTGCAAATTAACTGGGAAATATTTTTTAATTATTACAAGTTTAGTTAGATAGGTTTGGTAAGGCAGAACCAAATACGTTAGAGCATATTGTTACAAATTTAAGTTATTTAAATTTTATAGTTAGAATTTATTTAGGTTTAGTATAGTATTCGGTTGACTTATCTTATGGTTGTATTCTTAGTCTAGGTTTTAGTTGCGTTATCTATAACATACTCGTGCTCGGCCGCACACCTTCTGGAAGAGACGAGAATGCTCGTGAATCGAAGAAGGATGGATGGTTCTCGAATATTTGGCAGACCCTATATATATAGGGCCGGACGTCGCGCATCGAGTCAGTCAAAGATAACCAAAGGTGTGATCGCGAGATGTTAACACGAAGTTAAAGGCGGATTAAAATAGTGAATTATTAGCAAGTTATTAGTGAGTTTAGGTGCGTGATTTTGTAAATAATTGTCGAAATAAATTGACATATCGTTTTTGACATTTGTGAGTTTTATTTGAAGCAGTGAACCCGTAACAATATATATGGAGTATACCTATGCATTCTCACACGCGATGCTTGGGGCTAGGACCCCCATTTAATTCTTAATATTCCTTTTTCGTGTACACAGGATTTCGGCTACTGCGCATGCGTCAGTTTTGTTGGTTTTGGAACATACTCCTTTACATCATTACACTTTTTGACAATTGACAAAGATTTAGTGTTATCTATCTCTATTATCTTTGTTCTAAAAACTAGTTGATTGGGTGAAAATTTGTCAAGTTGTGGATTAAAATTGTAGTTTTTCTAAAATTAAATTGTGCAGATTTATTGTGGACACCATGAAGAGTGTGTTTAATGGCATTTATAAATCACCTCTTAACTTTATTAACAAATGATAAAGAAAAATACAACTACTTACCTATGGAATCGCACTCCCTTGCTTCTCCTGGATATTTTTCCACAAACCGCAAATATTTTACGTGAACTATTTCCAATTTTTGACAGAAAAAAAAAACATAATTTTACACGACAAACGCAAAACATCGCAAAATGTAAATAAGCAACAATGGCCTCCACCCATACGGCAGCTGTGTGTCTACATGACAAGATACACGCATGCGCACTTAAAAATTCGCGTCCGCAAATTTAAATTTGCCATTGTTTCCAAAGCCAGCTATGAGGGCTTCCCGTCTTGATTCTTTGAACATGTATGCAGTGTTGCCAACTATTGAAAAGCGAAAATCCCTAACGTGAACGCGAAAAATCTGTAGAAATCCGTAGGTTCAAAGAAGACTAAAAACAAAAAAGGTGCTTGTTTTTGCAATAATTAAAAAGTTTATATTGGTTTGATTTTTGCACAACTTTTTTGGTTCGGAATTGCACGAGAACGGTAGGGTACCTACTGCTCCGTTCCAACGGATCCAAATAAACTTTTTTGCAGTGCCGCCAATTTTTTTAACGGATAAACCGGTATAATTAGAAGAAATAAAAAGTACGTACTTTTTTAACCTTTTTTATTTAGTTAAGGTACGTACAAACACTAATATTTTCTAGTGCAACATACATAACGTAAAACATAGTTTAACCTTCGTGGCGCGAAATCAAACAACGCGCGAAGTAATACAATTCGTTCTAAATAATGCAACGACCGTCCGCTAGATGTCTAGAAAAATAAGGTCACTGATCCAAGCAAAACCTTTTTACAAAATGATTAAAATATAGGAAAAAAAGTGAAGATAATAGGGACCTATTGCAATAGTGCCGGGCGCTATATTGACAGTTTCGCATTACAAACTGACAGTTGATCTTTCAAAATGGACATACCAAAGTCGAATTTTTCCATTAATAGTGGCGTCACTATTAAATCCGGCTCGTATAATACACAAAGGCCTAATTTTGAAAGGACACAGCTGTTCTTATAATGAGAAACTGTCAATATAGTGCCCGGCACAATTTGTGCCTGGCACTATTGCAATAGGTTCCTACTAAGGACTGATAAGGAGGAATGAGGCGCAGCCGCCGTTGTGTTTCGATGTTTATCGTTTTTTAGTAAAATTGCCAAAAATTTGTAGATTCCAAAATCGGATATCGGAGATCGAAATCCAAAATCCGTAGATCTACAGATAAATCCGTAGGGTTGGCAACACTGCATGTATGTCCGGGATGATGGATGAATCTCACGATATTTGTGTCATCTATTAGCTAATCTACGTTTGATTCGCATCCATAACTTTTGAGTAAATAAATTTCTTCACAATTTTTTTATGTATACCATTGGGTGATACTGGGTAGCTATATGACTATTTTATATTGTAAAAATTATTACTAACATTCTAATTAAGAGGTACGTTAATTAATTTCTAAATGGGACTCAAAACCGCTGAGGTTCAGCCAACTCTCTCGTTTTTGAAAAGTGCGTTTATTAGCAAAACCTTTACAGGTTCTGAATTAAAAATCAAGTTGGCGTCTAATTCGCGTTCAGAGCCAGCCACAGAGAGAGAGTTCACGTTCATTTCCTATCATGGCCGCCTGCCTGCTTTTCTGTCATAGAAATGAAAAACGGCTAGAACATATATTATTCACTCTTCTTCTTTAATAATCATATCACGGATCATTATTTGTTTGGTGATCTGTGACCATGTTCTCTCTACCAATAACTCGTTTCCCTTTTGCGCTTAAAGTGGGAGGCTTTAAGCTTTTTTGTTTTTCTCCTTTTTTGATTTTTTCGTTCTCCACTGGATTATTTAATTAACCCCTTCCTTACACATGCTGCTGTAATTTGTTGTGCTGCTTCGTTGCAGATGCTGCTGTACATTTTTTGAGCCTACAAGCTGAGGCAATGGCGATGGATTAAGTCCATCAAGTGTACAACCTGAAGATGAGAGCTTATGCTCTCGAAACATGTCGTTGTAATAATGAAATTAGTGGAGAACGACTGAACTTATTTGGTTTTGGATTTTTAATGTTCTTTTTTCTTGTCTACGCATTCTCTTTCTCTATGGCCGCTACACGAGCTAATTACCTTAACTTCTCTATAGATTCCCGTCACAGAGTTCAAGTACTTATGTTAATTAATAATTTTAAATGGCATTCGTTGGTATTGCGCTAAAGCAAAATCCGACAAACATTTTATTGCTTCAAAGGGTCTTTGTTCAAACTATCCTGAAACTAAATAATAGGTAGGTACTTAGTAGATGTTGAGGTTATATTTTCTTTTGAAGAGTGAATAGTATTTTTGCTATATGATAACGTTAACAATATTTGACAGTTCAAAATACTGGTTTTTGTCGACGTCGCGCGCCGTACGATTATTTGTCATTTAGTGCGCAAGATCATTAAAATCGAGACAGAGAGAGAGAGAGAGAGAGAGAGAGAGAGAGACGTTGGACTATTTGCATTAAGCGGACCTCACACGATCAGTATTACTGACAGTATTTTTATATATGTCTTTGTTTATAACTTTTGACAAACAAAGACATATATAAAAATACTGTCAGTAATACTGATCGTGTGAGGGCCGCTTTAGATGCAATTTAATATTTCTGCAACTTGCGATTTCTAAAGCGGCCCTCACACGATCAGTATTACTGACATAATTTTTATATATGTCTTTGTTTATAACTTTTGACAAATAAAGACATATATAAAAATACTGTCAGTAATACTGATCGTGTGAGGGCTGCTTAAAACTTTACAAAAATCGCTTTTGTCAAATTTGAAGGCAACTTCACTACTCAAATCAATCTGCAACAAAACAGAATGTACTTCTTATTGCTCCATTACGATGTTTATTATTACCCCACGATAGTCAAAACGAAAGGGTAATAAGAAACATTTCCATGTTGCCCTACTTTATTGTAAAAAATCATTAAAAACTCGAACAAGTTTTACAAAACAAACAAATGCCATGACAAACACATATGACAAAGTCAAATCCATGTCAAATATAACTTGACGTGCGGTGCATGGCGGGCAATTTGAATTCAAATTAAGGAATGCTAAATCTTGAAGATTTTAACCTTTTAATCATATTTCATCCTTACGAAAGTTTGGTGACACATCGGGATAGTGTCTGGGAATATTTCACTGAGATTTCGCAAAAATCTGTAGTGTCATTTTGAAAATATCACAACACGAACCGAACCGAAGCGAACCAATATAAAATTCAGCCCACCACAACAGCTGATTTTTTCAGGGTTATGGCCTGTAATTTTTTATTAGCCTTATCTTAAGGTCTGAATAACGCTAAGGATTTTTTATCTTCCTTGGTGCAAATTGCTATAAGCCCCTCTTCCTTATCTTAAGCGTTACATAATTTAAAATCGTCTCTTAGAGCTGTCAGTTAGACACTCCGATTGCAGAGAAGAAGAACTAACTGACAGTTTATTTCTCTTTTCCATCGAAATGAAAAATGTCCAGCAATTTCACTTGATCGCTTTTAGCCAAACCAATTAGAGAAATGACAGCTCGTCCATCTCCGGCAAGAAAAAGAGCAAAAAACTAAAACAAATCAAGGTAATTCAGGCGGACGGAATAAGTCATAAACAATCCAGGGAAATGCGTCATATAGGAAAACGAGAGAGAGAGGAATCAATCAAATGTCAATCACGTAAATTGCAAATGCAAGGCGCATACCAAGGTCTGTAGAGGATAGGTTACCTGGTAACTTTCTGGCCAATCAGAGCCAGTTGTTTTGTTATTTTTCTAATAACAATATTCATAAAATATATCAACTAGCTCAAATACAAAACTAACCTTATACAGACCTTGGGCATACGCATTTCAACGGGGCTGTTCGTAAGCTTAGCAGATTGCTCACTGATGCCGATGGTTAATAAAACAATAAAATTGAATGATTTTTTGGTTAAATACTCTCTGATTCTCACATTTAAACAAACAAAACGAATAACCAAACGGTTCGTCGCTAATATTTGCCTTTTAACTTATATTTTTACGGATGTTTTACAGTGTCTTTCAAAAAAGTGAAGCCAACACTTTGGCCGAGAAATCACACGAAATTACTGGGTTGGCCATCGCGTAATAATTTCTGTTGGCAACAATGAGAAGATTAAGTGTGGTAACACTGACTATTAAAAATATCCAAGAATATTTTCTTGTTGTGTTTTTGGTGTTATTTTTTGACTGACCTATTTTTTTAAGTATTTTTTTGAGGAACTCCATCCCGCAGTAATTTTCAGGCACAATTATCCATTTTTTTTATAACATGACGCCATCGCGTTCCTTGTGATTTAATGGTGCCATCGGTTTAGGACATCATATCAAACAGTCAGTAGAGACCTACAATTAAGATTTTGCGTTACGTCGTGATATTTACAAATACAGCAAGCCACTTTTTGCATGAATACGAAGTTTTTTTTACCGATTCGCGTTATAGGTATAAAGATATACGACGGGACGTGCGTGCGCGAGTCCATATTTCATTAGTAGGTTTGTAATACGTTTTTTGCTAACTGTAATGTACTAATTTGTCGCCATATAAACTTGCCAACCAATAGGGTATTTGACAAATTTTAAAAAAAAGTTTAGAATGATATATAGATCCCTAATTTGCTACGCAAAATTATTAAAATAGTATATTCTATCATAACTACATTTAAAATCAAGTTTTCTAATTTCCGATTTGAATTTGCCGCTAAAACGCTCATTTCTAGCATGGCGTTGCAATGACGTCACAGCGCAGTAAACTCGCGGACAGATACACGGCATTCAAGTGTTTATTTGTTTTTGGTCTGTGTTTTTACTGTTTTTTATGTAAAAAAATGTCCTATAAGTGGTGTATAGTGCCTCAGTGTTCGAATACTAGCATAAAAACACCTGAAAAACTATTTATTCATGTGCCTACAGCTGTAAAAGAACGGAAAAAGTGGCTAGAACTTGCTCGAAGAGACTCAAGGGCCTTATCTAATACATCTTCACTTTACATTTGTGAAGATCACTTTGATGTGAGTATAACTAAATTGTTTGTATTAATTTTTCTCACGTTGTCTATAAACTATTTCGTAAATGACGATGAAATTTTTGAGGTTATGTTTATTACAAGGGGTGAATAACTATAATAGGCAGAAAGGTGTACAAATTTTTAGGCGGTGCTAGGCAGTTATTAGGCAGGACTAGGGAGTAACTCTAAATGCAGGATTAGGCAGTGCACATGCAGGCTACATGTAGGACTAAGCAGTGCATATGCAAGACTAGGCAGTGCATAGGCAGGACTAGTATGTAGGTAGAATATATTTAGAAAGTTTTGTTTTAAAAAAGCAATTTTTGATTGTTTCTTAATGCTTAAAATAATAATGATTGGGTATTTAATTGAATGTATAGTCCTTGTCATACGCAGTTACACTTTTGTGACTTTGACATGAAATAAACATATTTCCTAACCAGAAATATATTAAAAAGTAAATATGTCATGTTGGTATAAAATTAAAGGTAAAACTGTCATTGTCTCTGGATAAAAGGATGCTGACTGTAGGTTGACAAAAAAAACGCACAGATAAAAACAACTCAAAAACATGCCATTTTTCAGACTTTTTTTTGTTGCTCTCAGTATGCATATGATAAATAAAGAGGTTGGAAATGTCACAAAAGTGTAACTGCCTATGGCAAGGACTATATTGTAAGTGGCATATTAAACAAAAAAAGCAAAACATATAACCTAGCCTCAAAATCTAAATGAGTAAAGGTACACATCAACATTTTAACGTTTCTAAATTCCGCAGAACAAAAATCACAGTTGTTAGCAAAGAAGCCTGCCACCATAAAGGAATTCAGCATTGGCAAGTTGGAGCTATCGGCTTTGGAGAATCCGTTTTCCATTGAAAATGTTTTTAAGAAGTAAAACACAAAATAAAATCTAATTTAGGACGATAATTCGCACTTTAAACCAAAGCAAACATTACCATCCATAAGAAAATAACACAGAAAAGAGGTTCGTTCAAGGCGTTTACTGTTTTGTGACGTCACTCGCAGCTGATTGGTCGACCGCCTGTTTTGAATCACGTGGCTAATTGTTTGAATTCAATGAATTTATTTAATTAAAAGAACTATGAACTTGAGAAAAAATTAAACAAAAAAGTTTGTTTTTAGCATTCCCAAGACCAAATGAGATATCTAGAAATAAATATATATTTATTTTTTACTACTGTCAAACACACTATGGCTTTAGCTATAGCTAACAGTGGTGGCACGTGATATAAAACTTTGGGGCGCAAGCCCAAATAAACATTGCGGTGCACGAAAAAAAAAATTTGAGTGCAATTATATATCATATAATAGATAGATATTAGTTATCTATTATTGTTGTTTTTATAAATATATAATAAAGGTATCATACCGAGTTTTTATATTTCACACACCCGTTTGGTATTGAAAATGAAGGCGTCTGTCCTATTTTTAAATAAATTCTTCAATAACAAATTCAATGGATTTTCTTGAATCATTTTTTTCCCAATAGATAATATTGCGAGGGCAGTTAAGTTATGGTAAAGATAAAAATTTAATTGTCTTTAAATTTTGCACGCTAATCAATCAAACAATACGACCCAAACGATAACGCCAAGTTGTCTCAGTGCACTAAGCATCGCGGTTCGGTCTACTAGGTCAATACGTTATGGCACTAATGTAAGGTGCACATAAGGTAGCTAACAACCAACGCTAACCGTAGACCTTGGTGGCATCACGGGTGTGCGGGCGGCATCGATCGCCGCAATTAATTCACAAGAGCACGAGCTGAAGATTCTGTGTACTGTATAATTCTCACCATGATTTTTTTTATTTCATTAAAATCGGTTTAGTAATGATGAATTTATAAGGAAATGAATGCAGACAAGATTGGCAATACAATCGTATAATCTGTAAAACAATGGTTGAAACAAATCTAGATTTTTTAAGAACCATCACACCGATTTCACTATATTCTACCTCGTTGGGAAAAGTAGTGTTTTTCTATAAATTAAAAAAAAACTAAAACATTTTCGGAATATGAAAATAAACACGCCATTTTGAAGAATCAAATATGATTCTGTCCCCCATTTTAAATCTTAAGATGGCGATAAACTTTGATCATTATCTTTAAAACGAAATCAATTTTAACCAGAATGTTTTTTATTTCATTAAAATCGGTTCAGTAGTTATGAATTTATAAGTAAATAAATGCAGACATGATTGCAATCGTATAATATGCAAAACAATGGTTGAAACAAAAATGGTTTTTTTAGAATCACTTGTCTCTTGTTGTGCGAATGCAAAAATGCAGGTTTTTTACTAATTAGAAAAACTTATTAAAACATGTTCGCAACACAAGAGTACACGAGCATCTTTAAAGGGTACAATTTAATCTCGTCCGCCATCTTGGACAGAGATGGCGGACAAAAAAATATATTTAGTCAAAACTCTGAATAATTTTCTGCCAAGTGCAGTTTGTCTCATTAAAAACGATTGTATAGTTCAAAAGTTATAATGAAAAAAATTATCCGTTTTTTTTTGGCGCACCCGATATATCCTATATTATTCTGATCGTTATTAGTACTCAATTTTAACTAGTAGTGTATGGTTATTATGCCCATTGTGCGGGGAATGAATTATTAAAGACCAAGCAATAAATTAGCACAACGACTGCCTATACAGGCGCGAATCTTTTCGAAAAATGGCGGACAGAGAGCGCAGTTAATTCACGTTTTGTCGTTTATCTTTTGCAGTTTAGGAGTGTGCTAACTTTAACAGCACCTAGAGATTAAGTAGCTCTCCCCCCACCTGAATGCACCCACGCTTATTGGCATAAATTCAAATCAGAGTTAAAGCAATAGTCAAAACGTATCCATTTATAACCTTAGTATTTGTAATTGTTCTACCAATTACCGTCGTTAATTTAATTCTTTTCACTACAGGACACCAAAAAGAATCTTCACATTAAAATATCAAATTAAATACAAAACATTAAAAAAATTGAGTTAATATGACCAAAACACAACCTTAGAATCAAACTGGGTTGAAATCCATCTCGAATCCATTACATTTCTACGTTCGCTTGCTGGTGTAACGATACATTGCGTTTAATGCGTATCGTACGTCCTAAAGGCACTGTATAATTATATGCACAATTGACCTAAACGTACGTTACGTCAAGATACGTGCCGTGACTATAAGTCCCTAATTTGTCCAAAAAATTAATAAGAAACAGCAAAGAACCCCGATAAAATAAATTATTTAGGTGAACTTCTAGAGATCTCCAGAAAAATGAGCATAACCGCGCCATATATCCACCCAGGCCTATCGAAACGGACGGGCCACGATCCTCCACTTTGTTGACGTCACATCGGGGCCTGATTTTTTTTTGATGGTCACGTCACGACACAGCTGATTGATTACAATATTGAAGTAGGAATGACGGTTCATAAATATTTGATTTTTTTTAAAATAAAGCCAGTTTTGAGATTGTTTTTACTATATTTTTGCACAAAAGTTTTTCTAAATGTATAGTAATCCTTAATTTTTTAGGGCCGCTTTATTAGCTCACAGAAAAATTAAATTTAAAGCAGAAGCGAATTTCTGCGTGGAAAGTAATCCGATTTCCTACATCTATTTGTTTATATTTCGCACTCGGCCAAGGTCTGTGTTAGGTTACCTTGTAACTTTCTGACCAATCAGAGCCAGTTTTTGAACGCGGGAATGACGTCATCGGGAGTGCCCATTTAAATAAAAAGCATTTAATATAGTAGGAAATCTACAAGTTACTTGTGTTCCTTTATTGATTTAAATTTAAATATATTTTGTTATTTTTCTTAAAGTGTCTCTTATAACAATGTTCATAAAATCCATCAACTAACCCAAATATAAAACTCACCTTATACCAATATCCCAAATGCACAATGTCTTGGGAAGCTTTTAGCTTGTTAAGTCGGTTAAAATAACTACAATTAGAAAGTATAAGTAAACTAAAAGAACTATTTACAGATTTTAAATAAATATAGTCCGAAAAAACACCACAAATGTAAAAAATAAACCATCGAAGATTAAAAATACTTAAAAACAAATGTAAACATAGCGCTCTAATCAAATTGTGGCACTCCAAATGACGCGCTGTCACCTCTTACCCCGCTTCGACCATAGAGTTACCAGGCAACCTAACCTCGGCAGACCTTGGCACTCGGCAGACTTTTAAAACTTGGTATAGTTATTTACATGTTTTTACAAAAATTACAACATCAAAAAAATAATTTTATCAATATATATGATATAAGTCAAATACATGTCAAATGTAACAGTTGGCATGCGGTACATTTGAATTCAAAATAAGGAATGTTAAATCTTGAAGATTTTAACCTTTTAATTATCTTGCATCCTTTTACAACAGTTTGGTGGAATATTGGGATGGTGTCTGAGAATATTTCACTAAAATTTCGCACAAATCTGTAGTGCCATTTTAAAAATATCATAAAACATAAACAGCTGATTTTTTTAGGGTCGTGGCCTGTATTTTTTTGTTGGCCTTGATCCACCATAATAATACTTCAATTGGTCAATCGAAAGAGTTAACACACCCCAAAGATAATATTATGTAAATCTCCTATATATTCCCTGCCACATTACGGACCTCATACGTACGAACGTACAAAACTAACGCAACGCCACGCGGACGATCATAAATTTTGCTCATGCCTTCATTATAATACCTCCTTTTAATAATTTTCAACTTCCAGTTTGCACGGCGGACACTTAATTTGACGTAAATTATGTCAAAATTGTTATTTATTTTTCGTATGGCATTCTAAGTTTCTGAAATTTATGAAAATATCAATGAAGAACAACGCTAATGTCATGATCAAAGCGTTTGTCTATAACATCAGATTTACACGGTTCCAGTAGCTGAAACAAGTACAATCAGGGCTATCAAAACCGACGGGCCACGATCCTCCACTTTGTTGACGTCACATCGGGGGCTGATTTTTTTTGATGGTCACGTCACGACACAGCTGATTGTCTTTAAAATATTTAAGTTGGAATGACGGTTCATGAATCTTTAATTATTTTTAAGTAAAGCCAATTTTGAGATTGTTTTTACTATATTCTTGCAGAACACTTTTTTAAATTCTATAGTAATCCTTAATTTTTCAGAGCCGTTTCATTAGCTCACACAAAAATTTAATTTAAAGAAGAAGCGAATGTGACAAAGACAGATGACAAAGTCAAATACATGTCAAATATACCAGTTGGCATGCGGTACATGGCGGGTACCTAATTTGAATTCAAAATAAGGAATGCTAAATCTTGAAGATTTTAACCTTTTAAACATCTTGCATCCTTACCAAACTTTGGTGGAATATCGGGATGGTGTCTGAGAATATTTCACTCAACTTTTGCGGAAATCTGTAGTGTCATTTTGAAAATATCATAAAAAAAAGTTTGACCTTTCATTAGACCCAATGTAAAATTTAGCCCCCGAGAACAGCTGATTTTTTCAGGGTCGTGGCCTCTATTTTTGTGTTGACCTTGGTACAATTAATTGAATGAAAATAAACTACTTATTTTTAAATTCAAGCATGGTATGTGAATTTTGAAAGATCAACTGTCATTTTTCGATGTATAACTGTAAGAATACTGTCCAGCATTATTAATGCCTGGTTTTATTGCAATAAGTTTCTAATATAGTTTAAAATTGTGCCAAAGTGTGATAACATACAGATTAAAAAAAAATAAATATCTACGTATTTTCATTTCTAACATTATCTTGTTAACGTTATAGGTAGTGAAATGGAACTTAAACGGATTGCAACAATTACACAGGAATTTGAGTAACCAGTACTCTAAGTACGGTAGGACTTTTAGAGATCTAATGAGAATGATTTTTATGAACAAGAAGAAGAAGAGCAAAGTGGGTTTTGTGAAGGCACATCTTGTAGTGATATTTTTTTTTTGTTTTAAACATGTTGTGGAGAAAAAGAGTGCGAGAAATATATAAACTAATGTTACCTTTGTGAACCTAAAAAAAGCATATGATACCGTTCCAGTAGAAAAATTATGGACAGTGTTAGAGCAAACTAATATCAATCATACATACATAAAAGCAATAAAAGAACTACACAAAGGTCAATATCTAAAATTAAAATTGGAAAGCGACTGTCAAAAGAATTCCTGGAAAGAAAGGGCTGTTATATTTCTCCAACTCTTTTTAAAATATATATCGCAGTTTCTCTAAAAAACTGGAACCGTAAAGTGCATTTACCATATAGACACTACAGTTTGCTGACGACCAAGCAATAGTAGCTAATGATAAAAAAGATATGGAGTATAAGATGAGAAAGTTAACGGAACAATGCCAAAAGTGGGGGTTGACAGGGAACGTGGATCAAGACATAGTAATTATGTATTGAAAACGAATCAAGTGAGTTACAACTAGACAATGGACAAACAATATCTCCATTTGATGAGTATGTATACTTGGGTGTCACATTTGATAAGACAGGAAGAGACTGTAAAGAACTGGAAAAAAGAATAGTAAAAGCAAAAAAGGTTATTGCATGCCTTAACAGTATTTTATAGAGCAGAGAGATAAAAAGGAATGTAAAATTTAACAATATGGAACAGAGACTTGTCGCTCAACAGAAAAACGAACATGGAAAATGTTGAAATCGATGTAATAAGAAGATTAATGAGAATATCTAGAACAGATCATGTAAGAACTGAGACCATAAAAGATAGAATGAGAATCGAGGGAAACATAATGGATGACATCACTAAAATACAACGGATGAACGACGAAAGATTACCAAAGCAGGTCCTAGAATGGCAACTAATAGGGCGCAGAAAACGAAGGCATCCTAAAGTGAAATGGCCACAGTCAATTCAAAATTCAAGGAGTCAAACATACCTGAAAGAAGATGATTGTCAGGATCGAAGGAGGTGGAGAATAGGCGTCAGACAACGTGAAAAAACCTTCTACACCGACAAAGTATTAGTAAATGGTACTTAAACAGGATAAAAGATAAGAGGTCTACTCAGGATTATCAAAAAATTTCCGCTATATTTAGAGCTCTATTAATTAGATAATGCTTTCAATAAAATATTTAGGAGGAAAAGATGTACTTACACTTAACAATAAACTTTTTTAAATTGGAACCATTCATTAATAACTCATAACTTTTAGACGTACACCATTATATTCGTTTAATTATTCAGCAAATTGCTCTAATGGTTGGCAAACTTTGTCGGCATCGGGATCTAGTAGTCCGTGAGTAAACCATACAAAAGGATGATGCGACTGACCAATGCCGCCCAAATCAAAACGTCAAAACCTAGAAAAATTAATTTAAAGTTATAAAAATCATTAAATAGAGTTACTTTGGTCTAAATTTTAATTATTTTTAAGCTGTCAAACTCAAAGTCAAAAATCGAAATCATAAATAAGTAATTTTTATTCCGTCAACGTCAATTAAATTTTTTGTGAAAAAAAAATTATAAATTGCCTAGTTTACTGAAACTGTCATAATAATAAATTGGGTCGACGGCGAGTTGGGCCGGCGGCGAATCCAGTCAGATCAGCATGTGTTGGCCCGGGGACAAATTAGCCACGATGAGAAGGTGGCGGCAAATTGTCCCATTCCTCCTGGTCATTATGCAAGAAGCAGAAATCCCCCTCCCCCCCAAATAAAATACCTAGATCCACCCCTGCATAACTGTAAGCCTAAATTAACGATCTGCGGAGTTTTTCAAACTATGTGATGGTATGTGTTTTGGTTACCATTTTTAATAACTTTGAAGTGCAACGGCGACTGCGCACTGGCTAATAAGGGACCTGTTTAAACCTAGTACTTGTACAGGGGTTTAGCGCCTAGAGAACCATCTTATAGGGTGCACAATAAGTCAGTAATGGCTGCAGTACAGTGACTACGGCTACCAGGCAATTTTGGAGTCACGATCACGGGGTTTTCACAGGCACGAGCGTTTGATTTGAGACCTCGAAGCGCTCGGCCGCTTTTCCTCTTCTTTTAAATGGGTTGCATGTTCTTCAATGCAACCTATTCAAAAAAAAGAAAAAGACCTACAAACGCTTCGGGGCGTCAAATAGTCTGTCAATGCTTTTGCTAACTATCTAATTCATATGCTGTTATTCATACTTTGAACTGGAAAATTTTAATTTGTCCCCGGGTCTATCTGCCAATTAAAATTAATGATTTAGATTCGATTACTGTCAGTAATTCGACATGATTTAATTGTCTTTTGAACACTAGCCTCACACTTGCTGGCTCTAAAGAATATAAAGCTAGTAAAATTGCTAGATGTAATTCAAATACGTTAGAGCCTAAATACATGTTCAATAAATCGAAAAGTGAAGCAATCATAGCTTGCTTTGGAAGCAGTGGCAAACTTTAAGTGCGCATGCGTGTTTTTGTCACGCTAAAACACATCTGCCATGTGGGTAGACGCCATATTTTTTATTTATTTACATTTTGCGGTGTTTTGCGTTTGTCGTGTAAAATTATTTTTTTCTGTAAAAAATGGAAAAGAATTAATGTAAAACATGTGCGGTTCGGGAAAAAATGTCCGGGAGAAGTAAGAGAGTGCCAGTCTATAGGTGAGTACTTGTATCTTTCTTTATAGTTTATTAATAAAGTTAATAGTAGTTTATAGATGCCATTAAACATTCTTCACGGTGTCTAAAATAAATCTCCACAATTAATTTTAGAAAAACTACAATTTTAAACCAGAATTTGATAAATTTTAACCCAATCAATTTTTAGAAAAAGAATAATAGGCATAACCCTAAATTTTTGACAATTGTCAAATAATGTAGTGACGTAACGGAGCATGTTCGAGAACCACCAAAGCTGACGCATGCGAAGTAACCGAATTCCTGTCTACATTAATAATTAAATGAGGGTCCTGGCTTCAAGCATCGCGTATGAGAATGCATGGGTATTCCCCATATTTATGTTCTAACGTATTTGATGTAATTTAGTTCCTCTATTTCGTTTAAACCATTTAACCGATAAACTAATTTCGCCAAAATACAAAGTACATTTTCTTAGCATCTAATACATACTAATATAGCCTAAAATACTGAAAAACACCCAAAATTGCTTTTAAAACTTGAAGCACATGTTTTCATTATCCAAATTTTTTCCTCATTCTTACCTCGATTCTCGTCACAGGCCGGTTAGTTAGCAAAAAGAGATCTTTCAACTGCTGTGCTGATTTTTATTCCATTTAAAAATCCAAGTCATTTTATTTTCAATGTCCATATTGAATCATTAAATATTATTCTGAGCTATTGGCAAAAAAGGGCTTTCAACTAAGATCTGGGTCCTGATTCTCATCTCATGTGTTTGTCTTCTCACAATGTCATTTTATTTTCATTGCCCATATCTTTGCCATGTTTTAGATGCAGAAACGAATGGCGTCAATTAAATTATCAAACATTATTGTGAAAAATTAGCAAGAAAACGCTTTTAATTTAGACCTGAGTGCTGATTCTCATCCTACTATTTTGTACTTTTTCTAACAGTAATTTTATTTTCATTGTTTATATCTTTCCCGTGTTCTTCGTTATATTCGCTTCACGGGCCGGTCAATTAGAAGAAAAGGGCTTTCAACTTAGAACTGGGTGCTGATGCTTCTCTAAGTTGTATATTTTCTAATAATAATTTTATTTTCATTAGGATTCCATTTTTTTGGGTTCTTACGTATATTCTCTTCGCGGGGCGAAGAAGTGACATAATAAGCAGTGATAGCATATTGGATCTGCAGAAATCCGATTATCAAATATTATTCTACTCAATAAGCAAAAAAACAGCTTTCAACTTAGATCTACAAATTTTGATTCTCATTCCACGTGTATGCTTATTCTCAAGGTCTTTATACTTTTACACAGGTTGCCTACGGAATTTGACCAGTCATGTGGGCTTGCAGTTGCGTAATCGTGTTTCCATAAAACAAATGGTTTAAGACAATCCGGTGCCGTAGATTTTTTAAATCTGATTACAGTTGTCCAGTAAAGTTCAATAACCCTTCCAATTCTTAAGGAAACCGGTGTAAAAGTATAATGACCTTAGCCTATTATTTTGCTCAATACGTAAAAAAAGAGCTTTTATTTTAGGTCTTCGAATTCTGATTATCATCTCTCGTGTATGCTTATTGTTTTGTTTAATTAGTAAGAAAGGAGCTTTCCTTTTAGATCAACGAATTCTCATTCTCATCCCACGTGTACGCCCTCTAACAAAGTTATTTTATTTTCTTTGTCCATATTTCTCCCGCGTTCTTACGTATATTTTCTTCGCGAGTCGGTCAAGGAGTGACATAATAAGTGATAGCGTAGAAGATCGGCGCAAATTCAATAACTGTCCTATTAGCGACAGTAAGGCCCTTGAAGCGCCATCAATCGGCCAGTTGTCAAGCAAAACACCAGTTAGTGGCCTCGTTAAGGCATTTACAACCCCCTTACATGGAGAGACGGATCCTTCGATAATTGGCTCTGGCTGCTCGTCGTCGTCCTCGCTTGATTCTCAAGCCGTTTTCTATGCTGAAATTTACTCGATGCGTTGTACGCTTTATTAAGGTTCTTTTCGCGAAAAGATTAGATAGTAAACTGACAAGAATAGCGGGGTTTTGGCATAAAATAATTTAGGTTTTAAATTTAAATTAAAAAAGTGCCGAGGGAATAAGCGTTTAAATAATAAACACAGAATATGCAGACCTTAGTTAACCCTGACAAGACCCTAGTTAACCCCAACAAAACCAAAATTTCGGGCCAAAGATTTGACTTAATAGACGATGGGCACAAATTCAATTATAATTTATCCAACATTATTCTGAGCAATTAGCAAAAAAACGGCTTTTAGCTTAGATCTACAGGTCCTGATTCTCACCAAAGTTTTAAAATAGAGTTATTTTACTTTTAGTGGCCATATTTTTCCCGTGTTCTACCGTTGTGACTTGATTCTTATGCCGATTTTATGCTAAAATTTACTCGATGCATTGTACGCTATATTAACGTTTTTTTGCCAAAATATTAGATAATAAACTGACAAGAATAGCGGGGTTTTAGCATAAAACAATTCAAGTTTTTAAATTAAAAAACTGCCAAAAGAATAAGCATTTAAGCAATAAACATTAGGGACATACCGTTAATGTTATTACTGAGTCTGCGCATTAGCCGCTTCTCGCTCCTTTTTTGTTATGTACGGTAACGGCGCCCGGTACTTACGGTGGCCGGCCTTTAATGTTACCGCTATTTTTTAAGGTTAATTTTCTATTGTTTTGTTTAATGCAGTCGAATTTTTTACTATAATTCGGTAGTTTGGTTTTTAAAAAGCCATAAATCTAATAAAAATAAATTAACAAATATAAATAAACAAAAAGTTGAAGGTGTGTGAAACTACTAAATTACCGTTTGTGTTGTGTTATCTTAAGTGCTTTTTTGCCCTGAATGTTGCTGTTATTCTTAGTAACAATAACGGTAACAGCTGTCAAATTTTCTGTTATTTTACCTGATCCTATTAAATAAAAAACTACTGAAGTTTATCTATGCATACATACTTTAGTAAACCGTGACAAGACCCTAGTTAACCCCAAAACCAAATTTTCGGGTAGAAAACTTGACTTGATAGGGACCTATTGCAATAAAGCCAGGCACAAATTGTGCCGGGCACTATATTGACAGTTTCACATTACAAGAACAGCTGTCTTCTTTCAAAATAAGGCCATTGTCTATTATAAGAGCCGAAATTAATAGTGACGCCACAATTAATGGAAAATAAACGACTGGATTTCTAAATTCGACTTTGGTATGTCAATTTTGAAAGATCAACTGACAGTTTTTAATGCGAAACTGTCAATATAGTGCCCGGCACAATTTGTGCCTGGCTTTATTGCAATAGGTTCCTAATAAGTAGGTAATCGGCACAAATTCAATCATCATTCATTCAACATTATTCTGAGCAATTAGTAAGGCTTTCAACTAAGATCTACGGGTCCTGATTCTCATACCACGTGTATGTCTTTTAGGAAAGTTATTTTATTTTTATTGTCCATATTTTTCTCGTATTCTTACGTTACATAATAACTGGACGTTGTCGTCACTTGATTTTGAAAGCGACTAACAAGAATAGCGGGCTTTTAGCATAAAATAATTCAGATTTTTAATTTATATAAAAAAAATCCAAGAGATTAAACGTGAGCCTTTAAATAAAAAACACAAAATCAAAGACTGCTACAGTTCATCCATGTATCAATTGCAGAGAACCTTCACAACACCTTAGTTAACCCCGACAAGACCAAAATTGCGGGCCGAAGAAGTGATGGCATAGACGATCGCCACAAATTCATCCAACATTATTCCGAGCAATTAGCAAAGTAAAGGGCTTTCAACTAAGATCTATACGGGTCCTGATTCTTATTCCACGTGTATGTCTTTTAAGAAAGTTATTTTATTTTCATTGTCCATATTTTTCCCGTGTTCTTGCGTATAATAGAAACTTATTGGAGGTGAAATAAGGTCTAGAAGTAATAATGCTAGCACTATTTTGACATCTGTACTTGGCAGTTGTGTTGCAAAATAAGGCCGATTTTAAACAAGGACAACCTAAACAATCTTATAACCAGCCTAATGATTTCGCATTTAAAACTGGGATTAAAACTAGGGGACGGCCGAACAAAAAGCACAATCCAATAAGTCTTTTTTCCGCAGCATTAATTAAAGGAAGTTGTTGCCTTATTACTGCTTGTCGTATTTTGGAATTTCCAATAAACCTCTATTTACTCGATGCGTTGTATGCTTTAATAAAGTGTTTTGCAAAAAGATTTGATATTAAACTGACAAAAATAGCGGGATTTAGACAAAAAACAATTCAGGTTTTAATTCAAATAAAAAAATAATTAATTAACATATTCCGATGCGAGAAAGAAGAGTTTCTGCGAGAAACCAATTCCACCAATGCATGCCCACCCCGATTTAAAAACGCATCACGGGATGGACCATGGATTTGCACCGATTTTAAATTTAGCGTGACATGATGCGATTATCCATCTGTCTTAAGCAGACCTCAGGTACCCCCCGACAAGATCAAAATTCCAAGAGATTAAAATAAGAGGATTCTAGAACGAATATTATACATATACAGTTTCTGGCCAGAAATCGAACCCGGACCGTCCGTGTGTGAAGCAAATTTTGCTCTATGGATGACGACATAAATTATGGCAAGCGTCCTAGCCTTGTACTATAGAATATAGATGTTATATTTTCCATGCTTGTCACTCAGAACTGAAATGTTTGAGAGCTACTCTAGACAGGGGACTCACGTGGAGACACTGCAGGAAAGTGAGCAAGGTCCCTGAGATAATGCCATACTGCACGTCTTCGAAAAAACAGGAAAAATTACAGGAATTGTGGCGGCAGAAGCGATAGACGTAGAGTCATAAGGGTTATAACTGGGATTCCCACCATGGTCTCTTACGACAAAGTCGCGGCGGATCATTCGCGTACCACTGGTTGGAAAGAGATCGGTAATACTGGTGCCTCTTTCCAACCGACTTAGTCGTAAGCGGCCGTGGAGAGAATCCTAATTTAGGTTTTGTTCGATGGCGGAAAGATTCCATGAGCGACCGAACTGGCCGGTTTAGGATAATGTTTCATGGTACTTTATCCTAATCGACATTTAATATAATGTAGGTACCACCCATGAAAAGCTCATAGATATAGAAAAATAGTTAGATAGCGGTTTGATTACTGCGCGATTTTCAATGGGTGCGACAAAACCACGGTTCGAAAAGAAACCGGATGCTTGGTAACTCGGGTGTCATGGAGGCCATTACGTCTGTGCTACGTCACAGTTAGCCAAGGAATCAGCAGTTACATTATATTTCAAAGCGGGTTTGGATATTTTGCGAGATTTTTTTTACATTTTGGTTTTATTTTGGGTTTGAAATTGTTTTAATAACAGTTCTAGGGTTGCTGTACATTTAGTAAAGACTATAATTAATTTTTTTTTATCATGCGTACTTATTTTTTGCTCGTTTTTCTTTTAAACTACAATCAAAAGTAAGCAATGGCTCCAAGCTATTTTGTTGCTCTAAGATTGATCGAATAATCTGAGTTAGGTATACAATCAACGCTTGGAGTTAATCATAATCTTATAGAGTTATTTCTATCTCTCCTTCCTAAAATTGGATAAAGAAGACAATCAATAAGCATTTAAAATTGTGCATTAAAATTTATACGATATGACAATGTACTTATGCATTACTTTTTATTATAAGCCTCATCCAATAATTAATAAAAAATAATAAATTTAAAAAAATTAAACCCGACTATACAGGCTGGCTACTATTAAAGTTAATATTTGTTTGTTAATTGAGTATTTTCACGAACTTTCGTGCTCACACAAAAAACTTTTGGCCGATTTTAAGTACAAGCACTTACGTCAAGAGGTCGCTATTGTAAACAAGCATAAAGGTCCACTGAATCACGAAACTGCGTCGGCAGGCTTCAGAACGCAGTGACGTTACAAGCGTAGTATAAGCCACAACCCCCAGCCAGCTTTATTAAGTCGGGCCGGTAACGGACAATTGAGTGGGTGCCAAAGGAAACTAACGAGATGAAGACTTTTTTTTTGTGGTCGCAAGATTCGTAAGAGGCGCCCTTGTGACTTATCGGCCGCCCCCTCACACATGATGACTTTTTTTTTTTTTTTTTGCTCGCAAGATTTGTGAGAGGCGCCTTTTTGTTTTTTTTTTGTCACAAGATTTCTCATCAGTTTTCAGAGGCGCCCTTTTTAGTTGTCGCCCCCCCCCCCCCCCCCCGCCCTTTCGGGCACGCTACGCTGCTGACAACCCCTAGAGGTCTTCGTGGAAAATAAGCAGTGACGCTCTGCCAAGTATTTTTAATTGAGATCGATGGCTCCATATAATGTCTTACCACGAATTTAGTTCAATGCCGCCGACTTTCAAATCGTTCCTATCAAAAGCTGGCTTTGCTCCAAGGTCTGTAGAAGATAGGTTATCTGGTAACTTTTTGACCAATCAGCGCCAGTTGTTGAAAAGCGGGTAATGACGTCACCCGGAGTGCCCATTTAAATAAAAAGCATTTAATATAGTAGGAAAACTTCAAGTTGTTTGTGTTCCTTTATTGATTTAAATGTAAATAGGTTTTGTTATTTTTCTTAAAGTGACTCTAATAACAATAATCATAAATGTCAGACTTACCTTATAACAAATATCCCAAAGGCACAATAGACACTTATTGGAATAAAACTTGACCTTATTTTGAAATCGGCAGTATTGTAACAGATTTACATATAAAAAGCAGCTACTTTCTTGCAAAATTCGGCCTTTGTGTATTTAAGATCCGGATTTATAACTGTGATTAAATTATTAAATGAAAGTTAGCGACTTTCTTTTTAAATTTGATGTCAGTTTTCTTTGTAAATCTGTTAGAATAAAGCCGACTCTAAAATAAAGTCAGGTTTTATTCCAATAAGTCCCTAATGTCTTGGGAAGCTTTTACTCTGTTAAAATAACTACAAGTAGAAACTATAAGTAAACTAGAACAAGTATTTACAGTTTTTAAATGAATATAGTTCGAAAAAACATCACAAATGTAAAAAATAAATTATCGAACATTAAAAATACTTAACAACACATGTAAACAATGTAAACAAAGCACTCTAATCAAATCGTGGCACTCCAAATGACGCGCTGTCACCTCTCACGCTGCTTCGATCATAGAGTTACCAGGCAACCTATACTCTACAGACCTTGGCCTTGCTCAATCTGTGAAAAAATGGCAGATTTCAATTTTCTTCAGTTTACGCAAGTTAGACACGCCTTCTATTTAGTTTTCTATTTCTATGAAAAAGACACGCAAAAGGCGCAACACACTTATCCTATTTAACCTGGCGGAACATGGCTTACAAATCTTTGTGCGTTTTTTACGCTTGCTAACGCGACTTAATTCGTCTTTACTAAATTCTCTTCCCACATAATTATCAGTTCATCACATCTCGCTTCTTTGATTTTTTTTTCGACGCGGGATGCAAATCTATGGATAGCAAATAAACTCTTTACAAGATCTTCCAACGAGAATTTGAATACCCGATGTTTTATATTTATAGTGTTGTTTATCGTGAATTTCTTTTGGAAGTTATTAATATTTACCATGAGCAACAAATAGAACATGCTGCCTTGTATTCTAGTAGTGTGGAACGGGAGGAGGGGGTAACCCGTAGGTCCGAAAAGTCGACCAGAGTAGGCATGATTTGCCATACCCCAGGTTTTTCCCTTAACCCAATTTCTACACTTGTACTCAATGTCCAGGTAGCTCTTTAGGTGGGCTATCCTGTTCCCTTGACAAAGTCCAGTATGTCAGCCCATTTGACCAAGTGCAGTTCTTGCTCACTCAGGGTTGAGGCCTCGATTGTCTGTTGTCTCATCCTTGCGTAGGCCTTACATTCTGCCATGATGTGCCTTGATGTCTCTTCTTCTCCTATTCGTGTCATGTGCCCCTTAACCATCCATCTAGAATACCTATTAAAAGTTCACCGTCTTTTAATGTCTCTCCTAGCATCAGTCTAAGGCGGTCTACAAATTATCGGTTCTATTTGGAACCTGTTCCGGTTTCACAGGAGTTTATTAGAGAATCATGAGCCTAGTTATTAAATCTGCTGTGCTCTTGTCTGTTGGTGACACTCAGAAGTATCTTCATGCTTACACTATCAGTTCCTGCTCTGATCCACGCGATTTGGTGCGCCTGGTACCCCTGTAAGTATGCCACGGAGCCCTAACGAACATCAGCCGCTTGCTATCTCTTAGGGTCTATGCGTATTTTTCCACCAAAATGTTAGCAATCTTAGGTGCGCTGAGTGACTTTAGGGTAATCTGGATGTCAAAGCATATTTGCTCATCCTTAGCATTCCCGACCTCTTCTAGTATTTCCGCCTTTATTATAGTGTATACTTCTGAACTTGCTCTTCTTCTGTTCCTGTGGCTTCACTTGCTGGTAGTTTAGGTCCATCAATGTAGCAAACTAAAGCGCTTTCCTTAAACATTATTTCGTCGCTCTGCAAAACTTTGTACCTTTTCTCGAGCCTCCAAGTTCTAACTGTCAGTTATTCTTTGGCTAGATGCCCGATTGATTCGCCTCTTCCTCAACATTAACCTATGTTCCTTAGAACATCGGTCGCCAAACTTTTAAGCAAATCGTACAACACCGTCGTACGATCTTGGACGTCCTCAAAAGCAAAATGATAAAATCCTAGAAAGACACAAACCGTCTGGTCTTAGAAGAATCACAAAGGTATGAGATATATGCGCTCAAACCAGTTTGTCATAGCTGTAAATCCACTCGTTTGTTGGTACTGTCAAAATTGCATTCTTGAAGGCGTCGACTGCTTCCTCTGGCGACTGAAATCTTTGACAACGCAATCTACTCTTGATTTTCGGAAAAATATAGAAATCGTTGCGACTTAGGTCGGGACTATACGGAGGATGGTCCAACAATTCGACGTTTTGTTGGGTTAAAAAGTCAATGGTTTTTTGTGCTTTGTGCAAACTTGCATTGTCTTGGTGGATGATGATTCGTCATTCGGAGTTCATTTTTCGAAGCTCAGCAGTAAATTTCGACAAACAAATGGTAATGTACCAATCGGCAGTAACAGTCCTTTGATCTTCCAGAGGAATTGTTGCTACATAACCTGCTTTTGAGACAAATATCGCGACCATCTTTTTGGATACACTTCGAGACTTTTGTGAGTTTTTCCTCACCTTCTACTGACGTTTATTTTCGGATGTATATAAGTGAATCCACGAATTAACACCACTGACAATGCTGTACACGATTGACCCTAGCTTCTTTGTGTTTCTCGGTTAACAGATGCGACACACCCGAAGCTAGAGATGCAGAAGAGAGACCGCAGTAAGAAACAAGAAAATCGAGAGACAAACTATCAAGCTATCGCAGGAGACTGGGTGTGCCAGGACTGCGGAAGAGTGTGCGCCACCAGATATAACCATCAAAGAAGGCACAACAGACTACGACAATGATCAATGGATGAAAATGATTTAAATGAAATTACTCGATACCAAGTGATTGTCTATGATGGTGACGATACTCAAAACAAACTCTCAACATCGTGAGTGAGTAGGCGTCTGAGAGTTTTTGTGCCCTCTGAGTGGAGCCTAGATTTAGTCTCATTGTTTTAGTATTGATAGTCAGCAGTGTCTCGTATAAAGTCCAACAAATATGCAGATTTTCTGCCTTGTAAGTCTTTGTATGATTGCTTGCTGAACGAAATGTCTTTTCTGTGATTTTTTATGGTGACTGACTGTGAATAATGGACGGTACAGTTATGTTCTCAGGTCTTCAGGGACTTCGGGTGACATTAATCCTACAGAAAATACGTATTCACTAACTTCAGACAAATTGTGTTTTATAACGTCATGCCGAGAATTTATGTAAAATAGTCCATTAGAACCTCTTATCTAAGATCTTATAGATTTAACACAAAAATATCAACCATAGAATTCCATTTAAAGTTTAATTTAGGGAAAAATTAAAGAGTTCGGTTGGGGAGAACTGTATGTTTTAAATTTGCTGTTAGAACACTTACTGGAAAATAATTGTATTTGTTTGAAAGAATTTGGTTTAGTAAAAGTGTCACGAAGAATATTTATAAAATTAGCGAAAATATACTTATGTGATATCTCAATATACAGGGTGTTCGGCACATGAACTGTCAACATTTTTTGGGATATTGTTTGGGTCATTTGCTACCTTTTCAACCTTGGAACTTGGCTTGAGTTACGGCTAAAGAGATATGAATTTTTTTATTTTTTTTCTCAAATTACCCCAATCCCCACCTTTAAACCCTCGTAAGCTTTTTATTAATGTCTGGAAAAGCACCATTTATTTTTATAATTCTGTAACCTTATGCTTTTTCAACTAATTAATAGATTTGTTAAAATTGATGTACCAAATGAACATACGAGGTTTTTTATTAAATAACATTTGTGATTTTGTGAAGAAAATCTATTTCAAAATTAAAAATTAAAAAAGTATCGACAAGTGAGAACTTCGTTTTCCTTTAAAAACTTCTCTAGTTGATTACCTTTGTATGCTACACATCGATAAAAAAAAACTATTCTGCTTTAAAATACGGATTTTCCGTGAGACGGGCGATAATCGGTCGGATTTAATAAGAAAAACAATTTGATGTTAATGATCGTTTATGATGATGTTTATCAATATGTAGCATACCGTTAGAAAGGTAATCATCTAGAGAAGTTTTTAAAACAAAATAAAGTTCTCAACTGTCGATACTTTTTTTGATTTTTGATTTTTAATTTTGAAATTGATTTTCTTTCACAAAATCACTAATGTTCTTCAATAAGAAACCTCGTATGTCCCTTTGGTACATCAATTTTAACAAATCTATTAATTAGTTAAAGAAGCACAAGATTACAGAATTATAAAAAAAATCGTGCTTTTCCAAACATTAATAAAAAGCTTACAAGGGTTTAAAGGTGGGATTTTGGGTAATTTAAGAAAAAAAAATTAAAAATTCATATGTCTTTAGCCGTGACTCTTAGGACCCAAGTTCCAAGGTTGAAAATGTAGCAAATGACCCCAATAATATCCCAAAAAATTTTGACGGTTGATGCGCCGAACACCCTGTATAAAAAAAAATTGATGCAGATTGAGATAATAAAAACTGAAAATATAATAACAAATTTTTACGTTGCATTCTAAAACAATCTTTACCTAGCCTAAATTCAAAACATCAGTGCGATAAATATAGTTTTATAGCTACAGTGAATTTTTTAAGTAAACAAACCAGTCGATAAAGGGAATTCAACTGAGAATATTTTCGGCAATAATTTTTTACAACTTTCGAAGGAAATGATCTCAATAAGCGAGCTGATTTTTGTTTTTGGTAATGAAGCACCACAGTCGACAGTTTCTCGTTGGTAACGAGAATTCAAGCAAAAACTGCTGTCACCCAGGAAAACATTGATGCTGTGCGCATGCTCATCACGGAAGATCGACATGTGTTTAGAATGTTTTTCTAGGTTGTCCGACGCCTATTCTCCACCTCATTCGATCCTGACAATCATCTTATGTAAGGTTTTTTTGACTCATTGATCTTTGGATTGACTGTTGCCATTCCATTTTAGGACACCCTCTCTTTCTGCGCTCTATTGGTTGCCATTATAGTACCTGCTTTGGTAATCCTTCGTCGTTGGACATGGCCGTACAATATCAGTTGTCTTTTAGTGATGTCATCCGTTATGCTTTCCTTCATTCCCATTCTTTCTTTTATGGTCTCATTTTTCATATGTTCTGTTCTAGATATTCTCATTGATCTTCTTATTGCATCCATTTTGACACTTTCAATTTTTGATTTGTTACGCGACAAGTCTCTATTTCATACAATAGATTCCATACAAATAATTAATTTAACAGTTTTTTTATCTCTCAGGTCCATAAAATACTGTTAAGACATCCAATAACCTTTTTTGCTTTTACTATTATTTTTTCCAGTTTTTTACAGTTTGTTCCTGTCTTATCAAGTGTGACACACAAGTATACATACTCATTGCATGGAGATATTGTTTGTCCATCGTCTAGTTCTAACTCACTTGCTTCGTGTGTAAATGGTAAATTATTCGTTAAGTTGTATCATAACAAAAACATTTCATGTAAAAAAAAGCCAAGTACGCGAAAATGGCATTCTGTAAAAAGAATTGAGATAAAAGTAAAGCCAAGTTTTCCTAGAAAAATTTCAAAATAAAAGGTTCTATCTAGTTTGGAAATGTTTTTTTAAAATTTTGGGGTTTTTTCCAGGGGTTTGGTCATAATTTCTATCAGTCTGCCAAATTTCAGCCTTGTAGCATGTCTGGAAATACAGTAGAATATTGATGATCTATACATGAGTGAGTCAGTGAGTGAGTGACAATTTCGACGTTCTTTGAAATTTCGTAACTACTTTACTACGTTATGGAATTCCATGAAACTTGGAGGGGTTGTTAATTCCATGGAGATCTACGACTGTGCAAATGAGATTCGTAGCTCATTCCAAAGTAGAGTTTTAGGTAGGTCAAATATCGGCTGAAATGTTTCCAGAAAAGATTCCCATTTAAGTTTTTTAGAGCTACCTATATAAACTTAAGTAGTACATATTCGAAATTTATATTTTGGTTATGTTTTAGCCATTTGTGAATATTTTTATGAATATTTTCGCAAGCTTAAATTTGGTTTAAAAAGAAACACAGCTTGTGTGGTTAATTTAACTTGAAATGACAGTCTTTAACGTAGAACTTTGTGTTGCAAAAGTCTGTCTTTTACGACATGAACTTATCATTAATAACCACAACTGTATCGAAATTGATGTTTACAGTGACTGATCAAAAACACCCTGATATTTAATAATAAAAAAAACCAAAATAAACAACATAAAACATGGATATTATTATTAACGAATAAAGTTATGATAAGGAACTCTACTAGTGAGATTTTGGACCAGCTTCTATAGTAAAACTCTTTCCACAGTCAAATATATAAAATTTATAAACGGAACGTGGATGGATGTCGGTATATATCCCGGGCTGTAAAACAAAATTAAATTTTGTATTTTCCTATTACTCAAACAATTGGCTGGATTTTTTGTTTTTTACTACCCCCATACGTCTCTGATTAAATTCCTGATTCGCTTTTTTATGTTTCATTATTTTTATTATTTCGTGTCAGCAATATCCGCTCTAACTGGGCTCTACAGTTGCTCTGCGAGCTCACAAATATTATATTTTGATATGTCGTAGTTTCTCAGGTAGTTAAGGCAAAATTTCGGAAAATCCACTTTCTAGAAGCACTTTATATTACTTTTTGGCAAATGATTAATTCCCCCTATTTCGACCCCGCTGAATCCGAATATCCCTGTTGCCACCTCGAAATGTTGAATTGAAATTGCCGCTGTAAAGCCCAAATTGACACAGGTGTACATTCATAAAATATATTTATAATACTAACAAATAATATCATATTAGCAAAAACTTTCAAAAACCCCTCTAGACTCCCAAAATCTGAAAGTTTGACGTTTTTTCAAATTTTTTTTAAAAACTAAGCTACTAAGAGAAGAATTTTTAATATACTTTTTCGTAGACAATAAAATTCCCCTTTTAAAAAGGTAGAACTCAATGGAGTTAGACTGACATCAAACTCTCCAGCGGCGTTCGTTAGTTGAAGTAATTTAAAAACGCTGAAAAAGTACCTATGTTTTTCCCAAGATTTATTCGATTTTTTTAAAATTAATGTCTACAGGATGTTACATTTTGTCATAGACCATAAAATTTTCTTTAAAATTATGTACAGCGAAACCTCCTATAAGCGGACACTCACGGTTTGCTCGATTTTGTCCGCTTATTGGAGGTGTGGGACATTTAACAATTTCCGCTGCTTGAGTTTTTCCGATATTAAATTTTTCAGCGATCTTTCGAGCTGATAGATGTTCCTTCTCCGAAATGTTAACAACTTTCATTTTTTCACGTAAACTAAGAAGCTTTTTACTGGGTGCAATTTCAAAGAAATCTATTACTACCCAATTGAATATTAAAAATAAAACAAAACAGTCCCGCCGAATACTTAAAATATTTTGTAAATACGACAGAAGTATTTAATCTCAGAGTGCGTTGTTCCAACATTCCACATAATGCCCATGTCGTGCAGAGCTTCGTCCCGTTGTCAGAGGTTTCCGTCGGGTTAAGGGAGGTTTCAGAATTTTTTAACCAAAAAAAAATGTCCGCGTCCGGTTATTAAAGTGTCCAGTTATAGGAGTGAATTTTACATGTAAAGAAATAGGGAAAAGCTTGGTTCTGACAAATTTGTCCGGCTAAAAAGAGTGTTCGCTTAATAGAGGTGTCCGCAAGGAGAGGTTTTACTGTATAACATCATCGGATTTATTTTATAATTAATACTGTAGCGGCTCCCTAAATTAAATAAATTTAAAAAAAAACAGAAATAAGCGATTTTTGTTACACGTTTTGTTGACGTCTTTAAATAGGGGTGATCTTTAAAAAAAATGTTTTTCACACATTTTATTAAATTTTCCTAAAAACCAAGCTCTTTATCAAAAAATGTGTTTTTTACTTTTTCATTAGATAATAAAATATCCTTTCAAATGATTTATAACAAAGTAAAAGTTATTTTAAAGTTACCCCTCCAGTGGTGTCATTAATTTAAAGTAATTATTTAAAATCACTACTACTATTACTGTTACACCAAAACTACAAGGGCTGAAAAATAACTTTTGACATATTTATTTAGGTCTAGAAATTTAAGGACAGTAATGTTTAATTTTCCCTTGTAGCTTCAAAACTACGAGGGCTAGAAAAAACTTTTGACATATTTTTTCTCGTCTCAGTATTTGACTAATGTCAAATTCCCAGGTTCAACTAAGGTCACTCATCGTAAAGCAAGCTTTACAGGTAGCGAAGCCTGACTATGATTTTTTATTTTTGGGTTATAATTCATGTTTTCGTCGGTTTCGCATTGGCGGCTCATTCTTATTTTAAAAATGTGGTTTTAACATAGTGGTTTCAAGATAGTTTGCAGCATAACTTTTTAATTCTAATTACATAAATATACAGCGTGTTCGGCACATGAACCGTCAAAATTTTGTGGGATATTGTTGGAGTCATTTGCTACCTTTTCAACCTTGGAACTTGGGTCCTTAGAGTCACGGCTAAAGAGATATTAATTTTTTAATTTTTTTTCTTAAAATTACTCAAAATCCCACCTTTAAACCCTCGTAAGCTTTTTATTAATGTCTGGAAAAGCACCATTTCTTTTTATAATTCTGTAATCTTATGCTACTTTAACTAATTAATAGATTTGTTAAAATTTAAAGGGACATACGAGGTTTTTTATTGAAGAACATTAGTGATTTTGTGAAAGAAAAATTAAAAAAAGTATGGACACTTGAGAACTTCATTTTTGTTTAAAAACTTCTCTAGTTGATTACCTTTCTAACGGTATGCTACATATTAATTTAAAAAAAAACAATTCTGCTTTTAAATACGGATATTCCGTGAGACGGGCAATAATCGGATCGTTTCGAACAAAATTTATAAATAAAGAACACAATACATTATTGTTAAAAGTTTTTGTTTAAGTAGGTAAACGATCATAAACATCAAATTGTTTTTCTTACCAATTCCGAACGAGTCTCGCCCTTCTGACGGAATATCCGTATTTTAAAGCAGAAATGTTTTTTCAACAATGTGTAGCATACCGTTAGAAAGGTAATCAACTAAAGAAGTTTTTAAAAGAAAATGAAGTTCTCAGTTGTCGATATTTTTTTGGATTTTTAATTTTGAAATTGATTTTCTTTCACAAAATCACTAAGGTTTTACAATAAAAAACCTCGTATGTCCCTTTGGTACATAAATTTTAACAAATCTATTAATTATTTGAAGTAGCACAAGATTACAAAATTATTTTAAAAAAATGGTGCTTTTCCAAACATTAATAAGAAGCTTACGAGGGTTTAAAAGTGGGATTTTGGGTAATTTGAGAAAAATTTTTTAAAAATTCGTATCTCTTTAGCCGTGACTCTTAGGACCCAAGTTCCATGGTTGAAAAGGTAGCCAATGACACCAACAATATCCCAAAAAATTTTGACGGTTCATGTGCCGAACACCCTTCATACTATGTAAAACAACATCTTTAAAATAAAACCGAACCGCCAATGCGAAACCGAGGAAGACATGTCAAAAATAATATTAAAAAATAAGGAAGCCTGACGTTGGCTTCGCTTCCTATAAGGCTTGCCTTTACGATGAGTGTCCTTATGTTCAACACCATAAAAATGGAACATACTACTTATACACAAAAAAATTCAACATGACCCAATTTGAAAACTGCATAATAAATTATCTTATAATAATTTTCGTTTAGGTAGGTACTTAAAAATTAAAACAAAACACTGGTATGGCGAGTCAATATTAGCCTTTCGTGAAGCGAAAATGTTAAGATCGCGAAACAAGTTTTTAAATTACAGACATAACCAGCAATTAACTCGACATGTTTCGGCACCTCCCACTTTAATTTCGATGATTGGATTTGCTTTTTGTAGGTGTTTATATTTTTTAAACTGTGCTTTATTGGCACGGACTTCAAATGGATTGCATCAGGCGCGGATCTATGGGGGGAAGGGGAAATTTCCCCCTCAAATCCCAAAATATATTTAGTTTTGACACACAGCATGATTCTGATCATGGTATAGGATTATTCGCGTCCACCGACTCGCCGCAGCCGATTGGCCGCCGGTTGCGGTGCAATTTAATATTTTTATAACTAAAAATTTCAAATGGCGATTCCAAATTGTTGGAGTTTTTTATTTATAAACCGATGTGTTTCAAATTTGAAACAACATGGTGTTACAACAAACAACAACAATTTTTGACCTAAACCTAAAAAAATTGAAGATGGCTCTTCCAGAATGGTGGTATTTTTCCTTTACAAACCGATATATATCAATTATAGAACTTGGGGTGTTTATTTATTTATTTACTTATAGCATAACAAGCAAAATTACAACGTAATTGCAGTTTAAGGTCGCTAATTATGATTTTTGAATTAACTGTAAAATAATTTGGAAAATAGCGGATCCAAAATGGCGGCCTTTTTCATTTAAAAGCTAATATTTAATAAATGTTGAGTCTTAAAGATTACTAATGATTTTTGAGTTAAACCTAAAGAAAACTAAAATGGCGCATCCAAAATTGCGGCATTTTATTTGTTTACAGATATATACTACATTTGGAGCTTTGTGGTGTTAAATGTCGCTGATTATGATTTTTGATTTAAATTTTAGCAAAATCAAAATGGCGGATCCGAAATGGAAAACTTTTTCATTTATGAACCGATATGTATTATTTTTGCGGTGTTTAAGGTCATTAATTATCATTTTTAAATTAAACCTAAAAAAATCAAAATGGCTAACTCAAAATGTCGATTTTTTCCTTTATAAACCGAGATGTGTTAAATTGGAAACTTTGGAATGTATAAGGTTACTGAATATGAGGTTTAATTTTTGTTAAAGGTCGCTGATCATGATTTTTTAATTAAACTTTGAGAAAATCAAACAGGCGGGTCTATAATGGTGGACAAAATTTTAAAATTAATACATGTAATTTCATGAATGGAAACTTTCGCCATTTTCTTTTTTTAATTTAATTTAAATATTAAATTCAACAATAACACAGCAGAGTGTCTAATTTAATACACATCGTTTCATAAATGGAAAAGTCCGCCATTTTAAACTATCCATTTTAATTATTGTAAAGCGTAATTCAAAAATCAAACTTTAAACACGCCAAACTGTTAAATTTAATACTTGTATATCGGTTCATAAAAAAGAAAGTCTGACATTTTAGATCCCCCATTTTAAATTTTTTTTATAATGTGTATCAAAATTGCCAACTAAAACTACGGCGAGTTGTTACGGCTGCGAGTTGTCACGCCGGCGAGTTGTTACGGCGGCAAGTTGTCAGGGCGACGAGTTGTCTCCCTGGCAAATCGGGTCGACTGCGAGCCGTAAAGGTTGCATGTGTGGTTATTTTTTTTTCGATCTTCCCTTAAAGAAATACCTAATTCCTCAAAACAACATAGAATTCAGGACAACTTGTACAACATTCTTCGTCGACTTTAAACACAAAGTCTTGATTAGACAGTTTAAATGAAATCGTTTGCATAGAAGAATTTAATCCTGCACAAATTGTTACATCAGGCCTATCTTTTGCACGCACACCCTCCTCTATTCCACGTAGCTTTTTAAAGTTTTCCTGCGAGCGTGCGGAAAAGTAACTTTTTCGCACGATTTTTCGTTTGCAAAGATGTACTTTTCCGCACGATTTTACTTTTCCGCACCATTTTTACTTTTCCGCGCGATTTTTTTTCGCACGTCCAAAATGCAAGAATCCTCCTGTTCACAATCGTTTCCAAATAAAAACCCGTCCTCTTACACATTAGTTTCATTTTCAAGAAGTGCTCAGTGGCGGCGCGTAAAGTTTAAAAGTGGCGGTTCTGCAAAGTGGGGAACAAGACAATTTTTTTAAAAATCCGGTAAACGGTTCAAATCGTCAACATCGTAAATAGCCCACATTGAGTCACCACCAAATATCAAAAAAGGAAAACCAAATAATTTGTTTTTTACACTGCACCCACAAATCCATTTAAAACGCTTATAAACATCGCGAGAGAATTTTCTTGTATAGTTTTTGCCGCGACTTTTTCCGCCATACATTTTAATATATTCTGGACTTTTGACCCCCTTTGTAACGCATTTTCAAGAAAAAAAAACACATTAAAAAACCATTGAGTGTAACGCAAAGCCAAACCCCCTTCCCCCGAGGACAACCTTTTTGTTTGATTTTTAACTTTTCGTTAAAAACAAAGGTAAACTTTTAAAATCCCGGAAAGTAATGATTATAATATCGATAGTTTCCATGTTTTATTAAAGTTTTTTGTACCACACACCCAAAAACATTCAACTAAAGGTAGACCCCGTATAGAAATCCTAAACTTCATCAGACACAAAAAGTATTATACTGGGGATTTCTTTCAAATTCGCAACAATGTTGCCAGTACTTTTATAACTTGTAATTTTGATGTAGGTACATAAGTAAAATGGTAACTAATAAAAATCAAAAAAATATTTTGTTTTTGAATTCGGCTTATGTTTTGGATTGCTATACATGTATCTGTAATAGAATATGTTTACCATCCTATGTGAGAAAAGGATTGTTTTCATTGATTTTTTTTTTGAGATCTTATCATTAATAACGTTTTTCTATACAATTTAATTCTAGGTTGTAAGTATAACCTCTAGATATGTATGTATGCATGTCTGTCTGTGTACCTATATGCACATATGTATACAAATGTTTGAAAAAAAGTTTTTTTTTAAGTTAGAATATGTTATCCAATAATCAATCGGTAAATTTTTGTTTACATAGGTACCTAAACTTAACAAAAATCATAAAACATTTGCTTTTAAGTCCCTGTTGTTATAGATCTATGTGGCGGTTTAAATCCTTATCTATTTTGAATTAAAAGGAAAGTATAAATTAGAAATAATCAGCTAAAGTTGGTTTTTTTCGAAGATTGTTGATTGTCGATTTTTATAGAACGTACAACGATTAGCACAAAATTGCAATTTTTGTGCAGTCAACCAACTTGAGCTTGTTTTTTGCAGGAACACAAAATAACTAGCGGCGATATCCTGTAATGCAAACCATTTTTTTAAACTGCACATGCGCACCTCTCTTTTTCTGATCACATAAAATTATCTTCCTCTTACTAACTTCACACATGCTCGACCACAGCTGAGAGGGAGATATTTTATGTGAGAAGAAAAAGTACGGTAGCGAATGCGCAGTTTAAAATATTGATTTGGTTTTCGGTTTTCTGAAAAAAACGGGACTCCATTTAAGTGTGAAAAACGTTCAACTGAAAGTAAGTTTAATTAAATTTCTTTGGTGTGAGGTTAGAGTTCATAAATAGTTTATTAGTTTTGTCTTCCTAGGTGGTATTTAAAAAGTTATTAAAACCAGATGACTAAACTGCACTTTTAACTATTAATTATTGTTCTCACTACAAATGTTTTCGGTATAAAACTCTTGCTTTTAGTCCAAATAAATTTAAGTTAAATGTTTTGATCACGAAAGTTAAAAAAACCTTTTCTTTATATAATATATATATATATATATATATATATATATATATATATATATATATATATATATATATATATATATATAAATTAGTCTACAACCCTCTCCTGGGCAACTCTGGAAAACTCAAAAAGTGTTTTGATTTGAAAATGGAACGTCGCAGAGAAAACCTTTGTTGACAAAAAAAATTGTGTGTGCTTAAGACCACATGGCAGAAGTGTAAACTTTAACAAGGCGAAATTAATAATACTGGCCTTCATCTGCATCATCATATTGCTCGCTGAATGTTCCTCTCACAGTTAGTCGACTCGAGCCGACTTCACCCGAATGAGCGTTACATAGCCGAGTCTGACGGCTCAGTTCAATTCAGTACCCACAAAAACTACTAAACGCGCCTAAAGAAGTTTACACTTCAAAAATTCCTTTACAATTTTTCTTAAAGGTTATAGCTCTAGACTTACATGTATAGAAGATAGAGAGCACCAAAATTGACAAAAATCAGTTTTTTGCATTTTACACAAAAACGGTAAGTCGTAGAGAAGAATTTTATTTAAGAGAAATATTACCCATACGAGTCTTCAAAATCAATCTCCATAGTCTATAGGTCTACAACGACATGTCTAGAAGGTAGATGGCAGCTAAGTTGTCAAAAATTGTGTTTTTTTTAGTCGTAGAAAGAAACTTTATAAACATAAAATGTTAAAGGACACAATTTTCTACATTCTTTCCTTTTGGGTCACAGGTTTACAACTACGTGTAGAACATATAGGGCGCCAAATTTGCAAAAATTATTATTTTATTTTATGTAAAAACGGTAGGTCCTAGAAAAACACATTATAGACAAGAAATCTCCAGGACGCCATTCTCTACAATTCACCTATGTGAGTCACAGCGCTATGACTTATGGTTTTTGCGTAAAACGAAAAAAAGTATATAATGGGCATTTTCGGCACCCTCTGTCTTCAACACATATGGTTGTAGAGCTGTAAATTGTCATTGTCGCATTGTAGAGAATTGTGTCTTGATCATTTTATGTCAATAAAGTTTTTTTTTATGACTTACCGTTTTTGCATAAATTGCAAAAAACATAATTTTTTCAAATTTTCTTCTAAACGTGTGGTTGTAGACCTATAGACTATGGAGACCGATTGTAGGGAATTCTATGGGTAATATTTCTCATACATTAAATTTTGCCCTACGATGCGTAAAATGCAAAAAACTGATTTTTGTTCGCTATTTTTCAGAAAAAAAATTAATAGCGGCAACCATGCAGACCAAACGTCACCCTTGCATCATTTATTGTTGCCTTTGAGAGGTTATCCGAATAAACGTGCGTTTTCGTTGTTTTTTTTGCAATATTGATCACAAAATTAAGATTTTTTTTATTAAATAACTTTAAAAATGCCTAAGAAGTGTGACAAAAGTGAAGAGAAGTGGCTGGATTTATCATTTCACCGGTAAGTTTGAATCTCTTCCAGAAACCGTCATATTGTTTACGATTTGGTAAGACAGTGGTGTGGTTTATAACTTTTTTTACAAAATATTAGTGATTTATTTTACAAAGAAGTTTTAAGAAACATTATTTATTGTTGCAAATTCCCTTATTTTCCCACCTCTAGTGTTTGGGTTTTTTGGAAAAGTTTTTGAATTTATTCTGGCAATAATATATAAAAAAATATATTTCTTATGTAAACAACCATTTTCACTCTGTAATGTTATGTCATGCTACTGTACAGTTATTAAACATTTTAAAAATATTCAAATTTATGAGTTTACTAGATTCCCCACTGATCCAAACAAGAGAGAGCTTTGGAGGGAGATTATTGGCCTTAATAAGGAGAAAATTCTGTCAAAATGGGCATTCTTTGTTCTGACCACGTTGATCCTCAGTATGTTCGTTTAGCACCTAGTAGGCACTATCTTGTACGAAATGCCTTGCCCAAGGTTAGGTGTTAAAGACTAGTTCAAATTAAGAATACTTACTACTAGTGGTTGGTAGTTAAATATTCAACTATCTCTTTTTATTATAAAGTATACATAATATATTATCACTGGTTGTTTTTGATGTTCGATCATCATATAATGATGTAAAAAAGTAGTTAGAATTAACAAATATAACTATAAGAAGAAAAAAGGTAGTACCTACTTTTACACAGAAAAAAAAGAGTTTTAACTTCCTTTTCACTTACTTACTGCATAGTCCCTGGTGATTAATTAAAAGAGAGCCTTGAGTCAAATGGATTAAAATATTGTTCTTAATTCTTATATTTGCCAAATTTAATAATGTTTGTATATATAGGGTGTCCCATAACTTAGGGGCCATAGGCCAACAAGTGATAGAGGAGGTCATGTCTGATCAAAAACTTGTTGTTAGCAATTTTTTTAACTTTTGTGTTAATAACTTTAAAAAAACGCAGTAAAAATATGAAATTGGGTAGTCTTGTATTAGAACAAAAGCAGTAAATTGAAATTAATTTTAAAAAATTAATTTGAAAAAAGTTAGTCAGTCAATTTTTTTAGAAAATACTATTTTTTTGGTATGAACTTTTATGAATGCCATATTAAATGCAATGTTTTTTAAATATTTTTTGTTAATAAAAACAAGTCTCTAGCGAGACATAATAATAAAATATTATTGATATTTTTTAAAAGAGAAAGCAAAAATTAATTTAAAAAAAAATATTATTTTTATACATTTTCGAGGTTATTTTGACAGCCCGTACCTCCTCCACTTGTAATATTATCAAAAAAGGAGTACCACATTTTTTAACCACAATGAGCTGAGTATTCAGCTGGCTGTCACAGATTTTTTTTTGTATAACCGGTTTTCAACTACTCCTCTTTAAAAATCCTATATCTTAAAAACAGATGAATGTTGACCCCATGTTATATAAACTTTTTTCTTGGAAATAACCTCCTCTATCACCTGCTGCACTACGGCGCCTAAGTTATGGGACACCCTGTATAATAATCACTTAATTATAAATAATATTTTTTCATTTTTATTTTATTTGGTAAATAAAAATTAAATAGATTTTTTTATGGAAATCAAAAGTATTTTGTTGATAAAACTGAATAAGTCATATTTTTTAACATTTGCAAATGTAAAAAAACACAGACTAATACCAAATATTTTCTAAAAAAACTAATTGCTAGAGTTTAATAAACTAATGAATGGATTTTGGTAAAATAAACCAATGAGTGCTTTTTATTTCGAGGCAAGAGTTTTGCTGATAAAATATAACAAAAAATCTATATTATAAATATAGGCTGTCCCATTTTTATCATTTGGGTGGTTTCGGGAACTTCTAGAGAAGATTGAAGAAAAAACGACTACACCTTAGTGTGCTTTAATTTGAAGAGAATAATGATGGTAAAATGCACCCTGTACACTAGGGGATCAAATAGACTCTTTAAATCCTGATGCAAAAATTTTGATAAATATCTCAAGGTCTGAGTATATAATTCGGAGTTTTTGACTTTTTTTAACAGAACAAATCTACTTACTATAAAAAATTTACTAAGAGCAATATATTACCAAGGTGAAAGAGTAAAAAGCTAAAAAAACACCTTTGACAATTTGAAATAAAAAGAAACACTTTTACCTGTGTTTTAAATTTTAGGGATTAAAGTAACACTTTTCTATATCCAGAAAAAAATAATATAAAGTAGATTTCTTATCTTTAGGGAAAAATAATAAAAATCAAAACTACGGATATTACCAGCTGTAAATAAGTTATTGATTTCTAATATTATCAATCGATAAAAAAATTAATTCTGTAAAAATAGAATGGCTGTCAAAGCTGTACCGGTAATATTTTACACTTATTTAAATTTTATAATTTTGGGTGCAAAAATTTTATAGGAAAATGTCTATAATATATTTATTTTATTTTCAACAAAATCTGCACGCCCATGGTTTTTCATCGATTTCTCTTTTATACCTCTTACAGTGTTGCCTGCGAGGATTCGTTGAAATTTTCTGAGATTTCATGCATGATGAATGAATTTGCGTATTAAATAATGGGGATGCGTCTTCTAGGGTTCCTTGAATTTCTTTGCACACACCGCACTTATAAAACTAATTATTACAAATCCCTTTGCTCTGGCAAACACTAAAATAAATATTTATTCATTAAAGTACCGTAATACCCAAGCGCGGATCTGGGTGAAAATCTAAGGGGGGGGGGGTAATAGTCGACGAAAAAATTATTTGTAATATAATTTTTTTTTCTAGGGGGGGGTAATTCGCCTATTTTCCCTTTAATCAATAACAAAAAGTCCATATTTTTGGTTCTAGGGGGGGGGGGGTAATTACCACGTTACCCCCCCTCAAATCCGCGCTTGGTAATACCGTAAATTATGTCAACACTTAACTAGGTACAAATTTGCAGTTGCCACTTGTACATAATATAAACGGGTGACTACCCCGATTTTCTAAAATTTTGCATAGCTGAGACGTCAGTTGAATAGTTCTATCCTTTTTAATATGTGGTACAATCTGTATTCATCCGTCCTTTATTCGGGGGAGTTTGGTTAACAGACCCGACGAAATCCACGGCGCATCTCCACAGCGCAAACCCGAGAAGAGCGAAGCTCGACGCCCACCAGAACAAGACAAGAGCTCGAATAGCAACAGGCTTGCCCCTCGTACCAATTATACAAATTTTGTAGGCATGTGCCTTCCTAATTAGTGAGAAAAAAAAGGACCAAGAATTTCTGTACTTAAGAAATATATTAACATACTCAAAATTATCCGGTGCTCCAGCCCCGCAGCCCTTATTGAATAACCGCCGTGCTGCTGTACTGATGCTACCAGAAGCACCGAAGGAAGAATCCTGTAATGTGTTACAGCCTGTACAGACCAATATACCTTCCTCCATTCACTACACTAGTAATTCTCAGTAGCAAACTGATCAAGGGATTTCTGTAGTGGGCCAAACACCAACCAATCAAATTCAAATAAGAAATGACGTTCTTCAAGATGTTGCGGCATCTGCTATGTTGCAGCATGCAACAAACACAAAGTGCACTTTCAATTTCAATATTTACCATCGTTAACTTTTTCGTTATTGTTAATTAAATGTTATACATAAAAAATCGTGCGGAAAAGTAACTTTTTAACAGAAAAATCTGCTCCTTTGCCAAGGCGGTGGGATTTGCAGGGCTAACACAATGGATAGTGGGGTACAACGGGCCAAGCAGGGTGACCTAAGTGCATGGGAGTTTTCCCGCCCACATAACATTCATTCATTCTTTTCTCAGATCATTTTCTTGCTGGTGTATCAAAAACAAAGTTCTTCTGAATTCATGAAAAACCCATTTTATTGCTTTTCATAAAAGGAAAAATATCCCAAATATTAAACTTTATTTAAATAAGACTGAAATAGAAAGACTTGAGTCATGTATCTTTCTCGGACTGCGTCTTGATGAGAAATTGATCTGGTTAAATCATGTTGACTTTGTGACCTCGAAAATTAAATCAGCTTCGTATGCCATCTTTAATTTAAAAAACTTACTAAGCCCAAAACAACTTTTAAATGTTTATTACGCTATGGTATTCTCGCACATAATATATATGATTATATTCTGGGGTCAGTGCTCAATGGCGAATTTGAACAGAGTCTTTGTTATGCAAAAACGCATGGTTAGATGTGTGTACGGCTGCAATCCCTTAGAGTCATGCAGGCCACTTTTTAGGAATCATAATATATTAACTGTTCCCAGCGTGCTTTTGTATGAATCTATTGTTTTTTGTAGATAGTATTCTCACAAATTTCCAACGTCCAATCATCACCACTATAATACTCGTTCAAGGAATAACATTAGCATTCCAAAATTTAATCTGGAGCTTTATAGAAAGAGTCCACATAGTTTTTGTGCAAACGCATTTAACAAACTCCCAAAATATCTTAAAGATGTTCGGGGCCTGTATAAATTTAAAAAACATTTGAGAAGCTTTTTAACAGAAAAGTGTTACTATTCGGTTGGTGATTATTTTAATGATATTAGTTAATGTACGTCTCTAGGATTTTAGAATATTGCAATAAATTGGGTTGAATTGTGTTTACAATCTATATATATATATATATATTTTTTAGAACCATTCAAATATTTTAGCGCACTACTAGGTATGTTAGCATAATTAATTTTTTATCTTATTGTATCTTGTTTTAAGGAAAGCTTTTTTAGAAAAACTAATTTCCATAAAAATGTAATGAATTAAAACCACGTGGTTGTTTATTAGGCATTTTCTTCACGGTAAAAATTTTTGTCTAGAACGAAAACACGTTCTTTTCTTCCATAAATTGATTTACTTTAGAGCAGTCTGTTTTGAATTAGAATATTTTTTTTTGTTAAACACAGCGTTTTATGTTGAAATGAGACCTTATTTTTCTTCTTTAATTGTTTTGATTTAGTATACTCCATTTTGTAACAAATCAAATTGTCTTCATATAAGTAATAATTCAGTTCCAATTTATAATAAAACAATTTCTGTTTCACATTAAAATAAAAGGCAGGACATTTTTTGTGCTATATCAAGGAAATATTCTCTTGGTGAATAGGAATGCACAAATTATTTTGCTTCAAAGCAGTTTGCTTTGATCTAAGACAATTTTTTTTTGCCGTGTTCAATGTTCAATTTTGGTGAAGTTTTTTTTTGTAAATCGTTTTAATTTGTTGTAATTAGTTTTAATATTTTGACAATGTCCATATTTACATATTTACCCTGTAAATCGTTGACTAATAAATGAATTAAATTGAATTGAATTGAATTCATTCATTCAACAGTAATCTATTCTCAAGGAAACAACATTTAAATTTAGACTGTTAAATTCTTAAAACATAATATAAATAATAACTTCAGTCATATACTTTTCTAAAGGGGCACGTGTTTCCCACCCCCAATAAAACTCGTCACATGCATGGCCGACTCGTTCTAGTGGTCTTGATTAGGGTTCGCTTAATTAATACACCCCCTAACCACCACCGCTGGCTGTTGCTCCCGCTGCGCCCCTCCCCTCGTTTCATATAAGCACGCAACTTTACACGACCCCCTTCGATGCAGTCGCTTCCTGGTTTAAAATTGAAAAGTTTATTTTATATTTAAAAAAAGGTTATATGTATAGTGCCCCCATTGAAAATTGATACATAAAAAATGCAATAAAAGTGGCACGCGCTACCGAAATCAGAATAACCATTTTGGGGCAAAAAACAATTTTATTTTAGCATTGAACAAACAAGCAGCTACTGGTGTAGTTTTTAGTTTATTTGTTTATAGATAAAGTCTATTCGCGCTTCTTTTATATGCGCAAAGTGATTGGATTAGGATCAGTTTCAGACTCATCTTGGTCCCGTAGAGCCAACTCAAAAATCCCACAGAATTTATTTTAAACAGTCTATTAACCTAGTAAGTAAATGTCTATTTTTTGCCACATTTTCATTATGTTCGGTAATCTGCCTATAGGCACTATTCAATTGGCACCTAATATTATTCTTGCCTAACATAGAAAATCTATGTGGTTATTTGAATAAGTAGCACTTACTTTGTGTCTAACTTTTCACTAAAGTGCTTGATATCACACATTCCTTTTGCCACCCACGCAGCATCACTTGGTGGATTGTTCATAATAAGACAAATAAAGCAAAAAAAAGCATTTCGTTTTTCACAACCGCACAACCAGTTTTCAGCATCGTATAATTTTTTATTCCTTGCACTAAAATTTTGGTTAATTTTTAGGATTTTTAATAAAATGTGGCCCTGGATTTTTAATAAAATGTGGCCCTAAAGATTTTATTTGTAATCGAAGTTCATATGCCAACGTATTTAAATTTCCACAGTTAATTATGTAGTCTACGGTATGTATTTCTATTTTATAAACAAACGATAACAAAAACAATGACACGCGACCGGCAATGTTTTTTACTACTGACATACCCCAAATTAAACCTCATACGTCTTCACTACGAATAGGACCGGCAACTTGTAGAAGGGCAACGGACGTTTCCGCACGATGATGATGGCCGACTTGAACTAAATCACACATTCCTCCCGCCTCCGCTCGAGAACATCCTTCTATACCCCGCTGGGAAACGGGTGAAATTGAAACATTGCCTCGCGCGGCGCTGCCGGCTTGTAATTATTTACGCTAAAAAAGTTCACCCAATTAATCGCTTGTTATTAACCACAGATAATAAAAAAAAAATAGACAATCATGTCGTAAGGGAAGATTTCACTTTTTTAAATAATTCTATTAAAAATAATGTTTGTTGTCTAGCGCAGCCCACGAGTAAGACCGGCCCGGGCGCGGAAATATCACGTGACCGTAGGAGGGTCACAAAAGAACGCCTCCCGGCCAGCTGTTATTATAAAACATGTGTGTTTTCAGTTTTGGTATGTTTATTTACGTCAATTTTTTTTAAATTCGGGTACTAATTTTATGTGAATTTTATCAAAGTTATTAAAATAACGCAGCCCACGAAAAAGACTGTCGTGATCTGCGTTAAAATAATTAATGGCTAATGAGTAAATTAAACAGAAAATACCTATAAGATAAACAATGCCGCGAACGTGTAGTGTTGTTGGTTGTCGGTCCAACTATAAAACTGAAACCGAATATGTGTGAACTTTTAATTTGCCAGTGGATAAACAAATGCATGAAATTTGGTTGCGAAAAACTCCTAATGATTTAAGTATCTTAAAACGTCCACAAGTTGAAAGCTAATGCAGTTTATTGAAATGAAAGTTGCAAACGGGAAAGAAGTGGTAAAAGATAACATTGATCAAGAATAGATATCCTTAGTGACATTTTCGATAGTGAGAGTGAAAAATGTATTCAATTGTCATTTCTTATTGAACAATTAGGTCTCTTGAAAAGGTCACCTGAGAATCGAAGATATTGTGGATACACTTTAATGTTGGCTACATCTTTGTTGATAAAACTAAGGTAAGTAATATGTCTTCTGCACCCTCGCAATATTAAAAAACTGATTTGTAAAATATCGTTTACAGATAGTAATCTCTCCGGTTGTGTGCAATATTTAAAAAGTAAGATACAGCTTTTAAAAGAACATGAGTTGGTAGTTATAGTCCAAATTATACGCATTTGTAATGACCTCATTTTTGTTTATCTTTGTTTAATATATTATAAACAGCGGTGACAATAAGCTTTTTAAAAAAAGTAGTGTCTGAGATTAATTCATTTTTTAAATAGGTAGGTAATTGGTTATGTGAAGTATCCGTCACTTACAATCAAAAACATAATAACAAATATTGATTGGCAAAAATATCTACAAATGCGTATAATTTAGACTATAACTTACACATTGATGAAATATATATTAAATTTTGTGACAAGACAAAGAAAAATTCTAAAAGTTAAAGCTTAGGTTTGTTATGTCCAATTTTAAAAGACTTGTATGGATTTGAAGTAACTAACAATATTATGTACCTAATATATGTACCTGAAGATATTAGAGTGCAAATTTTATATAATTTTTTATTTTATAGATTTAGTTCTTTTATTCATAATAAACACATACATCAGCAAAATATATTTTTCAATTTTTGCCTATATGAGAACAAAAAAATTTGGTAAATTTATTTAAATTGTGTAAAAACAGATAATATATTAAGCAATACAATACGAATCCTGGAACTCCTAAGATCACGTGACCGCTGACTTGTTTATACCGCGCCATGGCCGGTCTTTATCGTTGGCTGCGGTTGGCTAGTTTTGGGTGGGCACTGCCCCATTGCCCTCCCTGTAGCCATGGGCGCACCCAGGGGGGAAGGCGGGGCCCGGGCCCCCCAAGCCTAAGATTTTTGTATATATTTTCCACATATTTCATGAATAAACACAAAAAATAGCATGAAATACGAAATCATGAGACCTCGCCCCCCCCCCCCCCCAAGACATATTCCGCTACTACTGTAGCAGCCGCCAGTCGTTACTCTATACAAACCTACACAAATTAAATCTAAACACCTCCACCAAATGACCACACGCAAAAACGCCATATGCAATTAGATCTAGCTAATATATCCCGAGCTAAAATACCCATTGTTTCGTTAGTTAAGAAAACAACTGTATAACATCGAGTGCGCAAATTATTGCTGCGCGCGTAAATCACGTTGACACCTCGTAGGTAATAACCACCGTTAGCCCGCCGTTATTTATTTTACTAAAACCGCCCGGTATAGTTAGTTAACCATGATATCACGGATAAAACTAACTTATACAGCACAAGAACCAGAGATTCTAAAACAACCAGAGATTGGATTCACAACCACTACACCACTACTATGTCGGCTAAGAACGTTTTACTACGTTGTTCGACGCCTATTCTCCACCTCCTTCAATCTTGACAATCCTCTTCTGTCAGGGTTTTTTACTCATTGACCTTTGGATTGACTGTTGACATTCCACTTTACGACGCCCTCTTTTTATGCGCCCTATTGGTTACCATTCTAGAACCTGCTTTGGTAATTTTTCGTCGTTCATCCACTGTACATGGCCATACCATATCAGTTGTCTTTTAGTGATGTCATCCGTTATGCTTCCCTCCATTCCCAATCGTTCTTTTATGATCTGTTCATTAATCCTCTTATTACATCCATTTCGACACTTTCCATTTTTGTTTTGTAATTTTCTATTCTATACAACAGCGTGATTTTCACCATTGTTTCATATATGCTAAATTTGCTATACCTATACTAAAAATCGCTAAATGACGTTTTTTGGAATCTCAACTCACTCAGTGGTTTTTTCGTATCTGTATGACGCCACTAACTGCCACTCGGTGCTTTTTTTGATAAACTGTTTAGTTTGTAAAATATGAATTTTCAAAGTTTTGCCATTTTGGTCAATACTAAAAATCGCTAAATGACGTTTTTTTGAATCTTAACTCACTCAGTGGTTTCTTCGTATCTGTATGACGCCACAATACTGCAACTCGGTGCTTTTTTTGATAAAGTGTATAGTTTGTAAGATATGAATCTTCAAAGTTTTGCTATTTTGGTCTTATTTGTTTCCCTATACTAAAAATCGCTAAATGACGTTTTTTGGAATCTCAACTCACTCAGTGGTTTTTTCGTATCTCTATGACGCCACAATACTGCAAAAAATATTGTTCTGGAAGAATATAGTAAAAACAATCTCGAAACCGGCTTTATTTTTAAAAAAATCAAATATTCATGAACCATCATTCTAACGTCAATATTTTAAATACAATCAGCTGTGTCGTGACGTGACCATCAAGAAAAAATCAGCCCCCGATGTGACGTCAACAAAGTGGAGGATCGTGTGCCGTACTTGACATACCCATCTTGAGCCACCCAGGGCTATCAAAACGGACGGGCCACTATCCTCCACTTTGTTGACGTCACATACGGGGCTGATTTTTTTTTGATGGCCACGTTACGACATAGCTGATTGTCGTTAAAATATTGAAGTTGGAATGACGGTTCATGAATATTTGATTTTTTTTTAAATAAGGCTGGTTTTCAGATTGTTTTTACTATATTCTTTTAGAACAATTTTTTTTTAAATCTATAGTTATCCTTAATTTTTCAGAGCCGCTTCATTAGCTCACACAAAAATTAAGTTTAAAGCAGAAGCGAATGTGACAATCACAGATGACAAAGTCAAATATATGTCAAATCAAGGCCAACACAAAAATAGAGGCCACGACCCTGAAAAAATCAGCTGTTCTCCCGGGGCTGAATTTTGCATTGGGTCTTATGGGAGGTCAGACGTTTTTTTATGATATTTTCAAAATGGCACTACAGATTTCCGCAAAATTTCAGTGAAATATTCTCAGACGTCATCCCGATATTCCACCAAAGTTTTGTAAGGAAGCAACATGATTAAAAGGTTAAAATCTTCAAGATTTAGCATTCCTTATTTTGAATTCAAATTACCCGCCATGTACCACATGCCAACTGTTATATTTGACATGTATTTGACTTTGTCATCTGTGATTGTCACATTCGCTTCTGATTTAAACCTAATTTTTATGTGAGCTAACGAAGCGGCTCTGAAAAATTAAGGATTACTATACATTTAACAAAAATTGTTCTGCCAAAATAAAGTAAAAACAATCTCAAAAACGGCTTTTTTAAAAAAAAATCAAATATTCATGAACCGTCATTCTAACTTCAATATTTTAAAGATAATCAGCTGTGTCGTAACGTGACCATCAAAAAAAAAATCGGCCCCGGATGTGACGTCAACAAAGTGGAGGATCGTGGCCCGTCCGTTTTGATAGCCCTGGTCAAATATAACAGTTGGCATGTAATTTGAATTCAAAATAAAGAATGCTAAATCTTGAAGATTTTAATCTTTTAATCATGTTGATTCCTTACAAAACTTTGGTGGAATATCGGGATGGTGTCTGAGAATATTTTACTGAAATTTCGCGGAAATCTGTAGTGCCATTTTGAAAATATCATAAAAAACGCCTGACCTCCCATAAGACCAAATGTAAAATTCAGCTCCCAGAGAACAGCTGATTTTTTCAGGGTCGGTCGTGGCCTCTATTTTTGTGTTGGCCTTGAGCCACCAAAAATATACACACAATGCAAATTATATAAAATTTCTTAAAAAGACGTCGAGATCGTTAGAAAACGTTTCAATAAACCTTATCATGCTGTTCGAATGAATCTATTCCACGACTGCTAGACCATTAACCCAAAATTGCTCTGGGCGGAGAAAGCATTCTTAAAAAAGATGACCTCCGTTATATATAATAAACAATAAATTATTTAACACGAGAACCAGAGAACAATTTGCCGGGTGTAATTAGGAATATAATGAAACTGCTTCGAGAGGATAGCAGCAAGCTGCCTTCTTAGCTATAAATCTCTAGGCCATAAATATCGAAAATTGGAAATAAATGAGGCTGCTAAATAGGTTTGATTTGGTTTAGGTTAATGCAGGCGGCCAAAGTTTTGTTCCATCAACGCGTGCGACGGTCATAAAACGGTACGAAAAATCCTTTTTGCGTTCCAGGTCGACGTTGTACTGTTATGGGACAGTCAGTTTTCCGTTCCATCAAGCAACCTAAACTGGTTTCGGACTCATCTGAAAGACAAGAATTGCAGACAGGCGCATTAGAAGGCGCGCAAAAATTGTATGTAAAACACACACATTAATAATATACCATAAAATTACATTAAATTTACATTTGTCTGAGAAAATTCAAAAAACAGTGAATAAACCAAAAAATGAACATTTTTGCCAAAATAAATTGAGTTTCACAACCAATTTTAACACATGATAAAATGCCGGGCAAGCCACTTAAATATACAAATATTTTTTAAATCTCCAAAAAAAAATTCTGCAACATCTGCAGTATCTGTTGATTTTTTTGCAAGAGCTTCTTAATTTTTATTATTACGGGACTGCGGATCGTGTAGATATACCACATGAAAAAAAGCTATACTGACCATAGGGTAGCTTGCTTAGAAAAAAAAAACTAGTTTAGCAGGTGATTGTATAGGAATAGAAACATATGAGTTTACCCTGATCGCAGCAAATCCCGGTGACCTGTGAACTAAAAGTTAAAAGAAGAGGGATAACACCGGAAGTAAAATTTTACACCAGATTTGGCGGAAGAACAAACGACTTCGCTTTAAGGCATCGACATTAAGGTCATTAACTATATATACCTACCAAAGCACAAGCTACAAAATGTGATTTTCCTAACTTCTGAGAAGTATCACGATCTCTATTACCTAAAAATGAATAAAATCGCAAAAACCTTGTGAATATTAAGGCTTTCTATAATAAGTAGGTAATTTTACAAATATTTTGTAAAAATGAAATTACAAAATACAAATAAATAAATATATAAATTTCACATAAAACTTGTGATATAAGAAAAATAAATATTTTTTCACAAGTTTCGCCCAAAAATATGTGCTAATACAAGTTCGTTTTAATTTTTGGTATGGTTTGCGAATATAAATTAAATTAATGTAATTTTATCTGCATTTTAAAGAACTAAAATTAAAAATATATTATGATAATCCTATGTAATTGTGTAATCCTTTCTGTGTGCAACTTTAATTTCGTGCTCTCGAATTCATACGTTGCCTTCGATTTATCTTTAAGCGAGACGGCCAAACCTACCCTTTCTTTTAGTCACGTGACTTTGAATTTAACTCTCTCGCATATGATCACGTGCCTGAAGTAAATCGAACAGCATTCGGTTTTTGGACAGTTATTTGGTCGTTCCATCTAACCCAAACCGTTTTAAAACAGTCCTCGTACTTCATTGCGCGCGCATTAGGATTTTTTGGACGGTTTTATGACCGTCGAACTGTTTGATGGAACAGAACTACAAATGGCAACGCGATTTTTTTAACTGCGTACACACCAGATTTCCTTCCTTCTTAGTAACCTTAGACATTACCAAATATACCCATGGGCAAACATATAGCCAAGGCCACCAAAAAAATACAGTCCACGACTTTTACATTGGGTCTTATGGGAGGTCAGACGTTTTTTTATGATATTTTCAAAATGGCATTACAGATTTCCGCGAAATTTAATTGAAATATGCTCAGACACCATCCTGATATTCCACCAAACTTTTGCAAGATGATTATATGGTAAAAATCTTCAAGATTTAGTATTCCTTATTTTGAATGTATTTGACTTTACCATCTGTGTTTGTCACATTCGCTTCTGCTTTAAATTTAATTTTAGTGTGAGCTGTGAAAAATGAAGGATTGCTATAAATTAAAAAAAATTGTTTTGCAAGAATATAGTAAAAACAATCTCAAAACCGGCATTGCTTATATAGGCATACCCAAAGTCTTTACACAGGTTGCATACAGAATTTGATCAGTCATTTGAACTTAACTGGATGACTGTCTGCGTCATCGGGTTTCCATAAAACAAATGGTTTACGGTAACCCTAACACTAACACTGGTCGGCATGAAAATCGTTCCTGACACGATTCTTGCCGATTCTTATGTAAAATTACCTCCTGAATCCAAATATGAACTCCGTTTTTCCCATCACCCCCCATTTTCGGGGGAGACCCCCCTACCTATTTTTACTGCTTTTCGATAGTTTGGTGGGACGGAAAGGATTTTTTTTGGCCTTAACATCATTATTTCTGAGAGACTGGAGAGTTTAGTGTTCTCAAACATTAATATTTATAGCAAGGTGGTAAGCCATTTGTTTTGGGGAGGGGGGGGGGTGTTTTGCATAAATGGTAAATGGACATTGTCGATTTTACCGTTTTATATGCCTTTTCTAATTATTTTTATAAAATTTTAGCTGCCAGCAGCTTAACGGTAAAGGTAATAAACGTTATAGCAAAGTATAAAGCAACATATTAGTATATAAAAGTATATATATATATATATATATATATATATATATATATATATATATATATATATATATATATACAGAAACCACTGGCGTATACAAAAAATCGCCTTGGAGGGGCTTGGAAATTCTTTCCACTTTTATTTATTAAAATATTAAAGAGTAGGAAAATAAATAGTTTTAACATAATCTATTTTTAGATTCTTGGGGGGGGGCTTTCGCCCCAAGCCCCCCTCCCCCTTGTATACGCTCATGCAGAAACTATAATAAAAAAATAAAATATTTTTGTTTTATTTGTGAATGGGACAGCCGAGCACGGGACAAACATTACATAGTACGGAACTGGCCTTTGCGAGAAAGATTTACTCCCGGTCAGAAAAATGTCGCCAACGATCGTTATTAGTCCCGCAAGATAATATTTACTTGTTGCCTTTGCACATTAAACTTGGATTGAACGAACAGTTTGTAAAAGCACTGGACAAAACAGGCGACGCATTCATATTTTTGAAAACTAAATTTCCTCGTCTTAGTGAGGCTAAAATCAGGGTGTTTTTGTGGGGCCCCAGAATAGAAAACTTTTTCAAGATTCAACGTTTATTGAACACCTGAATCAAAAAGAAAAACGAGCTTGGTTTGCATTCCACAACGTGTGTAAGTAACTTTATGGGTAACCATAAAAGTGATGATTATGTCGCTCAGGTCGAGGAATTGCTCTTAGCGTACAAGGTCATGAGATGTAACATGTCCCTTAAAGTGCACTTCCTTCTCACGCATCTGGACTTCTTTCCTGAAAATTTAGGAGCAGTCTCGGATGAATACGAGGAACGGTTTCATCAAGACATCGCTAAGTTGAAAAAGCGGTTTTCAGGGAAGTGAGATGCAAGCATGTTGGCGGAGTACTGCTGGTTTTTGAAACGAGAGGGTTGTACCTTAGGATATAAAAGAAAAGCAAGCACCAAGTGAAGGTACGAAAGTTCTTCTTTTTCAGGAATATGTCTTGAGGACCCCGACGCCTCTATAGCCTTATGATGTCGAATTTTAATCTATTTTTTGTGTTTTTTTATGAAACATGTATGTAAAAAAAGGCTTGGGGTTGGGGCAGGGGGCCTGCCCCCCCGGTTAGCCCATATATTTATTATTGTTTAAAACTAAAATAACTCTCTTTATAATTAAAAATTTTAATTTATGTCGATAATATTATAAATATTTTTGAAAAATGATAAAAAAAGGTAAAAGGGCTGCTCCCTCAAAAATTGTGAGTGGTAGAAGAAAACGCAAGCTATATTTGGATTCAGGGCGTCGTCTTACATAAGAATCAGCGAAATTAATGCCAGGGCTCAAGAACTATTTTTTTTTTGCAGACCAGTGTAACAGTTGGCCAGTTCAAATTCTGTAGGTAACCTGTGTAAAAGGATAAAGACCTTAAGGTATACTATGTGATTTGAACTCTGTACCTCTTCTTTTTAATATGTTATCTTAATTAATCATCTTCTTTTTCTTATTAAAGTTTAAATGTTATCTGTTGAACGCGACATTCAATTTCTCTTTGAACAAAGCAAATTATAATCTGGGAAGAGCACCACTTCTTAATTTGCATAGTAATTAACTATACAACCAAAATAAGTTCCGCTCAGCCAGCCTCGTTCGAGTATACACCTTGAAGTTAGACCTCTCAAAAATTTTAATTCAAAAAAAAATCTCGAGTCATTCTTTTTAATCAAAAGGGACAAGTTTGTTACGTTTGTTTTGAGCCTTGTTTACCTAAATTATAATTTATAGTCCGCCCACAGTTTTGGCATTGTCTAAATATTATTCAGAATACCGAGACGTATATACGGGTAAACTTATGAAATGTCAATTACAAATAAGATTTTATTTATATTTTTTGTTTTCTGATACGTACTAGGGGTCCTGGATACATTTCGCGCATGTGTTTCCCTAAAGCTAAGTAAGTTATATTGCCATCTAATAGTGGCATATATAGAAAAAATTTTCGGGGTGGGCCCGAGACAGTTTTGGGGGAGAGGGCCGAGACCCCATGAGGCCTTATTTTATGCTATTTTATGTTTCTATTCATGAAATGGATACATGAAGCATACAGGAAGGATGTATCGTTCCTGTACTTACCTACGGATCCCAGACCTGGATACATACAAAATCAAACATGGATAAGGTAACAAAAGCCCAAAGATCAATGGAAAGACAAGTGTTACATGTAAAGCTAACAGATAAAAAAATAAATGAATGGATCAGCAATAAATGCAAAGTAAGGGCTGCCAGAGGAGAAGTAGCAAAACTAAAATGGAAAGTTGCTGGTCATAATATCAGACAGAAAGATGATCGATGGAACAAATGTATTGTAAACTGGAGACCTTGGGAAGATTTGAAGAAACACGCGGGAACTAGATAGATGAACACGGCGACAGTCAGAGAAGAGCGGAAGATATTGGGGAAGGCCTATGTCCAAAGATGCATTGAAGAAGGCTAAATAGATAGATAGAGATTCATGAAATATGTATAAAACATCTAAAAAAATCTTGAAAACTGGGGGGGCGGTCCTCCCAGGGCCCCCTCCCTTATATAAGCCTCTGCTCTCTTTTATAGCTTTCTTTGTCTGTGTTATTGGCCTGGGCATTTTTTGACGTTTTTGTATTTTAGGTTAGGAAATATTTCAAATTTGGACAAACAAAACAGATTACTAACCATAGAAATGGGTCAGACATGTACAAATCAGGGCTATCAAAGCGGACAGGCCACGATCTACCAGTTCGTGACGTCACAAGCCAAGGCCTGACTTTTAAAAAAATATTATGTCGCGGCAATATAACCTTGAAATATTCGAACGTTTTTCTCGATTTTTGATAAATCTTTTGTTTTAAAATTAATAACATTGATACTTTTGGATTTTAAACTGTTTTATTTTAAAAAATCGTATTTTTTTTTTGATGTGATAAATGTTTAGAAGCCTTGCACTTTTTGTCAACTAACAACTGTAAATCTGTAATATCCTAACCCAAACTACACCAGAAAAAGCGTTTTCTATTTCTCTGGGCAGTGTTTTTTTTTCTATTACTACGTATGTTCCGTAATTCTCCGTTGCCGTAGTTGTATGTAATCTTTGAATCTCTAACATCCTTTTTCAATTAAAACTGTATGTAATATTCAATGTAGATGACACGTACAGCTCAATCAAATATGATAACTATGCTCGATATGTTCGAAGATGATAACATTTTCTTAACACAGCAAGGATCAAGCAGTTGATTATTTCTTCACCCTGATTTCGCTGGCCAATAGCTAATTTCACTAAACTTAAAAAACTTTAGCTTATATTTATCGTTGCAAAAGCAATTTTATTAGTGTAGGTTCCATTGACAAATTTAGAGCATTATCATCATAAAATCCAGTAAAAAAATTTTTTGTTCGTCCTGAATGCAATAGATTTTATTAGATATATTATTGTTTATATAGGGTGTCCCAAATAAAAGGTAATAGAGGTGTTTTTGCGAGGGGGATACTTTATGGCTATCTCAAATTTTTTGTAGCCTTTGAGGGGTATACATTACCCCTATATTTTAAATAGGAAAAGTGGGTCTAATGTATGTAATGTAAATGTAACCTTTCAAATTTAACATGGACAGATAAAATAAAAATTTATTGAGAATTCTATATTTTTCGGATTTCATTTTTATTTTATCATTCCATGTTAAATTTGAAAATTTGAAAGCAAATATCTCAAAAACAAATCGATGGATTTTCGAAATTTTTACATAGTTGTAAAGATAATTAGGCTTCCAAACAAGGTATCACTAGACTCAATTTCCCTATTCAAAATATAGGGGTAAAATATACCCATCGAAGATGGTGCGTGCTACAAAAATTTCAAAAAGTGTCCCCTCGCAAAAACCGAAAAATACCCAAAAACACCTCTGTTACCTTTTAGTTGGGACAATGTAGACCATATAGACCAAAAAACTTATAAATAAATTAAACAAAATAAATATTTTGGTTTCGAAATGACAACGGTATTTAAACTACTAAACAACACTAGAAGATGTTAAAATAAAGTCAGTGTTTACAATTTGACAGCTGTCCGTTTTATTTTACATGTTAATTCAGGACTATCAAAATGGACGGGACATGATCTATAACTTTGTTGACGTCACAGCAAAAGCCGAATTTCTTTTTGATGGTCAGGTCACGGCACAGCTGATTGTTTTTAAAATATTGAGGTTGTAATGACGGCTCATAAATATTTGATTGTTAAAAAAATAAAGTCGGTTCGCGAAAATCTAAAGCGCCATTTTGAAAATATCACAGACAAGCCCTTATTCTCCCATAAGACCCAGTGTAAAATTAAGCCCATGATAACAGCTGATTTTTTTATAGTCGTGGCCTGTATTCTTTTTTGACCTTGATTGATGTAACGAATTTTCAATTTTATTTTATTGGGGTGGCTTTACAGAGAAATGATTCCAATATAGGTTGGCATTTTTAAGTATGTATATAAAATGTTGGTTCGTATTGAATACAGTAAGGCGGATTTATAGAGATATTTGTAAGTTATTTATGCATTAGTTGGTTTTTAAAATTTTTGTCTATAAATTTTTTTATCGAATCGATAAAATCGAATTGAATATTATTGAAATTTTTTATAATTTTCAAACTCTAAACCACCCGTCAGGGTCAGTACTAAAATTTGAGACAATTTTGTCCGGAATCCTATGACTGTACGAGCTAGATTTTCAAAAAATGTCACATTGAAACAAAATTTTCCTTTATTTTTTATGTTAATTTAAATGTTTGTGAGATACAACTTACTAAGTTTGTGCGATACAACTTAAACCGGTCGGGATCTATAGAGTTAGTACTTAGGTGTAACCGCTAGGTTTCAGGCTCTTTAACACTGGTGGCAGTATTTTTAACTGTAAGTTTTTCTAGGAGCAAATTATTTTGGCAAAAAATTTAGCACTGGTGCGGTGCGCCACTAGTGCAATTTCTGTATTATTTTGCGAAAACTGGTGCATTTTTCCACTTATTCTTTTGAGCAACTGAGAAACGCACTCATGGCACTTATTTTTAACATAGGCTCTCCGAGCTCGTGTTTCAGTAGTGCACAATAGTGTCCGTGCACTACGAATGGCGCACTAACTTTCTCAAAAGAATGCGCTATAAGTTATTTAAGAAAAAAAACTTTTATAAAAAAAAATTACCGCGTAGTTTATTCTATTTTAATAATTGCGCGATTGCGTCACACATACATAAAATTTATTTCGTACGTGACCAGGTAATCACTAATGTAACCTTTTGCCTAATTTTAATTTCAGACATAATAAATTATTTAGATTAATTTAGAAACTCATTATCTAGATTGCCGCCATTTTGCTATTAGGGAAGAGAGCACGGCAGAGCAGCACACTACTGCCTTTCATTTGTTTAATTACATTTGCATTCACGTTATTCGAGTGTATTACTTCTCCAAAATTAATTTTCAAATTAGAGGGCCCCACATGCGTGCGTGTGTTGGTGTATCACATAATATTGTCTTATTCGGAATTAATTTGGTTTTGCGATAGACTGTGTCCTTGTTTACATCGCCGCGAAATAAAGCTGGATTTGATTTTACAAGGCTATCAAAATGGACGGGCCACGCACGGTGGATAGAATAGACCGGTGTTCGGATCTTACAGTTACAGTTCATTCCATAATTTTTGAGACAATTTTTTGCAGGTTTTTTTCGTTGGCCTATGCTATTTGCTATGGTCAATAGTTGATAACTGTCAAAAAGTTATCTCAAAAATTATGAAATAGACTGTAGATATGATGTGAACAACGGAACTACTAATATTTTTTAAATTTTTTGAAAACTAAGGCAATTTTCTCACTGTTTTCTAGTACATCCTTAAAAAATATAATTTTCTAGACTGTCGTTATTTTTTTTAGCCCGCTTTATTTTTTATTACACAAAACTTAAACTACAAGTCAAACTGAATGTGATCGTTTAGTATCAAAGGTGAACCGAGGACTTGGGAAGTAGGCAAAGATGTAGGTCAGCGGATTATTTTTGAAGCTGAAACGAACACATTATTTTATTTTAAATTTTAGTTTTTGAGTAAAGAGAAATGAAGCGGACTAAAAAAATAACGACTGATATGTCTGAAAAAAATTATTTTATAAGAATATACTAAGAAATAGTAGGAAAATTGCCTTTTTAAAAAATTCAAAAAATATTAGTTGTTCATATCATTTCTAACTTTTGTTTACAAAAATCAGCTGGACCACCAGTATCGTGAAAATTCGACATATATTTATAAGATCCAAACACCGGTCTATTCCATCCACCGTACGGGCCACGATCCTCCACTTTGTTGACGTCATATCACGTGCAGATTTTTTTTTGATGGTCATGTCATGACACAGCTGATTATCTTTAAAATATTGAAGTAGAAATGACGGTTCATGAATATTTGATTTTTTTAAAAATAAAGCCGGTTTTGAGATTTGTTTTTACTATATTCTTGCAGAACAATTTTTTTTTAGTATCCTTAGTTTTTCAGGGCCGTTTCATAAGCTCACACAAAAATTAAATTTAAAGCAGAAGCGAATGTGTTCGTTTCTGCGTGGAAAGTAATCGGATTATCTCATCTATTTGATTATATTCGGCACTCGGCAGACTTTTAAAACTTAATAGAATTATTTACATATGTTTACAAAAATTAAAGTATCAAAAAATGATTTTTTTTGTAGTGTAATTATGTTTTACAAAGTATTACGCTTGTATTTTTGGATTCTAAATGAACTTTATTGTAGAAAATCATTAAAAAATCCAAAACGTTTTACAACACAAACAAATAAACAAAGGACATAATAAACACAGATGCCATTTTAACCTTTTAATCATCTTGCATCCTTACAAAAGTTTGGTGGAATATCGGGATGGTGATTGAAAATATTTCACTGAAATTTCGCGGAAATCTGTAGTGACATTTTCAAAATATAAAAAAAACCTCTGACCCCATGTAAAAGTCGGCCCTCCGAGAACAGCTGAGTTTTTCAGGGTCGCCTGTATTTTTTTGTTGGCCTTGGAAATTTCTTAAATTCAAATCATAATAAAAATTCACCTTAATTTCGACAACGTAAAATCATCGCATTGACAAATTGTCAACGTCATTTGAAAACAGTACCTTTCAAATTTTGTTGAAAGCGTCTACTTTTTTTATCCAAGCCATACGTTTAGGTTCAGATTCCAATATGGCGGAACGCTTGTAGCATTCATTTTTTATTATTAGTTTTGAAACGCTTTAGCAGTACAGATATATTTAAGACGTGGAGGATAAAGGTTTTTTCACAATATCTTTAAAATGGCACATCAGATTTTCGTGATATTTCAGTGGAATAGTCCACGCCCTCCCGAAATTTCACCAAATTTTGTAAAGGTAAAATAATTAAAAGTGTGTAATGTTTAAAATTTAGCAATTCCTATTTTAAGTTTAAATTTCTTGCCATGAAGAGCGTTAGAATGACTTTGTCAAGTTGTATTATAACGCTTGTTTATTTACTTTTATCTGATAAGCTCTTTTGTAACTTTTCAGTAAACCTATTTTAAAATCCAAAAGAATCATTGTTATTAGTTTCGAAACAAAATTCAACTGTAAAACATAATTTTTTTAAAGTAATTTTTCAAAAACCAACTTAAAGAACCAAATATTTCGAGGTTATATTACCGTGACATGACCATATAAAAAAACGGACCTTGGCTGGTGACGTCACCTCAGTACTTGATCATGGCTGGATCTTCACGTCACTGCAAATAACCACAAATTATTTTATTGTTTTTCATAAATTACATCAAAAAAATTATTGTTTTTGTCGTTGAATTTTATTCCGAACTGGTACTTTTGGATTTTAAAGTCGATGCCTGTATTTTTTGATGGCTTTGCTTACAACATAATGGAAGTTTTTTTCACTATCCATCTACCTTCTGTCAATTAAATTAAAATAAAATTATCATGGCACCCGGAGGGATTTGGTAAAACTTTTGCAGAGGAAGCCATTAAAATTTAGCCAGAGAACAGTTACCTAGCTGACCGACACATATTATTGTGTTGTTATAGGCGATTCATTTGGGCAATAAATAGAACATGTACCCACAAACATATTTTCTAGATTTCGGGTTTTAGTGAACACTCTTAAAAAGTGTGAAGAGAAACAGGATCGGGTTGCACTTAGTCTGACCCGCCCGCCGTAGCGCTTTTGCGGTCAAAGTGAGAGGGTTCAAGAGAGAGATGCAAGTGGTCCACATCACATAGACCTATAATAAGAATGGAGTGAGCATTTCGCATAAGCACAATGTTGGCGAAGTGATTCCAGAGTGAGATGGGGCTAGTGAAGGCAAAACACGGACAAAAACGCATATTGTATATGGGAAATACCTCTTTTTTGAATTAATTCGAAGCTTTGGGTTAGAAAAACGACTTTATTCAAAGTAAAGAAGTTTTTGCAATCTCTCTGGAACCTAGAAAGGTAAAATTTTATTCCAGGTCTAGAGGTTCATAGGTTTAGGCCTGAGCGTATTCAAAAGACTATTAAATTATGCTGTTTTGACTATATTTTTAGTCTTCTTCAGAGCTAGTCCTTAGTCTTGACGCTTGATAAAACACAACACAAGAGGTGTTTTATCAAGTCAATCAATTTAAACTAGTCTTATTTTTAAGTTAATAAAATATAACTAGGACATCAATAACCCTGCGTAAGACCCTTGTTCTGTAGGTGACCTGTGTTTTAAAGAACTTGGATCTTACATTTTACATCTTCGTTGGTGGTTCAAAGGACGTATATCACTTAAATAGAACATTAGATCTTGTCTCAGTTTCTGCTCTTCTCTGTCTGTCATACACGTCAATGATTGGCGCCCAAATGAACAGGAGTTGTGCTCCAGGACTTTGTAACTCTATGGCCAGGACGAAGTCCGCGTAATCACCATAATGTTATAATGGAATGCATTCATTGTGTGAAGAGTTTTTAATTAAATTTGTTCAACTTTATAACATGCGCTCGGGGAGCCGTGTAAGAAGGAACGGACGGGACGCAAGCAATAGCACAGACCGACAGAAAATTGCCTAAGTGAAAATTGCTTTAAGGGTTGCTTAATATTATGAAGGTATATGCAGAGGAAAATTAGCTCGGAAAAATGTTTAGACTTTAAAAATTGACCAGCAGTGGCGGCTGCGACAGGGAGCAAGGGCGGATCCAGAGGTTCTTCTCGGGTGGGGGGGGGGTCGGTGCGGTTCGGTTCGGTTCGGTTTGGGGGGGGGGGTTACTTTAGGTGACATTCTTTGTTGGTAAAAAACGGCTACAAATTCAGGATAATTTAAAAGTGGTTGTAATTTCGATGATAATACCACTAGACACTTTCATGCGCCGCAAGCAAAAATGTTGAATTTTTATTAGCAAAAACCTTACTTTTTACTCATTTTTTGTATATTCAAAAAATTCTCGGGGGGGGGCAAGTGCCCCTAGTGCCCCCCCCCCCCCTGGATCCGCCACTGACGGGGAGGGCAACGGGGTAGTGCTCTTCCAAAACTAGATAACAAACTGTATTTTTAATTGATTTATTTAAAAAAAGTTAAATCTTTCCTGACGACATGATTGTCTGGTTCTCTTTATTATCTGTGGTTAACAACAAGCGATTAATTGGGTGAACTCTTTAAGCGTAAATAATTAAAAGCCGGCAGCGCCGCGCGGCGCAAGGTTTTAATTTCACCCGTTTTTCAGCAGAGTGTGGGTGGGTGTTTTCGAGCGGGGGCGGGAGGAATGTTTGTTTTAATTGAAGCCGGCCATCGTGCGAAAACGTCCATTGTCCTTCCTAGCTTTGCCGGTTCTATCCTTAGTAAAGACGTATGAGTTTGTTTTGATTTGGGGTATATCAGTAGTAAAAAGACTTACCGGTCGCCTGTCATTGTTTGTTTTTGTTATCGTTTGTTTATAAAATGGAAATAAATACTGTCGGTTACAGAATTAACTGTGCAAATTTGAATACGTTGACATATGAACTTCGATTAGAAATAAAATCTTTAGGGCCACATAGACCGGACCTAAAAATCCTAAAAATTAACCAAAATTTTAGTAATAGAAACTTATACGATGCTGAAAACTAGTTGTGCGGTTGTGAAAAAGAAATGCTTTTTTTGATAACGATTAGAGATACTTACTAACCGAAACGTCGTGTTTTAAAATAAATAAAGACAATGGAAGTCCGAAATTTTATTTATTTAGATGTGTTTTCAAAAATTTCAACATCAAAAAATTATTTTTGTGTAGTGTAATTTTGTTTTAAAAAGATTAACACTGGTATTTTTTGATTTTAAATGAACTTTATTGTAAAAAATCACTAAAAAATCGAACAAGTTTTACATAACACGCAAATAAAGAAATGCCATGAAAAACAATAACAAAGTCATATCCATGTCAAATATAACAGTTGGCGTGCGATGCATCGCGGGCAATTTGAATTCAAAATAAGGAATGCTAAATCTTGAAGATTTTAACCTTTTAACCATCTTTTATCCTTACAAAAGCTTGGTGGAATATCGGTATGGTGTCTACGAATATTTCACTTGAGTTTTGTCGTTCCCTAGGCAAAGGCGTCCCAAGCAAGCGTAACATTTTTTGAACCAAGAATTCATTTAAAATTATAAATCTGTAGTTAATATTAGACATTTGAAATGATATTTGACAAATTTGTCTTTTAAACAAACAATCATTTAAGATTTAAGCAACTATTATATAAAAAACGTTTTATATTTATTGAAAAAAGGCAACTAAAATGGTCACACCACGCCTTCCACCCATTTGTTTTCCATTATTAATATAACTTCGTTGTTGGTAATTGATACTAATGTCTTATTACAGTTTAGGTTCTATTAGCAACCCAATCCTTTATCACATACATTTTCCATCGATTAATGCTTTATTAGCAAATGCAATATCATCGCTCGCCTAAGATCTAAGCGAGTATCTTAGATATTATTGAATATGAGTCATCGGAATAAAGTGAAATACGTGATATTGGGATATTTGTGGAAATTGCGGGATGTCAGTTAAAGTGAATTTTATTCTAGATTTTTTTTTTACAATATGGCTTTGTAATATGAGCACGTTTGTAAAGTAATTTAATTTTACTCACTCACATCGGTTTTTTGATATATGACGTTTTTTTGACAATCAAAACGGACGGGCGACTATCTACCACTTATTTTATGTCATAGACGAGGACTATACTTTTTTAATGGGCACGTCGGTCACAGCTGAGTCTTTAAAATAATGAAGTTGGAATCTTTTGAGTATTTTTATTATATCCTTCCAAACACATTTTTTAAATGAATAGAAATCCAAATTTTTTTTGAGCCGTTTTATTAGCTCACACAAAAATTTTATTTAAAGTTGAAGCGAATGTGTTCATTTCTGCGTGAAAAGTAATCGGGTCACCTACATCTATTTGTTTTTGTTTTGTACACTTTCGAAACTTTATAGTTAATAACACGTGTTTACACAAACCACAACTTCAAAACAAAAAATTTTATGGTGTAATTTTGTTCTGAAAAGATTAACACTGGTATTGTTGGATTTTAAATGAACTTTGTTGTAATAAAACATTAAAAAATCGAAAAAGTTTTACAACACACAAATGCCATGACAAGAAATTTGAATTCAAAACAGGGATTGCTAAATTTTGAATGTTTTAACCTTTTAAAATAAAAGGTGACTCACAAAAGTTTGGTGGAAAATCGGGATGGTGTCTGATTCACACAATCAGAGGATATAAAACTTGCCTCACTGGTAGAATTCGGCTCGAAGGACCAAATGTTTGGAATGATGATAAATTATAGGTTACAGAATTCAAGGACCACCCTATTATTTGATCAGTAGGGAAACCAAAACACTAATTAATAAATGAATTAATTATTACAACAAAATATTGAACGTATGGCATCAAAATTGACCCTGATTACCTTAGAATTTCCTATTCTCTTTACCTTGTGTGTATACGTCTCTTGTTGGATTCGAACAGAACGACATTAGTGTCGTTAATCATCGCCTCACGGCGGGGGAGGCGGGTAGGTTTTATCGAAGCTTTGAGGGCCATTTGCGCGCGTAATTCAAATTTGAAATTGATCAAAACAAAACAAAAATGTTGATCCGTTTTTTCTTAAACTTCAACAAAATTGTAAAAAGAAAAATAATCAAAAGAATATTAAAAAATAATACCAAAATAGTTCTGTGGAAAATATCTTTCCCCAATTTCAAACAAATATTTCACTGTGATAACAGCTGATTTTTACATAAAACATATACTATAAAAACAACATTTTCAATATAACCTTCAATGCTGGCCTGCCTCTGTCAAAGGTGAACAATAAAAAGCTGATTTTGACATTACAGTCAACCGTCTTGTGATTCTGTGACAAATATAGATTAGAACGTTTGTTTCATTTGCAGAAAACTAAAATCCAAATGAAATTTTTTATCTGTTTTCAGTTTGTTCGCGAAGCCAAACGGTATTTTCGGGTACCTTCAACAGTTTTTTTCCTGATTTAAAATTAAATATATTTACTGTAAAAATAACCATAAGAGTATCTACTCAATTCACGATTAAGTGCCTGACCAAAATCAGCCTATTTTTATTAACGGTAACATAGAGTTGAGCGTATAAATTATATACATAATATATTCCAATACCCACGGTTATTACCAATAAATGATGCAAACATTAAACCTCGCGGTCCTAAGGAAAAAATGTCGTGATTGGTTGCTTTTAATCCATTAACTTCAAAATCACATAACGTCGGTGAAATCCGAAAAGGGTGTAACTCCAAATTGATAAAATATATAGTAGATATATATATAGTAGAGACCAAAAACAATTTTTTTTAAAATTGGATTAAAGCTGTCTGGAGTTAGCTAGTTTTCAATTTACCTGCTTTCCTAGGACATACATAAATCTCTACAATAATCTAGAATTCGTCCTAATGTGGAGTTACACATTTTTCTTTTCGGGTTTCATATTGTACGTATTATTGCAATACCCACGGTACCTTACGATGCATGAGGCAAACATATTTGAAATAGCAATATCAATGGACATAAGTCTATCCTTTTTGCGGTTCTGAAGAACAAAATGTCCTGATTGGTTATACTTTTACACATGCCCATTATTTTATTTATGTATTCGTCACGTCAAATAATTGAAAACTCTTACACCAGTATTTACTAAGGGGTCTACAGTGCTAAGTGCTACAATCCTAGGTTTAAAAGTCTACATTTTGGTTGAAGGTTTAACTTATTTTTCCCGTGAATGCAATAGTTTTTAATATTTATATAAATTGTTCATAAATACCTTGGGATATGGGTCACCTTTTTTCGTTGTAACACATACATTATTTCCACATAAAGGTATATAATAAATAAAAATAATCAAATATTTTGGTTTAACAATGGTAGCCATATTTAAACCTCCAAATGTCACTAGGAAATGTCTTGACTTGACTTGACTTCGTTTTTTCTTGGCTTTGTGTAAGTCAGTGTCAGCTGTTATATTTTACATGTAAATTTTTTATACAAGTTAGCGACGATTAAACCGATGGTCGATTGTTTTAGTGAATGAGTAATTGAAAAGGGATTCTAATATATCTTGTGCTTTTTACAGTATTTAAATATTGATACGTTTTTAATACGGTAAAGCATCTACAAATATAGTTTTGAGTTATTTATGTATTATTTAGCTTTGAATATTTTTGTATGTAATTTTTTTGTCAATCATGGATTATTTCTATTGTTTTTCGAACTTTAAACCACCAATCCTATGACTGCACGGACTAAGTTTCCAAAAAATGACATTTGGTTAAAAAAAATTTATGTGGTGTTTCTTCATTTCTAAAGTTAATTTGAATTTATATGAGATGAAACTCACTGAGAAATGCTTACTATCATATTGCACATTAGGGTGAACCAAATCTTTGCAGTTATTTGACCTGTGAGTATTAAAAAAATACACTTAAACCGGTCGGTATCAAGTCTATAGACTTGATACTTAAACCTGGTCTACAATGCTAAGTCTTAAGGTCTTAGTAAATGCTGGTGTATGTGTGTAGATTTGGTATCTATGCATCTTTATTTCTGAATGTATAAGTAACTAGAGTGAGCAATCTTTTCTTTAAATTTAAACCGAAGAATTAGAACATCTAAGCTGTCACGGACAATTAGGTCAGATCGTGTAAATGGATATACACACAATATGTGACAAATTAAATGAGCTGATTTGCATCACCTGATGCAAGCTAGTTAGCTGATCCGATTAGCTTGGTTAGCTAATGACAATTACAACAATTGGTTGTATACGACTTGCAGCGACGATTTGCCTGTAGTTCGCTAATGAAATCGCTGTTTTATTTAATTGATTGTCAACTTCAAAAATCAGAGCCATCTTGTAATTTGGAACACGATTATAGTTTTGGTTAATTGCTAATGTCAAATTAAAAAGTCGAACTTTGTCTTTAACCTTAGCCGGTTTATTTACTTTTAATATAGGGAATGGCTTTTCAGAGTTCAAAAAGTCTTTTGTCATCGTCGTTCCACCTTGAAAACGGTTTTACCAGTAAAACACACACTGCATCGTACACAGGGAACCTTTTGCAATATAATTAAAATAAAAACCAAATGTAAAAAATACGACGACACACAGACTACCAAGAAACCCAGGCGACCTAACCGAGCCCTTTACTGTGATCGGACACTATTTCAATAATGGACGGAAGTACAACACCTGAGTCTTTTTGTCCTGCCTTGAGAATATTATATTTAGTCTGGACAAAACACCTGCATCATCATGACAAACGGCCACTGCAAATAAATATAACAGTTCATAAAATTAACCACGGCAGTTAAAACAAAGAGTTGAGTGGGTACTCTTGGAAATCTAAAGCACAAAAGGGGACAAATAAAAAACTTTTTATTCTTGAGCTCTATTAAAATCACAATTAATTGTCCATGTCAACTAACACCATTATCTGTCTCAGACATCTAAGGCCTTAAGAACTCAATTTTTTCAAGAGTCTATGGTTCTCAAACAAACACACATGAGTACTTAACCTTTTAAAGGTGGTTTTCCCAATTGTTTTTTACAAAACACCAGGTGTCATTTTAATTTCAATCCAATTACAGAAGGCCAATTGGCAAATGTAAACAAAACAATTATAGCACTCTCATTTTTTTCTATCTAAAAGCCTTTCATCCTCATAAAACCTTAATCGGCTATCGGAATGGTTTCGGCAATATTTACTGAAACCTAAATATTAGGCAAAAACCTTAATTTTTCTATAAGAGCCGATGTAAATAACCACTGAGAAATTAGCTTCAAATCAATTTTTCATCTTAATGTTGCTATTTCTTCTCTGAAATCTTATTTCATTTTCTATCTGTTAGCTTTACATGTAATATTTGTCTTTCCATTGATTTGGGCTTTTGTTACCTTATTATAAGTGTCCAGGTCTGGGATCCATAAGTAAGTATTGGAAGGATACATTGTTTATACACTTTTGTTTTGAGATACTGATGATATTTTTTAATATGTAGCTTAATTTACCGAATGCTGCCCAGGCCAATCTAACTCGTCTCTTGATTTCAGCTGTTTGGTTTTCTTTTTTAGTTTAATAACTTGTCCCAACTATATCTATTCCTCTACTGGTTCTATTTTCTCTTGGTGGATTCTGATCGTGATATCTGCATTTGTGTTGTTATGATTTTAGTTTTAGTATAGTTCATACTCAAGCCTATATTTTTAGCTGCCGTATCCAGGTCTTCCAGCATTTTTATCAGTTCTTCTTTCTTATCTGTTATTAAGGCGAAATCATCAGCATATCTTTCCAATCTAAGTTTTTAAAAACATCTTCTAGGGCCTGGTTTGCCGTACATGTATGAATAAACTATGTAGTTCAACTTTTTGTATTTGTGACGCACCAGCTTTCTTAAAGGAATTATTTAATAGTAACACAGTCTGTGTTAGCAGGGGCGTATCTAGAAACTTTATTTGGAGGGGGATAGTGTCAAAACTAAATATAGTTTGAGATTTCGGGGGGGGGGGATTTCCCCTTTTTCCCCTACCGTAGATCTGTCCACGGTAATCCCGAATTTAACGTTTTAATTTGGTTATTACTATAATCTAAGCGGTTATGATTGAAACATGTTTTATTTATTTAATTATTTAATGTTTTTATTGTCGTTTTGTTATAAATTGTACAATACTTGCCAGAACAACTGTGCTTAATAAATGACAAAAGGCAGAGTTCGCATCTCCTTATGGATACTATTATAGGTGCACATAAAGAGGCAGCGCTCTTCCACTCAACCCACTTAAAATTAAAAGTAAATTATTATTCAATAAACTTAAAAATTTATTATTCAATAAACTTAAAAAAACAAATAAAAGAAATATGTGACGTCAAAGATGACCTCATTACTTTCAACCAGAAAATACTCAGGTTTCGAGTTCTTATCTAATTTCAGTTATCCCAATAAAAATAATGTGTAACAAAATGGGATTTGAACAAGTATATATAAATGGTATTTTTGCCATTGTTTTCGACATCGATAAGTATTAATTAAATGTAAGACTAGGTTAAGAACAAGTTAAACTGCTGGTGACGCAGCGACTTGTTTTTAGGCATGCTTTTCAGGATTGCTCTTATATAATAAATAGTTGTATTCGGCTAATCTGTTTTTTGAGCCAAGTGTATATTATTTCTATCCGTAACACGATGGCTCCTAAACGGCTGAACTGATTTTCAAAAAATTTTCAGGTAAAATAGTTTTCATCATTCTGATAATTAGGAAATTTAAAAAATGCTAACTTTTTACTGGAGCATCATATCAATATGGGGTTTTATAAACAAAAGTAATTTAAGAGCGTTAGTTTCTGAGATATTAAAAAAAACTTATTAAGGCTGATATATCATAACTTCACTTAACGTGTGCTAATGGCTAGGCTAGAAAGATATCAGATCCGTCATGGATCCATTTATTTATTTTGGTATTTTAAAGGGTGTCTCTAAAAGATCTGTCAAAATCTAGCACATATTCCTGAGGTCAAAATAAGTCGATTTAATGCAAATTACCTTAGCCCAAAATTGCTCAGTTTCAGAGATGAATTTAAAAATTAAATTTTTAAATTTAAAAATTTCAAGAGCGAAATTCCCGAAAAGCAACAAACTTGAATAAAGCTCTGAGAACAATAGTCAGTAGAAAACTGGCCGTTGCTATGAAATTTTGCCGGTGTAAAACACTCTAGTGAAATAATCATTCAAAATAATTTCAGTATTCCGTTGCCGCATCGAACACTAAAAACGGAAGTATCTCCAAAACGACTTACTTTAGCGCATGTTGACAAGACTACCTTTTTGGCTTAAAAAGATTCAGGAAAATATTTTCTTAACAAAACAAGTCAAAAGTTACACTGAGAAAAAAGTTATAGGCATTTTAAACTATAAAAACAGCACTGCGAAGCGCCCTCTAACGGCCACAGTGAAAAGGTATCCATATTTAGGTTTCGCATCCCAAAAACCCCAGAGTACCAATTTTTAAAGTAATGCGTTGAGAAATATTCATAAATTTTAAGACAATCGATTTTTAATTTTTAAATTTACCACCCTGTATCTCTGAAACGGAGCAATTTCGGACTAACGTAAGTTGCTTTAAATCGACTTATTTTGACCTCAGGAATATGTGCTAAGATTTTGTACAGATCTTTTAGACACCCTGTATAATCTCTGGCCTTGTATTAGAAAAAATCCAGATTCAGTCCAAAATTAAGGAAATGTAACCCACGAAGTGTTTATTATGATTATGTTGTAAAGAGCACCTTTAACAAACACACACTTATTCTTAAATTGCGTACAAAAGTGCTACCTACACACACATTTGCTTTAAGCAAACAGTCCTTTCGGCGGGGAGAATTCAGCGGAGTCCATAAAAACAGAAATAAACTGCCAATCGTAAAAAGTGAAAACTTAACGTGCTGGTGGTGGCCGGCCATTGTCCAATAATAATGGAAAAATAAGGACACTATATATTTTGCAAATATGTATAATTTATATAATTAAATAAAAAAAATACTTTATAAAATTCATGCGATTGCGATAAGTAATTGTTTTAGGCCCATAAAAATGGGGGGGGGGGGGGGGAACGACACAGGTAAAGCTGAAGTAAGGCATATACAGTGACACAGAGAACTGCGAAATTTAAATATAGAATATTAATAATTTCTGCTGCTTGAGTTTTTCCGATATTAAATTTTTCGGCGATTTTTCGTGCTGATAAAAATTCTTTCTCCGAAACGTTAACAACTTTTTTCACGTAAACTAAGAAGTTTTTTTACTAGTCGCCATTTCAAAGAGATCTATTAGTACCCAACAACCGAACCGAACCGAACCGAACTGAACAATAAAGGTAAACACAGCAGTCCGGGCGAATAAAATAATGTTGCAAATACGACAGAAGTATTTGGTCTCCGCATTAAAACGGAAAGAGGTAATTCCCCGGCAATGGAATGCATTGATGCCAACATACTACATAATATTTATGCCCATGTCGTGCAGCGCTTCGTCCCGTTGTCAGAGGTTCGCGTCCGGTTAAGAGAGGTTTCAGAATTTTTTAACAAAAAAAAAATTGTCCGCGTCCGGTTAAAGGAGTGAATTTTACACGTAAAGAAGTAGGCAAAAGCTTGGTTCCAACAAATTTGTCCGCCTAAAGGGAGTGTCCGCCTAATAAATGTGTCCGCAAGGTTTCACTGTAGTACCTAAATTCGATGATAAAGTATTTTTAAGTAGAAAAAGTTGGAGGCATAAAGACCACTCACATCCCCCCCCCCCCGGGGATCCGTCACTGATATTTTTGATTGTTTGATGGAGTGGTCAAAAATGTCGTTCCAGGTGCGATGGGGTGGGGAGGGGGGGTAGCGTAGATCATACTTCGGAATGTTCCCGTTACGTAAATTGTGAAATGCCCAAATACTTATAGAACTATTTTGTTATTTAAGTAAATACAGTGACACCTCCTATAAGCGGACACTCACGGTTTTGTCCATTTTGTCCGCTTATTGGAGGTGTCCGCTTATGAGAGAGAACTGCGAAATTTAAATATATAGAATATTAATAATTTCTGCTGCTTCAGTTTTTCCGATATTAAATTTTTCAGCGGTCTTTCGTGCTGATAGATGTTCCTGCTCCGAAACGTTAACAACTTTCAATTTTTGAAGTGTAAACTTCTTTAGGCGCGTTTAGCAGCTTTTGTGGGTAGTGAATTGAACTGCCGTCAGGCTCGGCTATGTAACGCTCATTCGGGTGAAGTCGGCTCGAGTCAACTAACTGTGTCGACATTCAGCGAGCGATATGATGATGCAGGCCAGTATTATTAACTTCGCCTTGTTGAAGTTTACACTTCTGCCGTGTAGTCTTAAGCACACACAATTTTTTCATAGAAACTAAGAAGTTTTTTACTACTTACCATTTCAAAAAGATCTATTACTACACAATCGAAAAAGAAAAATAAAACCCATGTCCCGCCTCGCCGAATAAAATATGTTGTAAAACGGAAAGTGGTAATTCCCCGGCTGCAGAGTGCGTTGTTGCCAACATACTACCTAATATTTATGCCCATGTCGTACAGCGCTTCGTCCCGTTGTCAGAGGTTTGCGTCCGGTTAAGAAAGGTTTCAGAATTTTATAACCAAAAAAAATTGTCCGCGTCCGGTTATTAGAGTGTCCGGTTATAGGAGTGAATTTTACATGTAAAGATATAGGGAAAAGCTTGGTTCCCAAAAACTTATCCCCCTAAGGGGAGTGTCCGCTTAATAGAGGTGTCCGCAAGGAGAGGTTTCACTGTGTACTAGTTTATTTTCAGAACGAGTTATTGACAGGTAAGAGATGCAATATTTTTTATAAAGTGTATTTTTATTCTCAGATTTTAATAAATGATGAATAATAATTGCCCCCCTAGTGTCAGTAGTGTCATCTACAAAATAGTTTAAAAACATGTATGTAGCGATGCCAATGGTATTCCATTATTCAAAGTTCTGCAGAAAATGTACTTGGTTTTTATGTACGGGGTATTTCAGGAAAAATAAAAAAAGAAACTAAATGAGGATTTGGGAAATTTATTGTTTAAAAAACGGTAAAGCCTAGAAAAAAATCGTTACTAATAAAAAATTAACGAATTTCTTAAATTTGTTTAAATATGTCGTCGATAATTTAATTTTTTCAAAAATGTTTTGGTTACTATCTTGAAAACCCCTGTAGAAATTTTTTAATTTTAGTGCAGCATGTGATTGGGCTCGTAATAGAAAGAAATTGTATATTGTCGTGATTTATTTTATCCGCAGGCTTAAAACCTAATTTTTGCTCCTAAACGGATTAAAAAATAGATTTTTATCCCCGATAAGAGAAATCAACAACTATTTACGTTTGGGGGGTAAACTCAGATGGAAGGTAAGCCAACAAGAGGTCGGACCAGTCTTCTTTAATGATTACTCTCGCAAGCGATTGTTATGACAAGGAAACTACAATCAATTCTACTTGCGTAAGTAACCCCGAAAACTGGTTTCCCTCCTTAATCAGTTTTTTTTTTATATTTTAAAAGTTTTTATTTCAAGCAAGCGATACATGTTGTACATGTTGGAATAAAAAATAATTAAAGCTAACCTAACCTTGTCTGTGTACCCTCAACTAATAATATTAAATTCTACATTAATAAACTTGGAGGGAGCACTTTCGGCTCCCATCACATCAAACTTTCACAAGCTCGGCACTACGCCCTGACAAACACCCCCTTCGAGTGTCCCCTTTGGCCACTCTTTTCGGAATGTCCTGGATTTAATTTTATTATTAAATCAATCACTGTTTTTGCAAGCTTGCAACTGCTTATTAAATTGACTATACATGGTGCTTCATAACAATATCTTATCGGTTCTGAAATCCATATAAACCCCAATTACTTTTATAAAACATAGGATACAACTCGTGCTAACCTTATAAGAAATTTTAATTTGATAAGTTTTAGCTCAGTGCCCTTAGTCGAGGTGCTTCGGTATTTACTCAGTTCGTGAATTTTATGGGTGATAATGTTTAACAAATTGGTTCGTTAAATAAAAGTAAAAAAAAACAATAGAATGAGATTTGCTTTCAATTACAGTAATAATTAACTAAGTATATTTTAAACCAGTAAAACCACCTTTAATCAGTGGCGCACCCATAAAAAAATTATCAGCCGCCTCAAACTCTATGAATGTCTGATCCTACACTAACAATATCAAAAACCTATTGGTCTATTTAAAAGCTTTAAATCTATTTCTCAACTCCCATACTACAAAGTTTTTTTATTACACCATTAGGGTAATAGCTATTGTGATCACGAAAATTCTGCTTAGAAATAGAAACACTAATTTAGCAGATGTATAGATAAAAATAGAAACATAAGGGTGTATCCCGGTTTCAGCAAAACGCGACAATCCATGAACTGAAAGTTAAAGAAGAGAGGGAACACCAGAGGAGAAATTATAGGTAGGTAGACAAGAGCTGACTAGGGATATCCAACGAGGTCGCGTTACGGGATCGAGATTGCCGCGAGAAGGAGGTAAGAATTGCGTTTTTATAAACCTTGACAATTTCTTTCTCGGGCATTATGCCGGCGTTAAAATTTACTATCGCAGAAAAGGTTCAAATGTTAAAATGGTATTTTGCAGGAAACTCCACTCGGGATGTACTAAATTTGAAGTCTTTGGATTTCTCCAGGGTGAAGGTCAACCACGTTACAAATAAAAAGAAAACCCTTTCCTTCACAAATTAAATTTTTTATTGTCAAAAACCTCGACAGCTGTTTCGGACAAAAGTCCATTTTTAAGAGGTAAAAATTAACAAGTACATACCCAAAATGGCTCAGGAAATGTCAATCTCTCCATAATCTTTATTTACTTAAAAAAAATTAATTTCTTATAGTTTAACGATATATGACTTGAAATGTCCTATTCTAAATTAAAATTGTTTTTTATTACGCGAACAAAACACAACAGTTTAAAAAAATCTTCTAAACATTTTTATTTTTTTATCACACAACATTACGCTATTTGTTTGGTTAGCCAGATGGCCTCCTAGATCGCCTGACCTGACTGTATGTGATTTTTTTATTTGGCCGTATGTCAAACATAAGATAGGGTGAATGCGGGAGAGTTGCCGCACTTTTTGAAAAATAGCTGTAACATCTGTAAGTCTTGAGATTTTTTCTTCAAAATGATTCAATGCACAGGTACTGCGTTAAACTTTATTAAAATACAAAAATAAAAAACATATGTAAGAAAACATGACCATAGCAAAATTGTTTTTTTTTAAATTAAAGTCGGCATTTCTCCCACACTGCTGGGGGAGATGCCGCGTAAAAATAGGAGACACGCCGCTGCAACCGTTTCTCTCTAAAACCTCTAAAATTCATTTTTTTCCTTAATTCACGTCTGGAACAGATGTTACAAACTTCACCATACATGGTGGAAGTGACATCTAGCCATTTTAGGCATTTAATACATTGTAACCAATCCACTTTTAGCTCACACTACTACTATATAAGTAGTGTGAGCTCTGGTGATCCTAATTTTTTCGATAAAAAAAAAGTTGCTCCGATTTCAAAATTTTTTATATATCTTTGCGTTTCAGATGATTTTGAAACTTTTTTGTTTTGCTGTCTGTCTGTCTGTCTGTATGTCTGTCTGTCTGTCTGTATGTCTGTCTGTAACGACCAACCCGCATAACTCAAAAACCGCTTGTCCGATTTTAATGAAATTTGGTACCTAAGTTGGGTCTTGGGCCGTGATGGTCCCATTTAAAAATGAACAAAATCCACGGAACGCAAGCCAAATAAAATGGTGGGGGTAGATTCCAAAAATTAGAGTTTATGTGAAAATATGGCGTGTGTGATATCAAAAGAAAGGTAATTAAGTCTGGAGTTAAACAAAATGAATTTTAGTTTATTTAAAAAAAAAGGGTGGGGGTAGATGTCAAAAATTAGAGTTTAAGTGAAAATATGGCGTGTGTGATATCAAACGAAAGGTAATTAAGTCTGGAGTTAAACAAAGTACATTTTAGTTTTTTTAAAAGGGTGGGGGTAGATTTAAAAAATTTGAGTTTAAGTCAAAACATGCCTTGTGTGGTATCAAACGAAAGGTAATTGAGTCTGGATTTGAATAAAATATATTTCAGTTTTTGATTATATTAGCTCACACTATAACTATAGTACATATATAGTGTGAGCTTAGGTGCCCATAGATTGGCAGAGTATTTTAGTTGTTGTTGCGTAAACTTCGAAGCATTCCACGCAGCGATCCTGATTTTCATTTTTCTTTTTGGCTAGAGGATGATCATCGCTGTCACTCCTTTGAATCCTGTCTCGGTCTTCTTGTTGTGGGAGATGCCGCACCTGATTATCAAGGTCACAGATTTAAAGCGCAACAAAATACGGCATGGAACCTGTAAACATAACCCCAAACTACTGAATAACGCACACGAATTTGAAAAAAAGCTAATTACTTTGCAAAGAACCACACTTATTAGGACAGTACTTAAAATTTTGCTAAGAAAATTTTACCTTACCGTTGTAAATTCAAGGATTGCAAGCAATATTTTAGAAAACAAACACGTTCGATGTTATAACCGTTCCCTAAATGATGAACTCTGAATGTGGGCATACTTGGTTGCCTATGTTATAGCGTAATCATTGAAATACGTGAAAAGCGGCGTCTCTTCCTCCGCGGCAACTCTCCCGCATTTACCCTATTTACATTTGATTACATTCAAGCTCATAACGAAGACGAACCTAAAACTAAAATTAAAAAAACTTTTAATTCGATCACACTTTAGATGCTAAGCAATGTACGGAGGGATTTTGTAACCGTGGTTACTGTTTAGCACAACAAGGTGGCAAGTTTGTGAAAGGACTTTGTAAGATTTTTAAAACTACATATTCTTACTTTTTTTGAGCTGTTGAATCGGCTATGCCGTAACAACAGCAGTGTAAAAAATCAATTTTATTCGTAGGATATGGCAGTGTAATTTAACGCGATGTAACGTAATAAAATTCATTCGACTCGGCTAATGGAAGCCGGCGCAAAACTCGAGAGGGACGAAGAGGGGAAGTTGTTTCTATTTTTATCTAAACACCTGCTAAATAAGTTTTTAAAACTTTATAAAAAATCTCCATAGCTCGTGAGCTGAGAAATACACCGAAGTTTTCAAATACACCACTACTTTTTCATCGTGTTTTAGATTACCTAGATTTCATACAGTTTTGAGTGATACTACACAGAAAAATACTCTGCCAATATATGGGCCCCTAAGCTTACACTAGGTACTATAGTTATAGTGTACGTGTGAGCTAATATAACTAAAAACTGAAATATATTTTATTCAACTCCAGACTAAATTACCTTTTGTTTGATACCACACAAGCCATGTTTTGACTTAAACTCAAATTTTTGAAATCTACCCCCACCCTTAAAAAAAACAAAAACTAAAATGTATTTTGTTAAACTCCGGACTCAAATACTTTTCGTTTGATATCACACACGCCATATTTTCACTTAAACTCTAATTTTTAAAATATACCCCCACCCTTTTTTTTTAAATAAATTAAAATGTATTTTGTTTAACTGCAGACTCAATTACCTTTCGTTTGATATCACACACGCCATATTTTCACATAAACTCTAATTTTTGAAATCTACCCCCACCCTTTTATTTGGTTTGTGTTCGGTGGATTTTGTTCATTTTTAAATGGGACCATCTCGACCCAAGACCCACCCTAGCTACCAAATTTCATTAAAATCGGCCAAGCGGTTTTTGAGTTATGCGCTTTGGTCGTTACAGACATACAGACAGACAGACAGACAGACAGACAGACAGACAGACAGACATACAGACAGACAGACAGACAGACAGACAGACGGCGCAACAAAAAAGTTTCAAAATCATCTGAAACGCAAAGATATATAAAAATTTTTGAAACTTTTTTTTTCTCGAAAAAATTAGGATCACCATAGCTCACACTACTATAGTATAGTATATGTGTGAGCTAAAATATATTTAACCTAGAAAACGTATATTTTCTTAGAAAACAGACTCAGTATTTTCCTTAAAACAAAAAACTGGTTTTTAAAGCAATTGTTTGGGTTTTCTTGAATATGTATATTGATTTACCTGAATTAAAAAACATTCCTAAAATTAAACAAATAAAATAAATATTTAAACTAAAACGAATAATAATCTTAAAGAAATACAAATGTTTTTAATAAAACCCATAATTTTTTCAATTAAAAAGCTAGAACTTCCTGATCTAAGAAAAAAAACAATAAGGATTTTTAAAAACAAGTCATTCATTTTTTTAAATCAATCAAAGTATTTTTCTCGAATTGAAAAAAAAGAGCACTCTATCTTCTCTTTTCTACACTTTGAGTTACGTAGTCATTGCTTATCGATATAATATAAGAAAAAAATATCTTCTTTTGAAGCGGGTATTGCTTTGCTGCATATTGGACAAAAACTGCTTTTGTTTTAATTTAATTTTTTTTCTGTTTACGTTGGAATTGGTAATTATGATATTTTAGGCATTCACGCAAAACCGCCACCCTTTCGAAAACTGGATATATGTATGTATCTACCATTTAACCCCATTATAATATTATAACTGTTTTGCGGTTTTCAGGTTAGGTTTTGTATAAAGTAACATCCTGCCGGGATAAACTGTAACCTGAAAGGCAAGGCTAAACAGGAAGCACGAAACTCGTGTATATTCAATTTGGCCGCAAAGTGACCAGACCTAAAGGCATTACCTCAAAACAGTACAGTGGGATAACCGGTAGCCAAAATCGTTTAGCTGCCCAACTTTGTGTCGCCGTAGTTGCTTCATAGCTTAGCTAATAAGGCGAGCGACATAATGCCTCATATGAAAAAAATTTTTGTATTTTTTTTTAATCTGTGAAACACACTGTGTTTATTGTAATACAATCTAGTCAATAAGACTAATTAGCAATTTTGTTTTAACTTAATTTACTAAAAAAGTTAGATTTAAACTTAGGGTTCACTTCCCCGCTTTGTTTCGTCTGTTACTCACAACTGTGTTGTGTTCATAGCATTATTTTGTTTTCTATAATTCATTTAGTTAACTCGCTCAAAAGGCTTCACTCTTTTTAGTTTTCAAACTAGCATAGTATTGTAGAAGCTAAATTGCTTCCACATTCACATGTCGATGGACTCTATCTTCATGGCTTTTTGCGTACTTTTTAATAGTCTCTGCTAAAGTTTCGATTTTTAGGTCCCGATGAAGGTCACTATTTTGAACGTACCAAGGTGCATTCACAATGTTTCTTAATACTTTATTTTGAAATCTCTGTAAAACTAGAATGTTCTCTTTAGTACAACCCCATAGTTGAAGAATACCATATGTCCATACTAGTATCAGTATTTTTCTATAAAGCAGAAACTTATTATGAGTTGTTAAATTGGACTACCTTCCAATTAGCCCGTTCATTTTTCTATACTTTATCTCAAGTTCTTCTTTTTTTTTCTTAACATGTGCTTTCCAGCGTAATTTGGCACCAAGTGTCATACCGAGATATTTTGCCTGATTTGAATGTGGTACGGGAATGTTGTTAATTGTTATTTATATGTGATGTACAATTTTGTTTGTTTGTTTGGTTTTATTTAATTTTATTCGCCACTCTGTGGTCCAACTGTGAACTTCGGTGACTTTATCATGAAGTTTTTCCATGCATTCTTTAATAGATTTTTCTACCGTCAATAAACCAGTATCATTGGCAAATATTGCTAAGTGACAATTTTCTGGCTTTGGGGTTCTAGAAAACTTCATGGATGCTCTCGGTCAGTAGCGAATCTAGGATGTCGGGGTGAATCCGGAGGGAGGGGACAAGAAGGCAGAAAAAAAATCCAATGCCAATAGAATGGCATCCTATGTGGGCAAGTGGCTTTAAGAAAGTATTTTTGGGGATAGTTCGATGCTTGATCAGCTAAATGTAGCTTGCTTGAGGCTATCTGCTCCCTGTGTGCTGCACCCTCCTAATTGTTTATAAATTTCTCTTGGTTGACCCGTAAGTGAAAATTGAGTTTCACAGAGACAATGGCTAAACCTAAATATACATACCTTCTAATGAGTGTTGTTGTGAATATATTATAGTGTTTAATTTTAGAAAAACAACCTTACTTATAAGGCTTAGGATAGTCGTGTAGTATGTAGTCTTAAACTACATTTCTAATCGTGTTAGCTGAGTAGCTACTCTGGGTCTTGAATGATGTGATAGTGTAGCCTATTTTTTTGTACTGATTTTAAATAATAATTCAAACATCTGCTTAGGCTTCAGCGTAAGGACACTCAGTTTTTTCTTAGGAGACCTGGGTCGTAGGTTTTTTTTATCACTGAGTTGAAGTACCTATATATTTAAATGTTTTTGGACGCCACTCATTTTGAATCATGTGTAAAATGAGAATTTAATTTAATTTAAATAGTGAATTATTATTAAAGGCACATTATTACTAATTAATAAAGAAGACCTTACTGATTCTTTGTGATGAAAGTAAAAACACTTTTTTAGAGTAGAAAACAACAATAGATTTATTAAAAATTCTTCATGGAATTTTATAAGAAGAAGGAAATAAGACCTATCTTGAAAAAAGATCTAATTATTTTAAAAAAAGGAAAAGATTATAAAAAATAATACCTAATTATTTATGTAAACGATTATTACCCTTTGGCAATCACACTTATTTACCTGGGTGTTATGGCCATAATATACCAGGGAGGTTATAGTTTTAAGCAAGTTGCCATTAAGTGTACATAATGGTAAAATTAAAATTTTAGAATAAAATTTTATTTTCCTTATTCTTAAGAATTTATGTCTATGTTTTATTATTTTAGTAGGTTTAGAGTACCCATTAATTTATTTAAAATAAATTAATATTTTTATAATGGACGTTATGTGATGAAATTTCTCAAAATAAAAGGAAATATCTTGCCTGATATTCATAGAAATGGAAACTACGGACTGCCTGAGACTATGAAAACCATGGGTTATGGAGACTATGGAGTGCCTGAGACCATGGAAATGACGGACTGTCTGAGACATTGTTCTGGTCAGGAAATAATTTGCAAATTCCTGATGGATTTTTTGTAACCAAAAACAGGATGGGATAATCACGCGGTCTTCCCAAGGACCCTGTTTTTAACAAAAAAACTAGCATGAGCATTTTGTCCACATCGTGGAAATAGCAAAAAAATGACTTACCTCAATAAGGGAAACTCTCCACACATTCACAGACCCTGTACAGCAAATCAGTAGTTGGGGGCTCACTAAGAACGTGGTTTTAATGGAGGATTTTCTCAAAATCTCCAATCGAGAAGAAATTGAGGGTCAGTCCACGTCATTCGACGTGACCCCCAGGACCGGAAACCACTAAAAGGCAAATCGCAATCTCACCAGAGAACAGGATATTCTCCGACCAAAATGTCAAGTGGGGCTATTCACAGTTGATGTACACGGACAGTGCAAGCAAAAACTTGAGCGTTTTTTTTCGAGCTAACCATGCTTCTTTTTACGTAGCGTTTTATTGTTCCATAAAATAAAAATCCTACAATAGTTCCCATTACATGCTTTGGCCAATGGCAACCTTTAAATTATACCCCCATTGCGCAAGCTTCTCCTACGAACATATCGAGAAACGTTCAGTCGGTACGGGGCAGGAGAACAGATTTCACTTCAAACGCGTAAAATTCACTAACTCTAAAGAGCGGGCGACTATGCCATTGGTCGAGACAAGTCATTTTGCACAACACGCGACCGCTCAGAGTCGAACTCCAACACGGGAGTACGTCACGGATTTGTGCATTTATAAAAAAAAATATTTTTGCGAGTTTTTGCAATATTTTTGATTAAAAATAGAAAACTACTGTCGAATAATATAAATCACCAATTTTTCGGCGAAAAGAATTGAAAATGTAACTATACAGTTTTACGAAAAATTTTATTCACACATTTTTTTATCTATTTTTAAATTGATTAAATTTTTATTAATTTAAATTATAATATTTGTCTCTGTTTAAGACGATTTCATTCTCTTCCATTTTCTAAAATAAATTGATATTTAATTATTTTTTACATATTCTGTACATATTGTTCTTTTTTTCCTGTCAGCAAAGATAATATTTACTTCCGAAAAGTATCTGAAAATATTTAAAGAGAGTCTTCAGTTTAAAAATGCCATGACTAATAAGCTTTCGAGTACCTATTTAGCAGATGTACGTATGTGTAATGCCTTATGTGTACTTATTTTATCAACGAACACAGGGGCGTGCCTAATTTTTTGGTTGTCTGAGGCAAAGGGAAAAAGACTGCTGCCCCTCTAAAAACAAACATCTTGTGCAATCGTTTCTTTCTGCACCCTAAGAACTATAATTCGTTTTATGCACAGAGACTAAAAGTTTACTTTTAATCACTATTTTGGGGTACTAAAAGACACTTTTTATCCTTCGCAGAATAAAAGCAACAGCAAAAATCCAGTGAGTATACAACACACGAAACTTTGAGGAGATCTACGCTTGGCGTTCTGGCGTTGGGACTAATTGTGCCCAGTCTTTAGGATTTCATGTATAGTTTTTGCAAAGTCACTTGAATAACTCCTAATACGGGGTTCTATCGATTTCATGAAATTTTGGTTTATTCTGCCCTTCAAAATTTATCCAAGTTCATATAAAATCTTCCTGGTATAATTTCAACCTTACCGAAAAAGAGCGACTCTTCGCGGTCCGACGACAAAGTATTTGTTTTCCGACCGACCGAGCCCAGGTGGATGAACTGCACCTGATTGGCAGATTTTTTTGACATGCGCTTTTAATTACTTTCAGGTGTTCGTTTCGGGACCCCAGTATGCAGAGTTAGAAAATAAATCAGTGTCGTTTCTGTAGGTGCAGGAATAAAAAGTTTTATTATCTATTTTTAATTCTTTAGTTTACGCCATAATTAAATGAAATAATTTTCATGAGTATATCTACCGCCGCTCATGTCACTTTCTTTAAAGGATATGCCGATGGTCGGCTTCTATCTTTGTTTAACTGACTTTGCAAAAACTATACTGTAATATTCCTATCTGACATCATATAATGATTTCTCTAATTTTATTATTAATTTTTAAAAAATTTTCTACTACTTTTCCAATCACCCATCAACTCAGGGGCGCAGCTAGCCGAGCCCTTTTGGGGTAGCTTGAGCCCCAAGCTTAATACCTAGAGAATACGAAAAAGACTACCCAATACAGAAAAAAAAACTACAAGACAAATCGAGCTACGAAAAATTTTTGGTAGATATAACGATGAAAATAACGCCGTAGGTGAAAATTTCTAAAAAAATATGTTCTTTTCGGAAAAAATGGCGCCACAGAAGAAAATGTTCAAAATTCAAATAAGTACACAAAAAATTATAAAGGGGTAAATTATATGCCACTGTTTCTTTTTTGTTGGTCTAGAATGTGTATGAAACGTGCCTAGTCATCCTGTTTGAGCCCAGCGATAACAATAGAAACCCAATAAAAGGGTGTGAATTATGAACCTGCTGGAGTCGACTTGGTTAAACCTACCGAACGAGTACCGTTTTTTCTTGTAATATTAAAAAATTTTTCACGGTAAATTTGCTAAAAATGAAGACGACCCAGTAAGACAAAAGTGCTGTAAACATTTTATTCTAGCTGGACAATACTAGTGCTTTGCGCGAATCGCTGTGTGATTACCTTAACAGACGCTTTAGACAAAAAGAACCTTTAGAGGTCATTTTAGTGGAACCCACAAAAAGTCCCTATAAATGCTAAAAAGGAATTTTTGGCTAAGAAGCAAATCCAAATTTTGTAAATAAACAATTTAAGGTTAAAACAAATCAAATATAATATGAGATCCACCTATTTAGTGAAAGAACAAGTTTACCTACCTGCTATCTTGGACATCAGCTCTAAACGAGGTAACTGAACCTACGATTAAAGAGACACAAAAATTCGGCAACATCAAGAACTTTCCTAAAGTCCATCTAAACTCACTAGGATTCATTTGGTGTTCTTAATATCTGGTGTGAAACAAGGATGGCTATTGAGTAAGTGAGTTTCGAAGAGTCAGATAAACAAGTTCGAAATTCTTCAGGTAAAAAAAGGCCTCGGGATGGCGCGAGGCGAAAGAATTTTATTGTTGAAGAATCTTGTTGGTTTACACGAAAGTTTTGTCTGTTTGATTTTTGAATGATAAAAATTCCTTTGAGCAAATCAGACAAAATTTTATAATGTGTTAAATGTTTTTAATAATCTTTAAGTCTGAAATTTAAATGCATACATGAATAAATATCCCACTAAACACAAAAACATTTTAATAATGTCAAAATAATGTATAATTTAAAAACATAACGCTAGGTTGGATGTTAGTTCTAACGTCATATTCATAGTGAAAAAGAAGATTAATAACCCGTTTTCTGACGTTAGAAAAATAATGTTAATAAGTGTTTTTCGAACGTTAAAAAATATTGATTTTTAACAGTGGAAAATAAATGTTTTTCTAACATTGAAAAATAAATGTTTTTTTAACAATGAAAAAATATATTTTTTCCAAATATCTCTAAAGATAAGGTAACATAAATAACGTAAATAAAATTCTTCTATTTTGGAAATGCAGGGCAGCAACAGTCTTTGAGGTTTTCGTGAACTCCACACTCAGTAAAGGAAATTCGGATCCGTAGCTTCTGAAAATAAAATTTAAAATTCTATGTAAACAATAATTTTGTAGTAAGTGCCTCGCTACGAGACCAAACAAGTCATGCTCAAGTGAATATAAGGCAAAAAATTTCAAGCATTTGTTTGGTCCCACTGCGAGGCTTGCGAATTCTGCCTCAAATGAATACGCGGCTTAAGGTCCGGCGGCTAATCATTCGCGGTGAATTGTCGCATTCCCTGTCTGACTACCTATAACGTTTGGTAGGCGAAATTTCATACAAAACCATTTTTTTTTTCTTTTCTTTACTTTCTTACCTTAAGTTGTGGTGCTTCATTTAGATCACTGCATACACATTGGTTGCTCTTTAACTATACCATCTTTCCCACACAACTGGAGTAATGTATTCACTATCATTATTAATAATTGTGCTTCTAATTTGCCACGTTTGTTTCTACAAAAGGTAAATATTGTAACCCAAATTGCACAAAGCGTATCTGCTATCGACTCGTATGAACTCGCAGCGAAATGCAACTAAACATAGCGATGGCCCGTTCTGGTAGTGGAATTATGCGGCAGTGCCCTCTATAGTATCATTTTTTTAATGTTTAAAAAACAAAACATTTATTAGCTTCATATATCTTAAATTCAACGTTAGAAATGAGATCTAGGAAAAAATTATAAAAATAACCATATTGATGGTATTATTTTTAATGTTAGTGAAATTATGGTTTTTTTAATGCTGGTTTCTTAACGTTATTAAGAAATATATTTATGGTAAATCTTTTACATGAAATTTTCGTTAGGATTTTCTACATGTTTTTTTAATGTCAAAAAAAGACTTAATTTTAACACAAATTTGTGTTAGAAAAAAAATTTTTTTTACGATTATGATTTTGTGCTTAGTGGGATGCCGCAGGCGAAAATTATAAAAACATTCAGTCTATCTATCTAGCCTTCTTTGATCCATCTTTGGACATAGGCCTCCCCAATATCTTCCATTCTTCTCTGTCTGTCACTGTGTTCATCCATCTAGCTTCTGCATGTCTCTTTAAATCGTCCGCTCATCTCATTTGGGGTCTTCTTTTATTTTTCCAAGGTCTTTCTGTCCGATATTATGACCGGCAAATTTCCATTTTAATTTTGCTACTTCTCCTCTTACATCCCTTACTTTTATTTTATTTCTTATCCATTAATTCCCTTTTTTATATGTTAGCTTTACATGTAAAATTTGTCTTTTCATTGATCTTTGGGCTTTTGATACCTTATCCATGTTTGATTTTGTTAGTGTCCAGGTCTGGAATCCATAGATAGGTACAGGAACGATACATTAGTTATACACTTTCGTTTTGAGGTACTGAGGATATTTTTTATTTTTTAATTAATTTACCGAATGCTACCCAGGCCAATCTTACTGGTCTCTTGATTTCAGCCGTTTTGTTTTCCTTTTTTAGTTTAATAATTTGTCCCAGGTTTATATATTCCTCTATTTGTTCTATTTTCTCTTGGTTTATTCTGATCGTGATATCTTCTTGTGTTTGTTATGACTTTAGTTTTAGTGCAGTTCTTACTCAAGCGTATATTTTTAGTTGATGTATCCAATGCCTTTATCATTTTCATCAGCATATCTTAGGTGGTTCAAGTATTGTCCGTTTACTTTCTTTTTCTTCTTTCTTCCCAAACTAAGTTTTAAAACATCTTCTAGGGCCTGGTTAAATAGTTTAGGGGATATTATGTCACCCTGTCTCACACATCGTCTTATGCGGACTGGCTTGGTTTCTTCGTGGATTTTGATTGATGTTGTTGCTTCGCTATATATATTGGTTATTAAGTCTGTGTATCTGTGATCTATTCGGCTTTTGCTGCCCAGTGCTCAATGCTATCGAAAGCTTTTTTGAAGTCTATAAAAGCAATATATAGTGGAATCTTGTATTCGTTGACTCGTTCTATTAGGATTTTCATGGTTAATAGGTGGTCAACTGTACTGAAACCTTTTCTGAAGCCTGCTTTTCTTTTGATTGATAAAAAACACTCAGTACTTGTTATTAAAAAATGAAAAAAGCGGAGTTGCGGGCATTTTGTACAAACTTGCGGTAGATGCATTGGCTTTTCTTCCCATCCAGTGGCGTGTCGTATAGGGGGCCAGGCGGTGCGAACGACCTCCCCCCCCCGCTTCTCTGCGCTTGGCGCCCCTGGCGTCCTTTGAGAAAAAAATAGAAAAACTAAATTTTACGCAAAAACAAATTGTGGCCCCCCGCCCTTTTATCCACAACACGCTACTGTTCCCATCACGATCAGAATAGAACTAAAAAAAAGTTTTATGTCAGGAAGGGGGGAGGAGTTGAGTTGACCCACAAGAAAACTTGACCTTTACCTTTATCCACACACCTGTGCCCAGGAAAAGCCCTTTGTAGATTAGTCGACAAGTTCAAACTTTTGACTGCAGTCGCGTGTGATCTCACTGTATCGTTTCAGCAGTGTTGCCAGACTTTTCTGATGATTTTCCTTCAGCTAAATGACAAAAACCCTTCAAATTCGTCAAAACAGTAACGGGTCGGTGGTCGACACCAAACCAAAAACTTATATACTTATGCTATGAACAAATTTTTTTAATAAAAATGGAAGAAAATACCAAACAAATACAAGATTTATAACTTAATTATAAAAATCAAAATAGAAAATAAAATAATTAAATTTACCTATACATAAGTTAAGTTTTGTAAAATTATTGGAATATTTGCAAAATATATAACTTTGCCTCAAAAAGTCGAAATCCTTCAAATTTGGATAAAAATCTTCAATCCTTCAATAGTTAAAATTTTTGTTCAAAACCCTTCATATTGAAGGAAAACTTTCAAATCTGACAACACTGCGTGTGAAGTTCGTCTGAAGATAGAGCGTGCGTGGACGATAATCACAATATTATGAAAATTTTTGCATAAGATTTAAAAAACAAAATTTAATCTATCCAGGAGTATACTGACATGCTATTTATTTATGGTAAAGCTCACGGGAGCTCTCAGCTCGCTGCTCAAGGTCACGTAAGCAGCTTTCTTATGTATCTACGTTTTCGTACGGCATTTTGTGGGCGCTTTAATGCTACAGGAGAACCACGATTGGTTAATTCACTGATCAAAAAATTATAACTCAGACGATGTGCCCAAATATATGCCTACTATAGTAAAAAGACAAAAAAAGAGAGTGTAACCTCAAAAATATTTTGTTGTCAATTAAATATTCTTTGCCATCGATCGGTGAAATAATAGCTCAAATTTTAAACAAAACGTATAGCGCTTAATTGTACGGACAAATACGTAGAACAACTTAAACTCTCTATACACGAGTTTACAGAAGTCATAACAAGGTTTGAGTCGATGAAGATTTTAAGATTTATGAGTAAACGTATCGAGACGACATGAGCATAATGCACGTGCGTATGTGAGTTATGCCAATAACTTCAAAATGATTAAAGCCTCGATTAAGGTAGTTAAAGACTCATTTAGCTCATTGTTAGCTTGATGATTGTCGACGGTCAAGCAGTTTACGAGGCAAATAAATTTTCTTCAATTTTTAATGCTTTTCATTTAGACGAACAATGGTTCTTTATAAAGTTTACTACAAATTACGTCGTCTTTTACAATTAGTTAAAAACAGCATTTTGTTATAAATTAAGAAAAAAGAAATACATGCTGTTCCAATGAATGCAGACAGGATTGGCAATGCAATCGTATAATATTTAAAACAATGGTTGAAAAATAGATTTTTTGAGAACCACCAAACCGATTTTACTAATATTAACACGTTGTATGAGGAAAAAGTAGTGCTTTTTTACAAATTAAAAAAAAACTCAAACATTTTCTGAAAATAAGAACAAAACATGTCATTTTAAAGAATCAAGTATGATTCTGTCTGCCTTCTTAAATTTTAAGATGGTGATAAACTTTGATCATGATCTTTAAAAAGCAATCAATTTTTACCAGAATGTTTTTTATTTCATTAAAATCGGTTCAGTAGTAATGAAATTATCAGGAACTAAATGCAGACAGACATGATTGGCAAGGCAATCGTATAATATGCAAAAGAATGGTTGAAACAAAAATATTTTTATTAGAATCACTGTACCGATTTTGATAATTCATACCTTGTTGTACGTGGCAAGAATGCACCTTTTTAGTAATATAAAATAATAATTAAAACATGTTCGCAAAACAAGAATAAACGAGCATCTTTGAAGGGTATATTTTAATTTCGTCCGCAATCTTGGATTTTAAGATGGCGGACTAAAAATATATTTAGTCACAACTCTCTCTCGATTAATTCTCTGCGAAGTGCAGTTTGTCCCATTAACATCGATTGTATAGTTCAAAAGTTAGAATGAAAAAAGTTGTCCTGTTTTTTTGGCCCACCAGGAACTTTTGGTGACATACATACTCACAGCGTATACAAAAACTGAATTTTTTTTTCATCAAAAATTTTGGTTCTCGAACTATTATTATATGTTTAACGAAAAATTACAAAACAACTGACCCCACCCATCCCTGTAAATGGTAGAATTAAAATACTCTGCCAATATATGGGCCCTTAAGCTCACACTAGGTATTATAGTTATAGTGTACGTGAGCTAATATATCTAAAAACTGAAATATATTTTATTCAACTCCAGACTAAATTACCTTTTGTTTGATACCACACAGGCCATGTTTTGACTTAAACTCAAATTTTTGAAATCTACCCCCACCCTTAAAAAAAACAAAAACTAAAATGTATTTTGTTTAACTCCGGACTCAATTACCTTTAGTTTTATATCACACACGCCATATTTTCACTTGAACTCTAATTTTTTAAATATACCCCCACCCTTTTTTTTAAATAAATTAAAATGTATTTTGTTTAACTCCAGACTCAATTACCTTTCGTTTGAAATCACACACGCCATATTTCCACCTAAACTCTAGTTTTTAAAATCTACCCCCACTCTTTTATTTGACTTGTGTTCGGTGGATTTTGCTCATTTTTAAATGGGACCATCTCGATCCAAGGCCCAGCCTAGGTACCAAATTTCATTAAAATCGGCCTAGCGGGTTTTGAGTTATGCGCGTTGGTCGTTACAGACAGACATGCAGACAGACAGACAGACGGCGCGACAAAAAAGTTTCAAAATCATCTGAAACGCAAAGATATATAAAAATTTTTGAAATCGGAGCAACTTTTTTTTTCTCGAAAAAATTAGGATCACCATAGCTCACACTACTATAGTATAGTATATGTGTGAGCTAAAACCATCTAGCAACGCATTTTTGAGCCTTTAGGAAAAATATATATTTTTTAATAGAACCCTCAGGATATTTTAATGCTCACGAGCATTATTGCTTTAAAACTATTTTACAAACAATTTTTTAATTTATTATTGGTATTTTTAATATTTGATTTAACACGGTAAATTTTTTGCTATCAAAAACTGGCTCTTTTTCGTGGAGTGAATTATTTGCCCGTTTTATCTCCACATTTAAACCACTTCACACATTCATATTTCTCTCCAAACCAGAGACTATAGAGCCGTGATATATATTTTGGCATCCTCGTACGTGTACATATCTATAAATTTGTTCGCACAATAATATGTCTGTGCCATCTTGAATTGCTCTTTTATTTTTCAATCCATTCATACAATGATGTAGAGATTTAACCAGAACAGCAGAGAGTTTTAAAAAATAAACTCAAACACGAAATGAAATGCTCGTAAGTAAGTTGTCTAACATAGCTAAAAATTATACTTTACTTACAGAAAAGATAATATCAAATTTAGCAAAAGTATTTTTTTGATAATATTATCTTCTCTCAAACCATGCTATCTTAATTTAATGGCGACGCACAGTGAAGCCGTTTATTAATCTAGGATATAGATTTATTTATTTAACTTTTTTAAGAAATTAAAAAAAAATATACTGCACCTTAATAGTCAAATACCTGAAAAATAAATTTTTTGTCATAAAAAACTTAAAAAAAATGTGGATCCAAGAAAAGGATAAGCGAATTTTGATAAAAATATTTATAAACTTTTTTATTTTTATACAGATATACTTTTACTTTTTTGTCATTTCACACTAATACATCTGCTTAAACATTGTATGTGCAGTTAGGAAATCTAATAATTAAGGTAATGTATGCATGGTAAACATTTTATATAGTAAGTTTTTGTGTTTTATTTAGCGCAGTTTATATAGATAAATAAAAAAGTAAAATTTTTTTTTCAAATTGGGATTATATTTTCTTATATGATAAAAAATATATTTTTTGTAGCAGATATTGCATTGGTGCATAAAAAAGCAGTTTTGTTTTGAACCGATGCTATTTTCTTGTCAACCTAAGATAATAGAACTTGAATTGTAATTAGATAACTATAAAAAAAAATAGTTAAAACAACTTTTTTGATGAAAAAAGCTGACATCCAAATTTTTGATCCTTTGTATAAAAAACAAAATCAACTGAAAAATATTTAAAATACATTTCTGAGTTAAGTGGATCAAGTAGATCAAGTACAAAAATACCAAAAATAAAAAAAATCCGTGATATTCGAGCAACGACTCCTGTACTGCCCATTAAGGAGAGTTTACACATGCATGGATTTGCTGGCGCCAATAAAAGCTGGCGCGCCTGTAAGTTAAATTTGCAAGTGTAAACACCGACTTGCACAAGTTATTTTTTTGCATGCATATATCAAAAAAGTCTGCAGCTGACTGAATTTGCTGGCGCCAGTGGTGACGCATGCGCGCAGAAAAGGAAAATTTTCATGTGTAAACAAGTGCTTGCACGTCGGCTCGCCAGTTTTAAGTTCATTATTTTACATTATTTTTTATTTTCATTGTGTTTGAGCTTAAAAATTTTGTTTTTGTTTTTATAGCTTAATATGGCTAAAAAAAGTGGTCAGCAGAACTGACCATACAGTTTCTTGAGGGCTATGAATGTTTTCCTTGTTTATGGGATGTACACAGTAGTTCGTATAAAAACAAAGATAGTCGAGATAATGCTTCCCAAAAAATTAGTAAAATAATGACTATTGAAGGCTTTGAAGTTGCAGAAGTAAAAGCAAAAATATGATCCATAAGAAACACATATGCTTTGGAATTGACAAAATTAAAAAAAGCCAACGTTCCGGAGCCGGTGCAAATGAAGTATACACCCCAAAAGTACCATAGTTTAAAGTAGCAGACCGAGTTTTACAGAATGTTGTTTAAATAAGAGAAACTCTAGAATAATATCAAAATGTTGCTTTGTCATTCGAAGATGGTTTTTATAGCTCGCAGGATCTATAGGCGTGCAAATAGAAATGGCGCGAACACTGGCGCCACTAAATTCATGCATGTGTAAACCCACTATTAGTATTAATTTATGTCATGCCAGGTATTTAAAACGTATATACGTAAAAGTTTCACCAAACACCAAGTTCTCATTTTACTTGCTATGCTGTTACGTTAGCTATTATTTCTAGTTTAGGTCCGGTGTTGTTGGTTGGCTAGGTGATCTAAAGCCTTTGTGTAATTATTCACCTCTTCAGTTTAGCTCATATTAACTCGTGGAGTGATCTATGATCGCGGTTTTTAGCCATAGACTACTATTGTCTGTCGGATAAATGGTTTTGAATACCGATAGACGTCTAAAAATGCGACATCTTTGACAATAATGGATAGTCCGAACCAGTGGCGTGCCATATAGGGGGCCAGGGGGGCGTCCTTTGAGAACCAAATAGAAAAACTAAATTTAACGCAAAAACAAATGGTGCCCCCCCCCCTTTTATCCACGACACGCTACTGGTCCGAACCCTCCCTAATCCGAAGTACTCTATAATCCGAACGCCCCAGTTGCGTAAAATGATATTAGTGCAGGCCCTAGAGGTAGTTAAATATGCAAAGTACGAAGACCGCAGTTTGACAATGGATTTTAGATGAGAATAAGTCACAGATTAATTATCCGGATGTTGCCGGACCAGTTTTTGGTCCAATTTTTTTAATCCCCCCTCCTCTTATTGTCGTGTTCAAATTTTTTAAAATTGAGTTGACCCCGCTTTAAAGCCACAATGACCCAAAAATACATAAAAAAATGTGTCAAATCTAACCTAAAAATTAATTTATATTAGTTTTTTTTTTAATTTTAGCTGCAAAACCCCCCAAAAACCGCCCAGATTCCCCAAAACGTAAAATTTTTAGATGTTTTTAAATTTTCTCAAAAACTAAGCATCTTAGGGAAAAATATGTAATTATGTTTATTGTAGACAATAAAATTGGCTTTTTAATTATATATTAGTCACTGGAGTACGATTAATGACAAACACTCCAGCGGCGTCCGTTTATTGTGTTGATGTAAAAAAAATAAAAAGGAAACATGTTTATTACAGGTTTTACTCAATTTTTTTTAAAAACCAAGCTCTATATCAAAAAATGTTTATAATACTTTATTGTAGAAAATAAAATTTCCCTTTAACCAATGTATAATAATACAAGAATAGTTTTACCTATAACAATTTAGAGGCGCCCGTAAATTAAATCAATTTTGAAAAATCACTAAACTTTTTCCCAGAAACTAAGCTTTTTCGAAAAAAAATGTGTTTTACACTTTATTGTAGAAAATGAAATTCCATTTTAATCACTGTGTAAGTCAGTAGAATCAGACTAATAACAAACCTTACAACGGCGTCCGTGTATCTAGAAACTGTAAAAAACCCCCACCGATAAATCATCGTCCACCAAGACAATGAGGGTTCGCACAAAGCGACAAAAAACCATTGAATTTTTAACCCAACAAAATGTCGAATTGTTGAACCATCCTCCATACAGTCCTGACCTAAGTTCCAACGAAGCAGTCGACGCCTTCAAAGATGCAATTTGGACAGTGCCAACAAACCAGTGAAATTACAGCTTTGACAACTGGTTTGCGCGCATGCAAAAGTTTTTTCGTGCAGAATTCGAGAAACAATAAAGTCTTTAAAAGTTATCTACTGTTTTATTCCAGTTGTATACGCAAAACTAAAAGGCGACCCTCGTATTGCCTTGGTGCACAGGAAAGTAGTTCTAGTTTTGAACGGATGTCATTTGTTTTGATTTAAATCTCATTTTTCTTTCTCTGTACACAAAAAAAATAATTTTTTTTAAGTAGGTGACAATTTTCTTCTTAAACTTTAACAATCGACTACCTATCCTTATAGATAGCTATGGCCAAAAGGCCAGGCCAGCTAGAAATCCGCCGCCGTCGGCCGCCTGTTGTACGTTCGTTGGGCTGACGTCACTCCATTAACTCTCTCCTAATGAAATACCTCGGTTTTACTAATTGAATGTCCATGTACAGCATAATAGGATTCCCATATCAAACTGATGCTAAAACTTGATTAAATTAATATATCGAGCATACTCTAAAGTCGGGCCTTGGAGGGAGTTTTTGTCCCCTGAGAACTCCCAAAAATGTTTAACTTAATTATTTAAAAGTATGTATGTACAGCGCGTTTTATTATAATTATATGTACCTATATAGTTTTTATTTTTAGCTATAAATATACCTTTTTTAAATAGATAGATAGAAGATGTGGGTTAGCAAAATAGGTAGGTCATTTTTATTTCTTAAATTTTGGACATTTGGATACATCATAGACCTATAATACGAATGGACTGGGCCTCATCAGTAGCGTGTCGTGGATAAAAGGGCAGGGGGAGGGGGCGAAGACCTTAAATATAGGTATGGGAGTCAAATAAGTTACAAACCTTTTTAAAAAATAATAATAACACTATTAATTCTATTTTTTTCTCAAAGGACGCCAGGGGTGCCAAGCGCAGAGGGGTTCGCCCCCCCCCCTGGCCCCCTATACGACACGCCACTGGGCCTCATGCTCGAAAATTGATTCCAGAGTGAGATGGGGCTAATCTAGGCAAAATACGGACAAAAAAGCATATTGTATGGGAAAGACCTCTTTTTTGAATTAATTCGAAGCTTTGAGTTTAAAAAATGACTTTATTGAAAGTAAAAAAGTTTTTGCAATTGCTCTAAAATCTAGAAAGGTAAAGTTTAAAACGAATTTTCATTTGAAAACATACTTAAACATTTTCTAAACTAGTCTTTTTTATAAATTTAACAAAATATTCAATTCAATTTAAAAAAAACATATGTTTATTACAAAAACTCGAAAACTGTTCTATTGTTTTTTCGATTTGATCATCTCTAAAAAGCCTTAAAAATTCTACTAGTTTGCCAATTTAAGCTTTTTCCTAACTTTAATAATAAGAAAGTTAGCAATGGTGGACACTTAACTTGGAACACCCTGTATATATGCCAGTACGAAAATATCTGTAGCTGCCTATTTTTTCTAATAATTTATAAGATTTTTTGTTTTGCAATAGTGCAAAAAAGTTTACGTTTATTTAACGCTTAACATCTGCATCAAGCGGTCAGCAAAAATATCTATGTAGAATAATTGTCGAAATTTCACCAAAAATCCCAATTTTAATGGTGTGATGCAGTATTGCTTCTCTAAATTCGAGTCCTATCTAATATTTCTATTTAAAAAATTGTCGTCTGGTATAGGAACATTATTCTTAGGTTGATTTAAATAATCATTGAAAATCTTATTTGAGAGGTCACATTTTAATAACAATTCTCAACATATTTGTTTAACGCTTGGTTTCCCCTTATCTTCAAAATCACTCCGCATCAATTGGTCAGCAATAATACCTGTGGTTAGAATTGTCACTGTTTTACCAAAAATTCCAATTTCAATCAGTTTTGATGGTGTGAGGCGGTATTGCTTCCCCAAACTCGACTCCTACCTAATATTTCCATTTGTATCATCTGGAATAGGACCATTATTCTTAGATTGATATAAATAACCAGTGAAAATCTGATTTCAGTTTTCGGTTATCTCCAGAATCTATCTGCACGGATCACCTCTGCATCAACCGGTCAGCAATAATACCTATGGTTAGAATTGTCGAAATGTCACCAAAAATCCCATTAGTCTTAATTGTGTGAGTGTGAGGCGGTGTTGCTTCTCTAAACTCGAGTAATTTCTAATATTTTTATTTCATAAGTTGTCGTCTGGTATAGGAACTTTTTTCTTAGGTTGATTTAAATAATCAGTGAAAATCTAATTTCAGGAGTCATATTTATAGCACCTGGTTTCCGCTTTTCTCCACAATCTATCTGCATCAAATCGGTCAGCAATAATACCTATTATTAGAACTGTCGGAATTTTACCAAAAATTCCCATTTCAATTAGTCTCAATTGCTATGATGGTGTGAGGGGATGTTGCTTCTCTAAACTCGAGTGCTATCTAATATTTCTATTTCGAAAATTGGTAAACAATGTAGAAAGATGGCGGACAAGTTCGATCCCCGGAGAGAGAAAGCTTACACATGTGTGGAAAACAGGTTGTATTCGGGGTAACAATTCGGTACACGGTCGCCTGATAAATCTGATTACAAAATCTTATTTGAGGGGTCGCATCCGGTTATCTTTAGAATCTATCTGCATGAATCGGTCAGCAATCTCATTTTTGATTTAGTCTTAATTGTTATGATGGTGTGAGGCGGTGTTGCTTTTTTAAACTCGAGTCCTATCTAATATTTTCATTTCAAAAATTGTCGTCTGGTACAGGAACCTTTTTCTAAGTTTGATTTAAATAATCAGTGAAAATCTTATTTTAGAAGTCACATTTTAATAACAATTGTCGATATATTTGTTTAACGCCAGGTTTCCGCTTATCTCCGGAATCTACCTGCATCGAATCGGTCAGCATTAATAATACTATTGTTAGAACTGTTGGAATTTCACCAAAAATTCCCATTTCAATTAGTTTTAATTGCTATGATGGTGTGAGGCGGTGTTGCTTCTCCAAACTGGCGTCCTATCTAATATTACTATTTCGAAAATTGAAAAACAATGTAGAACGATGGCGGACAAGCTCGATTCCCGGAGAGAGAAAGCTCACACATGTGTGGAAAACAGGTTGTATTCGGGGTAACAATTCGGTACACGGTCGCCTGATAAATCTGACTACAAAATCTTATTTGAGGGGTCGCATTTTTGACATATTTGTATAATGCTGGGTTTCCGGTTATCTTTAGAATCTATCTGCATGAATCGGTCAGCAATAATGGTTAGAATTGTCATAATTTCACCAAAAATCTCATTTTCAATTTAGTCTTAATTGTTATGATGGTGTGAGGCGGTGTTGCTTTTTTAAACTCGAGTCCTATCTAATATATCTATTTCAAAAATTGTCATCTGGTATAGGAACATTATTCTTAGGTTGATTTAAATAATCACTGAAAATCTTATTTGAGGGGTCACATTTTAACAACAATTGTTGACATATTTGTTTAATGCTTGATTTCCGGTTATCTCCGGAATCTGTCTGTATTAAATCGGTCAGCAATAATAATACTATTGTTAGAACTGTCGGAATTTCACCAAAAATTCCCATTTCAATTAGTTTTAATTGCTATGATGGTGTGAGGCGGTGTTGCTTCTCTAAACTCGAGTCCTATCTAATATTTCTATTTCGAAAATTGGAAAACAATGTAGAACGATGGCGGACAAGCTCGATTCCCGGAGAGAGAAAGCTCACACATGTGTGGAAAACAGGTTGTATTCGGGTAACAATTCGGTACACGGTCGCCTGATAAATGGGTTAATTTGTTTGATTGCGTCGATGCTTGTCGCCAATTATTTTCTAAAATAACGGATGTCTTTTTTCGAAAGCCAAACTAGATTTGTTAATGCGACTGGGATTGGAAGAATTTGCGTTGGGCAAGGGCGGATCCAGAGGTGCTTCTCGGGGGGGCATTCTCTGTTGGTAAAAAACGGTATATATTTTTTTAAGCAGCATTTTATTGAATTAGTCAGTGGTTGTTATTTCGATGATAATAACAATAGACACTTTCATGCGCCGCAAGGAAAAATTTTGAATTTTTATTAGCAAAAACATTACTTTTTACTCGTTTTTTGTATATTCAAAAAATTCTCGGGGGGGCAAGTGCCCCTAGTGCCCATCCCCCCCCTGGATCCGCCACTGGCCTTGGGACTTTTAGTCTGAAATCTATCAGCTAAGGTACCTTTTGGGGGTAGGGGACAATATGCCGCCGGCCGATTTGCAGCGCGGATCATTCCCGCTGGAATTTTTGTAACGCAACCCTTTTTTTCTTAAATCATAGCTCCCCTCTTGTTAGAAGATCAAGATATGCGTTAAACCCGTGCTCAATTGATCGCAAACATAACCTATCCAATTTCTAGACCACCAACATTATGCAAAAAAAACTCTACAAAAGAAATGGTTTTACAAAAAAAATGCTTTTTTAATAAGTCGTTTTTCAATTAATTAATTTATTAATTTTACAAAAGTTATTTTTGAAAATAATATTTTTTTAAATAGTAGTTTTTTCGAATATTAATTTAAAAAAAAAAGTAAAAAACATTTTTTTTTATAATTTTTAAAAAGCAGTTTTTTCAAAAAGTAATACTGTAGTAGTACTGTGTCTCATTTAAAACTTTCCACCCGGGTTTTCCCGAGAACTGGTGAAAATTTTTAAAAATGCTGAGATACGTCGATTTTGTTTGCAAGGGGGAGACTTTTTGGCTATCTTGAAATTTTTGTAGCACGAACCCCCTTCGAGGGGTATACTTTACTCCAGTGGCGTACATAGAAAAATGTTTCGGGGGGGGGGGGCCCGAACAGTTTCGGGGGCGGGGCGAGACCCCATAAGTCCGTATTTTATGCTATTTTAGTGTGTATTCATGAAATATGTGGAAAATAACCAAAAAAACATTAGTTTTGTTGGGGGGCCGGGCCACTGTTTTACTCCTATATTTTGAATAGGGAAAGTGGGTCTAGTGCTACCTTATTTTGAAGCTCTCTTGAATATCTTTACAACCGTGTAAAAATTTCGAAAATCCATCGATTAGTTTTTGACATATTTTCAAATTTAAGATGGAATGATAAAATAAAAATTAAATCCGAAAAATATAAAATTCTAATTAAATTAACGTGGTAATTATCTCCCCTGTTAATAATTAAAGAGAAAATGGGAGATTCATTCCCCCCTAAAAAAAAGTTTGCAAATAATTTTTTCGTCGTTATTCCCCCCCCCTCTTAGATTATGTCCAGATCCGCGCTTGCTTATCGAAACATTTAAATACAAATGTTATAGGTAATAAGAAGATATACACTATTGAACAAATAATTTTTTACATAATCTAAAATTTTCGCCAAAAATCAAAAAAACCAATTTTTTCATTTTTGATATTTATCTTCTACATTTTTTTTTGTTCTTGAGAAAATTTGATGAAAATTCACCTGTTCGTGTCCTTAACAACTTTTTTGAAGTAAAATATTGATTTTCACATTTTATTTACTGATATCAACCCGAAAATAAACGTCGTTTGTTTGGGTCTTTCAAGATGAAGGAAAGCCAACAAATGTCATCCAAGTGTATCCAAGAAGATGATTGCGACATTTGTCTCAAAAGCAGATCATGTAGCACAGGGCCGTATCTGGACCAAAATTTTGGGGGGATTAGGCTAGTGGAATTTGAAAAATTGTGGGTTTATTGTATATGAAGAAAAGGTTAAACTTAAAAAACACATTCCTATTTAATTTTCGGAGGGGGGTTGAACCCCCAAAACCCCCCTCAGATACGGCCCTGATGTAGCAACTTAATTCTTCTAAAATATCACCATTTGTTCGCCGAAAATCATCGCTGAGCTTCGTAAAACGAACCCGACGAATCATCCTCCACCAAGTTAATGCTAGTTCGCACAAAGCACAAAAAAACCATTGAGTTTTTAACCCAACAATTTGTCGAGTTGTTGGACGATCCTCCATACAATCTCGACCCAAGTCCCAACGATTTCTATACTTTTCCGAAAATCAAGAATGGTCTGCTTGGTCAAAGGTTTCAATCGCCAGAGGGAGCAGTCGACGCCTTCAAGAATGCAATTTTGACAGTACCAACAAACGAATAGAATTACAGCTTTGACAACTGGTTTGGGCGCATGAAAAAGTGCATTAATTTTCTTGAAGTTTATTTCGAGAAACAATAAAGTCTTTAAAATATATCTACTGTTTTATTCGAGCTGTATGTGCAAAAGTTAAAAGTGAAATAATTTTTTAAAAGATAACTTAAAGGTGTACAGATTATTCCAGCAAATCTTTTGTGTTTAATAATGTCTCTTAAATAATACCTCTATGTTGCGTTAGAAAAAGATGCGCAATAATTTGCTAATGATTTATAACTGAGAAGGGGGATTTGGGTAATAATTATGGCTGTTTTATTGTTATCCCTAAGCCGCGCGGTCTAACTGGGAGATTTATGAGGATCTTTCCCCTTTGGGAACTGTACAGTTCACTTCTTGCATTGAGAATTTTACGTTATTCAATAGCATTACGTATCGCTCGATTTTCTAAAGAATTCGGCATTTTTATTATTAAATTAATTTGCTTGGTTTTGCTTTGGCCAAATCAACTTAACAAATTGTTATTACCTTTGTTACTATCTTAAAAAATTCACAATTTTTTAAAGTAACTTCAAAGGTCATTTAAAAGCTGCCTAGCTATGATAAAACAGAAACCAACTCTCTAATAATAGTAACTGCAAAAAAAATTAAATTGAGTCACAGAACAAAAAACGGATTGGATTTACTTGCACAGCCTCAATCGGATCAGAACAAATCCAACTGGCAAAAGACTATTCAGGACAGGTTTATAGTCTCGTCTCATCTCGCTGAAGAAATATGAAGTCTTGTTTCGAGTCTCGTCTCGCAGCCTCGAGTCTCGTCTCGTCTCGCGTCTCGTACAAGAGTTTCGCAAATGTATCGCAATTTCGTCATGCATAATCTTGTTCCAGTCTAGTACGGGATATATATCTTTACCTACTTTTTAGGTATAATGTAGAAGTAGGAAGAGAAAATTACAACAAAAATAACATTATTTATTGCAAAGTAAGTACCTAATAGGTACTAAACAAGAAAAAAAAAACATTACGTCGTTTTACAACAATCATGGATTGGGTTTTTAAAGTATTTATGAATGAAATGTTTTGTCTATCTGTGCTAAATAGTCTAAATTCTTTCTAAATAGGTATGTTGTATTATGAATGAAATTCTCAAGTCTGCAGTCGGCACGCAGAAATATTTACCTGCGCGACTCTCGCACGAGACACGAGAAGTCTTGCACGAGACTCGAGACGTGACCTATAAAAGTCTCGTCTCGTCTTGACCGAGTCTCGTCTCGAGTCTTGTCTCGAAAACTCAGTGGCGCACCCAGAAATATGTCTTGGGGGGGGCCTCATGATGTCGAATAATCTATTTTTTGTGTTTTTTTCTGAAATATGTCGAAAATATGTAAAAAAATCTAAGGCTTGGGGGGGGGCCCGGGGCTCGGGCCCAGGGTGCGCCCATGCGAGAATCTCGAAAACGAGACTCTCGCGGGCATCACTAATTTGCCTTTCTACTTCCGTTTCTATTTCAGCTTATTCAATGGTAATGTCAAAGGTGGTGTACAGTTAATTTCATTATTATTGGGACAACTTTTCTTTCGTTGGCCTATGTTATTCTTATGATAACTAGCTGATAACTGTCAAAAAGTAATCTCAAAAATTATGAAATGGACTGTATTCATTCTTTTTTATTTTAGTTGATAGTGAAATCCAATCAGAGATATATTAGAACAGCAAAAGATTGGATTTGACATTACCACCGAAAACGTGGTTAAAAGAGTCTTTTTTTAGTCTGTGGTTAACAAACGGCGATTAATCGAGTAAATTTTTTAGCGTAAATAATTACAAGCCAAGAGCACCGCGCGGGACAAAATTTCAATTTCACCCGTTTTTCAGCGATATATGGGTGGCTGTTCTCGCGCGAGGGTGGGAGGAATATTTGTTTTAGTTGACGTCGGCCATATTCATCGTGCGAAAACGGTCATTGCCCTTGCTACGTGTTGCCGGTTCTATCCTTAGTGAAGAGGTATGAGTTTGTTTTGATTTGGGGTAGATCAGTAATTAAAAGCCTTGCCGTGTCCATTGTTTGTTTTGGTTTTTCTTTGTTTTCAAAATGGAAATAAATACCGTTGATTATATAATTAACTGTGCAAATTCAAATACGTTGACATATGAACTTCGATTACAAATAAAATCTTTAGGGCCACATAGACCGGACCTAAAAATCCTAAAACTTAACCAAAATTTTAGTGCAAGTAATAAAAATTATACGATGCTGAAAACTGGTTGCGCGGTTTTCAAAAACGAAATGTTTTTTTTGCTTTATTTGTCTTATTATGAACAATCCACGAAATGATCCTGCGTGAGTGGCAAAGGGAATGTATGATATCAAGCACTTTAGTGAAAAGTTAAAGACACATAGTAAGTGCTACTTATTTAAATGACCACATAGAATTTTCTATGCTAGGCAAGACTGATATTGGGTGCCAATTGAATAGTGCCTATAGGCAAAAGATTACCGAACATAATGAAAATGTGGCAAAAAAATAGACATTACGACAGTAGGTTAATAGACTGTTTAAAATTCTGTGGGATTTTTGAGGTTGCTCTACGGGGCCATGCTGAGTCTAAAAGAAGGGCGAATAGACTTTATTTATAAACAAATAAACTACTAACCAAGTAGCTGCTTGTTTGTAAAATGCTAAAATAAAATTGTTTAAGTAAATTTTTTTATCTCCTTTTCCATGCAATATAAATTTCTGCCCCACAATTTATAACGTCACTAGCCAACTGCTGTCAGTTGTTGTTATTTTTGTTGAAAAGGAAAGGAATTCTCTGACTTTTTCTACTATAATGGAAAAAGTAATGTTTTGAGAACCTAAGCAGTTTTTAACAGTTAGATTTCATCCGAAATTTAAATAAAAAACTGGCAAAAACACAAATAAACAAAAACATTGGTTTACAAGCAAGTGACATTTCTAAACCAGAGAACGAAATGTCATTGATTAAAAAGGAACGGGACGGCGGCCATTTTGGATTTGCCGCTTTTACTTTGGTCAAATCGAATCCGTCAATGTTCTTATAACCCGTGAATCCTATACACAAAACTCAAAAGCAATAGGTTTATTTCAACTGCCAAAAAAAGCAGTGTATCCCAGGGGTCGTATTTTTAAGTTTACAGCTTTCAACGCAAAACAATTTTAATTTTGCTTCACCTCTTCTCATAATTGGCCCCTACTGGTAGCCACTTCAAAGCAAAATGTTTATTATTTGACTTCATGAGGTGCAATGTCTGTTCACCAGCTGTTTTTATGTGAGCCGGCATCATCTTTGTTAAACTCCAATCTAATCTCGAACAGTAAACACCATGCTGGCTGACTACCATAAAAACGTTTAAAAATTAATAAAAAAAAGTTTAGCCCTTGACTAAAAAAGCATAATAAGATGGTGATGATGATTCATGTGTGAGTGGGCCTTACAACCCTTTCACTGCGACCACCAGTGGGTCTATTTTAGCTCACTTTTAAGTGGTTTCTCATCACTCAATGCCTAGAATTCCAAAAAGGCTAGCAATCAGTTTGGTGAGACACTGTTCAGATCTTCTGAATCAATCTGGGATTTACCGAAAGTGTTCTGACGTAATCATGCAATAACCGGATATTCGCACTGTATATGTCTGACTGTTTCGTTATCCTCCAGACAGTCTGAATTCGGTCTCTTCTATTAGTACCATTCTCTGCATGCGTACTCATAGTCGGCAGTAACCTATATAAATTTAGAAAAAAAAAACTTTTTGAAAACAAGCTTTTCTAAAATGGACTAAAAAGCATAAAATAATTTTTTGAGTGTTCTGATATCATAATAATAAAAGCGATGGGCGTATTAAAGGAAATTTACCCGTTTTTGTTTTAGCCTTGTTAACTCGAAGTTTGTTGAAAATCCAAATTCATTATATTATAGCAGAGAAATGTAAGGGTAGACAATTTAACCCAACCCAACGCAACCCTACTCAAGCTACCCTTACATTTTTCTGATATGGATGGACATTATTACGCCTGCTTCATATTAGGCAGATCATCCGCGACCGGCAGTGTGTCGATTTATTTTGTCACATTGAAAAAGAAGAGTCGGCCCATCATCGGTTGTGGACGATCCACCAAATGCGCATGGAAAGGCATTTACTTAATATTAAATACGCCCATCGCTTTTATTATTATGATATCAGAACACTCAAAAAATTATTTTATGCTTTTTAGTCCATTTTATAAATGCTTGTTTTCAAAAAGTTTTTTTTTCTAAATTTATTTTTAGATTTGTCCAAGTCTATGCATTTCAGCTAGCGCATCGATATTGTATCCCCCTCTTCGCCCGTCACGTTAGGGGGTAGGTAGGCAGTCAGTGATACCACATTATTGGATTGTCATCAGAACTATAACGGTATGCGAAATTTGAAGTCAATCGGATACGTGGAAGTCAGTTGAAAGTAATCAGAAAAACTTGACATTAAATCGTCCATTTTGAATCCGCCATATTGAATTTTTGTAATCTGATCAAAAATTCGTAATTGTCATCTTTAAAAACCCCCAGATACCAATTTTGGTTGAAATCGGAGAAACTAAAGTTTTACCCCCTCTCTCCCCCCCACGTTATGGGGGTGGTAGGTACCCGATGTAACCATATTATTGTATTGTCATCGGAACTAAGACGCTATGCGAAATTTGAAGTCAATCGGATCTTTGGAAGTTCTTCAAAAATGAGTTGCAAGATTTCATTACATACATACATACCCACATACATACAGGTGAAGTTAAATAAAAGCTTGTAATAAAAAAGTCCAGTCACTATACGGATCTCCTGCCTAGTAGGTCCAATAATGTTCCTGACTCTTTTTCTATAAGGTCCTTCATTGTACTCTTTAGTTAGAGTAAGCTAGTACTGGTAGATTTATCCAGTATTGTTGGAAGCTGTTCTCCGCCCATTTCAATATAGTGAATTTAGCAAAATTGTTTGCGATCCTCAGGCTGGTTCGGGGCCAATAGGGTCGGTAGATGCCGCTTCCCTCGCTGTTGGGTATGCGTCCTTATTTGGCTAATGCCCAGAATGCCCCGGGATCGATATTATGATGTTTGTCCTGCCAAGCACATTCAATGCAGGAAGATTTTTATTGTCCTGTTGATCTATTCGTCGTGAGTAAGAAATTTACCAGGCACACAGTTTAATGGCTACGAGTTCGGCCTAAAATATAGTAGCCAATTGACCGGGAATATATTTAAACCCTTTTTCTTGGAAACTAACAACTCCAGATCCAACACCCGTAAAAATTTTCCATCGATCCATAAATAAATGGTGGGAAAATAAGGAAGAGATTATAAGAATAAAAAGAATGGGCCAGTTTATTGAGGACAAATAGGGGAAAGTAGGGCATAAAAAATATAACTTTCAAGGTCTAAAAATAAAGCGAATCTCATAATTATATCTAGTATTAAATATTTATTGATTTAATTTGAAGTTAAAAATGGGTTTTCTAATTTTACTAAAGAAAAATCAATCGTCATATATCGCCTTAATAACAGGCAAAATAAAAGAACTGATAAAAATGCTGGAAGAATTGGATACAGTAGCTAAAAATATAGGATTATGAACTACACTGAAACTAAAATCATAACAAACACAGATGAAGATATCACGATCAGAATAAACCAACAGAAAATAGAAAAAGTAGAGGAAAATCTTATATACCTAGGACAAATTATTGAGCTAAATAAAGAAAACCAAACAGCTGAAATCAAGAGACGAGTAAGATTGGCTTGGGCAACATTCGGTAAATTAAGCTACATATTAAAAAATAAAAAATATCCTCAGTACCTCAGAACGAAAGTGTATAACCAATGTATCCTTCCTGTATTTACCTATAGTATCCCAGACCTGGAAACTTTCAAAATAAAGCAAAGATAAGGTAATAAAATCCCAAAGATCAATGGAAAGACAAATATAAAAAAGGAATGAATGGGTATGAAATAAAATAAAATGAAGGAATATCAAAGGAGAAGTAACAAAATTAGTGACAATTTTCCGGCATAATATCAGACAGAAATGGAACAAATGTATTGTAAACGGAAGACCTTGGGAAAACAAAAAAAGTAGGGGAAGACCCTAAATGAGATGGGCGGACGATTTGAAGAAAGACGCAGGAACTAGATGGATGAACACGGCGACAGACTAGACAGATAGATAGATAGATCCCGTACTTGAGGAAAAGTTTATAATGTAAGTTGTATTAGACCTTTCTTAATTTTTCTTTAATCAATGGTAAATAAACCAACCGTTTTCTCTAATCGTTTTTAAACAATTTAAGAGTTATCAACAACCATTTTTCTTTTGGCAGCACGAAAAATTCAACTATAAATCATACAAGGCTCCACCTGACATATCCAACGATTCAATTGTTTAGTCGCAGCTACCGTAATGCCGCTCTTTTATGTTTGTCTGTGTACGTTTTGTGCTGAATAACGCTGCTTTTATTAAACTGATCTATTGAAGACTGTAAAAGTAGCCTTATTTGTGAAGTAGACGTTAAGTAAAGTTCAATGAATGAAACATACATACTCATACAACAGTATTTAATAAAGGGTTTTAAACCTTAGGTCCTAAAACCTAGGTAAAAGCCAAGTACGCGAAAATGGTATTCCGTAAAAGGAATTGAGATGAAAGTAAAGCCAAGTTCTCTAATACAAATTCCAAAATGAAAGGTTCTTACTAGTTTGGAAATGTTTTTCTAAACTTGGCTATTACAGCTGCAAATGACTCTTAGGCACAGTGCTAAATTGAACATAAAGAAGAACCTTTCATTTTGAAATTTGTATTGGAGAACCTGGCTTTTCTTTTATCTAAATTGTTTTTTCGGAATGCCATTTTTGCTTGTTTAGCTTTTCTTACATGATGCAAATATTATTAGGTACCCGTTAATGAGGAAAACAAAAATTTTTCGTAGTTTAGCGTGTATAAAGTTTGTTTAGTCGTACTCCCACAGAGTCTCACTCTTATTATTCTGGAGCTTCTCGTATAAAAAAAAGCAATTGTACCCATATGCGAATTTCCTAATGGCTATAAGGTCCTATGATTTTTCTAGCACTCTTCTTTTGGAGCCCTTTTATAGTAAGGTTACTACATCGTGATATAGTGACCTTATTTTATAGTTCATTCCATAACTTTTTGATAGTAATCAGCTGTTACCATAACAAAAAGCATACGCCAGCCAAAAAAAATCGTAAAAAGTTATCCAAAAAAGAATGATATGGGCTTTACAAACCAGAGATATGGGAATACATAGCTTTTGGGTTAGTAGTAGTACACCGTGGTGATTTGTCACTCTAAAGAGTTCATTAAAGGAACTTTTAGAAACAGAGCCAGGAACATTATTGGACTTACCAGACGAGATACGTATAGTGACTGGTCTTTTTACGGGTCACTGTTGACTGAGAGTACCCATGCACAGAATGGGACAAACAGAAGAGACCGAATGTAGACTCTGTATGGAGGATGACGAAACAGCCAGACATGTACTGTGCGAATGTCGACTCAGAAAATCTGAACACTGTCTCACCCAAACTGATAGCCGGCCTTTTTGGAGGATTAGGCATACAGTGGTGAGAAACCACTCAAAAGTGAGCCACAATAGACCCACTGGTGGTTGCAGTGGAAGGGTTGCTATTGAAGACTGTAAAAGCATGAATCATCATCAATCATCATCATGGTGATTTGTCAGTCGGCCATTTTGTGTTAACTTAAAATCATTTACTTTTTTGTCTACTACAAGATTGCAAAGCGATAAATGCTTGGATTTTTAGTTCTTAAAAGTATTAGAAGAATATTCTTAACACAATTATTTTTTTAAATTCTAAAATAAAGAAGTACTCCATTGACACCAATCACTTCTGTGTAAAACCACACCGAGTCGATCGATAGTTACGTCTGGTCATTACGGTAGGCATCCAGTCATCCACCACGCATGACATGAAACAGTTGTTTTTAATTTTGTCGGGCGCATTCTTTTCTTTGTTTTGGTGGTGAAATTTTTAATAGGTAGGTGTATTAAATGTAAAACCACACCGAGTCGATTGATAGTTACGTCTGGTCATTACGGTAGGCATCCAGGCATCCACCACGCATGACTTAAAAGAGTTGTTTTTAATTTTGTCGGGCGTATTCTTTTCTTTGTTTTGGTGGTGAAGTTTTTAATAGGTAGGTGTATTATTTTCCTAAAAACGTTAACGACTAAAACTGCAGAACAGAGGGTTTTGCCTACGTTCAGGCCTTTTAAGAAGAATTCAGTCAAAAAACATATTTTAGTGATTCATCAGTTCTCAGTTATAAATGAACGGACTTTCAGCAGTGACGTTTCTTAATGTAAAAATGGAGAAATCTTAACGTTATCGCAAAGAGGAAGATTTTATTCCCAATTTTATTTAAAAAACTAGAAAAAACAAAAATAAACAAAAACAACGGTTCGGTTCGCATTGACATTTTTAAAGCCGGGAACTGAAATAAGAAAGGGACATCTGCCAATCCGTTCATGTTCTATGATCCATAGTCCCTGCAATACCATAATATGCAGTAAACTAAATAAGTTATAGCATAAATACATGTTCAAAGAATCGAAAAGTAAAGTCCTCATAGCTGGCTTTGAAAACAATTGCAAATTTAAATTCGCGGCTGCAAATTTTCAAGTGCGCAGGCGTGTCTCTTGTCATGTAGACACATAGCTGCCGTGTGGATGGAGGCCATCTTTGTTTCTTATTTACATTTTGCGGTGTTTTGTGTTTGTCGGAAAAAATTATGTTTTTTTCTGTAAAAAATTGGAAATAATTTACGAGAAACATGAGCGGTTTGTGGAAAAATGTCTAGGAGAAGTAAGGGAGTGCCATTCCATAGGTCACTGCCATTAAACACTCTTCATGATGTCCGCAATAAATCTGCACAATTATTTTTAGAAAAACTACAATTTAAACCCCAATTTGATAAATTTTCACCCACTCAACTACTTTTTAGAAAAAGAAAATAGACATAACCCTAAACTTTTGACAATTAACGAATAATCTAGTGACGTATCGGAGTATGTTCCCAAACGATCCAAACTAACGCATGCGCAGCAACCAAAATCTTGTCTACCCGAAAAAGGAACATTAAGAATTAAATAGGGTTCCTGGCTTCAAAAATCGCGTGTGAGAATGAATGGGTATGCCCCATATTTATGATCTAACATATCTAATCTATCACACCCCCCCAGATTTTGGTTCAGATCCGCGCGTGACTGTCTTCCTGACTATTCGAAAGATTTTTTATATTTTGTTGCCCCGGTTGTGATAAACTATAAATAAATATACCATACTATGCATTTTTTACAGATTTTTTCAAAGGTCAGCGCGGTATAATTAGGGTTACTCAAGCAGCCAATTTTCTGTTATTTATGTAACATTATCTTTCACATAAATTACGCCTGTTTCTCTTGAAGAATTTAAATTAGTTTAAGGTTAAATCAGTATGGTTACAGCGTTCCTACATACCGCATTTAAAGTGTACCAGGAACAAGTAGCATATTATTATTATTAGGTATTACCTACCTTATTTTAATAAATAAATAAATAAGTACCTATATATTAACGGAAATCTCTTTCGCAATTTCTCAATGTTTATTGTTGCTTTACGAGGTTCTTTTAGGTTGCACTAAAACAGTAGATAAATTTCAAAGACTTTATTGTTTCTTGAAGTATTCTCCACAAAAATGAATGCACTTTTGCATGCGCTCAAACCAGTTGTTAAAGCTTTAATTATACTCGTTTTGTGGTACTGTCAATATTAACGCAGTCTATTCTTGATTTTCGGAAAAGTATAGAAACCGTTGGGACTTAGGTCGGGACTGTATTTTTGCCATTTATTTTTAAATATGTTTAATTAAATATTGTTTTTGACTTCAACAAACATTAATAATATGCAAGACTAGGTAAAGAATAAGTAAAATTTATGGCAACTCCAGCGACTTGTTTTTTGGCATATTTTCAGGTTCGCTGTATTTTAATAAAAGTTGTGTTCGGCTAATATGTCCTTTGAGCCACTAACATCAAAATAATTTATATTCTGTAACTGGAAATAAATTTGCTAAATTATTTTCAATTTTTAAACAACACACTGTGTAATTTTGATTTCTAACGGTTTTTTAAGTCTGGCTTGCGTTGGTATTTTGTCTATCTCTTTCTCGTCAAGGCGACGAGGAGTAGAATTCTAGCTAAATCAACGTTTAGCTATTTGTGCCTTCAAGCGCAGGGTGGCTTTAACTGAGACAAAAAACGGGAGTCGTTAGGGAAAACATTCTTCAGTTGGTCTCTGTTTCGTTCACACTTCTTAATAGGGGGTTTTTTTCAACTGGGGAAAGTTATCAGTTAATTTAACTTTGTATAAAGCTATTAACTTTATTATTCATAATTATTTTGGTCTTTTCTTTTGGTGTTTATTTTAACTTTAACTTTAAAGCTTTTTATTTTATTACTGTTTCCAGTGTTTTGATATATTGTTTTATTCTTTTTTAACATCAAATACAAACCATTCGTTGCCCTAAAATCGGCATTTTTAATCAATAATACATCCCAAACCTAAACAGTAATATTAAGTAAATTAAACAGTTGATTGACCTATTCAATCAACGTTTAAAATATTGCTAAATAAGTATGTTTACAAAAAACATAAAAAAGGTTCCTAAATCCTTAAAGTTTAAAGATTTTGAATACTTGCAGAAAAGCAAAATGGTTTAGTAGCAACAAAATCAAATATACTTATAATAAGAAGTGAAAATGTGAAGTTTCAAGAAGAAAATTGAAAAGGTATGTATGATTTTCCTACATTGTTTATACATTTGAGAAAAACGTCTAAACTTCCTCCAAGAACCATCAAATTCCCTTTCGAGATCGTGTAAATTTAATAACATATAGCAACTTTTAATATTTATATCAATTTTCAAATTGTTGCACAAATTGGTAACTCGCAACGTTTAAGCCTTGGCCATTAGAAATGACAGTACCACTATCAAAGAAAGGCCTCTGTTAATTTTTAATGTAAATTTTTTGAAACAATCTCGCGATATGTCACATTTGATCATTCGTGATGAGCAAGCGCGCAACAACGATGTTTTCCTGGCTGACAGCCGTTTTTGGTGCACCTGGCCTTGGATCCTCGCTAAGGCTATTCCATCCACGCTTGAATTTTCCATACCAACGAGAAACTGTCGATTGATGTGGTGCTTTATTAACGAAAACATAAATCTACTCGGTTTCATTCTTGCTGAGGTAATTTTCTTCGAAAAAAATTATAGGCCGAAAATGTTCTCGGTTTAATTCCATTTTTCGACTGATTTGTTAATTAAAAAAATTCACTGTAGTTATAAAACTATATGTATCGCACAGACGTTTTGAATTTGTGTTAGGTAAAGATTAAGGTTAAGTTCCCCCTCTATGTTCCTATAGGAAAATATAGCCCTCGTATCTTTATCCTATACACACAAAATACAGGACTGTGGAGACTGGAGGATATCATTTTGGGAGAACTATCGCTAAGTTATAGTACCTATTTACTTAGGATGGCCGTTTGGATAAAGCCGGATTTGGCGGGCATTTTAAGGAAAATCAAAATATCCCAGGTGGAAAAACCTTTTTTTGTATTTTTTTGATGATATACATAATATAACCGGCTTTTTTACGCTAAACAAGGTCAGCCTTATATACTGTAAGTAGATACAGATTTGTCAACCGTAAAAAACGTGTGAAATAAAAATAAAATTGAAAGCGGTTAATTCTTGTAAAGCACTTTCATTGGTCACGATCTTCCAAAGTTCGTGACAGTAAAATCATGAAAAACTTTAAAAAATGACGAGGTTGTGCACTGAAGATCACTACCAGACAGACGTAACCAATGTTAACAACTTTACAATTAACACTTATAGCGTATTCCATTGGGATTATATGTGCAGCGCTCGGCCACAACTGGTTCAGTGTTTCCATTCCATTAACATACACTTTGTCGGTTTTCATATTCCACTAAGAAGCTTTTGAATTCAGTTTTGCAGTGAGTGGTAGGTACTTTTTTGCCACCTACTCCAGTATTTAGGTACTAGAAACTTAGCATTTTAGACCGGGTTTAAGTCTAAAGTATATAGACTTGCTTTAAGTGTATTTTTTAAATACTTACAAGTCAAATAACTGCAAAGATTCAGTTCACCCTAATGTGCAATATGGATAGTAAGCATTTCTCAGTGAGTTTTATCTTATATAAATTCAACTTAACTTTAGAAATAAAGAAAAACTACATAAAAAATTTGTAACGAAATGTCTTTTTTTGGAAATTTAGTCCGTGCAGTCGTAGGATTCCCGTTAAAAATAGTCTCAAATTGTAGAACCACCCCTGAGGGGGGTTTCAAGTTCGAAAAACAATAGAAATAATCCATGATTGATAAAAAAACTTATATACCAAAATTTCCAAAGGTAAATAATAAATAAATAACTTAAAACTATATCTGTAGATGCATTACCGTGTTAAATACGTATCAATATTTAAATATTGTAAAAAGTACAAGTATATTAGAATCCGTTTTCAATTACACAACCGCAAAAACAATTGCACATTAGTTTAATCATCGCTAACTTGTCTAAAAAATTAACATGTAAAATATAGCGGACAGCTGACACTGACCTACACCGTTTTTATTGGACATCTTCTAGTGACGTTTAGAGGTTTAAATATAGCTACCATTTTTAAACCAAAATATTTTATTCTTTTTATTTATTTCTAATCTTTTTGTGAAAATAATGTCTATGTTATAACGAAAAAAGATGACCCATATCACACAATTTATATAAAAATTAAAAACTCTTGCATTCACGGGAAAAATAAGTTAAAACTTTATCCAAAATCTAGACTTGTAGACCTAGCATTGTAGCACTTAGCACTGTAGATCCTTTAGTAAGTACCAGTGGCGGATCTAGGGAGGGCTAAAATTAAAAAAATATATATTTAATGGTTCATTACTTTTTCTAGAGTAACATCAGATAAGCTGCATTTACCTCGAGACTGATTTTAATTCACATTCCTTTTCCTTTTTCCTGCCTCGAAACGCCCAAATTTTGACAATAAATTCAAAACATGTGTAATAATTTTGTACCTTTTTTTTTGAAAAGTAGATATTAAGTATCTGAAAGTATTTTAAACAAATAATAGTTTAAATGTAAGAAGAGTCACTATCATTTCCTTCGTTTTTGTCTTCGTTCGAATCGCCCGATAATATCTTGTCAGATAAATTCTTTCCCATGCTAACTTAATGAAGCATCATTGGATTTGGCTGATTCTTGCACTAAAAGATGGGTAACATCATACTCTATGTATTAATTACAATAACTCAATTTCGGTATAAGATGTAGTTACCCGGTTCTTGCAATTTTTGAAAGCAACGGGCCAATGTCAGTGCACTGTCACACTCGCTTTCCGAATGGAATACGCTATGAGTGTTTTAACACCTAATCAAAAGTGTTTTTTTGCGAGGCACATTTTTAAAACTTATTATAGTTATTTACATGTACTGACAAAAATTACATAATTTTTTTTTGTATTGTAATTTTGTTTTAAAAAGACTAACACTGGTATTTTTTGATTTTAAATGAACTTTATTGTAAAAAATCATTAAAAAATTGAAAGTTTTAAAAAACAAAAAAATAAACAAATGCCATGACAAACACAAGCAGCGTTCGGTATTTGCATTTCAGACGAGATGGATTTTTGGTCACGTGATTACAGATTAGTCTAAGCAAATTGGAATTAACGAACGATCCGGATCAAATCGATCTAATTTTTATAAATGGTTATAACCTTAAATATAACCAAAAATATTATGTACATATTGCAACTCACGCCCAGCTATAATTTTGACAAAATTTTCCTGTGATGTCGGAAATTTATATAATTTGTTGTCTTTAACATCAAATAATTCGATTTTAATCTTTTTACATAAAAAAAATATTTTTGTAAACAAAACAAATACACAACATACGTCACAATCTCATGTCGTATTCCATTGAGGAAATGAGTGCAGCACTGGTGGTGCACTGACACTGAAACGGTGCTGTCAAAAATTCGCACCGAGTGCAGTTTCAATGGAACACGCGGAAAATGAAAAATCGCACTCGTGTGGTATGCATATCCTAATCTGTGCAATAACCTCACATTTTTTGTTTTGTTATATATCGTCGTTGGTTCGATAAAAAGTGCTTTGTGTTCAAAATGAAATTTTACAGGAGACACAAAAAACTTCCTATGACTATTATGAGCTGTACAAATCCTTTTTTATTCTTGCTTTAAGCAACGTTAAGATAACATTTTTTTGCAATTAGTTTTTTATAGGATATCAATTATGAATAGGGCAAATTGATTATGCAAAAATCTCATATCAGACCAACCACGATATCCATTTCTATTTGTTTTAAAGTTAAGATAATAATAAAAATTCGTAATGTACATAAATAATGATTTTATTTAAAAAAAGTCAATAAGAATATTTTCAAAATGCCCACCTCCTTATTGAATGCAGGCTTGTGCTCGTATACCAACAGATAGAGTAGTTATCTGTATGTTTTTCAAAAAAACCTAAACAGAAGTGTACTTTATACTCCCAAAATTTGAACATAAGGATTCAAAACACCTTGTATACATATATAATTTTTCACAAGTTTCTTTCAACTAAACCTAACTTTCCTGCCTTGCGGAATTTGGTTAAAAATATGTTGTTCAGTAACCATTTGATCGAATGCAGTATTAATACTTCAATAACATTTTCTTGAAAAAGAAAATTATACAAAAACATTTTCTTCAAACAAAAAATTGTTTGAAAACATTTTCTTAAAATTTTGTTGTTCAAAAACATTTTTTGAAAAGGACAATTATTCAAAAACATTTTCTTCAAAGAAAAAATTGTTTGAAAATATTTTCTTAAAATTTTTTGTTTAAAAACATTTTCTTTGAAAGTCATTTTTTTTCATAACGAAAAATTGTTCAAAAAAGTTTTTGAAGAAATTATTTTTGAGCAAATTTCCATTTAACAAGAACATAATCTAACCTTACAGCTAGGTAAGGGTGTTTTAACATACCATAAAAATGACAACACACTAATGGAGTTTCGTCCGTGTTCTATTTTTGGACAGAATTGAGACCCTTTGAACTTGTTTATGACGAATTTCTCATTGCTCAACTCGAGCCGAAAGTGTTTCTTGAACTAAAAAATATATTTTTATTATAATATTTTTACTTATAATCATAGCTGCCAGAAAACCCCAACTGTCGGAAAATTAGACCCAGGGCCCCACAGTCAACCAAATCCATGTAGATTTGTTGTTGAATCTGTAAACCACATTTTCAATAAAGTTTATGATTTGGGGTTTCCGCTTTTATTGTTTGCATTGCACAAAACTGTTCCTCTTCATCTTCATCGCTGCTACTACCTAGCAGCGAGGACAATAATAAAAAATCGCTCACTACTTTATCTGCACTCATTTTTACGTCCCACGACAATAATAAGCGTTTAAAATTAATGGCAGGAAAAAGTTTTCGGTGCGGCACGAGCCCTCAGAGCCGGTGTCAAAAAAGCCGCACTCAGTGCAAAACTGAATTCATAAGTTCCTCTAGTTGTAATCACCGCTGGTATTCTGTGAACTTAATACTTCAAAGAGATTGTCAATTGTGATATGTCATTAAAGTGTGTCAATATATTTTTGAAATTGTTTTTGTTAAACAAAAATAAAAAATAGGAACACGATGCATTGCTTGTGAAAACGAGTTTTATAGAAGTGAAAAGCCGGTTTCTTTTTTGAATAAATAGCTTTGATTATTTATAAAACTTTATTAGTACCTAATCGCAGTAAAAATCCAGTTATAGATTAAAAATCATTAAACGCCCGCGAACTTTTAAAACCTCAGAATATCATCGGAGAGTAAAACTAAAAAAGGAAAGGTAGCACCTCCTTCGCAGCGTGCTCTCTCTACAAAAAATATGAATATTTTGCCTCACTTTGTATATATGTAAAGGCCTATCCAGTCATATATATAGAGATCATTGATCATTACACAATGAAACAGTGTTATACTTGGTAATTGGAATCGGCTAATTATCCCGCTGTTTAATATAGATTGTTGCGTTCTCGATCCTGGTCGCACTCTCATATCTGCGTCTTCGTTAAAATGAATAACGAAACAATTAGAAACCGACCGGAGAGGAGAACGTCCGTTAATTGGCACACTCATTAGGTGGGCCAACATGCACAAAAACTTTTCATAATTAATCTCATTAACGGCCATAACTATCTCTCTGCCGCTGCCGTTACGTATGTTTTAACCACAGATTTACAATGAATCAGATGCTTCTTGGAGTAGGAAACATTGGTAAAACATTGTAGGGATAGGGCTGTCCTGGCAACAGCGCAAAAATAACCCAAAAGCACGGTTCGTAAAGAAACCGGTTGCGTGGTAACTCGGGTGTCAGGGCGGCCGTTACGTCAGTGCTACGTCACAGTTAGCCAAGGAATCAGCAGCCCCATTGTATTTTATAGCGGGTTTAAATATTTTGCGAGAATTTTTTTACATTTTGGGTTTATTTTGGCTTTGAAATTGTTTTAATAACAGTTCTGTGGTTGCTGTACAATTAATAAAGACTATAACTAACTTTTTTTTTTATCATGTTTACTTATTTTTTACTCGTTATTCTTTTAAACTACAACCAAAAGTGAACAATGGCTCCAAGCCATTTTTATTGCTTAAAGGTTGATCGAATGATCTGAGTTAGGTATTCAATTAACGCTTAAAGTTAATCATAATCTCATAGAGCTTTAGTCGGTATTTTAGACTATTATCAATGATTACACAATGAAAGACAGTGTTATACTTGGTAATTGGAATCGGCTAATTATCCCGCGGTTTAATAAAGATTGTTGCGTTCTCGATCCCGGTGGCAGTCACATATCTGCGTCTTCGTTAATTTGAAAGCAGTTCCTGTCAAATTTTATTAAAGCGTCTACTTTTTAATCCAAATCCAAGGTACGGTTGGGTTCATTTGAATCCAATATGGCGGAACGCTTGTATCAGTCATTTTCCATTAATGGTTATAAAACGCTTTAGCAGTACTGATATATTTAAGACGTACGTGTTATGACACTTCAGTTCGCCAGTCGGGCTCAAGGACCTTTTAAATACTGTAGGTAACCTGTGCTATAAAGACCTTGGGTTTATTTTTAAATTTTCTCTCTTTGTCACGTACTGCTGTTTAGGCAAGGAGAGACAATGAGTGATCAAGGGGCGAAATTCGTTTGACGTTGCCAGCCCTACATGTTAGTCTAGAATCAAATGAGGTAAATACAGGAAGCCTTTTTTAAAGTACCAGAGGTTTTTTCGAGTATTTATTGTACATTTATGAAAAAATCCTGAAACATATCGATTTTGTTTGCAAGTGGGACACTTAAAAGTTTTTTAGCACGCACCCCTTTAAGTGCTAAGGGCTTCTTCTTAAATTACGTAACGCTCTAAGAGAGATAGAGAGCCTTATGTTACCTTTAATAAGTTGCCGAGAGACGGGTAGTAGTTTTTGCGTTACGTAATTTAAAAATAGAAGTCCTCCTCCTTTGTTCCAACATTAAGCTAATATTTTTTATTTCTAGTAAAGAAATAATAAATGCAGAAAATGCACCTTTTTACAAAATGTTCATTTTTTATATATTTCTTTCACAAAAGTTATTAAAAACGGATGGTCCTTCCTTCCCGGTCATCCATTACTGGGGGTAAACTTTACTTTTCTATTTTGAAAAGGAAAATTGGTTCGAGTGATATCTTGTTTAGTGCGAGGTTTACTCACTTGAATAAGTACATTTAAAAAAAAACCCAAAACATGTCGATTTACTTTTGATCATGTTTAATGTGAAAATTTGGAAGAAAATACCTTAAAAACAAATTAATGTATTTTCGAAATTTTTACACGTTTACAAAATATTCTAGAGAACTTCAATCGCTCGACCAACTTTCCCTATTCAAATATTGAAGGTGCATACCACAAAACTGTTAAGATAGCCAGAAGAAGTGTCCCCCTCGCAAACAACACCGACTTGTATAATATCTGATGAGAAGTTTATAATTTCTTTTTCGAAAAAATTTATTTGCAACGATTTGAATAATATACCTCCCCTCTTCTCCTTTCGTGAGGTGGAAATCGCTGTTAACCTAACCTTTCATTGATCGCAAATGTATAATTTGTCCAGAGATGCTCAGCTTAGAGTTAAGTTAGATTAACACCGATTTCGAGCTTAAAAAAAAAAGAAAGCTAATAAAAAAATAGAAAAAAATTATTTCCAAAAAACAGTTTTTAAAAAAATATTTATCATGTTTTAAAATATGTACAGATTAGTTTTGATGATTGGTTTGATTGACTCTATAAGTCTTCTTTCTGTATTTCTGTGTAATCTGTGTTCCGACTCTGCCGAATACACCAGTCATAACTCTTCCCTTCCATCTTTGATTTTTAATTAGCTGTCAAATGAACAAAATTGCGTTTGACGCTTAATTATAATTACTCGCAAATCGATAGCGAACGCCATAGAATAATTATTGAAATAGAACAATATCAAGGTACCAACAAGGGGTGTTGTTGCCAATTATTATAGTTGATATTGTATTAAAGTGACACCGCGTTAAAAAAAGTTGATGTGCGGGAAGGGAGTAGAAGGGGTACATACAGTGGCACGCACTTCCTTTAATTTTTTTAATGATATTGATTCCCAAAATGGGACACTGCACTAATTAGTCATTAGCTTACTATTTTACTTGCTTTTTATTGACGTCTTCTTCTAAACGATTTCATTAAAAAGAAACATATGACTTTGACGTTTTCTAATCGTTATTGTTATGACTGTTTATGTCAAACAAATTACGACGGAGCTTTTTACAAAACAAATGACCGTTTTTGCAACTAAATCAATATTTGCGCACATTTTAATATAATTTTGGATCCTCTGTTATGTTTCAGATCTTTATTTATTAGGTATTTGATCTCTCCTTTAAAAGGTCTTGGTGTTTTATCCTTCGAACATTAAACTGCATGTACAAAGTGAAACACTTATTTTTTAAGGCTTCTTAGATTTTGCCGCAAATTTTGGTAGATATAAAACACCCAAAAAGCTACTTTTACCAAGTTTTGTTAAACTGACATTGTTTTTGCAAAAAAAAAACAAAAAAATACGGTTTTTTAAATTGAATGTGAAAAATGAAATTTACAAAAGGTTTAGACATTTTTATGGCTTATAACTTTTCTGCATGTTACTTTTTTCTCCAACATCAACTTTCGCCGTAAATCGCAATATTACGATTCCCTGTCCCTTTTTACCCCCCAAAACCTAACCCGCAACGCCCATGCTCACGCATCTATTTTTTTTTAACTTCGTTTTTCACCGCTCTACAGTTTCCAATGCTTTAAGTCCTGTTAGTAAATATATTTTTTTTTGTGTGTGTCTGTCAGTATATTATTGAAGTTGTTTTTGTTGAACAAAAATTAAAAATGGGAACAATCGTATCTGTCTGATGCCACAATACTGCAACTCGGTGCGTTTTTTGATAAACTGTATAGTTTGTAAAATATGAATTTTCAAAGTTTTGCCATTTTGGTCTTATGGGTTTCCCTATACTAAAAATCGCTAAATGACGTTTTTTAGAATTTCAACTCACTCAGCGGTTTTTTCGTATCTCTATGAGGCCACAATACTGCAACTTGGTGCTATTTTTGATAAACTGTATAGTTTATAAAATATAAATTTTCAAAGTTTTGCCATTTTGGTCTTCTGGATTTATATATATATATATTTATCGGTTTCACAACGTTCTACGTCTTCCGATACCCAATCTCCACTCGTTTCTGTTTGCCCATAATTCATCATCTAGGCCTCTTATTCTTATTTCACTATCTATTCCTTCTCTCCAGCTTCTCCTTGGTCTTCCTCGTTTTCTTCGGCCAGTTGGTTTCCATTGTAATATTTGTTTAGGTAGTCTTCCATCATCCATTCTTTGTACATGTCCGTACCACACCAGTTGTTTTGTTCTTATATCAGTGGCGCACCCAGGAATGTGTCTTGGGGGGGGCCCCGACACCTACAAAGCGCGCCCTCAAAAAAGTGGCGGCCAAAAAAAAAAGGTCGTCATGTCTTTTCGCAACTACGCCACAGCTTGGGCTTGGGAGGGGCCCGAAGCCTCCTGATGTCAAATTTTAAGGTATTTTTCATGTTTTATCATCAAATATGTGGAAAATATATTAAAACTCTAAGGCTTGGGGGGGGGCCCCCCCCTGGGTGCGCCCTTGCTTATATCATCCACTAGAGTACGTTCACCCACTGTCATAATTTCTCTTATTCTTTGATTGGTAACTCTTTCTCTTTTTGATTTCCCTGCTGCTCTTCTCCAATAGTCCATCTCCGTAGCGGAAAGCATTTTTTCTGTTCTATCTTTGATTGGCCACACCTCTGAGCCGTATGTAATAATACTCTTTACAATTGTGTTATATAGAGGCTTTTTGTTATGTTTTGATATACTTTGGTCCCAAATTATTCCATTTAATAAAGTTATTGCTCTTCTTCCTTGTACGTTTCTATCTTTTATAGCTTTGTCTAGTGTTCCGTCAGCTGTAATTTTCAGACCCAAGTATTTATACTCATCACAGGACTGAATTCGCTGCCCAGTATTTAAGATTAGATCCTGTTTCGTTCCACCAATACACATATACTCTGTCTTATTGATATTAACCTCTAGTCCCCACTTATTGTACTCTTCTATTAGTTTTCGTGTCATATATTCGAGGTCGTCATAATCCTGAGCCACCACTATCTGATCATCGGCGAAACATAAAGTATACAAGGTGGTTTCATTCAACGGAATTCCCATGTTTTGGCATTTTCTCTTCCAGACTTTAAGGACCTGTTCCAAATATATCTTGAAGAGCGTAGGCGAGATACAGCAACCTTGTTTAAGACCTTTATTTACTTGAAAGCCTTTGGTTAGTTTTGCTTTTATTTTAACTTTTGCCTTACTATTGCGGTATAACTCTTTGATGGCCTTAATTAGTTGTACGCTTATGTTTGTCTTTTCCAACGCTTTCCAAAGTAGATTTAGTGGTATACTATCATATGCCTTCTGCAAATCTACGTAAAGCAGATGGAGCTCTTGTCCGTATGCCATTTCCTTTTTAATAACTTGGGTTATACAAAAGAGATGATCTGAAGTCGATCTACCCGCCCTGAAACCAGCTTGTTCTTCTGCCTCCATATCTTTATATTCGCTCTCCACTTTATTTCTTATTATTTTGCCATATATTCTGCTTAGCGTACTAGTTACAGATATACCTCTATAATTGTCACATATATCTTTCCTTCCTTTTTTGTGTATTGTGGATATATATGACGTTTTCCACTCAGTTGGTACTACAGCTCCATTTAAATATCTTTGGAAAAGATTCCGTAATCTACAAAACAATTCTTCAGTGCCATATTTAATAAGTTCAGCTGAGATATTTCCGGGTCCGGCAGATTTACCGCTTTTTAAGGTTTTGCACACGTTTTTGACCTCAGATATTGTGAGGGGTACTGGAGATCCCATCGTTCTAATGATATTGTCTCTTTCGTCTTCCTTGAATTCTGCTCTATCTTCAGTTAAAAGTTTTTTAAAATGCTCATCCCATTCTTTGTCTGGTATTGGTGAAATAATATCTCTGCATGTTTCTTTTTTGATCGATCTTATAGTTTTCCAGCTTTCAGTACTTCTCCTACCTCCTTATGGATTTCCCTACACTAAAAATAGCTAAATGACGTTTTTTGGCATTTCAACTCACTCAGTGGTTTTTTCCTATCTGTATGACGCCACAATACTGCAACTCGGTGCTTTTTTTTGATAAACTGTATAGTTTGTAAAATATGAATTTTCTAAGTTTTGCCATTTTGGTATTATGGGTTTCCCCATACAAAAAATCGCTAAATGACGTTTTTTGAAATCTCAACTCACTCAGTGGTTTTTTTGTATCTGTATGATGCCACAATACTGCAACTCGGTGATTTTTTTGATAAACTGTATACTTTGTAAAATATGAATTTTCAAAGTTTTGCCATTTGGATTTTATCGGTTTCCCTATACTAAAAATCGCTAAATGACGTTTTTTGGAATCTCAACTCACTCCGAGGTTTTTTCGTATCTATATGACGCCACAATACTGAAACTCGGTGCTTTTTTTGATAAACTGGATAGTTTGTAAAATATGAATTTTCAAAGTTTTGCCATTTTGGTCTTATGGGTTTCCCTATACTAAAAATCGCTAAATGACGTTTTTTGGAATCTCAACTCACTCAGTGGTTTTTTCGTATCTCTATGACGCCATAATACTGCAACTCAGTGCTTTTTTTGATAAACTGTATAGTTTGTAAAATATGAATTTTCAAAGTTTTGCCATTTTGGTCTTATGGGTTTTCCTATACTAAAAATCGCTAAATGACGTTTTTTGGAATCTCACTCACTCAGTGGTTTTTTCGTATCTCTATGACGCCACAATACTGCATCTCAGTGCTTTTTTTGATAAACTGTATAGTTTGTAAAATATGAATTTTCAAAGTTTTGCCATTTTGGTCTTATGGGTTTTCCTATACTAAAAATCGCTAAATGACGTTTTTTGGAATCTCAACTCACTCAGTGGTTTTTTCGTATCTCTATGACGCCACAATACTGCACCTCAGTGCTTTTTTTGATAAACTGTATAGTTTGTAAAATATGAATTTTCAAAATTTTGCCATTTTGGTCTTATGGGTTTCCCTATACTAAAAATCGCTAAATGAAGTTTTTTGGAATCTCACTCTCTCAGTGGTTTTTTCGTATCTCTATGACGCCACAATACTGCAACTCAGTGCTTTTTTTGATAAACTGTATAGTTTGTAAAATATGAATTTTCAAATTTTTGCCATTTTGGTCTTATGGGTTTCCCTATACTAAAAATCGCTAAATGACGTTTTTTGGAATCTCAATTCACTCAGTGGTTTTTTCGTATCTCTATGATGCCACAATACTGCACCTCAGTGCTTTTTTTGATAAACTGTATAGTATGTAAAATATGAATTTTCAAAGTTTTGCCAATTTGGTCTCATGGGTTTCCCTATACTAAAAATCGCTAAATGACGTTTTTTGGAATCTCAACTCAATCAGTGGTTTTTTCGTATCTGTATGATGCCACAATGTTGCAACTCGGTGCTTTTTTTTTGATAAACTGTATAGTTTGTAAAATATTAATTTTCAAAGTTTTGCCATTTTGGTCTTATGGGTTTTCCTATACTAAAAATCGCTAAATGACGTTTTTTGGAATCTCAACTCACTCAGTGGTTTTTTCGTATCTTTATGACGCCACAATACTGCAACTCGGTGCTTTTTTTGATAAACTCTATAGTTTTTAAATATGAATTTTCAAAGTTTTGCCATTTTTTTTGGAAAAACAAATATATTAGAAACTTCAAATTTTTTTTGTTTGTTAAATATTCTGGATACAAAACACCCAAAAAGCTCTACTCTTACCAAGTTTTGTTTAACTGACATTATTTTTGAAAAATAAAACGAAAAAAATTACGGTTTTTTAAATTTTTCTCGATTATTTTGAGGTTATGTAAAAAATGCAATGTTTTAGACATTTTTATGGCCTATAACTTTTCTGTTTTTACTTTTTTCTCCAACGTCAACTTTCGCCGTAAATCGTAATATTATGATTCCCTGTCCCTTTTTACCCCCCAAAACCTAACCCGCAACGCCCATGCTCACGCATTTATTTTTTTTAACTTCGTTTTTCACCGCTCTACAATTTCCAATGCTTTAAGTCCTGTTACTAAATATATTTGTTTTTACCATAAAATATGGTTATTCTACTGGCCTCTTTGTGATTTGTCATTAAAGTGTCTGTCAGTATATTATTGAAATTGTTTTTGTTGAACAAAAATAAAAAATGGGAACACGATGTGTTGCTTGTAAAAACGAGTTTTATAGGAGTGAAAAGCCGTTTTCTTTTTTGAAGTAAGTAGCTTTGATTATTTAAAAAACTTTGTTTGTACCTAATCGCAGTATATATCCAGTTATAAATTAAAAATCAAACGTCCGCGAACTTTCAAAACCACAGAATATCATCGGAGAGTAAAATTGAAAAGGGAAAGGTAGCAGCTCCTGCGCAGTGTGCTCTCTCTAGAAAAAATATCAATATTTTTGCATATATGTAAAGGTCTATCCAGTTATATATATATATATATATATATATAGATCATTGCTTTTACATTACTTTACATTTATAGGGGAGGAAAGTAAATTATAATTTTGGAGTTTTTAAATTTTTTTCTATTGTTTTATCATAGTTCCTTTCAGTCTGCCATTTCTGGAAGTGGGCAATGTTACTTTTACATAACTTTACATGTATAGGGGAGGGGAGTAAATTGGAATTTTGGGGTTTTTTCAGGGGTTCGGTCATAATTTCTATCAGTCTGCCAAATTTCAGCTTTGTAGCATGTCTGGAAGTACAGTAGAATTTTGATGATCTATACATGAGTGAGTGAGTAAGTGGCAATTTCGACGTTTTTTGAAATTTCGTAACTACTTTACTACTTTATGGAATTCCATGAAACTTGGCGGGTTGTTAACTTCATGAAGATCTACGACTGTGCAAAGTTTGAGATTCTTAGCTCATTATGAAGTAGAGTTTTAGATAGGTCAAATATCGGCTGAAATGTTTCAAGAAAAGATGGTACGGCGCGCGAACTTGGGAAGGCACTGCCGTGCCCTCAGATTGGAAATCTACTGGCACGGATCACCTTTTGTTAGGTGATCCGTGCTACTGGGTTCTATTTACTTGATAGTATTAACACGGATCACCTAGGTGATCCGTGGTATTAAGATTATTAGATATTGCAATAAACCAGGCAGTAATTGTGCCGGGCACTATTCTGACAGTTTTGCATTATAAGAACAGCTGTCTTCTTTTAAAATTAGGCCTTTGTGTATTATAAGAGCCGCAATTAATAGTGGCGCCACTATTAATGGAAAATAAACGACTGGATTTATAAATTCAACTTTGGTATGTTAATTTTGAAAGATCAACTGTTGGTTTTCAACGGAAAACTGTCAGAATAGTGCCCGGTACTAGTATTGCCTGGCTTTCTTGCAATAAGTCCCTACTATCTGAGTGGAAAACAGTAGGTACGTGTTCAACAAATTCTTTCTTTGATCAAGATAACGCTTACTTTGTTTAGTGCTAAATTTTATTATTATTTATAACTACCTAAATCCATATACGTAGCTTAAAACTAAACCATAATAACCTTAATCTTAATTAAAAACTTTAATTAGTACCTACATGCTTTATAAAGTATTTTTGGCCGAAAATATAAAATATAAAATAAGCTCATTCATCTTTTATGTTTACGAAAATTTAATTAACAATTAGGGGATAAGCGTTCTTATTAATATTTTAAAATACCACGCCTTGGGCAGCAAATGACCTCACTTTGAGCTTTTGTTTTTTAATTTAAAAAAATATAAATAAGTAATTTTTATAATACTGGTAAGTAATGTCGGTTTAGAACATTTTTCTACGTTGTCGGACGCCTATTCTCCACCTACTTCGATTCTGACAATCACCTTCTGTCAGGTTTTTTTGACATTAATCTTTGGATTGACTGTTGCATTTTTGTTTTGTATTTTTCTGTTACGCGATAAGTCTCTATTCCATACAACATGTTGCTTTTCACCTTAGTTTAATATATGTAAAATTTTACATTCTTTTTTATCTCTCTGCTCCATAAAATTTTCTTAAGACATCCAATAACTTTTTTGCTTTTATTATCCTTTTCTCCAGTTCTCTACAGTTTGTTACTGATGTCTTATAATTTTTCTACTGAAACGGTATTATATGGTGTTTGTAGGTCCACAAAATAACATGAGTCTCTGTATTTTTGTAGTTTAATCATACGTATGAATATTAGGCTGTGTAATAAAAAAAAAACAAAATATTTATATGAATATTCAAGTAGCATTTATTAGTCGTGGAAGACTATGATCATGATTTCTTAACGTTTACACTACTACAAGTAATTTACACGTCCTTCGCGACATTTTCATTTAAACCAAATATTTGAAGTATATTTTTAATTTTGATAACGACGTTTACACTTTTTTGGTCCCAAAATTTGTACTACATTTTCTATTCCAAAACTCAACGTTTTCTGGCCGTTGTGCTGCAGTCGTGCGCTTGACTAAGCATGTTTGACAGTAAACTGTGGAACGTTCATAAAATTTGTTGCAATCAATATCTTGAAGTCATAACGGCACGACCCTCACAATATTTACCCGACCAAAAAATCGTCCACCAAATTAGTTTAAAACAGGGTCGAGCTTGACTCCAAGTCAACGTTTAGCCGCATCGTTGGCAAATGATTCACGACGTTTAGCTACATGGGCAATCCTATGAGAAGCAGTGGTTCTTAATATGCTTACGATAGGGTGTATTATATAAATAATCGGTGCTATTAGGAAAAAATTAAGACTAAAACAAGTATGAACTATCCATTACAGTAGGCCATTTTCCAATTTTTTACGTACATGCTATTATACTAAATGCATAGGATAATTTAGTCACTATATTTGGATTTAGTTCACATTCAATTCAATTCAAAGAGCCTAATATCAACGCAACCTACGTACGAAACGTATGTTAAATAGACGCTGGTCTAGTAAAGGTTGAGGTAGGTAAACGTAGGAGTATATTATCGAAGCACAATGCATGTTTAACATGTTCATTAGGGATTCCCACAGGCCCACGTGCCCGCTATCTAGGTCTATTTTTAACTTTAGGACACTTACTAAACAAATGGTTTATTCACTGTATTGCAAACAAATTTGGTATTGTTATTCCGGTAGCCCTCTCTGGTTGTCTATGTTTTTTTACGACCTTAATTTTTTTTGCATAAACAGAAGAAAAAATAAGTGGAAACATGGAAGAAAAACATAAACGAGCGCACTCAAAGTATTAAATAATAAAATAAAAGAGGTTGCTGAATTTATTCTTGTTGTTAATTAATGGCATATTGCAGAACTGTAGATACTGATTGGTAATGCCTTCAGAAACTCTTGCAATTATTCTGGATTTTCTAGCAGAATCTACACCTACAAAATTGGCCACACTTTGGACATGTTCCCTTAAAAAAAATTATCAAAAATGTCGGTTTCCGGACCAACTTTCATTCCTAAATAAAAATTGTTAGAGTGGGTTGAGAGTTCTGTAAAGAAATTTGAGAAAATTTGAGTATCTTTTTGCATAGAACGGATCACTTTTGTTGGCTTTTCTGCAACTTGGGACACCAAAATAGACGCCTGATGTTTACTTTCGGGTTCATATGAGGGAGAAGAATTTATTTTTTGATTTCCCTATGAATATCTATATCTATGGTTTATGATTTTTGTTGAAAAAATACGAACTTTGCAAAAAAAAAATTTAGAGACAAGAACAAGAGGTTTTAAAAAAAATATTGAAAACGACAAATAATCGCATCAGTGACCTTAGTAAAAGACAATAAGTTTAAACAATTGCCATTTTGAAAAAGAAACCTCTTCAATTTTTTATATAAAAAAAAGATGCTCCAATTTCTTGTCTATTGCCTTTAAAAATTTTAGAGTGGGCCGAGAAGTATAAATGCCTAAAAGAAAAATTCTTGTTTAAGTGTGCGGACGCCTTGGCCCTACTTATATGTATATGGGCAAGCGAGCAGTCCTATTAAGGCGCCCGGGGTGTGAATCAATATACATTTTATTAAAAAAAGTTGTTTTGCTTTAAGGACAAAAAACTTTCTTTTTCATTCTGACACCTCCCCCCCCTGCATATGACATCAGCGGCGTCACATTGAAGGGCTAAGATGGGCCTTGGTCTTCCACTGTTTAAAACCTTATCAGCCCAAAACATTGTGGCACATTTTTCTAATTAGACTACCTAGTCCTGCACTGTTATGACACTCGACGTCAATATACAGGGTGTCCCAATTTTGATTTCTTTGGGAAATCTCGACCCTCACATCCGAGTGTCCAGTATAAAGGAAAGCAGTTTTTGTTAAATTCTGCATTTTGGGAGGAGGACTTTACTTTGATGTTTATAAAATTAAACTTGCTCAAATCGAATTTGTATAGTTTTTTTTAGTATAACTATTTAGTTATATTTCATCTGAACTTTTAAATTTTAGGGTATACTGAGTCACAAAGTGAAATAGCCAGTGAAAAGTTTCCTTTAAAGAAACGTATCACTCAGTATTTTATCTGTTTAGATATTATTGCTTTTGTATAAAAGACAGACCTCGTATTTAAAATATTTTCATTCGTCTATTTACATTCTTCAAAATTAATAAAAATCGCACTGCAACCCAAGAAGATGCAATTAATTATTGCTTCTTTGTTTGAAACTCGTAGACAATGATTGTGTAGAAATAAAATTTCGGACTTCCATTGTCTTTATTTATTTTAAAACACGACGTTTCGGTTAGTAAGTATCTCTAACCGTTATCAAGTGTAAACTAAACAATCTAGTCTCTAGGCTACTACTTATACTACTTGGTGTGCAGTCAGGTGTGACGGCCCGCCCCCTTTTTAATCCTAAGACGCCTGTTTTCTTTAAGGAGTGGTTTCCATATGTTTGGTATGTCTGTGCTTGGTTGACTGAAAACTTCTTTATTCTGCATTATAAACACAGCTTCAATAAACTTTCGTTTTCGCCAATGCGACTTATGTAAAACTTTAGCTTCTGACCACTGTGATCATTTAACCATGCATGATCTGCTAAACCGGATTTTTCAATATACCCTAATTGGTTACTTTTTAGATGTCCATTTACTCTAACCTGAAGAGGGCGTTTCGTTTCACCTACATATGATTTACCACACTCACACGGGATTTGGTAAATACATTCCTTATTATTTGAGGGATTGTCTGGTTTTGTTTTAGTTACAAAATTTCTTATCGTATTTCCCGAAGAAAATACTGTTTTTATATTATAGTGTTTAGCTATTCGTCTTATGTTTTCTGAAATCCATTGAAGATATGGAATGTTAATAACACCTAACGGATTATTATTTTGAGAATTTGGTACATTTAGTTTGTTTTAATTTTAAATATTGTTGAGTTTATTAATTTCTCGGAATAACCCTTCTGTTGTAAGTCCTTTTTAATGTTGTTAATTTCTGTTGTTAATTCTTCATTATTACTACAAATATTTAAGGCTCTTAAATACCAACTTCTTATAACTCCTTGCTTTGTAGCAGCAGAATGATTAGACTTAAAATTTTAGGTACTGTCCCGTGTGTGTCGGTTTCCTATATACAGTGGTTTGAATGTTTCTGTCTAATCGTTTGACAAGAACATAAAAAAAAGGTAAGGCCGAATCTCTTTCAATTTCCATGGTGCACTTGATTGTTGGTCGAATAACGTTTAAATGGTGTAGAAAATTCTGTAGTTCTTCATCATTTTCCGGCCATATAATAAATGTGTCATCCATGTATCGTAGCCATAGTTTTGGTTTCACTCTTGCTGTGTTGATCGCATGGTCCTCGAACCACTCCATGTAGATGTTTGCTACCACTGGCGAAAGAGATGAACCCATTGGGAGTCCATCATTTTGCGCGTGAAACTTATCTTTCAATTGAAAGTAAGATTTACGGAGACAGAGCTCCAAAAGATCCATTACCCCCTCCACCGATAGCGTTGTTCTCTCGTGAAGTGTATCATCAGTTTGTAATTTGTTTTTGATGATACTGAGTGACTCATTTATTGGCACGTTGGTGTATAGTTCATTCCATAATTTTTGAGATAACTTTTTGATAGTAATCAGCTTTTACCATAACAAATAGCATAGACCAGCGAAAAAAAATCGTTAAAAGTTATCCCAAAAATAATGATATGGACTTTAGAGACTTTCTACATCAAAACTTACAAATCTGTCGCCGGGATCTATTTCGATAGCTTTTAAAACCTCGACAAAATGTTCCGAGTTTTTGACAAAAGATTCGGACTTACCCTGTAGTGGTTGAATTATTGCTTCTTTCACCGGACGCCACTGTTATATATAAACCTACCTGCTTATTTTTTTAGTAAAATATGGGTAAATTCGACCTATTCGTGAATTAGATGTTGATGACGGTCGGGTCCATCCATAGGCAACGAGATGACAATACGTCCCCAAATGACAAGTGAAATGTACGCAAATGATGAAGAATTGTACATGAACGGGTCTGTGAATGGGGGTCATAATGATCTCTGCCACAGGAATCGTGCGTTTACGTCCACTGTCAAACGTAACTCGATCTGAATGATTTACATTTAGGCTTCGGGTGAAATGAAAGTTTCCATTTTTTCCGGTAGAATATAGTTTTTTAGAATGTGGTTGTCTCCCGTTAGCGCGACATAGAGCTAGCCGCGCTCGCCAGGTTTATAAACAGCTGTGGCTGTCAAGCTTTCGAGAAATTATTTTCATGCTTCTGCAGGGGTTGAAGTCACAGCGAAGGCTGATTTTCTTTTTGTTGGTAATGTCACGACACAGCTGATTGTCTTTTAAATATTGAAGTTGGAATGACAGTTCATGAATATTTGTTTTTTTTAAATAAAGCCGGTTTTGAGATTGTTTTTACTATATTCTTGTAGAACAATTTTTTTCTAAATGTATAGTAATCCTTAATTTTTCAGAGCCGCTTCATTAGCTCACAGAAAAATGAAATTTAAGGCAGAAGCGAATGTATTCGTTTCTGCGTGGAAAGTAATCGGCTCACCTACATTTATTTGTTTATATTCGGCAACTTTTAAAACTTATTTAGATGTGTTTACAAAAATTGGAACATCAAAAAATGATATTTTTTGTGTAATTTTGTTTTTAAACGATTAACACTGGTATTTTTGCAGTCTAAATAAACTTTAGAAATCATTAAAAAATCGAAAAAGTTTTTCTTTACAAACAAATGCAGATGGCAGTCAAATACATGTCAAATATAAGAGTTGGCGTTCGGTACATGGCGGGAAATTTGAATTCAAAATTAAGGACTGCTAAATCTTGAAGATTTTTAACCTTTTAATCATCTTATATCCTTACAAAATTTTGGTGGAATATCGGTATAGTATCTGGGAATATTTTACTGAAATTTAGCGAAAATCTGTTCTCCCATAAGACCCAGTAAAATTCAACCCACCATCGCAGCTGATTTGGTCAGGGTCGTGGTCTGTATTTTTTTTTGCGTTAGCTTATGAGGAATTATAACTGACCGGAACATTAGCTGACGTTGCCAGTTAGTTGCCCGCCACCTAACCTAACCTACGAACAAGTCAAATTATAGTCCAAAAGGTTATCTAGAAAATAAAATCGACGTGCCTTTCGGATTTTTAATATTATTTAAGAGGAACATTTTTGTTAGATGATTCTGTATTGGTAAAGCTAAAGAGTCTATCTAGTCTTCCAAGATGTCTTGGCCTAATCTTGCAAGAATTTTACTCCAAGGCTTAAAAATTTTACGATTATTGAATCAAGACTTTTGAATTAAGAAACGATTCTTACTTCAAGACCCTTACATGACCTGAATTAAGAATTGTGGAACTTTTAGGCGCGATTCATACGATACGACTGACACCGTCACTAGGGTATCCAGTACCGGGACTTGGTCCCGGGACGGTCCCGGGACTTTTCCTAAAAAAAGTGGTCCCGGGACTCAGTAAAGGTCCCGGGACCTTAACTTGGTCCCGAAACCGCTAAATTATACCAGACACATGCATAATAAGCGTGACGCAGCGCCGTCTATTGCATGAACGCGAAAGGATCGCAAAAAAGTTACACGGATTTATTGAAAATGCAATATTTGCTACTGCCTCAACTGCAAAACCAGTCCTTTTTGAGGATGGCGGTTGTCGAGGACAATATTTGCAGCTAAACTACGAGCATTTACTGACTATACCACCTACCAGCGTCCAATCGGAGAGAGCTTTCTCAGTGGCCGGCGGTTTTTGTAACAAGCTTCGTTTAAGATTAAATAATGAGTCCTTAAATGCACTCGTGGCACTTAAATCTCACTTTGGACAAAAGTAATGTTTCCCTATACTTCCCTTTTTATTTGCTACGTTTGTCAATTTGTTTTTATGTTAACCGTTTACCAATATCAATAAACCTGTGTTCTGTTCTGTGTTAAATTAATTTTATTACTTTTATTTTAGTTTCGGGACCAGTCCGACTAGTCCCGGGACCTGACATTTGGTCCCGAAGTCCCGAAAACATATTTGGTCCCGGGACTTGGATACCCTAACCGTCACCCCCGTGCCGTCACCGACACGTAAAATATTTTTAGTTTGACAGCAATGGAGGTATTCACACTACACTCACTTACGGAGTAAGAATACTTGACGTACCGTTGACGGTACAGTGACGTGACCGTGCCGATTTGTAGTCTAGTGTGAATCGCACCTTAAGCGTTTGACAAGTTTTTATAGTATAAATTATGAGATTTTAGTAGACAGAGATACAGATTTAACATAATATACGCGTAGGTGTAAAACAGGAAAATCTTGCAATACGTTACGTTTATTAGGATACTTTTCACTTGAATGAGGATGTAAACAAGTCCCTGATTGTGCTCATTCTCCGACAAGGCCGGAAAGTCGACCTGGCCCCGTAATGAGATATTATTGTCCGATGCGAACTGTTTCAGTCACCCCTGCCCTGCCCTGCGTTGCCGATATCGTCAATAATAATTTGGACAAAAATTAAAACCACATTGTCCTCGCTTAATTTCTCGTATTGTCGTTGATTTTTTTTTCGAAAGTTTTATCCAAATTGCGTGTTGTTGTCGAGTGATTTAACAAAACATAAAATTGATTGGACAATACGATGTTAGCGTCCAAAGCGTTTATATGGTTCATATTTTGTAGACTTCCTTAAATTTCGACTCTTCTTAATGGACTTTAATAGTTTCTGCACATTTTAACTTCTTAATGATCTTCATTGTCATCCCGCCATGCGCGGGGTCAGATTGGTTTTTTCCAGTTGTATTACCACGTTTGTTTATGTCAAATTATTTTTCGGTTTTTAAGTACCAGTGTTACTAATTTTAAAACAAAATTACTCTACAAAAACACTCATTTTTTTGTAATAATTTGTCAAAAACCGATACATGTCGATTTTCACGTCACTGGTGGTCCAGCTGATTTTTGTAAACAAAAATTAGATATGATATGAACAACTAATAATTTTTGAATTTTTTGAAAACTAAGGCAATTTTCATACTATTTTTTAGTATATTCTTATAAAATAATATTTTTCAGACATAGCAGTCGTTATTTTTTTTAGCCCGCTTTATTTCTTTTTACACAAAAATTAAAATTCGAAAAAAATAATGTGTTCATTTCAGCTACAAAAATAATCCGCTAACCTACATCTTTGTTTACTTCCCAAGCCCTCGGTTCACCTTTGATACTAAACGATCACATTCAGTTTGACTTGTAGTTTAAGTTTTGTGTAATAAAAAATAAAGTGGGTTAAAAAAAATAACGACAATAGGTCTAGAAAATTATATTTTATAAGAATGTACTAGAAAACAGTAGAAAAACTGCCTTAGTTTTCAAAAAATTTAAAAAATATTAGTTGTTCCGTTCTTCATATTATATATAACCTTTGTTTACAAAAATCAGCTGGACCATCAGTGACGTGAAAAATTCGACAAATGAGATCTGAACATCGGTCTATTCTAGCCACCGTGTTATGGGAGGTCAGAAGTTTTTTTATGATATTTTCAAAAAGGCACTACAGATTTCCCCGAAATTTCAGTGAAATATTCTCAGAGGCCATCTCAATATTACACCAAACTTTTGTAAGGTTGCAAGATGATTAAAAGGTTAAAATCTTCAAGATTTTGCCTTCCTTATTTTGAATTCAAATTAACCGCCATGTACCGCATGACAACTGTTATATTTGACAGGTATTTGACTTTGTCATCTGTGTTTGTCATGGCATTTTTGTATTTGTTTGTATTGTAAAATTTTTTGGATTTTTTAATGATTTTTTACAATGAAATTTCACGGAAATCTGTAGTGCCATTTTGAAAATATCACAAAAAAATATCTGACCTCCCATAAAACCCAATGTAAAAGTCAGCCCCCCGAGAACAGCTGATTTAAAACAAAATTCAGCGGTTGACAAGCCCTTGACATTTCCATACCAGAGAACAAAATGTCAATGATTAAAAATGCGAGGAAAAATACTTGTTTTTATTTCAGATGATAAATATCTTTTTGTTAAAATTTCTATTTTATTTGTTTTTTAATCAAGAAAATATAGCTTTCTAATTGAGGAAATAAGGGTTTCATTTAACGAAGAAACGTGTTGCTTAAAAAAGTTAAATTAATATTAATATCTTTTGGAGTTTTGTTAGCCAACAAATCACAGGTTTGGTGAGGCAAATTGAAGGCACGAGAATTGGAAGATAACTAAAAATATATTTAAAATGGCCGATATTTCTATACAAGCAATAGTTGGCAACACTGTAAGCTACGGCACTTCCGGTACACTACAGGTGAGTTCTGTTAGTAAATTTAGAACAATGTTTAATGTATTGAGTTTACCAGAGCTATCAAGACGGACGGGCCACGATCCCTCACTTTGTTGACGTCACAACCGGGGCTGATTTTTTTTGATGGCCTCGTTACGACACAGCTGATTGTCTTTAAAATATTGAAGTTGGAATGACGGTTCAGGAATTTTGAGATTGTTTTTACTATATTCTTTCAAAACAATTTTTTTTCATCTATAGTAATCCTTAATTTTTCAGAGCCGCTTCATTAGCTCACACAAAAATTAAGTTTAAAGCAGAAGCGAATGTGACAACCACAGATGACAAAGTCAAATACATGTCAAATATAACAGTTGGCATGTGGTACATGGCGGGTAATTTGAATTCAAAATAAGGAATGCTAAATCTTGAAGATTTTAACCTTTTAATCATGTTGATTCCTTACAAAACTTTGGTGGAATATAGGGATGGTGTCTGAGAATATTTCACTGAAATTTTGCGGAAATCTGTAGTGCCATTTTGAAAATATCATAAAAAAACGTTTGACCTCCCATAAGACCCAATGTAAAATTCAGCCCCCGGAGAACAGCTGATTTTTTCAGGGTCGTGGCCTCTATTTTTGTGTTGGTCTTGAGTTTACTTATAGGGTAATTCTTCCACAACAAGTTTGATTAATTCTTTGTTTAAATTTAAGATTTACCTGAAGAAAGGCTTCTTCAGGTAAATCAAATTATTTAAGAAAACTCAAAAACCTGATTAGACAAACATGTTTAAAAAATATATTTAGTCTCTTCTTAAGAAAGAAGACGTCGCTGTTCAGTCCAGTCAAGTTACATTGACACAAAATAATATTGTCGAGAAATACATTTTCTACATTTGATATAGATAATTTTTGATCTGTGTAGCAAGATTCTTGCATTTTTCCAAATTAGTGACCTGATCAAGGTGGCAATTTAACTGGCCACCGACTAACCTATACACACCACAGCAGCCAGCGCCTTACCGTGTCTCTCTCGCCACCCTTGACAAGTTTTAAAAGGAAGTACGCAGCCCCAAAGCGGGCGGCCGGCGCCGGCGGAGGGATGAAAAAGGGTTTAATATCGTTGACATTGAAGTCTAATTACTTTCTGGGGAACGATTAATTAGAACCGGGAAAGATAAATTGCCTTATAATATTGAAATTGCTTAATTAAAATTAAATTAGAACGATGCGAATGAATCAATACAGAAAAAGGGGATGAAACTTCGTTTTAGAAAGGGTAGTCGTAGTGTAGAATCACGGTGTCTGGAATAAACCGGTGTTCGGATCTTATATATATATATATATATATATATATATATATATATATATATATATATATATATATATATGAAGAATTTTTACGTCACTGGAGGTCCAGCTGATCTTTGTAAACAAAAGTTAGATATGATATGCACAACTAATATTTTTTGAAAACTAAGGCAATTTTCCTACTGTTTTTTAGTACATCCTTATAAAATATAATTTTCTAGACGTATTGCCGTTATTTTGCTTTGCTTTATTTTTTATTACAAAGAACTTAAAATACAAGTCAAACTCAATGTGATCGTTTAGTATCAAAGGTGAACCGATGACTTCGGAATTAAACTAAGATGTAGGTTAGCGGATTACTTTTGAAGCGAACACATAATTTTCTTCAATTTTTAATTTTTGTGTAAAGAAAAATAAAGCGGGAAAAAAAAATAACGACTGGTATGTCTCAAAAATAGTGTTGTATATACTAAAAAACAGTAGGAAAATTGCCTTAGTTTTCAAAAAATTCAAAAAATATTAGTTGTTTATTAAAGCGATAACCTATCTAACTTTTGTTTACAATAATCAGCTAGACCAACAGTGACGTGAAAAATTCAACATATATGTATATAAGATCCTAAGACCGGTCTATTCTAAGCACTGTGGTGTAGAATGATTCAGGAGTTATTTTGTATAACTTCAGGAGTAAGGCAAGTAATCTTCATTATTGTTTGATGATTCATATGCGAGTGGGCTGTCCTTCCTCTGCGACCACCAGTGGGTCTATTGTGGCTCACTTTTCACTTTCACTTTCACTTCACAACAAAAAACCTGCTGATGAGATAGACCGAGTCTCCATATACGGTATATATACATTTTGTAAGCTGATTTTTTGCATTTCTAGACGTTTTTAAAATTACCGCTTTCAATGGTTTGCAAACTAAAACCTCGGATCGAATTTACAGTCCATTGTGCTGATCCATTGCACTGGTCTTTTTTTACCTTCCTAGCCCGCGCAACATGACTAAAAATCACTTTTTTGACGAATTTTTTTTTTACTTGGTACCAATGTCATCCTATGAGAAGGTTCAAGTACCAGATTAAACAGTAATAAGACGATAAAGACATTCGAGAGAATAAATTCAAGATACAGAAGTAATAAACAACGTAAAAGACTGGTGTGACAGAACAGAATTCTGGAAATCACAGCAAAATAGTTATTATACCGTTCACCGGAAAAAGGAAGCTAGATTTCCTCCGGAGCTTAACGGTGAAAGAATTCTTGCATCAGAGGGGAATTGCATAGGGGTCACCCTAGATAAAAAGCTTACCTGTAATGCCCATTTGGAAAAGTTAACCCGGAAATTAACACTGTCCTTATGGACGTGCAAAAGAATTTGCGGAAAAACCTGGCACACAAGCCCCAAACAAATGTATTGGCTGTATATACCAGTCATCAGACCAATGATTGCGTGTGGCACAATTATCTGGTTCGAGAAGGGACATTAAAGAAGCTCAAGGGCCAAATTAACCAGCTTACAATGACAGGCCAGTTTTGCCATATGTGGTGCAATGATCTCTAGCCCATCCACTGAGCTTGAATGCTTACTAAGCTTTCCTCCGCTTCAAATTTTCTTAGAGGCAGAGGCATGAAGAGCAACATACAGAATAAGGGCCAACCACCAGGATGAAAGGGCAAACAAGTAATATCAACAGCCCTAATCAGTGAACAAGAGTATAAAGCAGAAAGCTATACAATATTATCCTCCGCGAGAGGGAGGACTGGTTAAAGAACAGGACCAATTTTTCAAATAACGACAGCTTCTGGTATACCGACCGATCCAAAATGCCATTGGGCGTTGGATATGGAGTTCATAGTATCCAAGAAAAAGTCGAGATTAAACATAATCTCGGCCAATTGGCTACTATATGGACCAACAGGACAATAAAAATCTTCTCCGACAATTAAGCAGATTTAGGTGCGCTTGATTTCTATACGGTCTCATCGAGAACCTTGAGGAGCTGCATGGATTTGCTGAATACGCTCGGTAGCACTAACAATGTGTTCATTGTATGGATACCAGCAGCGGCGTAGCGTGGGGGGGGGGGCGCGGGGGGTTCGTCGCCCCCCCCGCCCCGAGGGTAGTGGCGCCCCATAGGTGGCCAAAGCGCCTTCAGCGCTTTAGTAAGTCGGGCCGGTAATGGCCAATTGAGTGGGTGCCAAAGGAAACTAATGACATGAAGACCTTTTTTTTTTTTTTGGTCGCAAAATTTGTGAGAGGCGCCTTTTTGTTTTTTTTTTTGCTACAAGATTTTTCATCACTTTTCAGAGGCGTCCTTTTTAGCTGTCGCCCCCCCCCCCCCCCGCCCTTTCGGGCACGCTACGCCGCTGGATACCAGGGCTGTCTCGGCACGAAGGAATTGAGGCCGCAGGCCAAGCGTCAAGGCAAGCGGCATCTAACGAATTTTTCGTCCACGAACCTGCCCTGGGGCCCGGGGATATCATACAATGCTGCTAAATCAACTTTATTAAAATAGATGGAGAATAGCTTCCAACAATACTGGATAAATATGCCAGAACTGGCTCAGTCTAAAGAGTTCATTAAAGGATCTTATAGAAAGAGAGCTAGGAATATCATTGGACTCACCAGACAGGAGATACGTATATTGACTTGTCTTTTTCCGGCCACTGTCGACTAAGAGTAGCCATACACAGAATGGGTGTAACAGAAGAGACCGAATATAGACTCTGTATGGAGGATGACGAAGCCTTCAGACAAGTAAACTGTGCAAATGTCCGGTTATATAACACTTTCAGTAAACCTCAAATTGATTCAGAAGATCTGAAGAGTATCACCCAAACTGAGCCAACCTCTTTGAAATATTAGGCATTCAGTGATGAGAAACCACTGAAAAGTGAGCCACAATAGACCCACTGGTGGTCGCAGAGGAAGGACAGCCCACTCGCATATGAATCATCAAACAATAATGAAGATTACTTGCCTTACTCCTGAAGTTATACAAAATAACTCCTGAATCATTCTACACCACAGTGCTTAGAATAGACCGGTCTTAGGATCTTATATACATATATGTTGAATTTTTCACGTCACTGTTGGTCTAGCTGATTATTGTAAACAAAAGTTAGATAGGTTATCGCTTTAATAAACAACTAATATTTTTTGAATTTTTTGAAAACTAAGGCAATTTTCCTACTGTTTTTTAGTATATACAACACTATTTTTGAGACATACCAGTCGTTATTTTTTTTTCCCGCTTTATTTTTCTTTACACAAAAATTAAAAATTGAAGAAAATTATGTGTTCGCTTCAAAAGTAATCCGCTAACCTACATCTTAGTTTAATTCCGAAGTCATCGGTTCACCTTTGATACTAAACGATCACATTGAGTTTGACTTGTATTTTAAGTTCTTTGTAATAAAAAATAAAGCAAAGCAAAATAACGGCAATACGTCTAGAAAATTATATTTTATAAGGATGTACTAAAAAACAGTAGGAAAATTGCCTTAGTTTTCAAAAAATATTAGTTGTGCATATCATATCTAACTTTTGTTTACAAAGATCAGCTGGACCTCCAGTGACGTAAAAATTCTTCATATATATATATATATATATATATATATATATATATATATATATATATATGAAGAATTTTTACGTCACTGGAGGTCCAGCTGATCTTTGTAAACAAAAGTTAGTTATATATATATATATATATATATATATATATGAAGAATTTTTACGTCACTGGAGGTCCAGCTGATCTTTGTAAACAAAAGTTAGATATGATATGCACAACTAATATTTTTTGAAAACTAAGGCAATTTTCCTACTGTTTTTTAGTACATCCTTATAAAATATAATTTTCTAGACGTATTGCCGTTATTTTGCTTTGCTTTATTTTTTATTACAAAGAACTTAAAATACAAGTCAAACTCAATGTGATCGTTTAGTATCAAAGGTGAACCGATGACTTCGGAATTAAACTAAGATGTAGGTTAGCGGATTACTTTTGAAGCGAACACATAATTTTCTTCAATTTTTAATTTTTGTGTAAAGAAAAATAAAGCGGGAAAAAAAAATAACGACTGGTATGTCTCAAAAATAGTGTTGTATATACTAAAAAACAGTAGGAAAATTGCCTTAGTTTTCAAAAAATTCAAAAAATATTAGTTGTTTATTAAAGCGATAACCTATCTAACTTTTGTTTACAATAATCAGCTAGACCAACAGTGACGTGAAAAATTCAACATATATGTATATAAGATCCTAAGACCGGTCTATTCTAAGCACTGTGGTGTAGAATGATTCAGGAGTTATTTTGTATAACTTCAGGAGTAAGGCAAGTAATCTTCATTATTGTTTGATGATTCATATGCGAGTGGGCTGTCCTTCCTCTGCGACCACCAGTGGGTCTATTGTGGCTCACTTTTCAGTGGTTTCTCATCACTGAATGCCTAATATTTCAAAGAGGTTGGCTCAGTTTGGGTGATACTCTTCAGATCTTCTGAATCAATTTGAGGTTTACTGAAAGTGTTATATAACCGGACATTTGCACAGTTTACTTGTCTGAAGGCTTCGTCATCCTCCATACAGAGTCTATATTCGGTCTCTTCTGTTACACCCATTCTGTGTATGGCTACTCTTAGTCGACAGTGGCCGGAAAAAGACAAGTCAATATACGTATCTCCTGTCTGGTGAGTCCAATGATATTCCTAGCTCTCTTTCTATAAGATCCTTTAATGAACTCTTTAGACTGAGCCAGTTCTGGCATATTTATCCAGTATTGTTGGAAGCTATTCTCCATCTATTTTAATAAAGTTGATTTAGCAGCATTGTATGATATCCCCGGGCCCCAGGGCAGGTTCGTGGACGAAAAATTCGTTAGATGCCGCTTGCCTTGACGCTTGGCCTGCGGCCTCAATTCCTTCGTGCCGAGACAGCCCTGGTATCCAGCGGCGTAGCGTGCCCGAAAGGGCGGGGGGGGGGGGGGGGGGCGACAGCTAAAAAGGGCGCCTCTGAAAAGTGATGAAAAATCTTGTAGCAAAAAAAAAAACAAAAAGGCGCCTCTCACAAATTTTGCGACCAAAAAAAAAAAAAAGGTCTTCATGTCATTAGTTTCCTTTGGCACCCACTCAATTGGCCATTACCGGCCCGACTTACTAAAGCGCTGAAGGCGCTTTGGCCACCTATGGGGCGCCACTACCCTCGGGGCGGGGGGGGCGACGAACCCCCCGCGCCCCCCCCCCCACGCTACGCCGCTGCTGGTATCCATACAATGAACACATTGTTAGTGCTACCGAGCGTATTCAGCAAATCCATGCAGCTCCTCAAGGTTCTCGATGAGACCGTATAGAAATCAAGCGCACCTAAATCTGCTTAATTGTCGGAGAAGATTTTTATTGTCCTGTTGGTCCATATAGTAGCCAATTGGCCGAGATTATGTTTAATCTCGACTTTTTCTTGGATACTATGAACTCCATATCCAACGCCCAATGGCATTTTGGATCGGTCGGTATACCAGAAGCTGTCGTTATTTGAAAAATTGGTCCTGTTCTTTAACCAGTCCTCCCTCTCGCGGAGGATAATATTGTATAGCTTTCTGCTTTATACTCTTGTTCACTGATTAGGGCTGTTGATATTACTTGTTTGCCCTTTCATCCTGGTGGTTGGCCCTTATTCTGTATGTTGCTCTTCATGCCTCTGCCTCTAAGAAAATTTGAAGCGGAGGAAAGCTTAGTAAGCATTCAAGCTCAGTGGATGGGCTAGAGATCATTGCACCACATATGGCAAAACTGGCCTGTCATTGTAAGCTGGTTAATTTGGCCCTTGAGCTTCTTTAATGTCCCTTCTCGAACCAGATAATTGTGCCACACGCAATCATTGGTCTGATGACTGGTATATACAGCCAATACATTTGTTTGGGGCTTGTGTGCCAGGTTTTTCCGCAAATTCTTTTGCACGTCCATAAGGACAGTGTTAATTTCCGGGTTAACTTTTCCAAATGGGCATTACAGGTAAGCTTTTTATCTAGGGTGACCCCTATGCAATTCCCCTCTGATGCAAGAATTCTTTCACCGTTAAGCTCCGGAGGAAATCTAGCTTCCTTTTTCCGGTGAACGGTATAATAACTATTTTGCTGTGATTTCCAGAATTCTGTTCTGTCACACCAGTCTTTTACGTTGTTTATTACTTCTGTATCTTGAATTTATTCTCTCGAATGTCTTTATCGTCTTATTACTGTTTAATCTGGTACTTGAACCTTCTCATAGGATGACATTGGTACCAAGTAAAAAAAAAATTCGTCAAAAAAGTGATTTTTAGTCATGTTGCGCGGGCTAGGAAGGTAAAAAAAGACCAGTGCAATGGATCAGCACAATGGACTGTAAATTCGATCCGAGGTTTTAGTTTGCAAACCATTGAAAGCGGTAATTTTAAAAACGTCTAGAAATGCAAAAAATCAGCTTACAAAATGTATATATACCGTATATGGAGACTCGGTCTATCTCATCAGCAGGTTTTTTGGGCGAAAATTGCCTAGCTATCGGTTGCCAATTTGTACTTCCATGCAAATACAACTAGTTTAAATTAAAAAATTTCGCATATGGGACGCAAATTGGATGGACTGGGCCAAAAAAAACGTTTGATAAACGATGCATACGCAATTAATTTTCGTATATGGGGGGCACGACGCTTTCCCGTTTGGGACACAATCTGGCACTTCCTCTTATGACACCTAAACCCAAATACTTTAGAGCACAGGACATACCCATTCGATTTTACACGCGATGCTTGAAGCCAGGATCCCCATTTAATTCTTAATCTTCCTTTTTCGGGTAGACAGGATTTCGGTAACTGTTCATGCGTTAGTTTTGGTGGTTTTGGAACATACTCCGTTTCGTCACTACATTATTTGACAATTGTCAAAAGTTTAAGGTTATGTCTTTTTTTCTTTTCCAAAAACTAGTTATCTGGTGAACATTTTTTAAATTGCGGAATAAATGTGTAGTTTTTCTGAAATTAATTGTACAGATTCATTGTGGTCACCATGAAGAGTCTTTAATCGCATCTATAAACCACTCTTAACTTTACTAACAAATTATAAAATATAATACAAGCACTTACCTATGGAATGGCACTCCCTTACTCAGTGGTGGCTGCTACAGGGAGGGCAACGGGGCAGTACCCTCCGAAAACTAGACAACAACCAGTTGCGGTTTCTCCATAAGTGCATATGTGCACTCCCAAATTATACTTAAAAAAATATTAAACTTTGATCATTACTTAATTTAATTAATAATTATCACAAAAGGAATTCACTAAAGACTGGAATATTATCTAGAAATTAATACCCGGTATGTATGTGTTTGTATTCGTGTTCAAACCAAGCTCGAATCTAATTCTTTACTGTAATTTACTGGAACCAAATTCTATGCACCGTGGATGTTATGTCGCATGCTAATTACGAAATATAGAAAGAGAGGACGACATGACCCAATAGAATTTTACAGTGCATAGAATCTGAACCTTCCTTCGGCACCGCGCTTATACAAAAACTAGCCTCGATGCCGGTCGCACCCCCGTGACGCCTCCCGCATCCACGGTTCGCGTTGCATTTTAGAGCAGTTCACGCGCACTTTTTAGTAGTGCGCGCTTAGACAACTTCTCATTATCGGTCGGGTGCTGGCGGTTTGTTTTGATTTCGACGATTTGGTATTTACGTCAATGGCGGAAGTTTCTAATTCTGATAGCATTAGCGTGCACTATTTAAAGGCAATTAAATTTTCTTTGCCATTAGAAGAGAAAATATATGTTAACTAGGTATGATACATTTATTATTTATTTATAAATACAATAATAATAGGTACGTAACTAATAACTAACTAAATATCTCATTTTTTAATTATTTGCTCTAAATTATATGCTATGACGACCCACTCGATGGTCCAAAAAGTTAGCGTGGCACTCAAAAAAAATTTATGCCTGCGCCGGAATTTTTTTTTTGGTGTGCACCCCCAAAGCTTTTTTCCACGCGCCGCCACTGAGAACAACCAGTATTTTTAATTGAATAGTACAAGTAATAAAAAATTATACGATGCTGAAAACTGGTTGTGCGGTTGTAAAAAACGAAATGTTTTTTTTTTGCTTTATTTGTCTTATTATGAACAATCCACGAAGTGATCCTGCAGGGGCGGCAAAAGGAATGTGTGATATCAAGCACTTTAGTGAAAATTTAAAGACACAAAGTAAGTGCTACCTATATAAATAACCAACCATAGAATTTTCTATGCTAGGCAAGACTGATATTAGGCAAAACATTACCGAACATATACTTAATAGGTTAATAGACTGTTTAAAATTTTGTGGGATTTTGAGGTTGCTCTACAGGGCCATGATTAGTCTGAAACTGGTGCTAATCCAAACACTTTGCGCATGTAAAAGTAGGGCGAATAGACTTCATCTTTAAACAAATAAACTAAAAACAACACCAAGTAGCTGCTTGTTTGTAAAATGCTAAAATAAAATTGTTTAAGTAAGTTTTTTATCTCCTTTTTCATGCAATATAAATTTCTGACCCCCCAGTTTATAACGTAACCAGCCTCCACTGCCCTTACTTCTCCCTGACATTTTTCCACAAATGGCACATGTTTTACGTAAATTATTTCCTACTTTTCACAGAAAAAAAAAAACACAATTTTATAGAACAAATATGGCGTCCAATCACACAGCAGATATGTGTCTACGTACCAAAATGCATGCATGCGCGCTTGAAAATTTGCATCTGCGAATTTAAATTTGCCGTGGTGGAGCGCTTGTTGGAGTTATTTTCCATTGGTGGTTTTAATACGCTAGTTATACGACCGACGTCGACCTTACCTGGAATCATCTAGTCTAGAGAAACCTGACTACCTCTAAACCTACCGGAGATGAGGAGTTGCATTTCAGTTCATTTGTTGTAAACGTTTTTACTTTTAGTACCGAACCGAACCGAAGTCTATTATTGTACTCGCATTAATAAAATATAGATTTATTATAAAGCATAAACTCGAAGTGGTTGTTCGATTACTTAATTCGCTTTACCAGTACAGATATCGCTCCGATTTTTAATTTCTTATCCTGCTTTAGATTCTTAGATTATTATATTATTTAGTCTGGAAACTGACGTGAATGTGTCCCTAAAGAAAAGTGTCGATACGGAGAATAGACCAGGGGGCAGCGATTGGTAAAAACGAACGAAAAAACTTTTAATTTTATTTACACTGCAGCTTTTTTTCACCGGTCGACGGTCGAGGGATTCATTTGGGTGTTAATTGGGATAGAGGTGTAGAGGGTGTTGTTTTTAATTTCCGCAACGTCCCAAAAAAATGTCTAAAATTGAAAAATCTGTCGATATTTTAATTAATCTCGCCAAAATCGGAAACACAAGTAACTCACCCCGGCGACTGGCGCGGCACGTAGAGGGAAGGGCCACGACAATGAATAAGCTATAGCTAGCAGGAAAAGTATTGGAAATTAAGAGAATGTTGTTGCTTCGCTATATATATTGGCTATTAGATTAGTATATCTGTCATCTATTCGGCTATTAATTAAAAATGCTTTTACTGCCCAGTGCTCAATGCTATCGAAAGCTTTTTTGAAGTCTATAAACGCAATATATAGTGGAATGTTATATTCGTTGGCTCGTTCTATTAGGATTTTCATGGTTAATAAGTGGTCAAGTGTACTGAAACCTTTTCTGAAGCCTGCTTGTTCCTTTGATTGATATCCGTCAAATTTTGTTGTTAGTCTATCTGTTAATATATTCGTGAAAAGCTTGTAAATTACATTGAGGAGTGTTATAGGTCGATACTTTTTTAGGTTTGCTCTATCGCCTTTCTTGTGTAGAATAATGGTTATGAATTCTTTCCAGTTATTTGGAATTATTTTTTCTTTTGGTATTTTATTCAGGAGAATATGGAGGGATTGAACTACCGCTTTACTAGCGTACTTGAGCATTTCTGCCGTTACTCCATCTTTTCCAGGTGATTTGTTATTTTTTATTTTCTTTAATGCTCTCCTTATTTCCGCTTTGCTGATTTTAGGTTGTTGCTCTGAGTTTATGTTCTTTATTTTTGTTTGGTATAATTCTGTATAGAATAGTTGTGTGATATTTATGATATCCTCTTTATCGTTAGTTTCTATGCCGTTCATATCCTTTATTTTAATTATTCATATCTACCTAGAGTCGGCCTCAGACATTTCAAATTTCTATTTTCTATAACTCTCTCAACTTTTATTTCTTGGCTCTTTATTTTATTTTCTTTTATCATTTTTCATATAGTTTTATTTATTTCTGTGTGTTCTATAGAAGTTCTTTTCCCTTCTCTCTCGAGGTTCCGCCTTTTTTCCATCAGTCTCTTTATTTCTTCTGATATACAATTTTCTTTCTTTTTATCTTTTTGTGCGATATTTTTTTTCACTTTGGTCATAGCTCTTGTTAGCATATCATTTATTTCATCTATATATTTATTTTCGCATCCTAAGTTTTGAGTTTGCTGTTCCTTTAGCCTTTATTTATATATAGGTTTATTTTGTGTAAGTTTATTAATTTCATTAGTATTATAAATTTTTCTTTTCATTTTGAAATTTCTATGAATGCAGATTTTTGTTCTGACCAACAAGTTCATTGCATTAAGGCGTTTTTCCTCTAGATAATTCGTTAAGGTTGTACCCCTGTCATTCCTTTCGTCATATCCAAAATCTATGTTCATTTTCTTACCAAATTTGGCATTGAAACCTTCCATTACCAGTGTAAGATAGGTTTTGTGTTCTTCCATAACTTTTGATATGTCTTCATATCTCCCCGGCTCCTCCCCGTATATACGCCACTGCCTCCGGGTCAGAGAGTACCTGGAATCTACGGAAGGCGGAGATCGATTCATTTCCCCTGATAGACGTCTTATGAGGTTACCCATACCATAGATATTTTTGATAATGTTCGGTTATTAATAATTCCGTTTTTAACATAGATGTGTTATGTCATTTTCCTTTATGTACTTTGACGATTTTTTATTTGTCCTTGATAATAAACTATGGGAGCCCACGTGTCGAATCCGACACCGAGCGTAAGCTAGTTTTAATCTGAAGAAATGCAACCAATACGCGCGGACTTTCAGATTAGTTCTCTATCCTTTCCTTTCCTTTCCAAGACATATAATTTTCCATTAAAATCTTATCAGTGTATTAATTTCAACGACCCACTCCCCGTCTCGTCCCTATAATAAACTAATTAAATTTATATTTAATTAAACATCGCATAGAGCCCGTATTGCGGCACAACACACATACACCTACAAAAAAATTAATTAGTCTAAATTCATTAGCCGTATAAAAATATCACCGTAATATTATAAAAATACGCAAACACAGCGAACCGACGACTGCCAGTACAATTTCATTTTAGTTAATTAATTAAACGCGCACTATCAATTTTAAGGTTAGAATAAATATCAGGGGGGTTATTTTATATTAATTAGTTGAGTTTTTTGCCAACTTTATTAATAAATTTAATTAAAAAAGTTTGCTTTTCAATTACGTATTCATTAAAAACAAATTTTCATTTGCTGTATCAAACAATCATTTATTTTCCGTCTCATAGGGCAAAAGGGTTTGGGTTAATGGGCATGACTACGCTTCCCCTGTATTGGAAAAATTCAAAACAATACAATCATTAAGTATTCTCAATACTCAAGAAAAATAAATAAAATAGAATCGTCTCCGAGGGGTGGCCCGGTATTTCCCTTTGGTGTACAGGTTAGGGGAAATACCAGGAAATACTTGGGAAGTACTGGGAAATAAACTAGGAAATACCGGGAAGTGCTTGGAAATCGAGGGGTGGCCCAGTATTTCCTTTTGGTGTACAGGTTAGAGGAAATACCAGGGAATACATGGGAAATACCAGGAAATACCTTATTAGTAGGGTGTTTGACGGTAGTAAAAATTAAATATATATTTATTTTTAGATGTCTCTTTAGGTCTTGAGAATGCTAAAAACTTTGTAAAGAAAGGTGTACAAATTTTTAGGCGGTGCTAGGCAGTTATTAGGCAGGACTAGGGAGTACCTCTAAATGCAGGATTAGGCAGTGCACATGCAGGCTAAATAAATGCAGGACTAGGCAGTACCTACGCAGAACTATGCAGTGTAACTTATGCAGTACTTCAAGTATTGCTAATCGTTGTATACTTTTTGCCTACTTGTCCCCCCCTCGGTTTATTTATTGTTTCTTTATGCTTAAAATAATAATGATTGGGTATTTAATTGAATCTATTGTAACTGGCATATTAAACAAAAAAGCAAAACATATAACCTAACCTCAAAATCTAAATGAGTAAAAGTAGGCGAAGAATATCGTAAAAAAACTTTCAGTTATATACAAAACAACTCATCGAATACTTACATCAACATTTTAACGTTTCTAAATTCCGCAGATCAAAAATCACTGTTGTTGGCAGAGAAGCCTGCCACCATAAAGGAATTCAGCATTGGCAAGTTGAAGCTATCGGCTTTGGAGAATTCGTTTTCCATTGAAAATGTTTTTATAAACAAAACACAAAATAAAATCTAATTTAGGACGATAATTCGCACTTTAAACCAAAGCAAACATTACCATCCATAAGAAAATAACACAGAAAATAGGTTCGTTCGAGGCGGTTACTGTTTTGTGACGTCACTCGCAGCTGATTGATAGACCGACTATTTTGAATCACGTGGCTAATTGTTTTAATTCAATAAATTTATTTAATTAAAAGAACTATGAATTTGAGAAAAAATTAAACAAAAAAGTTTGTTTTTAGCATTCCCAAGACCTAAAGAAATATCTAAAAATAAATATATATTTATTTTTTACTACTGTCAAACACCCTATTGCATAGCAATATCAGAACCGTTCTTCTTTAGATGAACGTCACAAGCTATGCCCGACTCCTTTTTATGATTTTGTCCTTTTAGATTTTGTCCAGTTTTGATAAAAGACGTTATACAGAATTTCGGTTTTGCTCTTCTCTTGTTTTGATGGTTGTTTGATGGTTTTCATAATGTCCGGTTATTAATAATTCGGTTTTTAACATAGGACTGTTATGCCACTTTTCTTTATGATCTTAGACGATTTTTAATTTGCCCTATATGATAAACTATGGGGGCCCCATTTAACACACGTTTAACTTGTATCTAAAGTTTTTGAGACGCGTATATTATAACATTGTTTATTATAACAACACAATAAATTTCTTTACGACAGAGACGTGCTTCTTTCGTTTTTCTTTGAAAATAATTGAGCTCTCGAAAATCCTTTTGTATCATTAGCGTTCCACTTTTACATAATCCCAATTTAAACACAACTCCAAATTATGAGCCAACTAAAGTAAAAAAGACCTCGACACATACACTGCATTCAAAAGACCCGGGTCCCTTATTAAAAGCAGGCTTAAAAAGGTGTGATCGCTTCAATCTAACCTCGTCTTGAACTACTCCGAAAGAAAAGGAAACACAAATGAAAACGCAAAATATAGAAAAGGATAAATGGATATCAAAGAGGTTGAGGTAAGTGAAACGAAGGGGATTTAAGGAGCTGCATGTGGCCAATTAGTAACACAAATAAATTGAAAAGCACTGTCAGTTTGTTTTTTGACAAGCCTGAGAATGTCTTTGAAACGAGATGAACTTGGCTGCTCTGCTCCGGAGGGTGGCCTGCATTCTTTTCTATGCGGGTGTGTAGAATAATTAACGAATAAAAGATAAATAAGAAAGACGTATATGGGATTTTAAGCGGTAATTCGGTAAATACTTGTCCTGATTTTGGCCATTGTTCAATTCACCACGTTTATTTGTCTTATGATTCTTTTTCATTATCCTCCCCTCTTATTTTACCATAATGAATTATATATACAAAGTATCTGGAACAGACACGGCTATACATTACGTATATATGGGACACTGAGGAACAAATTTAAAGAGATTTTTTATAGCGAATTCTTTTGAGAAAGTTAGTGGGCCACTCGTAGTCCACTGACACTGTTTTGGTGCTGTTAAAAAATTGCCCCAGTGCAGTTTCCAAAGAATACAAAAGTGCACTAGTGCAACACAAGCTCGGAGAGCCCGTGCCAAAAAATGTCTACTGAGTGCAACACTGGGCTTGTCAGTGGGTCAAAAGAATACAAAAAATTTGCACTAGCTTTCCCAAAAGAATACGAAAACTGCACTAGTGGCGCACCAGTGCTGCACTTTTTCCCCAAAAGAATTCGCCATTAGAGTGAGAACATACAATGAATGCTAAGCATTGCAACTTTTCTCTCTCTAGTTCTAAGCACCGGTGGTATTTTGTGAACTTAATACTTCAAAGAGATTGTCATTTGTGATATGTCATTAAAGTTTTTATCAATGTTGTCAGTATATTTTTGAAATTGTTTTTGTTCAACAAAAATAAAAATTGGGAACACGATGCGTTGGTTGTAAAAACGAGTCTTAGAGGAGTGAAAAGCAAGTTTCCTTTTTGAAGTAAGTAGCTTTAATTATTTTAAAAACTTCGTTTGTACCTAATCGCAGTATATATCCAGTTATAGATTAAAAATCAAACGTCCGCGAACTTTCAAAACCACAGAATATCGGAGAGTAAAAGAAAAAAAGGAAAGGTAGCACCTCCTACGCACCGTGCTCTCTCTTCAAAAAATATCAATATTTTTGCCTCACTTTGCATATGTAAAGGCTTATCCAGTTATATATACATATATATCATTGACTTGACTTTGTTAATAGAACAGGAAGGCTTAATCACGGTGGATAGAATAGACCGGTGTTCGGATCTTATATATATATATATATATATATATATATATATATATATATATATATATATATATATATATATGTCGAATTTTCCACGTCACTGGTGGTCCAGCTCATTTTTGTAAACAAAAGTAAATTATTAATTAAAATAAATAAAGACAAAAGTTAGATCTATTATGAACAACGGAACAACTAATATTTTTTGAAAACTAAGGCCATTTTTCTACTGTTTTCTAGTACATCCTTATAAAATGTAATTTTCTAGATGTATTGTCGTTAATTTTTTTAGCCCGCTTTATTTTTTATTACACAAAACTTAAACTACAAGTCAAACTGAATGTGATCATTTAATATCAAAGGTGAACCGAGGACTATTGGGTAGTAAACAAAGAGGTATGTCAGCGGATAATTTTTGAAGCTGAAACGAACACATTCATTTCTTCGAGTTTTAGTTTTTGTGGAAAGAGAAATGAGCGGCTAAAAAAAAATAACGACTGGTATGTCTGAAAAATATTATTTTATAAGAATATACTAAAAAATAGTACGAAAATTGCCTTAGTTTTCAAAAAAATCAAAAAATATTAGTTGTTCATATCATATCTAACTTTCGTTTCTAAAAATCAGCTGGACCACCAGTGACGTGAAAATTCGACATATATTTATAAGATCCGAACACCGGTATATTCTATCCACCGTGGGGCTTAATGACCTACCTGTAAGGTCACTTATCATAAAGCTTGTTTAACGATGAGTGACCTTATCTACCTGGACATCGAATGGCAGTGCAGAAAGTGGGTTAAGGGATGGACCTGGGGCATGGTAGAGACCCTGTTTGTATGAATTATTTTAAAGAATTAAAGAAATTATTAGGGATGTATTGTTTGGTTATTCGTCCTCTTTGTTTAAATGCGAGAATCTAAGAGAGAGCGTTTAACCAAGAAACGTAAAAAAGGTATGCATTTTCAGTGTTCTATTGTAACAGGCGGCTATGTGACAGTGGTACTGTCAACTCAAGTGGCCAAGGCTTAAAAGTTGCGAGCTACGAATTTAGGCAACTATTTGAAAATTGATAAAATTATTAAAAGTTACTATATGTTATAAAATTTACACGATCTCGAAAGGGAATTTGATGGTTCTTGGAGGAAGTTTTATGCTATAAACGTTTTTCTCAAATGTATAGATAATTTAGGAAAATCATACATGCCTTTTTAATTTTCTTCCCGAAACTTCACATTATCACTTCTTATATTTATTAATTGAATATCAAATTTTACTACCGTTAAGCTTTTGTATTCAAATATTTACACTTCTTAAACTTTTAGGTTTTATAAACCTTTTGTATATTTGTTGTACATATATTTATTTATCAACATTTTAAACGTTGATTGAATAGGTGAAACTATTCAATCAACTGTTTAATTTACATAATATTACTGTTTAGGTTTGGAATATATTATTGATTAAAAATGCCGATTTTAGGGCAACGAATGGTTTGTATTTTGATGTTAAAAAAACATAAAATAGTTAAAAACATTATTTCAAAACACTGGAAACAGTAATAATTAAAAGCTTTAAAATTAATAAACTCCAAAAGACAAGACTAAAATAATTATGAATAATAAGGTTAACAGTTTCATACAAAGTTAAAATAATTGATAAATTACACCAGTTGAAAAAACCCCCCTTAAGAAGTGTAAACGAAAGCAAAACCAACAAAAGAAGCGAAACGAACCAAGCCAAACCCAACTAAAGAATTGAAACGAACCGAGCCAAGCCCAACTATAGAATGTTTTCCCTCCCGAAAGTTTCAATCACCCTGTTCTCTAGGCGTTCTTAGCTTAGCTTAACGGTTTTCTTGTCCAAGACAAGCCACCCTGCTCTACAGACAATCTTGGCTTGCCGTTGCCGTGGTTTGAAACTTAATCTCTCTCGCCTTGGCGAGAAAGACAAAGAGACAAAATACCACCGCAATTCAAAAATGCGTGAACTCAGAAAATCGATAAAGTTAAAATCATACAGTGTGTTTTTTAAAAGTTGAAAATAGTTTAGCAAATTTGTTTCCAGTTACAAAATATGAATTATTTTGATGTTAGTGGCTCAAAGGACATATTAGCCGAATACAACTATTATAAAAATACAGCGGACCTGAAAATATGCCTAAAAACAAGTCGCCGGAGTTGCCATAAATATAACTTATTCTTAACCTAGTCTTGCATATAATTAATGCTTGTTGATGTCAAAAACAATATTTAATTAAAAATATTTAAAACTTATAAATGGCAAAGATACAATTTATATTCAAATCCCGTTTTGTTACACTATTAATCGTTAATAACCCTGCTCCGAAGGTAGGTTATCTTTGATTAAAAAAGCAATGAAAATGCATGATTTTTTGACGTTTCTTGGTTAAATTTATCTCATGTAAATTTGAAAAACCATCAAAATAAATGATAATGAATAGGTAAGCATGTAAGTAGGAATAAGGTATTCTTGGAATGTGCATAACTCGTCTTGAATCATACCTTACCAGTTATGGGCGACCAGAAATCATACCCACAATTACGAATTTAATGCGCGCCGAGTATATAAGGTAAATTTATTAATTTATGGTACTAATAAATTAAACGTCAAACTCATGCTCGTATATAATTAATTATTCGGCGTAAATGGTTTAAAGTTCCGGCTGGATCGCCATGTTTAAAGCGTTATTATGTCCCTCTAATAATAAATTATGCCGCGACGCGGCGTGGTGGTGTGCGCTGGCCTTTTTGTACTTGAAGATAGCGAGGCCCCAAAACGTTTGTCCCGGTCAGACGAGTTGCTTTGTCAAGCCTTTTATATGTTTTTATTAATTTTTTCGTGAAGTTTTGAAAATAAATATAGAATAAGCAAGAGTTTTAAGTCAGCAGTACCTACTAATATAAATATATTACAACAAACATTTTGAGGTTAGCTTAAAATGACACTTCGTTAACGTTAAACGTCCAAAAAGGCTGTTTGTCGTGACGAAAACGTATCGTTATTAACTACAAAGGCTCAACAGACGACATCGAAATGGTGTGCGATACACATGCACACAAAAACATAAGTTGACCTTGTACATCGAGAATATAAGCAGGTATAGTCCAGGAGCCAACAACCGAAGAGCCAGGATTAATAACCCAGGAGCCTGCTACAGTTGGAACCAGGACGGCTCCAGCAAAAATCTCTTAAAAGTCAACTCACGACGACCGCGACTGTTGCACTGAAAAGGAAAGAAGTATATTGTCTATAACCAAGTTTTTTGGGACGATAGCGATATTAGGCAGATGCAAGTCTGACATGTAGCAGAACCACCTTTGGAAGGGGTGTAAAAGCGTGGGTCGGCTGTGTATACTTACGACGCAGTATAAAGATCCCTGCCCTCGATAAAGAGGAGTCAGGCAAAATTAAGTCCTCTTAGAGAAAGAAAACTTGCATTCTAAGGGGCACGTGGATCAGTTTGGTATATGGTGTATAGACAAATCGGGGTTTGCGAAAAGGGCGCGCCGAGTGCCTAGTCGCTAGACCAAAAATGGTCTCCCCACCACTACTACTACTACTACTACAAAGATAACCACAACTATAACGAAATTGAACAAAAACATCCTATTAAACCAGCGAACACTTGGAGTATTTAATTAGCTTAATATCAATTAATGCTTTTAACTTGGTTGATTGGAATTACATGTTGAATTCTGAGGCTAGTTTTTTTCTGTTTAATTTTATTTTTCTTTTGGATCCTTTAACTTTCTCTTCCAAAGAGTATCAATGCTATTTTTACTTCCCCAGCTGATTTGATCCATAGATTAAAAAAGCGACGCTTGACCAACGAAAAAAAAATGTTTCGATACCCATTTTTATTTGCAATTTAGTGACGATTTTGAAGATGAATCATATGGAAAACTTATTCAGTACTTGACTTGGGCCATATACAAAAAATTGAAAATATTTTTGTTAAAAAGTGAATTACAAATACCTCCTGCGATATTGTGAAATGTACAAAACTACGACCAAGACGATTTAAGTCATTTTTAGACATCGGGCCGGTTGTGGAAGCCCATAAAACGAATAGGAACAAACTTAGCTGCCGATCCTTGGAACAGGAAGAAGAAACATCAACGCACCTCGTGGCAGAATGTAAGGCCTACCCAAGGATGAGGCAATAGGAACTCGGGGCAACAACCCTAAACCAGGAGGAGCTGAACTTGCTTAAATGTGCTGTCATACTAAACTTTGTAAAGAAAACAGGAAGGCTTAATCAGCTACCTAGACCTTGAATGGAAATGTAGAGAGTGGGTTCAGGTAAAGAAAGATCTGGGGCATTTTTTATACGAGTAAGTAATGAGACACAGACACATAAATTTTAGTGTGCTTCGAATGTAGTTTTAAGTTTCTAAAGTTAAAATACAAAAATAGCCAATATAAAAACGAAATCTGAAAATCCTCCCCCAAACAATAAAGTTCTGGGATACGTACCTGGCAACCGGCCCCATCGGTATGCCCAATACACCCATAGCGATTTATAATGAATAGAAGGCATTATAGAACCATAACGCATAATAAGGTCTGTATAGAATTGGGGCTGCCCTTTATAACAATTGTTGAATTTCGTTAAATTTGCCAAAGAAATTAGAATGTTCTTTGGACCTCTATATGCTTCTATCCTACGGATTATTGAACATACCTATACTGATTGAATTTGCTCAAAGTTACAGTCTTAAACCCAAACACCAGTATTTACTAAGACCTTAAGACTTAGCATTGTAGACCAGGTTTAAGTATCAAGTCTATAGAGTTGATACCGACCGGTTTAAGTGTATTGTTTTTAATACTTACAGGTCAAATAACTGCAAAGATTTGGTTAACTATAATGCTATGCTTATATAAATTCAAATTAACTTTAGAAATAAAAAAAAACCACATAAAAATTTTGTAACAAAATGTCATTTTTGGAAATTTAGTCCGTGCAGTCGTAGGATTCCCGTTAAAAATAGTCTCAAATTGTAGTACCACCCCTGAGGGGTGGTTTAAAGTTCGAAAAACAATAGAAATAATCCATAATTGACAAAAAACTTATATACCAAAATATTCAAAGCTAATTAATACATAAATAACTTAAAACTATATATGTAGATGTATTACAGTATTAAATACGTATCAATATTTAAATACTGTAAAAAGCACAAAATATATTAGAATCCCTTTTTAATTACATATTCACTAAAACAATCGACCATCGGTTTAATCGTCGCTAACTTGTCTAAAAAATTAACAGGTAAAATATAGCGGACTGCTGACACTGACTTACACTGTTTTTATTCGACATTTCCTAGTGACGTTTGGAGGTTTAAATATGGCTACCATTTTTAAACAAAAATATTTTATTATTTTTATTTATTTATATAACTTGTTACTTGCGTATACTTGCCAAGTACGCAAATAATTGTTTATTTGCCAAGTACACGAGTCGTTTGAGCTCGGCTTAAGTCCTGAGCAAATTGTGGCCCTATTGCGTACAGCTATGCATTAGGCTTCGTACAGCCCTGAACATTTCGACGAAAATTGAATAAAGCAACGATCCGAAACGGCGAACAAAACACTAGTTTTGACAAGTTCACAAACGCGTTTATAAAAAGTTCCGCGAATCCCGGGCCTTTAGCGAACGGATCGAGTTAAAATGTACATTTTAAATGTAAAAACTGTCAAATTATTAAGCGACACTAGTTTTGACTGGTCAAAGCAGAAGGATGAACGGAAATTTGAATCTTGAAAAACAGGAAAAAGGTAAATTAAATGGAACAGCAAAAACGTTTCGTTCGTTCTTCTGCCCATTAAAATAAAAAAACCCATTCGTTGTTATATTTTCTGTTTGATTCGGTGCTCTGTTTGTCGTTCGGTGAAATGTGCAGGTTTGTACGAAGATTTAGATCCCTCATGAGTTTGTTTATAATTTTTTTTAGAAATCTAGAAAAATCATGATTGGAGATTAAAGGTTAAAAAAGCACTTTAGTATCTAAAATTTGTCGGCTTATTTCAGGAGCCCTCTAACCATACTTCTAATTTCATTGATATGTACGAATGAATAGCGCGCGGAGATCTTGGGTCGCATTCATACTTTCTTGAGTGCAATTTACCTTTTTTATTGAATGAAACATACTTGTAAGCCAGTTAAGGTCAGGTTGTCTTTTTTTTTGTAAACCATTGTTTTTTTTTAGTAATTATGAACAGTTTCAATTTTTGTGTTGGAGTTACTACCGGTAACCAGATAACACCTAATTAGAAAGACACAAGTGAATGAATGAACCACACACCTAGCCTGGCAGACGTGGTTAAGTTCGTTTCTTTTTACTTCTAACCTGGTATTTCCAAAAAATTTTAATTTAAAGTTGCCGATGATGTCATATAACCAATCAATCCGACTAACCGTGACGTCATCAAAAGGCTTATTTAGAAACGAGTGAGTTTTTTTGACAGATATACAGGGCTTCGCACACACATCCGTAGCATGGTGCATAGCATGCCATAGCATAGCATGACGCTTCTTACGGAAATCCCATTACAAACAAATCCGCATAAGGGCTTCCGTATGGCGCACAGGTCTATTTTGCTCCTTCTCTATTAATAAAGAGAGAAGTAAAAACATTATCATGACCTAATTGTTTTTGTTTAACTTTTCAAGTTTTTATTTTGTTTTAAAATGGACAAACTCCTATATTTAAAAAATCGCCGTAAGTTATCTGAAGTCGTAATTCTATTGGCTACGCATAAGAGACTTCCGTAAAAAGTTCAACCTTACGGACTTTTCTTATAGCCCTATTAGGATTGACGTCACACTGAGGGACAAACAAACCAAAACAGGCTATAAACAATGGTGAAACTTTCAAATTTACATAGAAAAAATTGTCAAAGTCATGCCAAGAAGATGACAGCTTTGGAGAAAGATTATATATTTATTTGCATTGGGTCGAATTTAAGCCTATATCTCTTTCGCTTTTATGGATTTAATAGAAAGACTAATGCTTGGATACAATTCTAGGAGAATCCAACCTGCTGTATGCCTTTCAAGACGTCATCTGACTTTAATAGGTCTATTAAAATCCAATATGGCCACGGCTATTCGATCGCTGATTGGTTTAAAGCCTTATGCTACGAGTTCTACGGCCTATGAAAATTTGTGTGTAATCAGTATAAACAAAAATATGGAATACTTTCGTAAATAATTAAAAGACTCCAAATGCAAGATACTACATAATATACAAGAAAGAAAAATTAAAATTAAGAGAAGAAAATAAGGAAAGGAGCATCCTGGCTTAAGAAATTAAAAAACTAGTGCGATATCCCACTAAGCACAAAATTGTAAAAAACGTTAAATAATTGTTGAAAAAAAAATGTTTTTTTTCTAACACAAATTTATGTTAAAATTAAGTCAACTTTTGACATTAAAAAAACATGTAGAAAATCCTAACGAAAATTTCATGAAAAAGCATTACCAAAAATATATTTCTTAATAACGTTAAGAAACCAGCATTAAATAAACCATAATTTCACTAACATTAAAAATAATACCATCAATAAATAGTTATTTTTATAATGTTTTTCCTAGATCTCATTTCTAACGTTGAATTTAATATATATTTTAGATGCGAGCTTAATAAAACTCTTTTTTAAAAAAATAACTTTATTTTATTTAGTCACTTTTACAAATAAGACAACTTTAAAGTTAGATGTGAACCGTTTAGATGCTAAGTCAAACCTAAAAGACGTTGTTTACCTGCTAGCCTACTTATAGTTACAAGAGTGCTGACACAGCTTCGCGTGGGTTCCCGAAGAATATGGAAGTAAACATGTTTATCAAATGACTTTTATATGATCTTGAAAACAATAGCAATATTGTGCAATTATGGTACTACGTCTTAACTTATTCTAGAAACTACGCATTAAGTAAATACACCTACGCATATTTTTAATATAACAACTCCCTCGCAATTTAAAAAGTTAGTGCTATACAATGCAGTAACTTTTACTAACAAAATTTAAAATTCCTAAAATTACAAAATACAATTAAACATAAGATTTTCTTAAAACATTAGTATTTAATTCAATATCTTCTTCGATTGGCTCTGTAAGCCTTATTGATGGCCTACGCCTAGCTATTGAAAATCTTTTGCCTAAACTTGATAAACTTGATATATTTGGTGATGGTGGAAAATCATTGTTATCAGTATTATTTTCGATGCCTATACGTACATTTTTAGCTCTTCGATTTTTACATTTACAATAAAAGTAAATTAAAACTAAAACCATAATCAAAGCCAATACAAGATATGTAAGCCATGAATGATATTTTTCAATTTCAGGTTCATTGATTAAATCATCCAATTCATTTGCATATTGATCTAATTTATGTTTAGCAATTTCCAAATCTTCCAAATTTAGTTTTGTTATTTTTAAAGGTTTTAATCTAGGAAGATTTCTAAGTTTTTCTGGATATTTTTCACAACAATTGAAAGGAATTTGAATAAAATTTGAATAATTATAACTTAAATCAAGTGTTTGTAATTGATTGGCTTGGATTTTAGTTGATCCTACAAAAGCTGAACAATATGGTTTTAAAGACAAAATTACATTTTTTGTTACAATTTTCGAAATAGTATCAGTGTTACATTTTATTGTAATTGAAAGTTGATTTGTTACACTTATTAGCCAAACATTATTTTGTAAAATTTGAATATTATAATCTTCTGCTAAAATCAAAGCTAACTCACAGGTTTTTGGAAAAGTTAACAATTTTTGAGTTCTTAATAACTGAGCTTCACAAATTGAATTGCTATCAATCGGAAGAGGATATAAATTTTTACAAATTTTCATTTTATAGCCCAAATCCCTACAAGTGTCAATTTCTGATAAAGATAAATAGAAATCATCATCGTTATCTTTAGCAATATATTTCTTACTAACAGGCAAAATATGATGTAACATAGTTCGATTATCATAAATTGGTATTGGGTACAATCGGAAAACGGAATACCATTCTGGTCGAACCAATGGTATGTCCAAGAAAAAAACAAGTCTTTCATTTGTAATATAAGCATTCAAATCAATAATATCTAAGTATGTTGCAATTCTATCGTCCATGGGTGCTACCGGTAAATTATTTGTATGTAAATTTTGGGCAATTTGTTTTAAAGCATTAGTTAAATCATTAGGAAGGATAATACTCGTATGAATAATTTTTAATCTGGCAAAAGAAATTGAATCTAATACATCCGTTATTTGAGATTGAATATAAGTGTATGATTCCAATAATTGTTCACAAAGATTAATAAAATAAAATTTAAGATTAAGAAGTTCGATTTCATCATGAATCTGATGTATTGATTTTGAAATTTCAATTATATTGGAGTTGAAAGTTTCTTCATCAATTTGAAGTTTGCGCAAAGTTGCATTAAATTGTTTTATTACTGACGTAGTAACACTTATTTGATTTTTCATTAAGTTATCCAATTCTTTATCATCTTTCTCAATTTTATTGATACAATTTTCATAATATTGACCGTCAGCTGCATCTAAATTTCCCGTTATGTACTTCCAAACAGTACCGAGAGCGTTTATTAAACCTCTTTTACGTCTTGGTGTGTAAGGCATGTCTGAATAGATTTCATTAAATTTATTGGTTATATCATTGGAAATTTGAAATAAAAGTGACACGTGTGGTCTTATATCTAAGTGGATCATTTTAATATTTCCAGTTGATTGGTGAAGCATTAAGCGTAAGCTATCTAAAATAACATTATTACTAATAAAAGCATCTTGCAAAGCTTTAATATCTTTATAAACTAATAAGGTCCATTTATCATTTGATACCTTTATACTAAGTTCTTTATGAAAATAAACACCTACGGTATTATTTATTTCATCGATCTTGTATTGTCCTTTTCCCCATCCGATAAGGAAAACGAGTAATCTGAAACAAGGAAAAGTTTCAGTCAGAATCAGAGTCTGAATCGGGTTTATGACAAGGTTTTAAAAGATCAAAATTATATTTTGAAATTTGTTTAGTTATTGGATTATAAACAGTTGCAGAATTATTTGAAATTGCTCTAATTTCAAAAGGTCCATTAAATTTAGGTGATAATTTTCCAGTAATTTGAGTTTCTTTCACGAAAACTCTATCGCCTACTTTAAATTCATAATTTGGAGTTACGTGTTTATCGAATCTTTCTTTAGCTTTTTGTTTTGACAGTTTTGTTCTTGATCTAGCTATACGATAATAATGTTTGATCCTTGCATTTAAATCTCTGATATATTTGCAAATAAGTTCTTCTTCATTGTAAAGAGTTTCTGGAGGTCTTGCTGCTGTATGTCCAAAAACTAACTCGTACGGTGTAAATCCATGAGTTTTACATGTTGAATTGTTATAACAAATGACAGTAAATTGTAACAATTGTAGTGGATGTTCTTCAGGACTTTCTGTTTTACAAACTCTGATCATTTCTAATAATGTTGCATGAAATCTTTCTAAACTTCCATTTGATTGTGGATGTCCTGTACTTGAAAAAGTTAGTTTGATATCGTACATCTTACACAAGTCTTTTAAAAGCTGATTATTAAATTCTCTACCTAAATCCGTATGGATTCTTAAAGGAGTTCCATAATGTTGAAAAAATAATAATAGTGTATTAACAATTGATTTTGCAGTTTTATCATTTAATGGATAAGCTTGAATGAATTTTGTCAATTCGTCTCTTATTGTTAAAACCAAATTTCTTTCTGGAATTTCTAAAATATCTAGATTAATTCTTTCAAATGGTGTTTTTGGAGTTTCAGTAATCACAAGTGGATTGTCCAAATTTTTTCTTAAAATTTTATTTCTTTGACATATTTCACATTGGTTTATAAATTTTTCAACATCTTTGGTTAAATTTTTCCAATTATATTTTTCTTTAATTCTCCTAATTGTTTCATTAATTCCCCTATGAAAATTCTTTTTTCCGGAATGATATTGATCAATTATTATTTGTCTTTGATCTTCTACTGGCTCAGTAACTATATCTTGACAAATTACTAAATTTAAATCTTTTTCAGCAAAGACAAAACAGAGCATTTCTAAAATTGGTAAATCTACATTATTTTCAACATAGAATGTTTTGGAGATATCAATGTCATTTTGACATCTACATAAAATTTTGAAAAGAGTTAAATTGGCTTCTTCCTCAACATACGGTACTGGAATTATAAAATACTTTCGTTTATTAACTGTTTTTGAAGAACAAATATTAATTTTATTTAAATCAAAGTTAAGTTCTTCATCTAATATGTCACTTATTATAGTATGATGTTTTTCTTTTAAGTTATCTTGTTGAAAAATGGTTATAATATTTTTGTGTTTTTTATCCAATAGTTGATCATTTGTATATCTAATCTTTGAATAATCAATTAATGATGTTGTTTGATATAAATTGTGAAATCTCTTAAATTCATTTTCCAAAGTTTGAGGAGACATTAAAGCTAGTTCATCTTCAACTATATTTTCTGATTCATTGGAATTTTCATCTTCTGTAAGGGCATTAATTAAAGCAGATCTTTTATCTGGTAAAATATAAATATTTATTTGTATATCAGTTGATTGAAAGGTTGATTTAATCATTGTCAATATAATGTTCCAATCGAGTGAGTCTAAACCACATGCTATTTTGGGTATAGCTAAATATTTCTCGTTATTTTGCAGAAGAATATTTTTTAGGTTTTGCAAAATTTGATAAATTGTATCATATGTTGGCTTTTGATAGTATAATTCTTTTGTAACTAAATAGTAAATAGTTCTATTGGATAGTTGTAAAGTTGCTATTTCACCAATTTGTTTATTTTGTTCTTTTAAATAATCTACATTATCAAATCTTTCTTTGAATTCTTTTGCAATTCCCTTTTTCATTTTTAAATCTTTTGATACACAATGTGCTAATGAAAAATTTTGAGGTGCATCAAATAAGTTTCCATATAAAATTTTAATATTTTCTTCATTAATTTGCTTTTGAAACATTACTGAGTGATATATTTTGTTTATGTTTTCTTCAATTCTTATTCTAGAAAGGGCATCTGCATTTTTGTTAATTTTTCCTGGTTTATAGATTATTTCATAATCATATTCTTCCAGTTTTAATCTCCATCTGGCTAAACGACTTCCAGGATCTTTAATTGAGAATAACCAAGTTAAAGGACGATGGTCCGTGATTAATTTAAATTTTCTTCCGTATAAATATGGTCTGAAGTGTTTGACTGACCATACAATGGCTAAAAGTTCTCTTTCAATGACAGAATATTTTTGTTCCGTATTATTTAAAGTTCTTGAGGCATATGCAATAGGCAAATCTTTTCCTATTGGTCCTTGAGATAACACAGATCCTATTGAATAACCACTGGCATCAGTTGTTAAAAGAAAAGGTTCATTAAAATTAGGATAAATCAAAATTGGACTGGTGGTCAAAATATTTTTTAATTTTTCAAAAGATTCTTTACAAGTTGCGTCAAAAACAAATGGTTGATCTTTTTGTAATAATTTAGTTAATGGTTTAGAAATTTTGGCAAAATCTTGGATAAATCGTCGATAATATCCTGCTAATCCTAGGAAACCTTTAATTTCTCTTTGATTTTTGGGTTCTGGAAAATTTTTCAAAGCTGAAATTTTATTTGGATTAGGTTTTACACCTTTATCTGTTATTATGTGACCTAGATATGCAACCTCTTTTCGTAGGAATTCACACTTATCTGGTTGAATCTTTAAATTTGCTTTTCTTAATCTAGAAAAAACTTCTTTTAGTCTTTTGACATGTTCATTAATTGTATCTGAATAAATAATAATATCGTCCATGTATACCAAACATCTTTCGTTTTGGATACCAAGTAAAATATTGTCCATAACTCTTTGAAATGTTGATGGAGCATTTTTAAGTCCAAACGGCATTCGAATGTATTCATAATGACCGTTTTCAACTGAAAAAGCTGTTTTTTGAGTATCTTTAGGATCTACCTCAATTTGGTGGAATCCTGATGCAAGATCTAAAGTTGAAAAGTATTCACAATGTCCTAATTGATCAAGTAAATCTGATATCATTGGCAAAGGATATTTATCATCAATTGTAAATTCATTTAACTTTCTGTAATCAATTACAACTCTCCACTTTTGTTTCCCTGAAGCATCTAATTTCTTTGGTACTACCCATACTGGAGAGGACCATGGAGAAACAGAATGTTGAATTATTCCTTGTTCTAACATTTTTGAAACTTGACTTTTTACTTCCTGTTTATGTACTTGAGGATATCGATAGGACTTTGTAAAAATTGGTTTGGTTTCTTTGGTGTGAATGGAGTGTTTAATTTCGCTTGTAAAAGTTAAATTATCTCCTTCTAAGTAAAATATATCCGAAAAATCTAGACAAAGTGATGTTATGATTTCTTTTTCTTCGTCATTTAAGTGATCTAATCTTAATTGCTTTGGTATTACATGTTCTCTTATTATTGGTTTATTTTCTTTTAGATTAAAACATACTTCAGTTGTTTTTGAGTTGCTAGGTAAATTTTCAAATTCAAAATTATCAAAATTTATCGTTTTAGTAGTTGCATAGGCATTAATAATTGTTGTACAAAATTCTCCTTTTTCATTTATTTTAACAATGCAATTAGGAATGTAACATTTGTCTTTTTGTTGAGCTAGTAAAATAACTTCTGTATTTTTTAATTTATCTGTTTTTAATTTAAAAGCTCTTTCTGTTCTTCCTTCTATTTGTATTATATTTTTTATTGGTTCATTATTTACAGTAAAGTCTTTTTGTTCTGGGTTAGTTCTATATAAAGGAACTGTTTTAAAATTGGTAATCAATTTATTATTTTGATAGTCAATAATGCAATAATAATGTTTTAAAAAATCTGATCCTACTAGTCCATCAAATCCTATGTCAAGATCACAAACTAGTACTTTAAAAGGATCTTTCAAAGTAAAAGGAATTAAAACTGATTCGTTAATTGAAATTGGTTCATTTGAAATGCCTTTGACAGTTACATTTTCAGGAAATCTTTGTAAATATTGCTCACATGTTTTTGGTTTAAAAACAGAACAACTAGCACCTGTATCAACTAAAATTTTAAATTTTTGTGTAATGTCTGTAAAATAATAAAGATTACTTGAAAAAGTTAAAATTTGATGTTTTACATGAACTTGTTTTGAGTTTGGTTCGCTTGATCGTGTTCGTTCTGTATTGACATAGTTTGAAAATTTATTAACGTTTGATCGATTTCCGAGGCTTGTCTTCGAAAATTTACATTTTGTTCATCATTAGATTCATATTCTTGTTCAAAAGAAACATCTTCATATTGTTCAAAATTATTATCATAAAGATTTTGATCATTAGAAAAATCATTAGTTTGATTTTGATAATAAGTATCTTCAAAATCTTGAGTTCCATTTTCTACATTTTCCATAAAATGCATAGGTTTATTTTGAAAATTTGATCTTTGATTATTGTTTGATTGAGGATTATTATTTGATTGAGACCTAAAATAATTTCCTTGATTATTTGGTCTATAATTGTTAGATGTTGGTGATTGATTTGGTCGATAGTTTGACGAGGAAGGTTGGTTTTGTTTAAAATTTGACGTGGAAGGTTGATTTTGTCTATAATTTGGGGTGAAAGTTTGAGTTTGTCTATAATTTGACGTGGAAGGTAAAGTCGGATTAAAGTTTGGTATGTAATTTTGAATAGTTCTACTATTTTGTTTCGTTCTACACTCATGTATTAAATGTCCCGATCTTTTGCAAAAATAACAAATTTTTTGTTGACTAGGTTTTAATTTTTGAGAAAATTGCAATTTATGAAGTCTTTGTTTTTGAAAATATTCAAATTGGAGTTCAGATTTAACACAAGAAACTGCTTCTAAAAATGTTGCAGGTTTACTTGCTCTTACGACTAAACTTAAGTCTTTATCTAAGCCTGTTAATAAAGTATTTAAAATCATTGTTTCGATTAGTGTACCTTGAGCTTGTTTTTCAATATTTGTTAAGTCCTGTTTATTAATTGCAGCATTTATTTTAGCAATATGGACTTGAAGTCTTGAAATAAAAATTAAAGGACTTTCGTTTGGTAATTGAAATAATTTTTGGAGATCTTGAGTCAAAGCTGACAAATCTCTTTGATCCGCGTAATGGGCAAGAAGCATTCGTTTAATTTGTGCCCATGTATCTAAGTCTTGCGAGTTAATTAATCTAGAGGCTTCTCCGCGTAATTGATTTTTAATTTTGACAATTAAAAATGATCTTTGTGTTGGAACACACATTTGGTACGCCAGATCGCACGCATTTATAAAGGTATTAAGATTAATAGGGTTACCATCATATTCTGGTAGTAACGAAAATATTTCGGAAAGTTTATAAGGTTCAATTGTTGTTGTTGTTGGAGCTTGATTTTGATTAATATTATCTGGATTTGACATTTTTAAAGTATTTTTAAAACTTAATAAATATAAAATAAGATGTTTTAAATTGAAACTTAATTATTTATAAAATTAAATAATAGTTTTACGTGTACACACACGGAGGTTGACAGCAAGTTCAAAAAATAAAAATAATTAAAGGAAATAATAATAAAGTTGCTTACATAGAAAGTGTTGTCTTCATTTGTTTCTTTCTTCTTTCTTCTTTTTTCTTATTTGATTCAATCTGCTGAAGGACTTTGTTGCGCAGCAACCCTCAGAAGCTGGGTTCAATTCCGGGCGTCTCACGAAGTTCCAATAGAAAATTCGTAGCCACTTCCAAAGGCTGGGTTCAACTCCTTGCTCACACACAACAATTTAAGTCTTCAGTGTTGAATGTTTCGTTTACTTTGTTCAGTTTATACTGGTATTTTTCTTCTTTTATTTTCTTCGAGTCACTTCTGTTCAGGAACGATGTATATCCACGAATGGAGACTGGAGACCAGTTTTTTATACAATGTTCTTGATTTTTAGCACTTTTTTTAGCACGTATGTCCTTTTTTTTTCGTAAAGAAGTTAGAACTTCACCACGCGACTTTAGAGTACGACGTGTTCAAAAAATCCGCACGACTGCGCCAATTTTAGATGCGAGCTTAATAAAACTCTTTTTTAAAAAAATAACTTTATTTTATTTAGTCACTTTTACAAATAAGACAACTTTAAAGTTAGATGTGAACCGTTTAGATGCTAAGTCAAACCTAAAAGACGTTGTTTACCTGCTAGCCTACTTATAGTTACAAGAGTGCTGACACAGCTTCGCGTGGGTTCCCGAAGAATATGGAAGTAAACATGTTTATCAAATGACTTTTATATGATCTTGAAAACAATAGCAATATTGTGCAATTATGGTACTACGTCTTAACTTATTCTAGAAACTACGCATTAAGTAAATACACCTACGCATATTTTTAATATAACATATATAAAGCTAATAAATGTTTTGATTTTTAAACATTAAAATAATATATACTATCGCGCCCTCTATATTATTGCAGTCCCACTACCTGAACGGGCCATTAGCACAGCCTAAATGTTTCGCTGCGAGTTGATACGAGTCGGTAGCAAAGACGCTTTTTGTAATTTTGGTAAAAATATTTGCTTTTTGCAGAAACAAACATGGCAAATTTAAAGCACAATTATTAATATTGATAGTGAATACATATTTGGATCAAAATATTACTCCAGTTGTGTGGGAAAGCAATTATATTTGTGCAGAATTATATAATAATAATAAATCGTCTTTATTGATAAATAAATGTTACATAGGCGAGGTTTAGCAAACTGCTACTTCGCAAGCCTCGCAGCGGGACCAAACGAATGCTTCGTTTGCATTCATGCTAAAATGAATTATTTGGCCTCGTAGCGAGGCACTTACTACAAAATTACTGTTTACATAGAATCTAAAATTTTATTTTCAGAAGCTACGAGTCGGATTACCTTTACTGAGTGTCGAGTTCACGAAAACCTCAACGGACTGTTGCTGCCCTGCCTTTCCAAAATAGAAGAATTTTTCATTTACATTATTTATGTTACCTTATCTTTAGAGATACTTGAAAAAAATATATTTTTTCATTGTTAAAAAAACATTTCTTTTTTACTGTTAAAAATCAATATTTTTTTTAACGTTCAAAAAACACTTTAAAAAAACGTTATAAAAACATAAGATTATTTTTCTAACGTCAGAAAACGGGTTATTACGCTTCTTTTGCACTATGAATATGCCGTTAAAACTAACATCCAACCTAACTTTATGTTTTTAACTTATACATTATTTTGACGTTATTAAAATGTTTTTGTGTTTAGTGGGATGATGTTAAATTAACGGTTTAGAAGAGCAGGAAACATTGGTCTTGCTATGAATATTTCGAAAATCTACTAGAAACAAGCAGTATGTAAAATGGCCAAAACCAGGGGTAGAAAAGTAGTAACATTACTATCCCTTCTTACCCTTGTTAAAACCGTCACTGCTGACCGCCTAAGAGCTAAATCCCGTTTCCCGTTCCAAGAGAGCGACTTTTAAGTGGACATAGTGTCCAAACTAAAGTTTCCTGTAGTGCAAAAGTCGCAAAACTGTCAACAAACTAGAGCTAAATTTGCCGGTTTTTGTTTCCTACGTCTCCTTTGATATAAATCCTGCAGGTAATTTGTCATGGCTGCCGGATTTTCGTACACCGGTTTATGATCCGTGACAACTATAGAAGTTACTTTAACCTGCGTTGAGTTTGTCGTCATCGCTGATTGTTGCCGATTTTCCAACGTTGCCTTTTGCACTCCTTCTTACTAATAAGGATACTAACCCAAGTAAAACCGAATATAGAGGAAAACGCCACATAAAATTTGCTGCTTGCAGGGCTTATTGTAACTCACTGATTTTTGCAAAAAAAAGGTTAATTTTTTTGATAAATAAATAAACTAATAAGGATACCTCTCCTATAGTTATCTGAGTGTCGAACGGTTCTATAAGGCTACTAATTAATGTTAAGTACTAATAAAAAATTTTGGAAAATAAACTAAGGATGTAAGATGATTAAAATGTTAAAATCTTCAAGATTTACCATATCTTATTTTGAATTGAAATTGCCCGCCATGTACCGCATGCCAACTGTTATATTTGACATGTATTTGACTTTGTCATCTGTGGTTGTTACATTCGCTTCCGCTTTAAATTTAATTTTTGTGTGAGGTAATGAAGCGACTCTAAAAAAATAAGGATTACTCAAGGCCAACAGAAAAATACAGGCCACGACCCTGAAAAAATCAGCTGTTGTCCGGGGGCTGACTTTTACATTGAATCTTACGGGAGGTCAGACGTTTTTTTAGGATATTTTCAAAATGGCACTACAGATTTCAGCAAAATTTCAGTCAAATATTCTCAGACACTATCCTCATGTTCCACCAAACTTTTGTAAGGATGCAAGATGATTAAAAAGTTAAAATCTTCAAAATTTAGCATTCCCTATTTTGAATACAAATTACCCGCCATGTACCGCATGCCAACTGTTATATTTGACAAGTATTTGACTTTGTCATCTGTGTTTGTCACAATCGCTTCTGTTTTAAATTTAATTTTTGTGTGAGCTAATGAAGCGGCTCTGAAAAATCAAGGATTACTATACATTTAAAAAAAATGTTATGCAAGAATATAGTAAAAACAATCTCAACACCGGCTTTATTTTAAAAAAAATCAAATATTCATGAACCGTCATTCCATCTTCAATATTTTAAAGACAATCAGCTTGGTCATGACGTGACCATCAAAAAAAAATCAGCCCTGGATGTGACGTCAACAAAGTGGAGGATCGTGGCCCGTCCGTTTTGATAGCCCTGATATATCTCAGGTACATCTTCTAATTTTTGTTGGCCTGATTGCTGATGGCTGTCATAATAGTATGTTCCATCGACTGATAACATATCGATGGTGTAGCGCACACATGTGTTAAGTGCATAATAGGTAATCTCCATATCATAATTCTTTAGTTAACTTTTTGACAGTTATCAGCTGTTTACCATAACAAATAATATAGGCCAACAATAAAAAGTGGTAAAAAAGTTGTCTCAAAAATAATGATATGAACTGTAGTTTTCAGAAAAAGTAAAATGAAAGTTTATGGACATAGAAAAAAATAAAGATTTTAAAAAATTTGCTTTTAAATATACACAGAAGTTATTGTGTATATAAATTCCACTTAATACATTTGTGCATAATGACAGAATAGACCTTAAATATCTGTGTATTGCAGTTAACTCATTTTTGCGAAAAGTGCACTTAGCACATTAATTGTGCGCTACACCATCGATATTATATCTCAACAATTAGTGTATGAATTCTTGAATCGGTGAAGTGTATTGCGCATGTTTTCTCAATAGATTTTTATATCTTTATTGGTCCTGACTGAGCGAGATGCGACCTACGAGCTGTGACAATAAAATTATAAGACTGGTGTAAAAAATCTACTTTATTTAAATACTAATACAACTTAATGATGTTCCCCATGAATATAGTCCCCTTCTCTATCGACGCAGCGTTGCATGCGTTTTCTCTTGCCGTTTTTGTGTTCTAATATTTTCACACGGGTTCCTTTTAACGATTTCTTCGCTTTGGGAAACAGGGAGAAGTCGCAAGAAGCCAAGTCTGGTGAATAAGGTGGGTAGTTAACGATGGGGATCTTCTTATTAGCTAAAAACTGCTTAATGGATAGGGCATTGTGGGCCGGTGCATTGTCCTGGTAGAGTGGCCACGCGTTGTTCTTCCACAAATCTGGAAGTTTTTTCCTTGGACGTCCCCTTAGCTACATCAATTCTTCCAAATATAAATGTTGATTAACTGTTTGACCCTCACGCGCCCATTCAATAAGAATAACACCCCTAATATCGAAAAGAAAAACAATGAGCATCGCTGTTTTGGATGTGTTCGGGCGCCCTTCTCGTTCATCATCTTTAACTTCTTCACGACCCTCGAAAAAGCTTTTATGCCTCATAAAAATCATTGCACGAGACATACACTGCTCCCCGTAGACATCCTTTAGCATTCGAAGGCATTCAGTAGCCGTTTTTTTGAGTTTTACTTTAAATTAACACGTTGCTCAATTTTTTCGGTTGTCGTAATTCCGCCAAATGAGCTATGCACGATCCGCTTCAAACCACTGGGTAAGCCAAACTAGCAGAGGAAAGACGACAAGATTGCGCGCAGTAGTAGAACGCACATCAAGGTGAATAACTCCAACCGCCCGAGGCGTAGAGATTTAAAACCTGTTAGTACGGGGGCCAGTCTTAAAATTTAATTGTCACACCTCGTATTTCAACAATTCATCACTGATGTATTTCAGATTCATTTAAAAACTTGCCTATATGCACATACTTATAATCGAAAAAATATTTTTTTTAATTATCGCAGCAATATGGCGGCATCAGTGGCGATTTAATGAACTTTCAGAGCTGTCTTGTTTAATCATCGTCCCATTTTTTTCAAAGTTTTTAATTAACACTTGTCAGCTGTAGCTTTCCATTTCGGGTCGGTCGGCGTTTTTTCCACGATTAATAGGTTTTTCTGATGACCCATCTGTTAAATTTAATTGTATTTACCTAGATATGTTTACTGGACCGTTGTTGTTTGTTTTTACACAGAGATTACCAAATACTATTTTGACTAGAATAGGGTGTTTGACAGTAGTAAGAAATAAATATATAGTTATTTTTAGATATCTCTTTAGGTCTCGGTAATGCTAAAAACAAACTTTTTTGTTAAATTTTTTCTCAAATTCATAGTTCTTTTAATTAAATAAATTCATTGAATTAAAACAATTAGCCACGTGATTCAAAACAGGCGGTCTACCAGTCAGCTGCGAGTGACGTCACAAAACAGTAAACGCCTCGAACGAACCTATTTTCTGTGTTATTTTCTTATGGATGGTAATGTTTGCTTTGGTTTAAAGAGCGAATTATCGTCCTAAATTAGATTTTATTTTGTGTTTTGCTTTAAAAAATATTTTCAATGGAAAACGGATTCTCCAAAGCCGATAGCTCTAACTTGCCAATGCTCCATTCCTTTATGGTTACAGGCTTCTTTGCCAACAATAGTGATTTTTGTTCTGCGGAATTTAGAAACGTTAAAATGTTGATGTAAGTATTCGATGAGTTGTTTTGTATATAACTGAAAGTTCTTTTATGATATTCTTCGCCTACTTTTACTCTTTTATATTTTGAGGTTAGGTTATATGTTTTGCTTTTTTGTTTAATATGCCACTTACAATAGATTCAATTAAATACTCAATCATTATTATTTTAAGCATTAAGAAACAATCAAAAATTGCAGGACAGGGAGGCAAAAAGTATACAACGACCAGCAATACTTGAAGTACTGCATATGTTATAGTGCATAGTCCTGCGTAGGTACTGCCTAGTCCTGCCTATGCACTGCCTAGTCTTGTATATGCACTGCTCAGTCCTACATTTAGCCTGCATGTGCTCTCCCTAATCCTGCATTTAGAGGTTCTCCCTAGTCCTGCCTAATAACTGCCTAGCACCGACTAAAAATTTGTACACCTTTCTGCCTATTATAGTTGTTCACCCCTTGTAATAAACATAACCTCAAAAATTTCATCGTCATATACGAAATAGTTATATATATTATAGACAACGTGAGAAAAATTAGAAACAATTTAGTTATACAAATTTTGATGTGTGAATTTAGTTATACCCATATCAAAGTGTTCTTCACAAATGTAAAGTAAATATGTATTAGATAAGGCCCTTGGGTCTCTTCGACCATGTTCTAGCCACTTTTTCCGTTCTTTTGCTGCTGCAGGCACATGAATAAAGAGTTTTTCAGGTATTTTTATGCTAATATTCGGACACTGAGGCACTACACACCACTTATAGGACATTTTTTTACATAAAAAACAGTAAAAACACAGACTAAAAACAAATAAACACTTGAATGCCGTGTATCTGTCCGCGAGTTTACTGCGCTATGATGTCATTGCAACGCCATGCTAGAAATGAGCGTTTTAGCGGCAAATTCAAATCGGAAATTAGAAAACTTGATTTGAAATGTAGTCATGATAAAATATACTATTTTAATAATTTTGCGCAGCAAATTAGGGACCTATGTATCATTCTAAACACTTTTCTAAAATTTGTCAAATATCCAATTCATCATCTAAATCATGTCCCTCTTTAGGCATACCGCGGCAATGGTCATCAAAGTAAGCGCACAATACTTGAACCACCTAAGATATTCTGATGATATCAACTTAATAACAGATAAGGAAGAAGAACTCATAAAAATACTGGAAGAACTGGATAGAGCAGCTAAAAATATAGGCTTGAGTATGAACTACCCTAAAACTAAAATCACAACAAACAGTTAAAGATATCATGATCAGAATAAACCAAGAAAAAAAAAGTAGAGAAATATATATATCTGGGACACATTATTAAACTAAAAAAAGGAATCCGAACGGCTGAAATCAAGAGACGAGTAAGATTGGCCTGGGCAGCATTTGGTAAATTAAGCTACATATTAAAAAATAAAAAATATTCTCAGTACCTTAAAACTGTGCTTACATATGGATCCCAGAACTGGACGCTTACAAAATGAAATATGGATAAGCTAACAAAAGCCAAAAGATCAATGGAAAGGCAAATGTTACATGTAAAGCTATCAGATAGAAAAAGGAATGAATGGATAAGAAATAAAACAAAACTAGGGAATGTTAGAGTAGAGGTAGCAAAATTAAAATGGCAATTTGCTGGTCATAATATCAGACAGAAAGACGATCGATGTAACAAATGCATTGTAGACTGGAGACCTTGGAAGAATAAAAGAAGTAGGGGAAGACCCCAAAGGAGACGGGCCGAAGATTTCAAGAAACAAGCGGGGACTAGATAAATAGATGGAAATGCGCGCAACCATTACCATGCAACAAGGGGCCGAGGATAGTTGATTAGGTGGCCTGGTTAGGTTAGTATACACAGCCCGACTGCGTATGACGTTAAACTTCATCGTTAGGTATTTTTTATTATTTCCTTGCGAGAGTTCCATCAGTTACCTACTGTAATTTACATAGTTTGGTGTTTTTATTTTTAAAATACCATTGATATGGAAAGTAAATATGTTTATTGATATACACCACACCACATAAAAAGTGATAGTGCGAAATAATTAGGACTTCTTTTACCTGCTAAATTCGTTTCTCTTTTTCTAAGAAGAATCTTCGTGGTCCCTGTAGCTATTACCCTCGTCGTGGGTCGTGTTTTAACTTTCGCTTGTGGTATCATTGAAGATCAGTTTTTGTATCAGCTTTTCTACTTCATTCCTCGTCTAGAATACTCACCATTATTATAGAGCGCAAACACAAGGTACTGCAGAATACAAGGAGGAAGAAATTTTTGGCAGAAGAAGACAAGAAAGAAGAATAACATAAGAAAACCATATAAGTGACGTCGAATTAACGGCTTGGATTAGCATTAAGTTATTGTATCAGCTTTTCTATTTCATTCCTCGTCTAGAATACTCACCATTATTATAGGGCGCAAACACAAGGTACTGCAGAATACAAGGAGGAAGAAATTTATGGCCGAAGAAGACAAGCAAGAAGAATAACATAAGGAAACCATGTAAATTACGTCGAATCAACGGTTTGAAGTAGCATTAAACCAGCCTCTAACTTGAAACCTATTAACTAGCAACCTGGTAATACTTCGTTTAAGAAAACAATGTTTTACAAAAATTAGACATGGATATCGTGCTTGTCTTAAACGAAAAATTAACTCAATTAAGTACGAGCTTCAGAACCTAATTAAAAACGGTTTTTTGTTTTTTAAAAATAAAATTTAATCCGCATCGTTTCCTGCTGCTAATTGATTCTGCCGCTTTTGCTTTTCTTTTACTATGATTCTGCGTCTTTTTTTCGGTTTCGAACCAAATCGCTCAATTTTACGCTTTAATAATGTGGTATAATTTATATTGCTTGCGTGTTGCAAGAAAGGTCGGTCATGCTCATAAATTAATTAGGATTTTCTTAAATAATATTATTTATCTACGATCGTACAATAATTTTCTCTTTAAAAAATGATTCGACCGCCATTTTCATGGAACGTGTTGTAGAATTCATAACTTCGCAGTTTTAGGAATACAAAATTAAACCGCTGGCAAAAGAAGGGCCATTTCTAAAGCTTTACAAAGGCCACTTTTGTTTAAAGTGTTTCCTTCATACAAAAAAAAATATTATCTGAAAAGATCATTGTATCTATTCAATCAAACAACCAGGTGTTTCAGCTTGAACTCTATAAATAGCTGTGTGTAGCTTGATGGGATTGTAGCTTTTGTCTTGACATCAACTTTATCAAGATATTTACGATAAACAATATTTACTTAAACTAACGCTAAGTAATCCAAAATCAGTTCTAAGCATCCCCAAAGTTTTGTAGTCGCTCACATAGAGATAATAATGTCTGTCAGGCAGTAATTTCCCTTCCCCCTTTTAGAAAGTTATAGCAATATTTTACACATCCCTATTATACTATCTCGCCTGGCTTACTTCCTGCTTGCTTTTGCGAATCTTGTCGCTTCTGCAGGAATCCTGCAACGACGCACGACGTCACTTATGCTTACTGAGTTAAGGGTTAAGATTATTTAAAAAATATTGAGAATAGAAACACTATATATTTTAATACCAAGGTTTTTACCGATGTATGTTTGTTTGTATTTCTGTAACACTCTTGAGCAGCTGGGCGAATGCCACCCACGCTCTTACAAAGCCCAGCCTGTTTAAGAATGTAGCGGTAAAATCGAAGAACCAAAAAACGGCTTGTATTGTATATTGACCACCACACAGATGTTAAGTAACCTTTCAACTTTAATAATTTCAGAAATTAAATAAAAACAAAAACGGGTCAGCTGTTTTTTTGGCCTTAAATAAAACTATAAATACTAGATATATAATATATATGATAAAACAAACGTAGTGGCGGATCTACGGGAGAAGGAAAAGGGGAAATTCCCCCCCTAAATATCAAACTATATTTAGTTTTTATACACACAGTACACCTCCTGGTCACTGTGCAAAATAGTTTTATGCAATATTTATTATAAAATGATCCCCCCCCCCAATAAAGTTCCTAGATCCGCCCGTGGCAAACGTCATTCTAATTATGGAATGATTGACCTAGGGTGTTTGTAAAATGTAAAATATTGTAAAAAAAACTTGTTTTTACTGTCATTCATATAGAAAAAAAGTATTATTAAAAAGTATGGAAACAGGTTTTTGAAGTGTAAACGTCTTTAGGCGCGTAACGCTCATTCGGGTGAAATCAGCTCGAGTCGACTAACTGCTAGAAACATTCAGCGAGCGATATGATGATGCAGATGAAGGCCAGTACACAGAAGAGTTCGGTTCGGTTCGCTTTGCAGAATATGTTATGGGCCAGTATTATTAATTTCGCCTTGTTGAAGTTTACACTTCTGCCGTGTCGTCTTAAGTACACACAATAATTTTTTTCTTAACAAATCCACTCAAGATATCGCAGAGGCAAATGGGGATATTATTATATGTAGGGGAACACAGGGCAGAACAGCAGCAGAACAGCATACCTAGGCAAAAATGCATTATTTTTTTATCTAGCAAAAATCTTTAAATGTTTAGTTTACAATACCACACTTATGTAAAACGTGTCCCAAATTTGATGTTTTAGGGGGTGTCAGGTGTTTCTAGGGGAGACACAAAAAAACTGACCCTGATTTAACCTTGTTCCAATTAAGATTAGATGTTCTCTACAACTTTTTTAAGAAGGCGATGGCGGCAAATCACAATTTTTTCTACTATGTTATAACTATACTCGTTTCTGTATAATTCGAGGGTAGGGAATATAAAAAATATATTTCTAAGGTCAGGGGACCTTAAACGACCTTGAAAATGCAGGATCTGTGTCAAAAATGATGTGTTTGATTTAATAAAATATTTCAACCGTTTTTTGAAGCCCCTGAGGTTCCGGCACAGTGTAGGTTGCTGTTCTCGGGTGTAGGTAAGATACCTACTGTAGGAGGTGACCTTGTTGTCAGTAGTACTATCAAATCAAGTGGCCAAGGCTTAAACGTTGCGAGCTACCATATTGTGCAACAATTTAAATAATTGATAAAAGTTATTAAATTTATTATTTTATACGATCTTGAAAGAGAATTTGGCGGTTCTTGAAGGAAGGATATACTATAAGCATTTTTCTCAATTATGTAAACAATATAGGAAAATCATAAATACCTGTTTAATTTTCTTCTTTAAACTTCACATTTTTAGTTTTTAATATAAATTTGACTTTAATGTTTAGAAACCTTTTGAATGTTTGTTGTAAATGTATTTATTTATCACCATTTTAAATGTTTTAAACGAATGGTTTGTATTTGATGTTAAGAAAACCAGAAAAACATATTTAAAACATAATTTTTAAACACTGGAAACACCAATAATAAAAAGGTTTAAAATTAAAATAAACTCTAAAAGTAAAGATCAAAATAGTTATGAATAACAAAACAAAAATAATATTATACAAAGTTAAAATAATTAAACATTTCCCCAATTGAAAGAAAACCCTTAAATCAAACGAAGTGAAGCGTACAAAAACCAACTCAAGAATGCTCACTAATATAGTCCACGTTATATTGTAATTTTGTTATTTGTAATGACGTCATTTTTGTTTATCTTTGTTTAGTATATTATAAACAGCGGTGACAATAAACTTTTTAAAAAAAGTAGTGTCTATGATTCAAATAGGTAGGTAATTGGTTCTGTGAAGTATCCGTCACTGTCAATCAAAAAACATTGATTGGCAAAAATATCTACGCCATACGTTTTTTTCTCAAGTGGTGACGTCATTACAAATGCGTATATGTTAGACTATAATTTTCTTGTCTTAGCGAAAACAACCCTCCTTTATAGGCACTCATAGCTTGCCGTTGATTGGTTTGAACTCTAATCCTTAAGCATTTTGGCGAGAAAGAGATAGACTGTGCTTTGAACGCTCTAGACAAAGAGACAAAATACCAGCGCAAGCCAAAGACGCGTCGACTTAGAAAACCGTTAGAAATCAAAATTACACAGTGTGTTTTTTAAAAATTGAAAATAGTTTTGTAAATTTCTTTCCAGTTATAAGATATGAATTATTTTGATGTTAGTGGCTCAAAGGACCGGATTAGCCGAATACAACTTTTATTAATATACAGCAATCCTGAAAACCAGGCCTAAAAACAAGTCGCTGCGTTGCCATACATTTTACTTGTTTTTAACCTAGTCTTGCATGTAATTAATGCTTGTTGATCTCGAAAACATTATTTAATTAAAAATATTTAAAAACTTATAAATGGCAAAAATACCATTTATATTCAAATACCATTTTGTTACACTACACTGCGGTTCCGGATACAAAACGTGATTTTTTAACTACATACTGGGTGTTTCAATCAAAAATTAATTAGAAAAATCAAGAGCGCGTGAGACAAAGAAAGCAAACGGCGTGCCTCCAATGAAAAGCCGCCTTGCAAAAGCGTAAGGGACTGGCTTTCCTTTTCATGTACTTTTGAGTTGTTTCCCTTTTCTCTCGCACTTGCGATTTCTCGATAAAAGAATAGGGTGTTTGACAGTAGTAAAAAATAAATATATATTTATTTTTAGATATCTCTTTAGGTCTTGGGCATGCTAAAAACAAATTTTTTGTTTAATTTTTTCTCAAATTCACAGATCTTTTAATTAAATAAATTCATTAAATTAAAACAATTAGCCATGTGATTCAAAGCTGGCGGTATACTGTGGCCTTAAAAAAAGTTAAAAAAAATTTGGGCGCCAATTTGTGGCCTATTTAAAATGCATTGTCTGACATTTGTGGCAGCTTAAAGACGTTGCTGCCATTTTGTGGCACTATAATTAGAAATTTGCCAACTTGTGACACAACAAAACCACTGAATAATTAAACAAATATCTGGAAGCAGAACTGTATTTTCCAGCTAGGTAAAACATTGATATGCCCGGTAACTTTTATACAGTGGAGAAGGGGGGTTCAGAAATAAGAAAATTTTAAGTGCGCCACATTATTTAATACCAATGTTTTACAAAGAAGATCTTAAATAAAATACAGTTCAACCCAAACGTTGCAGCCAAACAATGAAATTCTACTTACTTCCGAGGCTTCCAGAGTATTTGTGTAATTAAAAACCCAAAAAAATTGACTAATAGACAGAATAAAATTCTAAAAGATTGAATTATGATGACAAAACTAGAAGCACTTTACAGGTAGACGGATTCCTTTAACAAGTCATAGTGTACCTACATCTGAATCAGTAGTGTGAGACTAAGTTGTATAAATGATGGTTAAAAATAAGATATACTTCCAAAATTATTCTGTCATAGGGGAGATCCGGACCAAATATCTGCTGTCATCATTCTACGTTGGGTAGAATGAGACAGACAGCAACCCAGTCCGAGATCCACCCCATGAGGCAAAAATATGTAAAGAAACCGTTAAAACATGTAATCTCATCTCTCTCTTGTCTCCGCAAAGTTGGTCATTGGGTTGTACAAATAACACAAGAAAATTTAGTTCATCTTGTTTATTTTAAAAGGTAAAACTGGAGTATTACCAAAAACATGAAATAAAAAAAAATAATGGAATGTAGTGGAACAAGTCAGGGCCTAAGTAGCAAGACAATCCAAATTTCACAAGAGAAATTGTCTTAAATAAATGAAATGAAGGAAAACTTAGTAAATACACCGCAAAATTGTGGTTATGACGTCATACCATTACCTTGCGTTTACAAGAAGTGTTAAAATTAAGCTGTGCAAAATTATATAGGGAAAGATCACTTCTAAATTATATTGTGAAAGTTATATATGAGAAAAAAAATTATAGTTAAGGCTTGCTCCTACCTTGGTCCTTGATTATATTGTTAAAATAAAAAATGGGTTTTATTTTGTAAACCTGGATGTGTTGTACCAGACATCTTCTGCTACTCCAGCGGTCCCAGTTCTGCCGCGCCTTCCCTGCTGACTAACTAGCACATGGTACTAGTGCAGCACATCATGGACAAAAGGTTGTTGGTTTCTTGCCCGAGCATAAAAAGGTTGTGGGATACTTGCCCGAGCGTAGAACCCTGTGGAAAATGAAATGTTTCAGTTTCCTGGAATTCGTCAATTTTGCACGAAGTTCCCCTACACAGTAACTTAAATCGAGAACCCCATGTCGACTCAATAAAATAAAGCAGATTTAAGCAGATGAACTAAAATAACCCTACGTACCTTTCCCAGGGTTAGAACTGGCTCGTCCGGCTTCCCACCAGCGTCCAGCACCGCTGCCGATGGAATGGACAGGGCTGTAGACAAAGGAGAAAAACAATATATAGTTTTTATCCAACACGTGGTTAAAAGAAAAATATAAAAACGCCAAAAATTCCCCACGTCTTTTGTCACAAAAAAATACATTTCACACGAAAAATAATTACAATTTGGGAGGCAAATATTATCTTGAAGAGTACTCAAATAAAAAAAAATGAAAAAAAAAATAAAATCGAACTTACCAATGCTCTTTCCGTACAAAATGGCGTAGGCCGACTTAAAATTCCCCTCAAAAGGGTGCGAGCGTCACTCCAGATTACGCCTAGACACGACGGACTCACTTGTACAGTCTCTGGGACTGAACCTGCAGTTTTTTGCAGTGCCACTAACCAAAACAATGGCGATCCCAGAGCCTGCTGCCGACCCAGCCAAAATTCGTTAGCAAAGAGAGACAAAGCACTTCGTCGAGAATACCAGAATAATGAAGTCGCCGGAAACCGTTTTGTAAATTTGGTGGGGAGTGGGGACGGTAAAACGCAATAGTGCCAACCTAATCTTCCCGGTTAAATTCAAATAAAGGATGCGAACCTATTTATAAAAAACTTTTTCGCCAAAAATAAATCTCTACCTTCAGTGGCAAGACTGGAAGAAAAAACCCGGGGTTTTCAAAGTAACCAATGAGGAGATACAGCAATAGTTCTATACAGGTATATAGGGGGCAGCACCGACCAAGGGGATAGGAAGTACGTAAAACGCACCTTGAGGTGTTGTCGGATCTATTTCCACGGTTGAAATTTTTATAACAAGGACGTCGAGACACCCTCCATACATTTGACCGAACATTTGCCTACCGGACCCCCACCAACATATCAAGTAGAAGAAGAATAACCCGACGGACTAGAAGAAGCTCAGCATTGAAACCATCAACTGTAAAATCAATTACTGGAGATCAGGGCATGCAGCAAACCCAGGAATATTCGAACACTCCACCAATTCCCATATGAGTAAAGCTATACTAAGTGTAGAATTTAGTTGTATTTTAGCTACAGTTTTAGTCACAAGTTTCCTTTGCTCTTTATATATGTTTTCTCTAAGATTCATATGGTTTGACGCCATTCTTGTAAAACATTTCTACTGTAATAATGTTGTTTCTGAACCTGAACCCAAAAATACACACTGAACTACTGCTAAGAAGCTCGGCACAAGAGTGTTCAGATGTTAACTCACACGATTTCGTTTATTCTTTTAGTCTTGGTTTTTATCCCTCGTTTATCTCCCATTTACAAAAGTGCATAACTCGTATTTATTTTATCCTTTCCCTATCAAATTAATAAAGATATCAAAGTCACAACCAGCTATGAGGTTCGGATTGTCCCAATATCCTCGAAAATAAACGTAAGGGAATGAAATGTTCATCCAAATGTTTCCTTCCTGTACTAAAACCATTTGTGATGCGGCAACGCCGCCATTCCCCAGCATAACAGCTGTTTAACTTTATGAACGTCAAGTGAATCACAAAATTCCACAGATAAAAACAAAACAATCAAAATTTTTATGTGATTTTTCCCGAAGCCTGTGATCTTAAATTCCAATTACGATGTCCAGATAATGCGATGTGCGTAGTGTCCACAGTAATTCGATGGAATGCCTCCTTTTAAGGTAACTTCCTAGACACTATATAACCTCCAAACCTAGCTCTATAAAATACCCTTACTTTGTGTACAGAAAGACGAATCAAAGAGCCTTGATTATTTACCTAAATAAACAAATATGTAACGTTGTCTTAAACGTAAAAATGACACGTTACATAATCCCCCCCCCAACTTCAAGACGATTAACCTAAAAAGGTTAATCGGAGAGTAAGTACTTTACCCGATGGTTCCTGAAGCTCAAATATCCATGGAGAAATTTTATTCCTAATCACATAAGGACCAACGAATTTCGGTGCTAACTTCTTCGAGAAAAACTTCGCAGCATCTGACAAAACATAATTTTTCTTCCAAACACGCTGACCCACAGCAAAGTTGGGTACCCTTGTACGCAAATTATACTGAACTACGTTTTTCTCTCCAGCCACCTCTAACCTTCTCTTAACATCAGCATAGAGCTTCCGGAAACCTTCGTTCTTACTTTCAGCTGCGGATTGTACACCATTCTCTTCAGATAACAAAACTGGGTTGGAGTAATCTTTACCTGATAAACACATATTCCTACCAAAATTAACAAAGAAAGGAGACATCCTGGTTGTCTCATGGGTTGCAGTACGAATCGCGCAGGCAAGTTTATGTATTTGTTCGTCCCACTTCCTGTGGTTGTCTTTCACATAACAACATAACATGGTTTTTAACGTGCGATTCGTCCTTTCTGTTGGATTTGCTCTGGGGTGATAATACGGATTATACTGAATTTTAACCTGATAACTCTCAGCAAAACGCTTAAACTCATTACTTTTGTACTGAGGGCCATTATCACAAAGTATCAAACGGGGTACTCCGAAGACCATAAATACTTGTTCCTCAAGGTGCTTGACAACAGCTTGAGTAGGGGCTGTTCGCATTGGAAAAACTAAGGAAAACTTACTCAAATAGTCCGTAACGACGAGAATCCAGCAATTACCCTTTGTTGAACGAGGTAGAGGTCCACATAAATCAGTCGAAATAATTTCCCAAGGACGAGTTGGTTTTGGGTGAGATATCATCTGATCAGATACACCTTGTGTATCACCTTTATGAGCTGCACAGACAAAGCATTTCTTTACAAAAGTTGCCACGTCCTGGCGCATTTTTGGCCAATAATATTTTTCTGCCAGTCTGTGGAAGGTTTTATACACACCCATATGTCCTGCGGTAGGAGGATCGTGAGCTTCTCCAATAATTCTACGCCTATGATCTTTGGGGACTACCTCTTTCCAATATTCGTTAGATGGTGAAAGTTGAGGGTATTCTTGTTTGACATATTTATACAACTTATTATCAGTGTATCTCCAGTTCATAAATTTTAACGGTGATTCTACGACCCTCTTTACCATCTTTTGGTACCATCGATCTTTAATTGCTGTTGAAACATCTCTGGGCTGCGAAATTGTATCAATCATAGGTACTGCACGAGACAACATGTTCGGGACAACTAAATCTTTCCCTTTCCGATGGATTACTTCAAAATCATATTGCTGCAGTTTTACAGACCAACGAGCAAGTCTTCCACTGGGCTCTTTTAAGCTATGACGCCATTTTAAACTAAAATGATCTGTTATGACCTTAAATGAGATCCCCTCAATATAAGGCCAGAGCTTCTCTATCGCCCAAACCAATGCCAAACATTCTCGCTCGGTGGTCGTGTAAACACGTTCTTGCTTAGTCAAAGATCGACTCAAATAGCATATGACTTTGTCTCCTTCAGGATAAGGCTGCGTTAAACATGCTCCTATTCCATATCCTGAGGCGTCTGTTTGAATGACAAATTCTTTGGTATAATCTGGACATGTAAGAATCGGTGCAGTCACTAAAAGTTCCTTAATCTTAATAAATGCTCTTTCGCAGTCTGGAGTCCAATCGAACTTTTGATTCTTCTTAGTTAGAGCTGTAATTGGAGCTATTATCGCTGAAAAATTCTCTATGAAACGTCTATACCAGGATATTGTACCTACAACTCTACGAACTTCTCTGACAGTTCTTGGCCTCTGGAGCTCTAACATGGCTCTAATTTTATTAGGGTCAACTCGGATGCCTCGACGGTCCACTACGAATCCTAAATACGTCATTTCTGGCCTACACAGTTGGCATTTTTCCCAACTTACCGTTATCTTTGCATTCTGCAATCTTCGTAGGACTTCCTCAAGAATTCTAAGATGTTCAGAAAAGCTCTGTGTGACAATTACGAGGTCATCGAGATATACGTACACGTAGGGGTCTAAATCGTTTCCTATGATGCTATCTATGAGTCTCTGCCAAGTTGCAGGTGCATTATGAAGACCAAATGGTAACCGCTTAAATTGGAAGAGACCTCGTCGACAGATGAATGCTGTTAGTGGCTTCGATGATTCTTCCATTGGTACTTGCCAATAAGCACTCTTAATATCTAAAGTTGACAAGTACTTAGCATCTTTCAATTTGTCAAGAGTCTCGGATACGAGTGGTAAAGAATAACTATCACGCGCCGTCACTGAGTTCAATTTGCGGTAGTCTACACAGAAACGATATTTCTTTGTGTTTTTCTTTTGTACCATTACCACTGGTAAAGCCCATGAACTACTACTCCGTTCTATTACATCCATTTTCAGCATTTCGTCGATCTCGTCATCAATAAGTTTTTGAATGACCGGTGAGACCTTATATGAACGTTGTCTTATCGGTGCTGCATCTGTTGTAATCTTATGCTCTACCCTGTCTGTACATCCTAGTGAGTCACCCATAATAGTCTTATATTTATCGACCAATTCCTCTAGTCGTTCTGATTCATAAGGTGAAAGAGTAGTCTGTTGGTCTGATGTTTCTAAAGAACAAATCACATCTTTATTATCGGCAAAGTGCCACTCATTAGTACTTAAGTTCGGTACTATACCCATCGAAATCCAAAAATCTAATCCCAAAATCAAAGTGTGCGGCAACTCAGGAACGACGACGACCTCTATTAACCTAAATTTATCTTGAACTCGCATAGGAAGCTGCACTGTCCCAATACTACTCGTGCTTTGACCATTTGCCACAATACAACTCGTCTTCTTTGTCGTATCAAGTGAAAAACCAAACCTCTCGATGATTGACCAACCATGATTCCCTAAAAAGGTACGTGAAGCCCCGGAATCCAACAAACCTAATAACTTATTTCCGAGCACATCCACTTCTAAATAAGGCCTTTCATCTTTACGAGCATGACTTATCACATAATCTAAAACGTACGTTAGCCTATCGGTCGATGCTTGTTCAGGCTGACTCGAAGGTCGACCACCTACGGACGCCTGGGTCCGTTTCCCTGACGATTACAATTACGACATTCTCTTACTGTAACCCCTGCCTGACCACACGAATAGCACTGTTTGCCTCTAGGTAATGCGCACCCGATTGCCATGTGCCCTGTTTGGTTGCATCTATAACATACCACGTCCCTATTCGCCCTACCAGGTCTAACACCTTGTGGTGGTTGTTCATCTCTGTCATTTACACTAGACTGACCACTAGCTGGTTGTTGTCTATCTCTATCAGCTCTAGCAGCGAAACTGCTTGCTGGCTGCTGCCTATTTCTGTCGAATCTATTAGCAGGATGATTTAAATTCTGTTGGTTCGATGTCCCAGCACCTGATATTTGAATTGCATCAACCCCTGTTGAAAAATCGTCACTGTCGCTCTCTACGTCAACGTAGGCCAAGTCAGGTTCAATAGATTGGTTTTTCCTAGGTGTAAAATTTTCCTCCTCTAAACCATATCTCTGGTCTATTCTACGACACAGATCCTTTAAATGTGATAGGCTATTGACCTCAGTAGCAATTAACCCATTTTTATAGATGTCCGCGATATTTCTGAAGACGATAGCTAATTTCGCCTCTTCGGAAACAGCCAAGTCTTTGGAAATATGTGTTCATGACAGCAATATAGGTCCCTATAGACTCTCCAGGGCCTTGTTTACGTTTTTGAATCTCCTTCAATAGCTTCTCGCCATATGAAGAAGGAAGATATTCTGCCATGAACCTTTGTTCCAGCTGTTCCCATGTATGGACTTCTCTACGTACATCTTTGTAAAAAGTATAAGCTGACTTTTCAAAAAGATCAATGCCCGAATTCAGTAAAACCTTTTTGCTGACTCCTCTAGCCTGACTCAACTCGTCCACTCTCTCAAAAAATGCGGTGACGGAGATTGTACCCCTCTCACCTGTAAACTTTAAGTTCCACTTATGCGGTGGTACAGGTGCAACATGATATGAGGTACCAGGATCACTTGACATTGGTACTGGCGACGAACATGAAAATGGTCGTGACTGAGCAATTGGTGCTATGCTACTTTGGAGGGCAGCTAAACTCAAAGGAACGGTAGACGGTTGTTGATACTGAAAAGCTGTTGTACCGTAATTCTCAATCGGCATAGGGAGTGGTGCTTGTACTGATGTTTGAGTTGGGTTTGTAAGCACTTGCATTTGCACTGGAGCAATGACCGACGGTTGATTTGTGGGCTGTTGAGCTGGTCTTTGTGTGCTCGAGTGCTGTGGTTGCGGGAGTTGAGACTGGCTGGGAATGTTGCCAACATTTGTCGAGTGATCTGAGCTTCGACTCGTTGATTGGGTTTCAGATGCTTCATCATCATCTGAGTTCACGCCAACTCTTAATAAATCTGTTGCTTGGCTCTGCAACCTCCCAATCAAACTCAAGGTTTCCGCAACCAGTATGCCTTTTGTTTGACTTTCTTCAAAGTTTGACGGATTCATGTTATTTATCCTGGCTAACACATGTTCCAACCTTACAGCGATTTTCCTAAACTCTCCCCCTTTGCTCGTACCAGAGAACTTCTCTACCAGCGGTACTAGACTATCTAGCTTCTTCATGCAGCTAAAAGCATCTTGGCCAAATTTAAAGGGATACGGAGGGTATCTCATACTTGCATCAGTCTTTTCTCTTTGTTTGATCAACATAAGCTGTTGTTTCATCTCTTCCACCGATCCAATAGCTATGCCTCTCCATGTTAACTCATAGATTAATTCGTCCTTGACTAAGTACCTTACGTCAGACAACCGACTCAAAGAAATAGCCATAGTGCCTTTTATCTTCAAACTTTAAACTTTAATTAAAACTGTTAATTATACCTCCCAATTATAAAAACTAAACCACGCAATAACAAACACAAAGTTCACTTTAAATTCACCAGTGAAAATCACTATAAATTTTCTCACAAATGTAGAAAATATAAAACTTAAATACGGGCAGACGCGAACAAAACCGAAAAACACCAGAGCAGTAAGAAAATAAAATTTATTTGCATTTAAAAATGTAATCATAATTTATGTTAAGTATTTGTACAACCAACTATGACGTCCAACCCTGCAGAGAGAAATAACTACTTAAATCCTAAATTAGAATTAACAAGTAGCCATAACAAAAGTTTAAAAAAAAATAAAAGAGAGACAAGAGTTTTGGCAGTGTTTAGGTCTTATGTTTCACTCCTGCGTGAGTAAAACCAAAAAAAAAATAATTGCGCTTATCCTAGCTGAACTGGATTAAAATTAAAGTTAAGTGATGTTTGTTTACCTCAGCAACCGAATAGGTAAATTTATCCCTAAATGGAACGTACAACAGACTACCTATAACAAAAATCCCAAAGCTGTTGTACACAGTTAACGCTAGGGTATACTCCTGCTATTGCAGAACGGCTCCACAAATAAACTCCTCAAAAAAACCCAAATCGCCGTATACAATGATTTTTCTAAAAAGAAAAAATCAAAACCCACTTTAACCTGCTTACCTATTCTGAGTCTACACGAAACATGCATTGCTTAAGGTCACATCATCCCTTAATATATAAGTGAACGCAATAAACATCGGAACAGATGTTCATGTTATAGAAATCGTAAAATATGCTCAATTAAAAAAAAATCGCTCGCTGAAATTGCGTCGAATTAGACTAGTAAGGACATTGTGTGTAATTAAAAAAAATTAAAAGAAAATTTTTAAAAAAAATTACCGATGGTAAAAAAAATTACACAAATAACGTCTTGGTAGGACTGCAACTCTCTAATAATCGTTAAAATGAAATTCCCAAAATTTTAACTAAATTGATGCATCACCCATGGTCATGGTCAAAAAGACCCTAGGATCGTACCGAAAAGTGTCAAAAAAAAAATTTTAAAAAAAAATTTTTTTTGGTGTCGACCACAGTAGTCCAATAATAAGAAAAATGAATTGGCTCACTAAAATTTCCAAAATATTACTCCACTCTGATAGGTGGTTTGGAGTAGGGAGAAGAAAAAAATTTAAAACAAATGATGATAGGTTGTTAAAACGTGAGGGTTCGAAATAAAATTATATTTTAATTCAGAAAAAAAAATATTTAAATAAACTGGTAGAACCATTGTAGGGACAAGGTACTACTATGCACCAAGGAAAAAATGTCCAACAAGAAAATCAAGTCTCCCTTTTAAAAAAAAATATTAAAAAAAAATATTTAAAAAAAATATTTTCAAAAAAAAATTAAAAATGTTTAAGTGGGGTTGCAGCTCCTATTAGTGAACCTTAAAAAAAATTAAATAAAATCAACACCAGAAAAATCTTATTCGAGTTGTCATGCAACAGTTTTTGTTCTTTTCCTTTAAAAAAACAGTTGTCAATTCCCTTTCCTCTCCCAAAACTGTGGCAATGTGAAAAGTAAATGAGCTAGAAAAATTAATTTACTATACAAAAAAAATGTTGAAAATTAAATTTACTTAAGAATCGTAAGGTATAAAAATCGTAATTGCAAAACAACAATCAGTTTAGGAAAAGTTAAAAAAATATTTGTTACAAAAAAACAACCGATGTTAGTGTATTTGTTTAAAATTATTACTTAAGGAAATAAGCAACGTTAGTACTTATTTACTGTACCACTATAATGTGAAGAACCTTTGCACTCAACTCCGTAAAGAATTATCTTGTGTGCACTTTCAAAAAACCAAATATGAGAACAATTTCAAGGTTCACCTATAACGTTGTAAAACTAAATCTGCCTACTCAAGTGTCTTTACACACAACATCTAATCAAAAAAAAAATTACTGCTTAATGCATTCTCAGATCCTTATTCCTGGTGTTTACGAGATATAAAATTAAGTTGGGCCCACTCCACAACTATCAGTCAAAGCAAATCTACCAAATGTCCAAGGGCTAATGAGACCCCATCACCTACAAATGATATTTTGAAATGAAACAGTTGGGAATAATCCTGCGTAAAAACCAGAGAACAAAATCAAGAACCAAAAACTATTACATTAATTTTAAAAGAGCATAATAAAACTCCCGGGCCCAATTAAATTTCTGTTATCTCAACAAAACTCGGCCTAAAACCAAAAACTTTTTATTAGACATTTCCCCTATTCCCTAAGTATAATGTCAATAAAACCCAAAAACTTGTGATTTCCATTCCAATCCCATCTGGACCCTATATATTTTTTAAACGGTCAAACACCCACAGGCGAAACAATATCTTATTTCAAAGAAAGGGTGAAGATATTTTGAAGCATCCTGTGAAAATAGGACACTATTATGGAAAATTGTTCAGATCAGTGTTCTTACTACTTTTTAACCTAAATATATCTAGTTCCCTCATATGCATGTTACTATTATATTATATTAATTCCTATCATAACTAAACAGATCACAAAAATTGTCTTTCTCCGCAAATCTGCAAGGTCCTGGAAGATGTGAGATTCAGCCTGTAGGCCAAATTTGGATGTATTTTAATTCAGCGAAAACCGAAGTTGCGAAATCCTAAAAAGATTAGCAGGAAGTCCTCGTTCCTCGATTTCTACACTCCGAACCAAACATTTCTTCCATTTCCACCCAGCTCGCGGGAGGAAAACCCCTAATTATTGCAATACGAAAGGTACTACTATCATATTATGCATAACAAAAAAAATATATGCCCTCATCATTGTTTAGTCACATCAAAGAAAACCTATTGTTTTTAAATTTATTCTTAGGTTGAAATCTTTTTTTTAAAAATCAATCATCTTAAATTTATTGTTTAACCTGAACACTTTCCCATTTATTCCACAAAAGTGTATTGTAATTTAAAAATTTGCTTCATTATTTGAGGTCACCAGTATGAAACTATTTTAAAATTAAAAAAAAAATGAAATAAAAAAAAAATTATTTCCCGATTGTCCACAACTTCCAAGTTTTCATCCCTAAATACCTAGGTACTTTCTTAGTCTAACACCATCCATCGTTATCCAACATAACGCTTTAATTTTAGAAGCAACAAAACGAAGATTAAGTGAAAAGCTAAGCAAGTAGGTTGGAAGTTGCTTTACAATGGGCGCAGATGTAAGGCCCCTTTAAGTACACGCCACTGTCCTGAAATGCAAACTAACGAAAAAACTGAAGACTAGCATATCTGCCGTCAACTAACATTTGGCATGAAATTAAAATAATTTCATATCATACCAGTATCCTCAAAAACAAAACGTTTTTAATTATATAAGAACCAAACACTTAACCAATTAATTTTGTTATTTAAAATTATGATTCGGAAGTAAAAAGATTTATTTATTGCTGCCTGACCAACTAAGACAAAAAAAAAGTTCACCTTTTGTAACTCAAGAAGTTCCCGTTTGGTCCCCTAAAAAAAATATAACCTGTCTGGTCACCCTTTAAAACTACGACCACTATACAAACCGTTTAGACCAAACAAGAATTCGAGAAGTTATGTTTACCGAGAAAAAATAATATTTTTAAGAAAAATTAAATTATTTTAAAAAAGTAGTAAAATTTTGAAATATTTTTACCAATTACCACCGCCTAGCATTTATATTTAGTTGAAAGTCTCTCTTAAATTCACTGACTCAAAATGACATTACTTAAAAAAGTTACTGAACTTTACAAATGAACTAAAAAAAATCAAAAAAACTTATATCTATATCTGTCTCAGTTAAACATTTCTTTTGTGGTATTATATCTAGTTGGGCTTCAAATTCATTTTCTCTGTATTCAATCTGGAGCAGGCAAAACTTCTCAAGGCTCAAACATAAATGTTTGCTCTCCAATGGCCATGACCAAGCTCTGACCTGAACGCAGAAAAAAATACAGAAAAAAAAAATTGTGAACCAGAAAACTTTAATTGATAGAAATACCCGTAGGTCATTTTTAAAAAATGCACTCCAAAGCCCAACGCTGTATTTTCTACCAAAAAAAATTTGACCAGTCACGAAACACAACTAGACAACTAAACCAAAGACCTAAAAACTGTCTTTCAAAAAAAATACCCCAAAAAAAAATGTCAACTGGACTTTTGGCATTGATCTTCAGCCAAGGTGTCACTCTAGGGGTTTTAGCCTTGTGTTTCCTAACCTCCCGAGCCGACACTAGTAGTAGTACCCTCCTCTGACCCGATGTAACTGAGTGACGTAAGATCTTAATTGTCATCCAACAGTTACCACCAAAAAAAAACAAGAAAAGAAAATGACAAAGCAAAATAAACTCATTTTCCTTTTCTTTCATTACTAATTAATACTTTCAACTAAACAAAGCTACCATCTGTTAAGCTATATTTACTTTAAACAACCCAGTCAAGAAAAATTTGTGTGAAACCCTGTAAAAATATTCCAATTTCCAAGTGGTGATATCCCACAAAAAAATTAAAATGACCAAAAAAAACTTGTTGACCTAAATAAATTGACTGCACTAAAAAATAATCTGTGAAACAATTTCTATCTTATCACAAGCAGGAAATAATAACATATTAGTAGTAGGCAACCTGCAAAAAAAAATTGTTAGAAAAAAGCACACTACTTCTGGCATATATTTAAACCTAAAAAGACTATGTCTGGAGGTCCATCCACCTATAAATCAACAAAAAAAAATTGAAGTAAATTCACATTGTTGTATTTATTTTTCTTAAAAAAAAATTTAAAAAACTAAAACATGTTTTTCCTACAAAACTTTAAAGAATTAAGAACATGAGTTGGACTCTGTTCAATAAAAACTCCTATGTTTTTTATCCACTTATTCTTCCTTAATAAATAAAAATGAATATTTTCTTTTCCAAGAAAAAACTTGTGAAGATAAGCTAACAAAAAACTATGAGAATTACTAAAACAACAAACCGAGTTCCAAATCAACGCCCAAACTACCAAAAATATTTAAGTAAGTGTTATTTCCAAAAACCAATGATTTTGTTTTTCATTAAAAAAAATTGATTGGTTATCAAAACCACCGACAGCCACTGAAACCCTTTAACCTGGCTTTGGCTGTACCACAAAAATTTTATGTTTTAGAAAATTTTCAGAAAATTCAAAAAAAAATTTTTTTCAAATCAAAAAAGAACAATAAAAAATTACATCAGATGTTAAAAAAAACTAGTCGAAACACACGTAGGGCGCCAATTTGTGGCAGCTTAAAGACGCCAAATGCATTGTCTGACATTTGTGGCAGCTTAAAGACGTTGCTGCCATTTTGTGGCACTATAATTAGAAATTTGCCAACTTGTGACACAACAAAACCACTGAATAATTAAACAAATATCTGGAAGCAGAACTGTATTTTCCAGCTAGGTAAAACATTGATATGCCGGGAACTTTTATACAGTGGAGAAGGGGGGTTCAGAAATAAGAAAATTTTAAGTGCGCCACATTATTTAATACCAATGTTTTACAAAGAAGATCTTAAATAAAATACAGTTCAACCCAAACGTTGCAGCCAAACAATGAAATTCTACTTACTTCCGAGGCTTCCAGAGTATTTGTGTAATTAAAAACCCAAAAAAATTGACTAATAGACAGAATAAAATTCTAAAAGATTGAATTATGATGACAAAACTAGAAGCACTTTACAGGTAGACGGATTCCTTTAACAAGTCATAGTGTACCTACATCTGAATCAGTAGTGTGAGACTCAGTTGTATAAATGATGGTTAAAAATAAGATATACTTCCAAAATTATTCTGTCATAGGGGAGATCCGGACCAAATATCTGCTGTCATCATTCTACGTTGGGTAGAATGAGACAGACAGCAACCCAGTCCGAGATCCACCCCATGAGGCAAAAATGTGTAAAGAAACCGTTAAAACATGTAATCTCATCTCTCTCTTGTCTCCGCAAAGTTGGTCATTGGGTTGTACAAATAACACAAGAAAATTTAGTTCATCTTGTTTATTTTAAAAGGTAAAACTGGAGTATTACCAAAAACATGAAATAAAAAAAAATAATGGAATGTAGTGGAACAAGTCAGGGCCTAAGTAGCAAGACAATCCAAATTTCACAAGAGAAATTGTCTTAAATAAATGAAATGAAGGAAAACTTAGTAAATACACCGCAAAATTGTGGTTATGACGTCATACCATTACCTTGCGTTTACAAGAAGTGTTAAAATTAAGCTGTGCAAAATTATATAGGGAAAGATCACTTCTAAATTATATTGTGAAAGTTATATATGAGAAAAAAAATTATAGTTAAGGCTTGCTCCTACCTTGGTCCTTGATTATATTGTTAAAATAAAAAATGGGTTTTATTTTGTAAACCTGGATGTGTTGTACCAGACATCTTCTGCTACTCCAGCGGTCCCAGTTCTGCCGCGCCTTCCCTGCTGACTAACTAGCACATGGTACTAGTGCAGCACATCATGGACAAAAGGTTGTTGGTTTCTTGCCCGAGCATAAAAAGGTTGTGGGATACTTGCCCGAGCGTAGAACCCTGTGGAAAATGAAATGTTTCAGTTTCCTGGAATTCGTCAATTTTGCACGAAGTTCCCCTACACAGTAACTTAAATCGAGAACCCCATGTCGACTCAATAAAATAAAGCAGATTTAAGCAGATGAACTAAAATAACCCTACGTACCTTTCCCAGGGTTAGAACTGGCTCGTCCGGCTTCCCACCAGCGTCCAGCACCGCTGCCGATGGAATGGACAGGGCTGTAGACAAAGGAGAAAAACAATATATAGTTTTTATCCAACACGTGGTTAAAAGAAAAATATAAAAACGCCAAAAATTCCCCACGTCTTTTGTCACAAAAAAATACATTTCACACGAAAAATAATTACAATTTGGGAGGCAAATATTATCTTGAAAAGTACTCAAATAATAAAAAAAAAATGAAAAAAAATAAATAAAATCGAACTTACCAATGCTCTTTCCGGACAAAATGGCGTAGGCCGACTTAAAATTCCCCTCAAAAGGGTGCGAGCGTCACTCCAGATTACGCCTAGACACGACGGACTCACTTGTACAGTCTCTGGGACTGAACCTGCAGTTTTTTGCAGTGCCACTAACCAAAACAATGGCGATCCCAGAGCCTGCTGCCGACCCAGCCAAAATTCGTTAGCAAAGAGAGACAAAGCACTTCGTCGAGAATACCAGAATAATGAAGTCGCCGGAAACCGTTTTGTAAATTTGGTGGGGAGTGGGGACGGTAAAACGCAATAGTGCCAACCTAATCTTCCCGGTTAAATTCAAATAAAGGATGCGAACCTATTTATAAAAAACTTTTTCGCCAAAAATAAATCTCTACCTTCAGTGGCAAGACTGGAAGAAAAAACCCGGGGTTTTCAAAGTAACCAATGAGGAGATACAGCAATAGTTATATACAGGTATATAGGGGGCAGCACCGACCAAGGGGATAGGAAGTACGTAAAACGCACCTTGAGGTGTTGTCGGATCTATTTCCACGGTTGAAATTTTTATAACAAGGACGTCGAGACACCCTCCATACATTTGACCGAACATTTGCCTACCGGACCCCCACCAACATATCAAGTAGAAGAAGAATAACCCGACGGACTAGAAGAAGCTCAGCATTGAAACCATCAACTGTAAAATCAATTACTGGAGATCAGGGCATGCAGCAAACCCAGGAATATTCGAACACTCCACCAATTCCCATATGAGTAAAGCTATACTAAGTGTAGAATTTAGTTGTATTTTAGCTACAGTTTTAGTCACGTTTCCTTTGCTCTTTATATATGTTTTCTCTAAGATTCATATGGTTTGACGCCATTCTTGTAAAACATTTCTACTGTAATAAAGTTGTTTCTGAACCTGAACCCAAAAATACACACTGAACTACTGCTAAGAAGCTCGGCACAAGAGTGTTCAGATGTTAACTCACACGATTTCGTTTATTCTTTTAGTCTTGGTTTTTATCCATCGTTTATCTCCCATTTACAAAAGTGCATAACTCGTATTTATTTTATCCTTTCCCTATCAAATTAATAAAGATATCAAAGTCACAACCAGCTATGAGGTTCGGATTGTCCCAATATCCTCGAAAATAAACGTAAGGGAATGAAATGTTCATCCAAATGTTTCCTTCCTGTACTAAAACCATTTGTGATGCGGCAACGCCGCCATTCCCCAGCATAACAGCTGTTTAACTTTATGAACGTCAAGTGAATCACAAAATTCCACAGATAAAAACAAAACAATCAAAATTTTTATGTGATTTTTCCCGAAGCCTGTGATCTTAAATTCCAATTACGATGTCCAGATAATGCGATGTGCGTAGTGTCCACAGTAATTCGATGGAATGCCTCCTTTTAAGGTAACTTCCTAGACACTATATAACCTCCAAACCTAGCTCTATAAAATACCCTTACTTTGTGTACATAAAGACGAATCAAAGAGCCTTGATTATTTACCTAAATAAACAAATATGTAACGATGTCTTAAACGTAAAAATGACACGTTACAATACCAATCCACTGCGAGTGACGTCACAAAACAGTAAACGCCTCGAACGAACCTATTTTCTGTGTTATTTTCTTATGGATGTTAATGTTTGCTTTGGTTTAAAGTGCGAATTATCGTCCTAAATTAGATTTTATTTTGTGTATTGCTTATAAAAAACATTTTCAATGGAAAACGGATTCTCCAAAGCCGATAGCTCCAACTTGCCAATGCTGAATTCCTTTATGGTGGCGGGCTTCTTTGCCAACAACAGTGATTTTTGTTCTGCGGAATTTAGTAACGTTAAAATGTTGATGTAAGTATTCGATGAGTTGTTTTGTATATAACTGAAAGTTTTTTTACGATATTCTTCGTCTACTTTTACTCATTTAGATTTTAAGGTTAGGTTATATGTTTTGCTTTTTTGTTTAATATGCCACTTACAATAGATTCAATTAAATACCCAATCATTATTATTTTAAGCATTAAGAAACAATCAAAAATTGCAGGACAGGTAGGAAAAAGTATACAACGACCAGCAATACTTGAAGTACTGCATAAGTTACACTACATAGTCCTGCGTAGGTACTGCCTAGTCCTGCATATGCACTGCCTAGTCTTGCATATGCACTGCTCAGTCCTACATTTAGCCTGCATGTGCACTGCCTAAAAATTTGTACACCTTTCTGCCTATTATAGTTGTTCACCCCCTGTAATAAACATAACCTCAAAAATTTCATCGTCATTTACGAAATAGTTATATATATTATAGACAACGTGAGAAAAATTAATAGAAACAATTTAGTTAGATTCATATCAAAGTGATCTTCACAAATGTAAAGTGAAGATATATTAGATAAGGTCCTTGGGTCTCTTCGAGCAAGCCACTTATTCCGTTCTTTTACTGCTGTAGGCACATGAATAAATAGTTTTTAGGTGTTTTTATGCCAGTATTCAAACACTGAGGCACTACAGACCACGTATAGGACATTTTTTTACATAAAAACAGTAAAAACACAGACCAAAAACAAATAAACCCTTGAATGCCTTGTATCTGTCCGCGAGTTTACTGCGCTGTGACGTCATTGCAACGTCATTCTAGAAATTCAAATCGGAAATTAGAAAACTTGATTTTAAATGTAGTCATGATTAAATATACTATTTTAATAATTTTGCGTAGCAAATTAGGGATCTATGTATCATTCTAAACTCTTTTCTAAAATTTGTCAAATACCCTATTGTAGTGGTACACAGAGTATATACTAAGCTTTTTAGTGTTACTAGTTGCACCCACAGTTGCAATTTATTAGAAAATCAAATAATATAATTACACGAAACGCTCATGAGCTTAATTATAAGGCGGGTATCCAACTAAGTTGGGTCAAGCGACTAACGGCACATTTTAATTGCGAGATATGCAGCTGTACAACTTAATAATAATAAGATAATTGCTGCTGTTGGATTTTTTGAAGGTGGGACCTTTGATATAGCGTCCGTCGTAAAAGAGAAAATTTGTAGCGAGGTATTAAATTTACTGTTTACCAGGTCTATCAGAATAAAGAGCCCACGATTATCCAGTATCATTGGTTCTTTTCCACGGCCTTAGTTACATTTTTTAAACTACAGAACATTTTATTTTATTTTTATTTAATCTTAATCCGGTATTAAGAAAAAATGATACTCGGTACATTGCGATAAAAAAACCAGATATGTTTTTGCACACTCAAATTGTAAATAATAAAATTAAAACTGTAGTAATTCCAAATCACACCTATTTCGATGTGTGTCCTTGTTTAACACATCTGATATTCCGTTTAACTATTTCCTCTTGACTAACTATTATTTACAGTCGAACCTCTATAACTCGAACCTGAAGGGACAACCAAAACAGTTCGAGTTATGGAGAGTTCGAGTTAGAGAAACTCGAGTTACATAGGTTAAAATACATGTAATAAGTGCAGGGACCGCTTAAAAGGTTCGAGTTATAGAGGGGTTCGAGTTATAGAGGTTCGAGTTAGAGAGGTTCGACTGTATTTAGTTTTTAAGACGAACGGTGCTGTTTTTTACCTTTTTTTTAATTTTTGATCTTTGTTTAACTTTGTGCCCTTTACTGACAGACTTTTTTCCTTTTTCGTTATAGGCCGAAGAAGCCTGGATAATGGAGCCCAGGCTCCGAAACGCGTTTGCTTAGTTGACCATAAAAATAAAGAAGTTAAGAACCTGATTAACAATTTTGTTTTCCTTCCCACAATTTTTGTTACCTTATCCATAATTATTAGACACTTTTGTTTTGAGGTACTAAGGATATTTTTTATTTCTTAATATGTAACTTAATTTACCGCATGCTGCCCAGGCCTATCTTACTCGTCTCTTGACATCAGTTGTTTGATTTTCTTTTTTTAGTTTAATAATTTGTCCCAGGTATGTTCCTCAACTTGTTCTATTTTCTTTTGGTTTATCTGTTTGTAATGATTTTAGTTTTAGTGTAGTTCATACTAAAGCCTATATTTTTAGCTGCTGTATACAGTTCTTCCAAAATTTTTATCAGTTCTTCTTTCTTGTCTGTTACTAAGGCGATATCATCAGTATATTTGCTTTGATGCCTATTTCTTCCCAATCTAAGTTTTTAAAAACATCTTCTAGGGCCTGGTTAAATAGTTTAGGGGATATTGTGTCACACTCTCTGACACCATTTCTTATGAGGATTGGCTTGGTTCCAACGTGGATTTTGATTGATGTTGTTGCTCGCTATATATAAGTAAGTAAGTCTGTATATATGTGATCTATTAGGTTATTAATTAAAGATGCTTTTACTGCCCAGTGCTTAATGCTATCGAAAGCTTTTTCGAAGTCTCTAAGCGCAATATAAATTGGAATTTTGTATTCGTTGGCTCGTTCTATTAGTATTTTCATGGTTAATAGGTGGTCAACTATACTGAAACCTTTTCTGAAGCGTGCTTGTTTCTTTGATTGATATCCGTCAGATTTGAAAATAAGTGTGATATATTACGGGTGAATAAAATTTCATTTTTTTGCGTTTTTAAACCAATTTAGATATTCAAATTTTTTTAAGAGCAATCAAAAAGCGATTTGCTTAGCTATCTTATTCCTCCCTTAACTCAAAATTTGAGAGTTTGTTGCTTGGCCGTTCTGGATCTTTGCCCCTAAAATAAATATGTAGATATGTTTGCCCAGGATAACGAAAAAGTGTAACATCTACAGTGAGCTATGGAACTTTCCAATAGCCCCTTTTTTTTCATGCGCATGAACATCCGTTGCATTATTTAGGGACATCTAGATCTAAAAAGATGTAAAAACGGTCAAATTATTTAGGGACACTAAGCATTATTAAAAAGGCTAGCCTCATGATGTGGCCACAAAAAATACAATTTTGACAACTTTATAATTCTTGAAACTGTCGCAAGTCACCCAACATAACGGTACAAGTTTAATTAAAGAATGAACCTTTTCCAACACCTAATTGACACCTCGCAAATCTCAATCACCAGATATAAACTGGTGGGCGTTAAAGAACATGGGTCACTTCATTTGTGTAACACATGCAAAGTCGTCAAGCCTTAAGGCTTATCTGCTCACGTTCTGCGCTAGTTTCTTCATTAACATTGACATGTTCACTAGCAAAAGTTTGTTTACTAGGTACTTTGGTCGGACATTTTATTTCTATTGCTTCATTTCGTTGCAGCAGTTTCCTACTGAAGATTAGAATGTGGTAAAGTTAAAAGTTTGTTTTCTACCTACTTCAGTTGGACATTTTATTACTATTGCTTCATTTCGTGGCAGAAGTTTCCTACTGAAGATTCGAATGTGGTACAGCTTAGGTATACAGAGTAAGGACACTCAGCCTGGAGTAAACTCTCTCTTCGTTGAGTATCCATAATACGTAGGTGTTTGAGAGAGTACCTACGCGTAAGTAGATTTTTATGGTTTATCTGGATACGTTCTGCGTTTCTTCATTAACATTGACATGTTCACTTGCAAAAGTTTGTTTACTAGGTACCTTAGTCATAAATTTTATTTCTATTGCTTCATTTCGTGGCAGAAGTTTTCTACTGAAGATTCGATTGTGGTACAGCTTAGGCATACGGAGTAAGGACACAGTCTGAAGCAAGCTTGCTCTTTGATGAGTGTCCTTAATACAAAGGCGTTTAAGAGAGTACCTACGCTGAGATAGATTTTTCAGGCTTATCTCTTCACGTTCTGGGCGATTTTCTTCATGGACATTGACATTTTCACTAGCAAAAGTTTGTTTACTAGATACTTTGGTAGGACCACGGGTCGGATATTTTATTTCTATTGCTTCATTTCGTGGCAGTAGTTTCCCACTGAAGATTAGAATATTGTACAGCATAGGTATACAGAGTAAGGACACTCAGCCTGGAGTAAACTCGCTCTTCGATGAGCGTCCTTAATGCCAAGGTGTTTAAGAGAGTACCTACGCATAGTTAGATTTTTCGGGTTTATCTTCGAACGTCCTGGGCGAGTTTCTTCATGGAAATTGACATGTTCAATAGCAAAAGTTTGTTTACTAGGTACTTTGGTCGGATATTTTATTTCTATTGCATCATTTTGTGGCAGAAGTTTCCTACTGAACATTAAAATGTGGTACAGCTTAGGTATACAGAGTGAGGACACTCAGCCTGGAGCAAGCTCGCTCTTTGATAAGTGTTCTTAATACGAAGGTGTTTAAGAGAGTAACTTCGCGTATTTAGATGTTTCGGGCTTATCTGCTCACGTTCTGCAACTTAAGGACACTCAGCCTGGAGTAAAATCGCTCTTCAATGAGTGTCCTTAATACCAAAGTGTTTAAGAGGGTACTTACGCATAGTTAGATTTTTCGGGTTTATTCTCGAACGTTCTGGGCGAGTTTCTTCATGGAAATTGACATGTTCAATAGCAAAAGTTTGTTTACTAGGTACTTTGGTCGGACATTTTATTTCTATTGCATCATTTTGTGGCAGAAGTTTCCTACTGAAGATTAAAATGTGGTACAGCTTAGGTTTACAGAGTGAGGACACTCAGCCTGGAGCGAGCTAGCTCTTTGATAAGTGGTCTTAATACGAAGGTGTTTAAAAGAGTAACTAAGATGTTTCGGGCTTATCTGCTCACGTTCTGCAGCTTAAGGACACTCAGCCTAGAGTAAAATCGCTCTTCAATGAGTGTCCTTAATACCAAGGTGTTTAAGAGGGTACCTACGCATAGTTAGATTCTTCGGGCTTATCTGCTCACGTTCTGCGCTAGTTTCTTCATTAACATTGACATGTTCACTAGCAAAAAGTTGTTTACTAGGTACCCCCTTCAAAAGTGCAGACTTTTCAAAAAGCCCCCGTAGCTTAAAGACGAGAAGATATTTCAAAATGCGGTTTTCACTATAAGTCCCTTGAAATTTGAGCCTCGCAATGCGTGGTCAGTTTTTCTCTGTCTCCCCTAGAAGTATCTTAAACCCCCTAAAAGTGCCCAATTTGGGACACCCTGTACTTTAGTCATAAATTTTATTTCTATTGCTTCATTTCGTGGCAGAAGTTTTCTACTGAAGATTCGATTGTGGTACAGCTTAGGTATACGGAGTAAGGACACTCAGCCTGGAGTAAACTCTCTCTTCGTTGAGTGTCCGTAATACGTAGGTGTTTGAGAGAGTACCTACATGTAGTTAGATTTTTCCGGCTTATTTGCTCACGTTCTGCGCTAGTTTTTTTATTAACATTGACATGTTCAGTAGCAAAAGTTTGTTTGCTAGGTAATTTGGTCGGATATTTAATTACTATTGCTTCATTTCGTGGCAGTAGTTTCTTACTGAAGATTACAATGTGGTACAACTTAGGTATACGGAGTATGGACACTCAGCCTGGAGCAAGCTCACTCTTCGATGACTGTCCTTAATACGTAGGTGTTTAAGAGAGTACCTACGCGTAAGTAGATTAAAAAAAAGGATTATTCGTTATGTAGCTATCGTCTTATTTTATGTACAACTACCCTCGATCGATTTTCTTTACGAACTGTCGAAAAGAAAAAATAGCCGCGCTAGGGGAAACAATCGGTGTCATAAATTTCCTCCGTCTACTTTATCGGGGCGCACAGAGGACAGGTATTGGCTGTAGCTCTGCCTTTCCTGAAACAATGGTCGTAACCATATTAGACATCTATCCTTTTTTCTTACATACTACATATTTTATGCATATTATGCAGTTGTTCTTATCTTACATGCAGTAATAATTCCTTATATAATTTATCCATGCTGTATACCAAATATTTTTTGACCTCGTTGTAATGCCCAACATTTTTATTTCTTTTGAAATGCCAACCTTTTAGGAATTTTTTATTAAACTTGGTAAATAGAACCAATAGAAGAAATATTTTCCTACGGGAAAAACAATGAATAAATTGCCTCACCCACCCACGCTGGTTTGTTCAGGTTCCTTGACCAAAGAATATATCTGAATTTATTAAAATAATTTTTTATTAAATGTCACTATTTCTTGGACCGTGCTACTGCTTGGATTATCCCTTCCCTCAAACGCGACAACAAATAAATTTGCCACAACTTGACAGCTATTTCCCCCGAAATACCATTAAACCATCTGTACTTTTTCCTGAACGCTTAATGTAAAACGTGTGATGGCTTGAGCTAGATTTTGCGTGAAAAACAAATACCCACCTTTTACCTGTTTCGCTGCACACAACGGAAAGACGAAAAACTTCGTGAAAACGAGAGGTCACGATGTATTCCCCGACTTTCCCACTACCAGCCCGAATACGGGTCCAAAACAGCAAAAAATATTTCAAGACTCCGCCCAAAATATATTTTTCTATCTTTTACTTCTCTCTTACACACATTAAGCACAGCAAGCAGTAAGTGAATCCTATAGCTTTTAACCTTGCTGCATACCAAATATTTTTTGACCTCGTTGGGATGCGCAACATTTTTATTTCTTTTGAAATGCCAACCTTTTAGGATTTTTTTATTAAAAGAAACACTTACCTACGGAAAAAACAATAAATAAAGACCGTATACTCCATGGAGTAGCAAAATCTAAAATTTAAATTGCCTCACCCAAGCTGGTTTGTTCAGGTTTCTTGACCAAAGAATATATCTGAATTTATTAAAATAGTTTTTTATTAAATGAGTCACACTTCTTGGACCGTGCTACTGCTTGGAATATCCCTTCCCTCAAACGCGACAACACACGAAATACCATTGAACCAGCTGTACTTTTTCCTGAACGCTTAACGTAATACGCGCGATGGCTTGAGCAAGGGTTTGCGTGAAAAACAAATACCCACCTCTCACCTGTTTCGCTGCACACGACAGAATGACGAAAAACTTCGTGAAGGCGATAGGTCATGATGTATTCCCCTACTTTCCCACTACCAGCCCAAATACGGGCTGAAAACAGCAAAAAATATTTCAAGGCACCGGCCCAAATATATTTTTCTTTCTTTTACTTCCCTCTTACACACATTAAGTACAGCAAACATTAAGTCTATGAATCCTATAGCTTTTAACCATACTGTATACCAAATATTTTCTGACCTCGTTGGGATGCGCAACATTTTTATTTCCTTTGAAATACCAACCTTTTAGGAATTTTTTATTAAACTTGGCGAATAGAACGAATAAAAGAAACATTTACCTACGGGAAAAACAATGAATAAAGACCGTAATGTGGATGGAGTAGCGAAATCTAAAATTTAAATGGCCTCACCCACGCTGGTTTGTTCAGGTTCCTTGACCAAAGAATATATCTGAATTTATTAAAATAATTTCGAATTTTATTTGTTTTAAATTAATTCTCCGATCTGTTCTTGGTGTGCTCGTAAACTTTTTTACGACTTTTAAATTATCGTTTTATTTTAATTTTATTTCAGGTTTCCTTCACTTCACTTGTTTCATACCAATTTGTATGCGATTGTCATTATTTAATGTGGAACAAGTTTTTTCTTCTTAATTTCATTTATTTTACTGTTCATGAAATTTTGCAAAATATATTACAGAGAAAGCTAAAATTATAGGTAACCTGTCAACTTATTATGTTAATATTAAACTGAATGGATCCATGACGGATCTAAGACCTTCCTAGTCCTAGTCTATAAACACACTTCAAGTGAAACCATGATATACCAGCCTTGAAAACAGTTTTTTGTAAACATCTCAGAACTTAAGCTCTTACGAAGTTTTGGTTATAACACAACACTGGTCTGCAAAAAAAAAATTCTTGAGCCCTGGCATTATTTCCGCTGATTCTTATGTAAGACGACGCTCTAAATCTAAATATAGCTTGCGTTTTCTTCTAACACCCACCATTTTTGAGGGAGCAGCCCTTTTACCTACGTATACAGAGAGTTATTTTAGTTTCAAACAATAATAAATATCGGCGCACCCAGAGGAGGGGGCTTTGGGACCCGCCCCCCCAAGCCTTAGATTTTTTTACATATATTCCACATGTTTCATAAAAAAAAACACAAAAAATAGCTTAAAATTCGACATTATGAGGCTATAGAGGCTTCGGGTCCCAAGACATATTCCTGGGTGCGCCACTGATAAATAAGAACTTTCGTACCTTCACTTGGTGCTTGCTTTCCTTTTATACCCTAAGGTACAACCCTCTCGTTTCAAAAACCAGCAGTAGTCCGCCAACATGCTTGCATTTCAGTTCCCTGAAAACCTCTTTTCCAACTTAGCGATGTCTTGACGAAACTGTTCCCCGTATTCATCCGAGACTGCTCCTAAACTTTCAGGAAAAAAGTCCACATGCAAGAGAAGGAAGTGCACTTTAAGGGACATGCTACATCCCATGGCCTTGTACGCTAAGAGCAATTCCTCGACCTGAGCGACATAATCATCACTTTCATGGTTACCCAAAAAGTTCTTACACACGTTTTGGAATGCAAACCAAGCTCGTTTTTCTTTTTGATTCAGGTGTTCAATAAACGTTGAATCTTAAAAAAGTTGTCTATTCTGGGGCCACACAAAAACACCTTCGTTGATTTTAGCCTCACTAAGACAAGGAAATTTAGTTTTTCAAAAATATGAATGCGTTGCCTGTTTTGTCCAGTGCTTTTACAAACTGTTTGATCAATCCAAGTTTGATGTGCAAAGGCGGCAAGTAAATATTATCTTGCGGGACTAATAAGGGTCATTGGCGACATTTTTCTGACCGGGAGTAAATCTTTCTCGCAAAGGCCAGTTCCGTACAATGTAATGTTTGTCCCGTGCTCGGCTGTCCCATTCACAAATAAAGCAAAAATATTTTATTTTTTTATTATAGTTTCTGCATGAGCGTACACAAGGGGGGAGAAGGGCTTGGGGGCGAAAGGCCCCCCACCCAAGAATCGAAAAATAGATTATGTTAAAACTATTTATTTTCCTACTTTTTAATATGTTAATAAATAAAAGTGGAAAAAATTTCCAAGCTCCTCCAAGGCGATTTTTTGTATACGCCTGTGGGTTCTGTATATATATATTTTTATATACTAATATGTTGCTTAATACTTTTCTATAACGTTTATTACCTTTACCGTTACAATTTTATAAAAATAATTAGAAAATGCATATAAAACGGTAAAATCGACAATGTCCATTTACCATTCATGCAAAACACCCCCCCCCCCAAAACAAATGGCTTACCACCTTGCTATAAATATTAATGTTTGAGAACACTAAACTTTCCAGTTTCTCAGAAATAATGATTTTAAGGCCAAAAAAATTCCTTTCCGTCCCACCAAACTATCGAAAAGCAGTAAAAATAGGTAGGGGGTCGCCCTCGAAAATGGAGGGGGTGATGGGGAAAAACGGAGTTCATATTTGGATTCAGGAGGTCATTTTACATAAGAATCGGCAAGAATGGTGTCAGAGCCGATTTTCATGCCGACCAGAGCTATTGAGCAAAATCTAGTCTGCTATATACAGAAAAGCGTATATTGATACGATGCTCGGTTAAACAGATAGCATTTTTTATTTGTCAAAAAACTGTCATTGCGTCGAACACTATTTTGCCTGAAAATTTTATGAAAATCTGTTCAGCGGTTTAGGAGCTATCGTGTTACAGACAGAAATAATAGACATACAGACAGATCACGACGATATTGCTATGGTCAAAATACACCCAAATAACACATTTTCGGCGTTATTTGAAAAAAAAATTTCGTCGAAAATAATATTTTCTCTAGCCAGTGCTACGCGGACTAGGAAGGTAAAAATAACATTCAAAATCTGCTTAATATTACAACGCGAAACAATGGTAAAAATTTCCTTAAAAATAAATAATAATCAAGTATAATAAAAATTCTCCCCCCTATTAAAACCCGTCAAGGTATCCTCAAAAGCCATTGGCTTGTCCGAGGGGAACTGGCAAAGAAATCCGAAAAATAATAAAATTCTAATTAAATTTTTATTTTATCAGTCCATGTTAAATTTGAAAATTTGAAAGCAAATATCTCAAAAACTAATCAATGGATTTTCGAAATTTTTACACGGTTGTAAAGATATTCAAGAAAGCTTCAAAACAAGGTATCACTAGATCTACTTCCCCTATTCAAAATATAGGGGTAAAGTATACCCCTCGCAGGGGGTTCGTGCTACAAAAATTTCAAGATGGCCAAAAGGTGTCCCCCTTGCAAACAAAATCGACGTGTCCGAGCGTTTCTCCAAATTGGCACGAAAAATACCCAAAAACATCTCTGTTACCTTTTAGTTGAAACACCCTGTATATTGTAATAATCGTGGGAAAAATTCGCCTTTTATATCTTGAAAAGAGAACGTTTACCATAATTACAACCGATTAATTATCTTTGGGTTTTTTCAATTTATTTCTTTTGCGATTTTTTCTTTTTTAATTAGTATTTGTTCTGTAATCAAGCGTAAATATACTTTTAAATACTTACCTTTTTAACCATCTTTATTCCAATAATTACAGGATTTTTTCTTAATTGTTTCAGTTGTGGCTTCAAGTTCTGTACGAACCACCCACGAAGCTTTAGCTGGATTAATTTCACCGACAGTTTAAAGGTAAGTTTTGTTCATCTCATCGACTTATGTAGTAGGAGGAAAATGTGTTTTTTTATAACTGTAGAACGGCACCATCAATTTTAATGGAACAAACCACATTTATTTGTCTCTACTCTTAAAATCCAAGATGGCGGGCATAACCAAACGTAACTCTTTAAAAAGGTTCGTTAGTTCTTATTTTTAAACTCCTTGAGAAGCTTTACATCTGCAATAAGCAGCGAGCTAAGGATCATTAAAATCGGCGTATTGGTTTTTGAAATAATAATTTTATTGATAGACAATTTGATTGCCTTGCTAATTGCTTCATTTATTTTGGAATAACTTAATTTCCATTAAATAAGAATCATCATGGTAAAAATCGATTTCTCTCTGATTATTACTATTTATTAACTAAAGAGCATATATTTTTTTATAGAAGGGGGTAATTATAGATACCCTCCCTCCCTCAAATCCGGGCTTGGATTCTGTTCGATGTCTTTGATTTCAAGAAGGCTGCAAGTTTTGAAAATTGCTTTTAATAAAGAGCAATCCATCCTTACCATGATGCATTTTACTTTCTTAAAATCAAGTAAGCAAAATTTAAATTATGATTGGTTTGAATCAAAAATTGTGTTTTTTAGGACCACTAGAGTGATTTTAATGATTACCACCTTGTTGTACCTAAGCGGTGCAAACAGCTTTTGTTTAAATAAAAAAAATATTTAACAATTTTTGGAACATAATAACTGATCAGCCTCCTTCAAGATTCTTTTAATTCTGTCCACCATTTTGAATTTTATGACGCAGGCAAAAAAAGTACTGCTGAAAAGCCTTATCCATTCCTGCAAACTTTATTATGTTCCAATAAATTCGTGCTATAGTTAAAAAAAAATTTTTGGCCTTTCCGGTGCTTTAGGGGAGCCCAAAACCATCTTACCATGAACCATGAACCCCCCCACGAACAAACCGAAAATAGTGATTTGTCTAGAAAAACCCATGGGAATTGGAAAAATTTTACTGCGCTATACATATCTTATTGTGGTAATAATTTGTATAGCATAAAAATATTCTACAGTCAGAGCATGCCTGAACTTATTAAATACGTGATTGGTTAATTGGTGTCCATTGGCGTACGTGATCGATTAATACGCACCTTTGCGTGACAGAGAACATTGCGTTGCGTTGTATTTATTCAGTATGCATACCAAGATGCATACCTACTTATTATGGCTCATTATTTTAACATTTTCGATAAATGAGACCATTGAACAAAAATAATGACTAAAGTATTTAATTTAAAGGATTGAAGAATTTGATGCCGCCTTAAATTTCATTTTTTCTTTAATTTCCATTAGCAATCATCATAGAAATTTCAGTGGCACACCCAGGAATATGTCTTGGGGGGCGTTCGATGATGTTGGGGGGCACGAGACCCTATTATGCCAAATTTTGTGATATATTATTTGTTTACTCATGAAAAATGTCAAAAATATTTTTTTTAAATTAGCCTTGGGGGGCCCGGGACCCGAGCTAAAATTATAACGGATAAACTAACAAAAATAAACACTGCAGCCAAACTTCTTTATGTTCAATTTAGCACTGTGTCTTAAGAGTCATTTAATAGTAATAGCCAAATTTAGAAAGACATTTTCAAACTAGTAAGAACCTTTCATTTTGAAATTTGTATTGGAGAACTTGGCTTTACTTTTATCTTAATTCTTTTGACGTAACACCATTTTCGTGTATTTGGCTTTTTTACATGAAATGTTCTTGTTATGATTTCATTTCATTTTTAAAGGGATTGGATAATATTTAATTTTGAAAGTAGTAAAATATGCGGAATATTGTTCAAAACTTTTACAATGCCTTAATTAAAATTTTGAGGTTTTTTAATTTTTTCCATGATTTTATCATAGTTCCTATCAGCCTTCCAAAGCTCAGCTCTCTAGCGTTTCTGATAGTGGGTAATATTACTTTTACATTACTTTACATTTTTAGGGGAGGGAAGTAAATTATAATTTTGAGGTTTATAAATTTTTTCCTATAGTTTTATTAAATCTAGTCTGCCAAAGCTTAGCTCTCTATAGCGTTTCTGGAAGTCGGCAATGTTACATTTACATAACTTTACATGTATAGGGGAGGGGAGTAAATTAGGATTTTGGGTTTTTTTTCCAGGTGTTTGGTCATATTTTCTATCAGTCAGTAGAATTTTGATGATATATATATGAGTGAGTGAGTGGCAATTTCGACGTTTTTTGACATTTCGTAACCACTTTACTACTTTATGGAAGTCAATGAAACTTGGAGGGGTTGTTAGCTCTAGGAAGATCTGTGCGAAGTTTAAGATTCGTAGCTCATTTTAAAGTATATTTTTAGATAGGTCAAATATGGGCTGAAATGTTTCAAGAAAATGGATGGTACTGCCGTGTAAATTTTCCAATTTTATATAAAACTTTTTTATCCCCCCTCGAAATTTTTTTATACGTTTGGCCCTGTATAATAGTAAAGTAAATCATAAAAAAAATTAGTAGAAACAATTATTTAAAAAAAAATCAGTGCACACATAAAAAAACAGAGTTTTTATTTGGTGTCTTGAATCTAAGTATATAAACATAAAATACAAACTTTATGTAGGTAGGTATAGTTTTTGCAAAGTCAGTTGAACAAAGATAAAAGCCGACCATCGGCATATCCTTTAAAGAAAGTGACATGGGCGGCGGTAGATATACTCATGAAAATTATTTCATTTAATTATGGCGTAAACTAAAGAAATAAAAATAGATAATAAAACTTTCTATTCCTATACCTACAGAAGCGACACTGATTTATTTTCTAACTCTTCATACTGCCGACTAAAGGGGTCCCGAAACGAACACCTGAAAGCAATTAAAAGCACATCTCAAAAAATCTGCCAATCAGGTGCCGTCTATCCACCTGGCCTCGGTCGGGCGGAAAACAAATACTTTGTCGTCGGACCGCAAAGAACCGCGCCTTTTCTCTGTCGGTAGGGTTGAAATTATACCAGAAAGATTTTACATGAATTTGGATAACTTTTGAAGGGCAGAATGAAGCAAAATTTTATGAAATTGATAGAACCCCGTATTAGGAGTTATTCAAGTGACTTTGCAAAAACTATACTGTCGTGCCCTCAAATAAAAAGGTTGCGCAACACAAAAATTTTCCAATAATAAAACTTTTTTATCCCCCCTCGAAATTTTTTTATACGTTTGGCCCTGTATAATAGTGAAGTAAATCACAAAAAAAATTAGTAGAAACAATTATTTAAAAAAAAATCAGTGCACACATAAAAAAACAGAGTTTTTATTTGGTGTCTTGAATCTAAGTATATAAACATAAAATACAAACTTTATGTAGGTAGGTCCCAACTAACATTTATAGTAGCGGCTACATGTTCTAAAGGCTTTGCTACTTTCTTATAGTAGAAATGTGGTGATCCCAACCAAAATTTGTTACTTTTTAGTTCTAACAACTATTTAGTATCAGGAAATAGTAGATGTTTCGTAAAAACGACCCTCTAAACTACTTCATAGGATTGTTTCTTGATAGTCGATTCTGATAGTCTTCTCTACCACAATAGGACGTTGCTAAAGTTTTACTTTCTTTTTAGTCGTTATTTCGTAGTCGCCCTGACTTTTATATCCTACTTAATTACCACTAGAAAGTTAAGCTTCATTGGAGTCCCAAACAAGTGTATCCGACAACTACATTATAACTTTAATTTTTACCACAAAAGTTTGTGTCATCATAGTAACATCTGATGTAACAATGTAGACAAAATAACTTTTTGGATCAACTTTAAAGCCGCAACTACTTTCAAGTAACCTTTTCGACTATCAGGGAATATAGTTTGGGACGCCATGTTTTTATGTAAGAAAGAAAATTTAATATTTTTGTTGTCGTTTTATGAGCTCATATTAAAGAGCCATACTATTTTATAAACAAATTAGTTGAAGCTTACCAAAAATTCTCTTCTTAAGCACCATTTGTTGGAGTTAACTGTCGATTATGAAAACATAACCTCCAAAATCACAACACAAAAATTCCATCAGCTACCAGAAAACGGCTCAATTTTACGGGCGCACCGGTTTTTTGCAATATATATAATGCATGTTATACAAAAAACTTTGCGTCGCACTCGAATTTTGATCCTCTGCTCGTAAATTCTCACACTTTTGGATAACATAGTTCATATTATAACCAGAACCAAACAAAAAAACTAAGCGAGTCTGTTTACTGTTGTGTCCACCATATTGTGTAACAATTCTACCAAAAAGAAACGATTATATTATTTGCAACTACATCGCAACTTTTATGCCATTACGGAAAAAAAACAGCCTCTACGACGTAGTAGATACCTGGCTACGACGTAGTAGTGTAGTTGTTACTACAGTGACTTTAAACACTTGGCCAAGTAGTTTTAACCAGAAATTGGTTCCCCACTTAGGGAATTATAACGTCGCTGTATGGTATACTGAGACGTAGCGGGAGTACGTTGCGGTTACTTTTAAGAAATTCTTTCTAGTTGGGGTTTCGTCGTTATAACTTTAATTGTTTGTTGGGGTATAGTTTTTGCAAAGTCAGTTGAACAAAGATAAAAGCCGACCATCGGCATATCCTTTAAAGAAAGTGACATGGGCGGCGGTAGATATACTTATGAAAATTATTTTATTTAATTATGGCGTAAACTAAAGAAATAAAAATAGGTAAAAAAACGTTCTATTCCTATACCTACAGAAACGACACTGATTTATTTTCTAACTCTGCATACTGCCGACTAAAGGGGTCGCGCAAAGAACACCTGAAAACAATTAAAAGCGCATCTCAAAAAAATCTGCCAATCAGGTGTCGTTCATCCACCTGGGCTGGGTCGGTCGGAAAACAAATACTTTGTGCTCGGACCGCAAAGAGCCGCGCCGCTTCTCTGTCGGTAGGGTTGAAATTATACCAGGAAGATTTTATATGAATTTGGATAACTTTTGAAGGGAGAATAAAGGAAAATTTCATGAAATAGATAGAACCCCGTATTAGGAGTTATTCAAGTGACTTTGCAAAAACTATACTCAAAACTAAAAATAACAGATAAAATTGAGTTAGTTTGATTCTCTGTACAAAAAAGCAATTTAAACCAAATTGATAAAATAAAAATGTTATTTTCAAAAATGTATGAAACAGATAGTCTTAGAATTAGATATGTATTCTTAATGCCGCGTTAAATATTGGATATATTTTGCTAAATTATTATTCAAACGAATTTTTTTCACGTCTATCTTCCTTGGGTATAAAACGGAACGGTAATTCCCGTGCAATGTTCAAAGAATAAAAGAAACTCTATCTCTGGACCGCTTTACATAAGGGATCCGGCTAAATTTTGCTTTTTATATTTTCCAAAGTACGATACACTTGGTGGTGGCCTAACGCAATTCCCAAACGTTTTGAGAATTCTGTAAACGCATATAATCACAAGATATGAGGCAAAAACACCGTTTGTGATAAAAATCCACCGAAGAAAAATATTTTTTCAAATTAGTTGGGAAAAGTGTATTGATTTTCAATTTTTACAAAAATGAAGCGCATGCTTTATATTTAGTTATAACTTACAATCAGTAAAATTTTCAAAAAGCTTTCAAAATTTCAGTTTTTTCCTATAGTTTTATCATATTTCCTATCAGTTTGCCAAAGCTCAGCTCTCCAGCGCTTCTGGGAGTGGGCAATGTTACTTTTACATAAATCTACATGTATAGGAGAGGGGAGTAAATTAGAATTTCGGGGTTTTTTGATTTTTTCCAAGGGTTTGGTGATAATTTCTATCAGTCTGCCAAATTTCAGCTTTGTAGCATTTCTGGAAGTACAGTAGAATTTTGATGATCTATACATGAGTGGGGATCTATATAGGGGAGGGGAGTAAATTAGGATTTTGGGTTTTTTTTCCAGGTGTTTGGTCATATTTTCTATCAGTCAGTAGAATTTTGATGATATATATATGAGTGAGTGAGTGGCAATTTCGAAGTTTTTTGAAATTTCGTAACTACTTTACTAATTTATGGAAATCCATGAAACTTGGAGGGGTTGTTAACTCCATGAAGATGTACGACTGTGTAATATTTTTATGAAATTCACACCTTTTTACAAAATGTTGTAAAAAGTTTCTGAGTTCACATTTTTTTTACGAAATGGGCAAACACTTTTTTGTAAACATTCGTAAAAATAGTTGTAAGTTTCGATTTTACAAACTTTTTACGAAAATCTCAAAGTTGGTACACTTTTTCGGAAATTTCATAAAAATAATTATAAATTTTTTACACTCTTATTAAAAAATTTCATCAAATAAGTCTGAATTCACACATTTTATTAGGAAATTTTGTAAAAAATGTAAATTCATTAACTTTTTACGAAATTTCAAAGTAGTTTTTTGTCAATTTTAAACACTTTTAAAAGAAATATGTTTAAAAATTATTAGGCAAAATTGTATTTTATTGTTAATTTTAACTATGTTAAAAAGCACGTTATTATATAGCAGTCAAACTGATAAAAAACTTAAAAAAAAATAGTTTTTTGTACTTTTAGACAAAAATCTCTTTTCAAATTACCTAAAAAAGATGTTTTTTGTGTGTTTTGAAAACTATGTAAATTGTCTTAAGCCTAGTTTCCACCTATGCGTGCCCACCCTGATTCAAAAAACGCATCATGTGACGGGTAATGGATTTGCACCTATTTTAAATACAGCGTCACCTGATGCGTATTTTAGATCAGGATACGCACGAATTGGTGGAATATAATATAAAATTTGGCTTGCTTACTTGGAGACTTTATTTTATCTTGTAAGTATTGGAGTAAACCGTGCACCAAGGCTTTTGAAGTGGAAACGAGAAGAAACTAGGAATTTTTTTACGGCATATCAAGATGCAATTTTTTTCCAAAAGAAAATACGTTATTTGGTTTTCAAAAGATGGATAAATGTAGGGGTCATTTAAATATACGAAACTATTTCTGGAAAGCAGTGTAGATCTTTCAAGCCTTTTTTTGATATCTATTTATCAAAAATACATTGCATTTTGTACAATTATATATTATTTTGTTATTATAAAAACATAAATGCAGTGAAAAAACATAAAATATCACTATCGATATGAAAACTTTTTGGGTCACAACATCTGATATTTAGAACAAACGTAGAAGAAGATAATAATTAATTTTCGAATCTTCAATGACAACTAACAAAAATACAAACCGCTTAGAATTTAGAGAGAGAGAGGCATTCAATTTACATTGCCGACTTGCAGAAACACTAGAGAGCTGAGCTTTGGAAGGCCAATAGGAACTATGATAAAACTGGAGAGAACATTTTAATTAACTTCCCTCCCCTATAAATGTAAAGTTATGTAAAAGTAATATTGCCTACTTCCAGGAACGATAGAGAGCTGAACTTTAGAATGATGATAAGGACTATGATAAAACCATAGTAAAAAATGTTAAAAACCTAGTAAGAACCTATCATTTCGAAATGTCTATTGGAGAACTTGGCTTTACTTTTATCTCAAATCTTTTTAAGGAAAACCATTTTCGCGTACATGTTTTTTTTTTACATGAAATGTTTTTGTTATGATAAGTATAGTCGGAGCAAGGCCTAACACACTCCTTAGGCCGGTAATCAACAAAAAAAATACTCGGTCCGGGAGTTCAAAGATGGCCAAGGACCCTGCGCAATTAGGCGTTTTATACTGGCGACCTCAGGAGGGCGTTCAAATTAAAACACCCGGTGTGCGTCCGGTAAAGGGCGTTACCCCGGCCGGTGTGTGACGGTGCGTGGTCGGATCGATTCTTCAATCTGAACGATATTCATCTTGCAGCTGATCAATTAAAAACTATCATATGTAATTTCTTTTCTTGAACTTTTTAAAAACGACCGAACGTTTTTGTTGAATCACTCTCGTGTTTTCGTCCAACACCAAATTCATACAAAATAAAGTTATGAGAATGAGTACTAATTTGGTTATTCATTTGTGCCTAGTAAGTACCTAGTCAAAATTTTAGCACTGATTTTAAGGCGGAAAAAAAAATTTAAGCAAATAATAAACAATACACATATGTTGTAAAGGTTAGAAATCAAAGGATTGATCAAATATGCATGCGGGTTGAATTTAGTTGTCCTATTTCGAAGGGTGCGAAAGTGAATATCCGGTAAAAATTGACCAGCAATCTGAACGCCAGGGTAAAGCCTAACCAAATGTACACCGGATGCAATCTGAACGGCCAGGACGCGCCCGGGCCACGACCGACTTCCAATCTGAACGCGCTCCAGTATCGGCTATGAAGTTACGGTTATTAGGAACCTATTGCAATAAAGCCAGACACAAATTGTGCCGGGCACTATATTGACAGTTTCGCATTAAAAACTGACAGTTGATATTTCAAAATTGACATACTAAAGTCGAATTTAGAAATCCAGTCATCTATTTTCCATTAATAGTGGCGTCACTATTAATTCCGGCTCTTATAATACACAATGGCCTAATTTTGAAAGAAGACAGCTGTTGTTATAATGCGAAAGTGTCAATATAGTGCCCGGCACAATTTATGCCTGGCACTATTGCAATAGGTCCCTATTAAAAAAGGAAGAAAAAGCGAACTAACGCTTATAGCACAGATCATCAAACAGATGGTGATTCGTGCTTATAGTAACTGGCCATACGAGTGGAAATTCGCGGGTCATAACACTAAAATCGCTGTGAATTACCAGAAAATTACTGGGAAGCACCCGGAAATCACTGGAAATCACTATTAATCATTCTAATAATATGGAAATTCCTGTGCATTTTTTGGAGTAGCGAATTTCCTTTCGTGACCAGTCCCTTATGATTGTAAATCGACCACAGTGACCCTATAACTGCGTTGCAAACCATACCATACGAAGTTTAATGCGTGTCCAACAACGATTTGTACGTGGCCCGAGCTAATGAATAAATCTAGTGGATTATTTTTATTTATTAATTAGTTTGGGGGGAAAAAAGTAGCAGCTCTGTGTCAAACTACACACGCAAGCTGGACAGCTAGCCTTGGTGACGAATGGGATACTTTTTATTTTTTGATGTTTTTGCTTAAGCAGGTATTTACGTAACTAGAGCGGAAAAGTGGAATTTACAGGGTTACAGGATTTTCCTGCGGTTCGCATGGTAGAAACAATAGGGACTTATTGGATTAAAAACTGACTTTATTTTAGAATCGGCTTTATTCTGACAGATTTACAAAAAAAACTAACAGCTGCTCTCTCAAAATTGACATACAAAAGTCAAATTTAAAAATAAAGTCGCTAACTTTCATTTAATAAAAACAGTCACTAATAAATCCGGTTCCTAAATACACAAAGGCCGAATTTTAAAAGAAAGCAGCTGCTTTTTATATGTAAATCTGTCACAATACGGCCGATTTTAAAATAAGGTCAGCTTTTATTCCAATGAGTCCCTGGTCTTGTATCGTTGGTTAGGTTATGGTGGGGGAGGATGATTTAGGTTTGCGTTACACTTAGCATTTTTTTATTGTGTTGAAAATGCGTTACAAACGGGTGGTGGGGTTAAAAATCCTGAATTCGTACGTTACGTAATTTAAGATAGATCCTTTAGACCAGTAACCATACCTCTTGTAATGGAGAAATGATTACAAAAATTTTAGGTTAGATACAGATCTTTTTATCTTTGTATTTATTTTTTTTTTGATCCCTAATAGGTTATCCCATTTTACCCTAACAACAATACTTTTATAATCCTTTTTTTTATACCGATATGGGTGCTTAACAAAGCCCCGCAGTCAAACTGATCGCATTCAAACTGATCGCATATATTAGGTCACACGTAACAGGTGCCAGCACCTAGACTAACTAGGAAAATGTCAAAAATTTCGAGAAGAGGATCAGCTAGGATTTATATGAATATGGATCTGAAGTTAGGCAAGAGTCCATATTCAGAATGTGCAATTAGTTTTTGGAACCGTTTTAATGTAACCTATACTTCATTCAGGCACACTGTGATCATTGGACAAAGGCCTTCCCCAATATCTTCCACTCTTATCTGTCTGTCGCCATGTTCATCTATCCAGTTTCCGCATATTTCTTCAAATCGTCCGCCCATCTCATTTGGCACCTTCCCCTACTTCTTTTCTTTTCCCAAGGGCTTCAGTTTACAATACATTTGTTCCATCGATCGTCTGTTTGTCTGATATTATGGCCGGCAAATTTTCATTTTAATTTGACTACTTCTCCTCTGACATCCCTTACTTTTGTTTTATGTATTATCCATTCATTTTTCTATCTTTTAGGTTAACACGTAACATTTGTCTTTCCATTGATCTTTGGGCTTTTGTTACCTTATCCATATTTGATTTTGTAAGTTTCCAGGCCTGGGATCCACCACACTTTCGTTTTGAGGTACTGAGGATATTTTTTATTTTGTATTATGTGTAGCTTTATTTACCGAATGCTGCCCAGGCCAATCTTACTCGTCTCTTGATTACAGCTGTTTGGTTTTATTTTTTAATTAATTTGTCCCAGATACATATATATATATATATATATATATATATTCCTCTACTTGTTCTTTTTTTTCTTAGTTTATTCTGATTGCTATATCTTCTCTCTGTATTTGTTATGATTTTAGTTTTATTGTAGTTCATACTCAAGCCTATATTTTTAGCTGCTATCATTTTTATTAGGTCTTCTTTCTTATCTGTTATTAAGGCGATATCGTCAGAATATCGTAGGTGGTTCAAGTATTGTCCGCTTACTTTGATGCCTATTTCCCAATCTAACTTTTTAAAAACATCTTCTAGGGCCTGGTGAAATAGTTGTAATGTGTTTCTGTGATCTAATCGGCTATTAATTGAAGATGCTTTTACTGCCCAGTGGTTAATGCTATCGAAAGCTTTTTCGCTAAGTCTATAAACGCAATATATAGTGGAATGTTGTATTCGTTGGCTGGTTCTCTTAGAATAAGTACTGAAACCTTTTCTGAAGCCTGCTTGTTTTTTTTATTGATATTTGTCAAATTTTGTTGTTAGTCTATCTGTTAATATTTTCGTGAAAAGCATATAAATTACATTAACGATTGTTATAGGTCGATAGTTTTTTAGGTCTGCTCTATCGCCTTTCTTGTGTAGAATAATGGTTATGGATAAGGTATACTGCTCTATATATAAAAAAACCTAAAAGAATGTTTAAGCTGACTGATCCTCAATTTAGTTTGCAGTATGCTCACAATATTCAACTTTCCTACCATAATATATTTTTCCAAAATAAAAAAAATAGTATTTCCTTTATCTGATTTGCATTTTGCTCATAATTCCCAAGCATTTAAATGCAGCTTTTTCATATTTTTCCAGAAGAGTACGACGGGAGGCAGGAGAGAGTCCAGAAAACGAAATGCAGCATGGAATCGCATGCTACATTCCCCGGTTGTTACATTATACTGTAACAATGGTAATTTCGAATCGTCCCACCGCAGATGAATTTGAAATTTAAAATGGCAACTTTTTATTTTAAGTGCTCGTTCTGGCTTGCCTGTAACTTACAAGGATTATAGGCAAAATGAAGATTATCTTGGACCATTAGTCACTTAAATCTGATGGCGAATTTTTCCAAGATATAGACTAATTTGATGACCTTTTAACACACAAGAATGGTGGTTTTGTAAACAAAGTCTGGGGGGGGGGGTGAAACGGTGATCGTCAATAAACGCACAAGATAAAAGCGAAAAGGAAATATTCGCACAGGAAAAACCGCTACAAAAAGAAAAGTGCGCAGGCTTGTCTCTTGCCATATAGATACACAGCTGCCGTGTGGGTGGAGGCCATCTTTGTTTCTTATTTACATTTTGCCGTGTTTTGCATTTGTCGTGTAAAATTATGTTTTTTTCTGAGACAAATGGAAAATAATTCACGAAAAACATGTGCGGTTTGTGGAGAAAGGTCCGGGAGAAGTAAGGGAGTGCCATTCCATAGGTCACTCTTCTATTTTGCTTCATAATTTGTTAATAAAGTTAAGAGTGATTTATAGATGCCATTAAACACTCTTCATGGTGTCCACAAGTAGAAAAACTACAATTTTAATCCATAATTTGATAAATTTTCACCCAATCAACTAGTTTTTAGAAAAAAATAATAGACATAACCCTAAACTTTTGACAATAGTCGAAAAATCTAGTGACATGACGTATCGAAGTATGTTTTAAACCGAAACAATAGATTAAGATCATATTGAGGATTCTGAAGAACAAATAGCAGCTAATCCAACACAGTAGGTTCTTCAGTATGGTGGGCCTCAAAGTATATATTTTGGACCAATCTTTTTTATTTTGTATGAATGGAATCTGATATTAAAAAACTGATTTTCCAGCGTGATGAGAAAGATCATGGAACCTTTGAACATAAAATGTACTTTGGAAATGAAAAATATGGTGGATCAGTTTGATCAAAACTAGTGCCCCCGATTTTCTATTAGAGAAGAGATCCCTCAGACTTAGAAGTAAATATCCACAAATCTAATCAAAGTGGTCAACGGTTAATCTTTTAAGTTGGAAATTAGCGGTCTGAGTTCACGGCAGCTACGAACAGCTCGCTTCTTATTGCTCTAATTTAGTGTGGCTGTTCTTTTTTACGCGAGTCTCCCTTTTTTGAAAATTTACATTGTATTTTTCTCTAGTTGCGATTGAATTCCGCTTTCATCCGTTCCAAGTTCAGGCATTTGTATAGTTGCTTTATAAAAATTTCTAAGTCATCTTCGTTGCACGAACGACTAGATTCCCTTTCTAGCCCTGAGTGGTATAAGTCAATGGAATAAAAAAAAGATAAACACTTATTACTACATAAAATCTACATTAAAAAATAAATAAAAAACTCTCTCTCAATGTTAAAAAATAGAATAGAAAAAAATACAAGAAATAATATAACATCATGTTCTTCGACTAACTTGATGATACTATCACCAAAATTGGTAATATCAGGAAAATAATTAGGAATGCTTGGCGATTTTAATATTCGAACTGGTAGTCAAATCCAAAGCAAAGTGGTAGGATCATTTGGAGAGGAAGTAACAAATGATTTATGTTTTACTGGATCGTCGGTATATGGGATAAAATAAAACCGGATATTTCAAGCTAAGCCTTTTTATTCTGTATATTCTTTATTTTTAATTGTTCATTTGTGTGTTACGTATTTTATTTCTGGTTGTAATGTACCTTTAAAAAACTATTTTTGTAAAAACTTTATTAACTAAAAAACCTATCAATTTTCAAATATTTCTTAATTAATGCTTAGAGATCAGTTTTAACGTGTATTTTTTTGTCATTTTAGCCTTGATAAAGGTGTTAATAAACATCGAAACGTTGGCTTAACTTGAAATATCCAGTTTTATTTTATCCCATATACCGACGATCCAGTAAAACATAAATAATTCCAAGGGATACGAATTGCATTTAGGAACAAATGATAATGGCTTGAGACTGATGCAATTGTGTAAAATCTACAACCTAAAAATAAATAATGGTTTTTTAAACATAAGAATTTCCATCGATATACCTGGGTTCAGCCAACGAGAAAATTTAAATCAATCATTGATTATGCTATAGATGGACAAACTCGGAACTAAAGTGGTATGATGTGCGAACATTTCGGGGTGTTACCTGTGGATCTGACCACCATCTGGTAAAAGCAAAAATATTATTTCCTTTAAGAAAAACAAATAGATACGAAAGTGTGAAGGAATTACTCTAAGTAGATTGTACGGTAGGATTCTTTGAGATTTCATAGAGAATGATTTTCATGAACAAGAAGAAGAAGAGCAAAGTGGGTTTCGTGCCGGCAGATCTTGTAGTGATAATGTTTTTTGTTTTAAACAAGTAATTGAGAAAAGGAGTGCCAGACATATTAAGACACATGTTACCTTTGTGGACCTGCAAAGAGCATATGATACCGTTCCAGTAGAAAAATTATGAACAGCGTTAGAACATCAATCATACATATATAAAACGGATAAAAGAACTATACGAAGGGTCAAAATGTAAAACTAAAATTGGAAATCGACTTTTAAAATTCTTTTAGAATTCCTGGTAACGAAAGGCTTAAGACAAGGATGTTCTGTTTGTATGTATCTCTCCAACTAGCGCTAAAAAACTAGAAACGTAAGTATACACTACAGTTTACTGATGACCAAGTAATATAATAAATGAGTATATGATGAAAAACTTAACAGAACAATACAAAAAGTAGGGGTTAACAGTGAACCTGAACAAGAAACAGTACTTACGTATTAGATAGTTAGAACTAGAGGTCTTCGATACATTTGACAATTGTTTTACACCAAAACAATTGTCACATGTATCGAGGGCCTCTAGTTAGAACTAGATAATGGACAAACAATATCTCCATGCAATGAGTATATATACTTGGGTGTCACATTTGATAAGATAGGAACAGACTGTAAAGAACTGGAAAAAAGAATTGTAAAAGAACAAAAGGTTATTGTATATCTTAACAGTATTTTATGAAGCATAGAGTTAAAAAAGAATATAAAATTTAACATATGTAAAACAATGGTGAAAAGTACGCTGTTGTATGAAATCGAGACTTGTCGCGTAACGGAAAAATACAAAACAAAAATGGAAAGTGTCGAAATGGATGCAATAAGAAGATCAACGAGAATATATAGAACAGATCATATAAGAAATGAGATCATAAAATAAAGAATGGGAATCAAGGGAAGCATAACGAATGACATCACAAAAAGACAACTGATATAGTATGGCCATGTGCAACGGATGAACGACGAAAGATTACCAAAGCAGGTCCTAGAATGGCAACCAGTAGGGCGCACAAAAAGAGGGTGTCCTAAACTGGAATGGCAAGTCAATCCAAAGATGAATGAGTAACCGATATAGTAGCAGCATATAACATCAGATAGGTCAAAGGCGAATGTAGAAAAATTTACATCTTTGACTGTGGATATTGGGTTAGTTTATGGCAGTTTATAGCTTACGAAACTGGAAAGCTTGAATCTGACCAGTCAGTCGCATTAGCTGCGTTTTCGTCTAAGCGAACGACTTTATTAGTGGTCGTAATTGTGTGCCATTATGCTAGTTTCGCATTACAGCGTCCCGACGACCATTCATGGAATATTTTACGGGAAAGAATGGATGACGGCAAAACGGCTCCGCGAAAATAAATTTTATTTATTAATTTTAAACTTGAATGAAATTGTCCTCTTTATGTTGTCTTCCCATATTTTCTTATGAGATAATTTATTTTGAAATAGGAAAATAAATACAAAGTGTAAAAAAATTAATGTAATATAATAAAAATGATATTAGGAAAGTACACAGATTTAAAAAATCAAAAAATAATCCATAGGGTTTTTTATGGGCTTCCTGATGTACATTTTATCAAATTTGTTTTTGCCCAACCTGTTAACAGACCCTAAAATGCTGCAGTCAAAATACCTGACCTATTATAAAAAATTATACTTGTTGCCAAAGAGGCAAATTGTGATTTAAGACTATTCCTTATATCTTCTACAGTACTGCGCATCTAGATCTCGCTATGCTGGTGGTCCATAATAATATCCACAGTTTTACAATAATGAAAAAAATCGTAACCTTTTGAAACTTTTGAATTTATTATAAAGATTGTATTATAATTTTAACAACCTGTATAATATTAGTAAACATTGCCATAAACATTATTTTTGGCAAAAAATTATTTGTCTCTAATTTATAAAGAATTAGCCACCTTATAACTGAGATACTCTTTTCATAAAGCGTTGGAAATACGATTCGGGGGTGTCTTATCTAAGCCTGATCAAATAAAAAACATCCTCCTCTCCCAATATATCTCCCCTCAATCATCTCGCAAGTTTGATTGAGGCTGATTATATAAAATAGATGAGCTGTATGATTTATTTAGCTCAATTTAGGCCACCCTGTTCAACCCCTTGAGCTAGCTTGCGGGAACAAAACCCCCTTTAAGGACACTAACACGTATTCGTATCTACTGGCTTTGATTGATTGATTAATTGATTCATTAACCATTCCTACAAAAATGTGGGTTTTGGAAATCCTGTTTAGTCTCTTGTTATGTGTTTTCCCTTTATTAAGTTTTCCTGAGTTTGTCTTCTCGGATATGTTTAAGGAGGTCACAGGTGAATAATGTTTACCATGCCCTTGCTGTGGTGTTGCCTCGGTGTTAAATGGCAGTGGTTTTAGTGTTCGTCGATCCATTTTTTGATACAGTCACATATTCGGGTTTTTGGAATGCCAAATATAGGCTCTCGACTTATAAATGGTTTTTTAAATTTTGTTCTGGCTAGAGAATGTGCGTGTTCATGCCTAGTATACTGGCTAAACATCTAACAACAATTCCAGTGAATCACAAATTAAGAATATAACGTTGCAACCTCGATCGTCGTCGTCTTTTTGTTTGTCATTGTATCAAAGCGTTACATTAAGAATAAGTTTTAAGGTTGTCCTCTGACATATTCGTTGTATTTTTCCGTCGGTGACGATCTTTAGGTCGCGGTGACCTCACATCTTTTCGTAGCGATTACGGCACAAATTTTACAGGAGCTTATCAATTTCTATGCAGTTCAATGCTGCACTATTTTGTTTTGCTTTATTTCTCCCTCATCATCTCACTTTGATAGTCTCTGGGAATCAGTTAAAATCCATAATTTGTCCTAAAATTCTAACGTATAAAGAGATATAGATACACGCTTTTGATACAGAGGGCATTTTTAAACAGTAGGTCTTTAACTCCACTTATAGCAATCCGAATGATGTTGGGTATTCACTGCAGGTTTTTTTTTTACCTAAGAGTCCCTCCGTCCGCTTTTTGAAGTAAGAAACATTGATTTCCTGGGAAAAAATGACTAGTTCTTTATGTGCATTAACTTAATTTAATAACTTAATAAATTTTCCTTTTTGAGAAAATATCGGAATGCTGTCAAAGAATATTTCATTCAACTTATTATTTCAAATTTTCACGATCAGATTGAACCTTTTGGAGAAGTGCCCTTAAGATTGAATTTACCCCACTTGAGATTGACTGATTGTCTAAAGGAAATATAATCAAAGAGGGCTATGGGGGATATAGAAAAGAGACCGCCAAATGTGGATTTCGACAAATTGCTTAAAAAACTTTAAACGAAGTGGCTCTACACAGTCGCTGGGTCCGAGACAACGAGTTACAGTTTTTCCCAATAAAAATGTTGTACTGCTGGGTTTATGATCACTCCCTGTAACTACACTATATACGAGGGTTGTCTTTTCAGTTTTACATATTATACAACTGGATAATTTTTAAAGAACTTATTGTTTTTCGAACTACATTTCAAGAAAATTAATGCACTTTTGCATGCGCTCAAATCAGTTGTTAAAGCTGTAATTCCACTTGTCTGTTGGTACTGTGAAAATTGCATTCTTGAAGATGTCGACTGCTTCCTCTGGCGACTGAAATCTTGGACCACGCAGTACATTCCCTTCCCTGTACATGTAAAGTTATGTAAAAGTAACAATGCCCTCTTCCAGAAATGCTAGAGAGCTGAGCTTTGGAAGACCGAAGATTTTTCTCCAAAATCATTTTACTAGTTTCCCCCTTCATCTCCCTCTCTTCTCCTCAACCTCCTTATTACTAATATTTGTAGCTATAACTTTCACAAATATAAAGCGATTTCAAAAGTTCTTTCTACACACGTTTGAAGACTTTTTTCCAACATCATTTTACTAGTTTCCCCCTCCCTTTCTTTTCCCCTCCCTCCTAATTAATAATAGTTGTAGCCAGTGGCGTATATAAGGGGGGGGGCAGGTCCCCCCCGAAGCTAAGATTTTTTTTAGATATTTTCTACATATTTCATGAATACAAACATAAAATAGCGTAAAATACGGCCTCATGAGGTCTTGCCCCCCCCCGAAACTGTCTAATCTGTCTCGGGCCCCCCGAAACTATTTTCTATATACGCCACTGGTTGTAGCTATACCTTTCACAAATATAGAGCGATTTCAAACATTCCTTCTGCACACGCTTTAAGACTTATTTCCAACATCATTTTACTAGTTTCCCCCTTCCTCTTCCTCTCTTCTCCCCACCCTCCTTTTTAGTAATAGTTGTAGCTATACCTTTCACAAATTTAGAGCGATTTCAAAACTTCTTTCGGCACACGCTTTAAGATTTTTTTCGACACCATTTTACTAGTTTCCTCCTCCCTCTGTCCTCCCCCACCTTCACTCAATGGAAGGTAACACTGTTCGCGCCCGTAGAAAATCTACACGTACTTTTTGCATAATAATGCCTAGTGCTTTTTATAAGGCTGAATAAGAATTAAATCTAAAGTTGGAAATAAAAAAAAATTAAATAAAAAAAACACCCAACTGCTAACTTTACTTGTAACTACTAGTCGCAGTTGGGTACAAAATTACCCAATAACCTGATTCATGAAAATACAAAACTGTATCATTTCGTAAGTGCGCTTTCGGCATCAAAATTAAAAGTTGAAGCATGTCGTACATTATAGGTATACCTATCATTTTTGTACCCAACTGCGACTAGTACTTACATAACAAGTAAACTTAGCAGTTGGGTTTTTTTTTATTTAAAATTTTTCTTACATGAAATGTTTTTGTTATGATTTACTTTATCACTATGATTAAATTAAAATGTTTCGAAGTCCCAGCAGAAAAATGTAACTTTTTTTGCATTGCAAATTTTTTTGTAAACTTATAATCCCATTTTTCATTACATTACATGCATTAATCATTTAAATCGTGACCTAGAAAAAGCTTTGTTACCGTATCAGCGGAATTTTATCATTATCTTACTTGCTACTGTACAAGTTCAATTCAAATTAATTTATTTAATCATTAATTAAAATGTGTACGACTTATTAATTTTAATTGAATAAATCTTGTGTTGTTGAACTACACACGCTGTATACCGTCCTTTTTCTTATTTAGATGTTCAAACAAGGATAGAAGTTTTGGATATGCAGTTAATTTTTTATCTCTGAGTGTTATGGCACGGAATAAAAACAGGATGTTTCAATAAGCCTACTTATCTGACAAATTTTGAGTTCTGGGTTACATAAATACAGGAGCGAACGCAGGATAAAACTTAGGGGGGGGGGGGGAATGCGAAAAGTTCAAAATAAACGTGATTTTAGTACTTTATTCACGGGTACTAAATTTCACGTTTGTTAGTATTATTTGGCTTAAAAATTCTGCTGATTGACGCTCACGTGTCTGATGGCATATAAAAACACAATCAGCGTTAATCTGGCCTGAAAAGCAGAAGAGCTGTCGTAGGGCACGGATTAGTTTTTTCTTTTTATTTGTAATCGATCCTTTCATTGATGGATATGTATAGCACTTTATTTCCGCCTGCTCTTGTTCTGGTTTCTCTCGTATCTCGGTAGATGGCGCTTCTTGCAAGAGTTTTCTCACTATTTACATAGGATTTAAGACAAAACCGTCTAATTAACTTCGCAAGAGTGTCACATTGAACAAGCAGTGTTCTGAGGAGTCCCATAACGACGAAACGTTAACTGTCAACACTTATTAGGTGTCCATTAGATCTTGGACCCCGGTGAGGTTACGCTTTCAAGCTACCCACGGAAAAATATAAGAGAAACAAAAACTCCTTTTTACCCGATTAGCCACGAAACTTGTTTGATTGTTAAAAATAAAACAGGTATTTATTGAAATAAACAAAGAAAACAAAAACGAAAAAACGAAGATTCATACACATAATTTGTCTAAACCTTAACCCATTACAGTAAAACGAAACGTCTGGGATCTTCAGCAAATCTGCTTAAAATCTCTTGTTCATTTTTTTCTGAAACTAATTTCAGGTGTACAGCGTGTCCCATTTTCGATGGGATTAAATGGGAAACTCGGTTGTTATTAAAGATATCGAACTTCTGATTGCACCTTACCGTGCTCTTTTTTTGAGCCCTTAAAAATGGTGTAATCAGATTTTGGCTATACCTGGTGGTTTTGCTAATACAGGGAGTTTTTAAAAAAATTGCATTTTTAATAATTCCTTGTTAATTCTCGCCTATTTTGCAAGATATTTTTATTCTGTAAAAACATTTTTATTAAAGCAAAATAATGACGTTGTCAATTTTTCAAAATATTGTTTAGTTATAATAATAAAAAATTAAATACGGACCTGGATTTTTTAAATTAATATTTTGATTGGTTTCATGCTATTATTATCTTAAAATGATAAAACTTTATTATTTTTTTGATCTAAGATTAAAAAAATAATATTATTTAATATTTTTAAAAAAGATGTAGTTCAAATCTGGAAATTTCCAACGTAAATATAAATTAAAAATTGCTAGATACCCTAGTTGAACGATTTTTCGTTTATCTGTTTTAAAACGTTAATTAAAAGATTTATAAATAAAGTTAAAATCGTTAAAAAGTTACAAAAATAATATCATAGTCTCGATCATAGTACTTGTTTGATGGTAGCACAGCAACTCATGGAATTTACTTTAACATGGAAAAACAAAAGCGTGGAATTGACATTATCATTTTATTTGTCATTTTTGTGGATGGCTCACTCAAAATTATTCTAAAATGGCTTGAAATCGACCATATCCAGATTTTGAAAAATGTGATATGTTTGACTGCTTTATTCACAAACTCCCAATATTTAAACGGGAGAAATATTTTTATACAAAATACGTTAAGAAAAATTACTCAAAAATGCCAATAATGTCTTACACAGTGACAATTAGTTTGAACATTTATATCATTAAAGAAAAATTAGTTATTATTTTTTGTAATTCGGTATATTTTTTGTATTTGTCGTGGACTTTGTTTCAAACAAATCTTTAAATTAACGTAAAACCCTTTAAATTTGCCAAGTATCAAAACAGTTAAACAAAAAATCGTTTAACCATCAATTTTTAATTTATATTTATATTGGAAATTTCCAGGTTCGGCCTATTTTTTAAAAAAATATTTAATATTTTTTTTACCTTAAAACAAAAAAAAATTAATTTTGTAATAATAATAATAAAGTATTTTTTTTTAAATTACCATATCTCAAAAACTAAACAATACTTTTAAAAAATGACAACGTCATTATTGTCTTGTAAAAAAGTTGCCATAAAAAGGTTTTTACACAATAAAAAAGCTAGGGTTAATTGATGTGGAAAACTCTAGACCGTTTTGAGGCAGGATACTCGAAAAACATGAATAGCAATATAAGTGCTAATAAATCGTCGATTTACTCATAGGAACCTAAAAATAAACGTCAGTCGTCTGTCTGGGTGTTCCAAAATGAAGAAAACCCAACAAAAGTTTATTTTTCGCCAAAAGCAGGTCATGCAGCAACGATTTCTCTGGAAGATCAAAGGACTGTTACTGCCGATTGGTACATCACCATTTGTTTGCCGAAAGTCATCGCTGAGCTTCGAAAAACGAACCCCGAACGACGAATCATCCAGCACAAAATCCAACAAAACATCGAATTGTTGGACCATCCCTCATACAATCTCGACCTAAGTCCCAACCCAAGTAACATTATTACCACTCAAGGTTTTATTAATTTGGTTCCTAGGTTATTTAGAGGGTGCTGTTATGGGTTTTAGAGTAATAAAGAAGTTTTTGGCTACATAAAGGTAATTTATATTGCCAATTACCTAAAGGGGTGTTATTTAACCAAAAAGTGATTTATAAAGGGAGTATAATAAAACTGATATTCCTTCTGTTCCTTTTAGATATTTTTGGTTTTATTCATTTATGATTTATAAAGATGGTCTTATACAACCATTTTACCTAAAGTTTTTAAAAAGAAATAAATATAAACTTTGGTCATTTAGTTTTTTTCATTACTTTAGGTCATCACAAAAGTGTTTTATAATAGAGCTGAAAGGTTATCTTATATCTTTTTGTTTTTATAGGTACCAGTAGTTTAAAAGTAAATATGATTAGATAGGCGGCCATATAGAACCTAGTTTCCTTAAGGGTATTAAGAGTGGTAAATATAAACTCTAGACTTTTAGTTTTTGCCATTACTTTTAGGCATTTTAAAAAGGTTTTATAGGAAGGCTTGAAGGTAAACTTAATTCTTTTGTATTTATAGTTACCCATAGCTGTATATTAAATATTATTTAAATAAGCGGCCATATAAAACCTTGTTTCCTTAAGGGTTCTAACAGAAGTAAATAAATACTTTCGTGTTTTATTTTTTTTAGGTATTTCTTGTAAAAATAATAGATATACCTAGGTACAGATTGGTACCTACCTATTGCAAGATTGATTATTTAAACCCCAATACAGTCGAACCTCTATAACTCGAACTCCAAGGGACAACCAAATCAGTTCGAGTTGTGGAGAGTTCGACTTATAGAAATTCGAGTTAAAGAGGTTAAAATTCATATTAAAAGTGCAGGGACCACTTAAAAGGTTCGAGTTATAGAGAGGTTCGAGTTATAGAGGTTCGAGTTAGACAGGTTCGACTGTAATTAATAATTGTTGAGTTTCCGTCCTCCTGGGTAGGACACCCACGCCTAGATAAGGTCTATTTGGACGGCCAATATAAGAGGTTGCCCTCCAACCTGCAGGCCCAACGAATATCATTGCACTGGCCCGCTTGATTGTGTTGAAATTGCACGATAAAAAACATTTTATAGTGTTGAATTATACGCTTTTAAACACTTTAAAAACAAATACAAAAAATTTAAGTGACGTTATGTTGACTATGTTTACATTGTTCTTTTTTGTTGGTTTTATAAGGGCAGTCAAAAATCCTTGTTGCGATACAGCAACAAATAAAACCAAGTGACCACTATGAAACCATAATGGTGTATATAAATTTATTTAGTAAATATTGTAAAGAGAAAATATTTATCTGGTCGTTTTATCAGTGTTTTTTAACAATAATTTTACTTTAATTTTGATTTATGTAAACCAAACAGACTCTTTTAATGGTGAATAGTGTAAATGATTTTTTTTTAATTTTAAATATTTGTTATTTTGTTATCAAAAAACTATTAAAAAGCATTCTTGAGCTGGCGCGCTTGTTTTGAGAGCTTTTCAGATACGATTTTATCAGAAAAATAAATCTGGCAGGCAATTTGATCATCAACAAAACGACAAACTCGGTATATTTTTATGTGATAAAATAATTTTGGGACTTTGACATTTTTGGCAATTTTGTGACCTAAATAATTTTATATAGCCATTAATTGTGAATCTAAAATATCATCATAGCTTTTATAGAAAAACTTCTTTATTACTCTAAAGGTATTATGGTATGCAACAGAATCGCCAGGATACCAAATTACCAAATCTAGTTTTATAATAGGATAGAGGACGTTTCTGAGTTGCTTTTAGAACCTGGTATAATAGCTTTAGGCTCTAAAAGGTTCTATACTGGTGGAACCGCTAGAAGGCGAAGCTGGAGTTTATTTCTTATGGTTTTATAGTGAGTTTAATACATAGGTTGCCACCACCAATTAGGGAGTCCCATTTAGGAGGTCTAACGTGTATATAAGGGTAATGGGAACGTGCTAGCGACCAAACATTGAAACTAATGGTTTTAAGGAAAGGCGCTGGCAACCTTTTAGCTCCTGCTATAAATAAAGAAATGTTACTTGGGAACGATTCCTTAACGTATCCGAAAATTAAGAACGCACTGCGTCGTCAAAGATTTCAGTCGCCACAGGAAGTATTCGACGCCTTCAAGAAGACTTAAAAAAATAAATGTAAACAATGCTTTGTTTGTCATCCACGATATGTCAACGCATCTGCTGATGTATAAGTGACGTCAATCCAAAATGATCAATTGGTGGAAACGGATATTTGTTTATAAAACAATCAGCACTGGTTTTGTTTTGTAATTTATAGGTAGAGCAAAGACTCTTTAAAAAAAAGTTACCATACACATTCATTACAGGAAGAATAGAAAATAATTGGATCAATTACCACGATTTAATCTCTTTCGAACACACATTTCGAACTATCTGCCGTTTCGTCCCCCTTTTTCGTGTAGTTCGGGCGCACCCCTCGCCATAGAAAGGGTGGCTATAAGGACCCTGCATTCTTCTACCCATAGCAATTCTCATATTTACCTGCCTAGAAAATTTGGTCATTAAATTTCAATTATGTTTAAACTAAATTAGTAGTTTTTTATATATTGCATAAAGTTGGTATATATTTTTGATGAAATTACCCTTTTATTCGCTTTTCAAAATCAAAGTAAAATTTTCTTACATCTCACATTCAAAAGTTTGTACTACTATCGCGTGCGACGGTCATAAAACGGTACGAACAATCCTTTTTGCGTTCCAGGTCGACGTTGTACTGTTATCGAACAGTCAGTTTTCCGTTCCATCAAGCCTTGTAAACTGGTTTCGGACTCCTCTGAAATACAAGGATTGAAGACAGGCGCATTAGAAGGCGCGGAAAAATTGTATGCAAAACACACACATTTCTAGTTTACATCACCTGCGACAAAAATACATTTAAAATAACTTTAAATTTACATTTGTCTGAGAAAATAACCCAAAAAATTTAAAAAAAATTTCACAACCAATTTTAACACATTAAAAAATGCCGGGAAGCCACGTAAATATACAAATATTTTTTAAATTTCCAAAAAAAATTGTGCATCATCTGCAGCATCTGTTGATTTTTTTGCAACAGCCTTTTAATTTTTATTACTACGGGCCTGCGGAATTTTGTAGGTATACCACATGGAAAAAGCTATACTGACCATAGGGTAGCCTGTTTAGAAAAAGAAAAATTTTAGCAGATTTAGCAGGTGATAGAGGTGTTGATTTTCGTTTCTTTTGAATACTCGTTACTAATCGTTACTCGACTACTAAGTAATCATTTTATATATTTGTTACAATCGTTTGATTACTGTTCAATTCAATCATATAATTAGTGCAAAATTCTCGGACTGTCGTTAATTCGAAGATCATTTACTTGTAAGTTTATTTTTGTTGTTGATATTATGGAAATATTCAATTGAAATTTTCAAAATGCGGGCTAAAATTGTCTAAAAGTGTCCTGTGTACAACTTTATTTTAAAAATCTAATGCCTTACATACAAAGAAATACATAAAATCTAAAAACAAATAAAAATAGAGACAAATACTAAAATAATCGAAGGAATCAAAGTAATCAAAGTAACGAAAGTATTCATTTACTTTTCGGATCAGTATTCGTTACTCCGTTATTTATCGAGTAACGAGTACTCGAGTAACCAATAGTTACTTTTTCAACACCTCTAGCAGGTGATTGGACAGGAATAGAAACATAAGGGTTTACCCTGATCGCAGCAAATCCCGGTGACCTGTGAACTAAAAGTTAAAAGAAGAGGGGTATGTATGTATTCGAAAGTGGTGGCAGGCCCTACTGGACCTCCATGCACTGCGACCACAAATGGATCTATTGTGCCCACGTACCTACATACTGAGTTTGACTAAAGTCATATTTTTTTTTCCACCCAGTACATGAAAAAACTCTGCAGATTACAACAATATATGATTTAGGCTTAACACTTTGGCTCAAAGATATACCACTAAGGCCTCTGCATTATTAGCCATAGAGGGGTAACACCGGATGTGAATTTTTACACCAGATTTGGCGGAAGAACAAACGACTTCGCTTTAGGGCATCGACATTAAGATCATTAACTATATATACCTACCAAAGTACAAGCTACAAAATGCGATTTTCCTAACTTCTTAGAAGTATCACGATCTCTATTTCCTAAAAATGAATAAAATCACAAAAACCTTGTGAATATTAAGGCTTTCTATAATATGTAGATAATTTCACAAATATTTTGTAAAAATCAAATAACAAAATACAAATAAGTAAATATATAAATTTCACATAAAACTTATGATATTAGAAAAAATAAATAATTTTTTACAAGTTTCGCCACAAAAATATGTGCTAATGCAAGTTTGTTTTAACTTTTGATATATTTAGTTTATTAGGCAGTCTGTAGCGGTTTATAGTTTGTGAATATAAATTAAATTAATGTAGTTTTATATGCATCTTAAAGAACTAAAATTAAAAATATATTATGTAATTGTGTAATCCTTTCTGTGTGCAACTTTAATTTTCGTGCTCTCGAATTCATACGTTGCCTTCGATCTACCTATACTTGTGATACGCGAGACGACGAAACCTACCCTTTCTTTTAGTCACCTGATTTTGAATTTAACTCTCTCGCATATGATCACATGTCTGAAATAAATCGATCACGACACGAACAACATTTGTTTTTTGGACAGTTATTTGGTCGTTCCATCTAACCAAAACCGTTTTATGACTGTCGAACGGCTTGATGGAACACTATGTTATTATTTTTCGCACTTTCGGCATACAAAGTTGACTTTTCATCCCAATTTTTAGGCATAAAAGTGTTACTTGTTACAAAAGTGACAAATAAACAAATAATCGGGATGCGGAATAACATGCCAGCAATAAAATGTAAAAACCGGGATGAAAAGTGATATGACAGGGACAAAATGTAAAAATAGGGCTGAAAAGTGACTGATCAGACATAAAAATATCAAAAAATCTCGGTAAATAAACTAAACAGTTCGAAAAATAGTGTATAACCTCGTGATAAAAGTGTATTTTTATCCCTGGACGAATTGTATCAATCTTTTTTTGTCCTCTTGGTATATAATATACGATTATTTGTCACACAGTTTGTCATTTTCTTTACACCACTTTTAGGAGTGCTATTCGGTTTATTCAGTTAAAAGTTAATTTTTTTACCCGTAATGGGAAGGCTGACGCGGCCTGTTTGATTCAGCTGCATTTAATTAAGATTTGATTCAGGGCCTCTATCTTTTGCTCTATAGCTCTGTCCCTTACTGTAGCTCTGTACGTAGTGTGTCGACTACTTTGGCTGGCTTGTACAATTCACAAATTACTTTTCAATATTATGGCGGATTCCTGCACCAGTACTCTAAACCTTCAGCATTTTATTGAAAATCAGTTTCCGGAGATACTGAGGACATCATTTATAAATTTTTAATTAATTTTTACCTTACTAGCCCGCGCAGAAATAGCTAGAGATGGTATTACTTTCGACAAACTTTTTTTTTTTGAGACGTTAAAAATGTGTTATTTTAGCAATATCGTAGTGATCTTTTTCTGTGTGTGGGTGGCATGAGATTTGTACAAAAAAGTGTTCAACACTGTTACGAGCTGATTGGATTTTGGTCAAAATTTTACAGTTTAAAAATTTTAAATATGATAACTTTTTAACGGAGCAACGCATTAACATGCGGTTTTTGGTATATATATAGTAGAATGCATTTTTCTCAATAATTTGTGTTATACCAAAAACTTATTAGTAGCTTTTGTTTATGAGATATTTAAATAATATAGCGTATAGTGTGCTAATGGGCTAGGAAGGTATCAAATTCGTCATGGATCCATTTATTTTAATTATAAACTCTTTCTTAGTACGCGCTTACAGGATGAAGGCGACCGTCAATTATAAATCAAAATTCAATTCCTAAGTGACGTCACTGAGGGAAATCGCGGGTATAAGTCCACAATTTTTTTTTTAAATATATGTATTACCCTCGCAGCCCGCACAGCAATATTAGAATTCTCTTATATTATTTTTATTTTTAATAATTAACATTGCATATATTTTTGCTAGGAAAAATGTTGTCGCTACGACAGCCTATAGACTTGGTCCCGACCCGTTCAAGTCTATTTTTTAAAATTTATGGGTCAAATGTAACGATTTCGCTTACGATAACGTACAGTATCATAATAAGCAATTCTCGGTGAGTTTATCTTACAAAAATTTAAATAAAGTTAAAAAAGAAAAACAAAATAATATTTCTGGAACTATAGTTTTCTTTTGGAAATCTAGTCCGTACACTCCTAGAATTCCGTATAAAATAGTGTCAAATTTCAGTACCATCGCTGAGGGGTGGTTTAAAATTAGTAAAAATCTAGAGATATTGAAGTTTCTGAACTGTAGATGCATTACTGTATTGCATATGAACCAATGTTTAATATTATAAAAAGCACAACTTGTATTGGAATCATTCTTTGTCTACCTAGTAAAATTAAAAAATGGTTCGGTCAAAGCCAACTTCTCCAATAGTTTAACATATTAAGTAAAACGAACAACTGTCAAATGGTGTACACTAACTTATTCTGACATCTTCTAGTGACGTTTCAAGCTACAATCTACAAACGTCAATGTAAATGATCGTGAACAAAACCATATGTCAAGCATTTCATAAGCAGGTTCCAAACTGCTTGTAAATGTAGCTTAATTTAAAATACACAGCAGTCATTTAAAAAAAATAATTTTCTTGTTTAATTAATTTCTTAGTTTTGTGTCATATACCCATTGTCATTGTAACAATGAAGAAAACAAAGCCCATATTGGAACTATTCATAAATAATTTTATAAATGTTAAGAACTATTAAATTCAAGGCAAAAAGTTACTTAAACCATCAACCAAAATGGTAACCGGTCTGGACATGGTCTATAGACTTAGTACTTAGCACTCTTTAGTAACTAAATACTGTTGATGGTTTTTAGTTTATTGTGTTGTTGGTGTCAGGTTGTGGAATTCGTCGTATATTAGTCTCCCTCCGAAGCAGCCCGCGACTGTAGACTGTATAGAGACTGGTTTTCAGAAATTCAGTTGTTTGCCGACCGTTGAACGCGAAGCATAGCGTGCGGAGCGAAAGCGTTCACAAATTCCAGCAAGGAAGCGCGTCCCTTTTGTTGTATATGAAAACGTGCCTGATGATCTTGATACTTAACCTCTAATCTTTGTTTGGCCATCTTATCAGGCCTTAATCTTCCCCGTGTGATCTTTCGTGCAAGGATAGTGATATTTAAAGCATGTTTTAGTGACTTGTGAGTGCGAAACAACAACTTTGTTCTTATTTCCGGATTTTGTTTTGGATTTTTCAGTTATGGCGTAAACACTTCTGAGTGGTGACTAATAACTTGTAAGTAGTTTTGGTTGTGTGTGTGTTTTCTTTGTTAAATAACCTTTACTTACCTGTTGGATTGTTTTTAGCTTAGAAATCTCCTTGGCCACTTTGGAAGAGAGAACCGTTTTTGGCATGTGATCCTGACAAGATGAAAAACTAACCAATTTATTCTTTGACCAGGTGTAAGAACTAATAAGTAGTTTGTAGTAAAATAATACTTTTTTTTAAACGGATTTAGATAAATTTACAGATTACGTCGGTGTCGTATAAATTTTATTATCCCAAATCAAGGTTTTTGATCTATTTCTGTGATTGTAAACATCTTGATTTAATTAAAAGTTTATGATCCAGTAGAGGTGGTTTTTACGACTTATATTAAACATTGCACAATTTCGGCATCTTAATTTGAATTATATTAGTATTTTTTAAAAAGATAGTTGAAAAGTACTCATACATGAACCTACTTATTACTAGAACTCATAAAAAAATGCACGTACATCCCCTTGGGAAGAAGAACTACCGACTTTTACTTAACATCACACCTGAATTTACCTATAATACCTAATAAGTGTGTCCTGTATCTCACCACATAACACAACCCACCTTGATTGGCGAGTTTTTTCAAAACTGTTGCATTGTCAAACCCTAATTGGTTGCCCGCCCAACGAACTTTAGTAGAGAGATTTCGCAAGTAAAAAGGTGCATTTTACGAAAAAAATGTTGGTATCTCCTTAAATATCGTTTGAAGATCGAAGAAATATTCGGAGATTCAGAATATTATTATAGTTTTCTTGGGGAACAGTAACATCCTGTGCTAGGAAAATTTGCAAATCAACTATAAAATCTATTTTGGTGCGAAAAATGTCATTAAATCGCGCACTTATTCCCGATACAACGGAAACTATAAGCGTTTCAGTAATCACTTGGTGTTCAAATGTTCCGAAGGAAACCATATGAAATTTCCCCATATAATAAATCTAAATTTCCCAACGAAAATAGAAAGAGGCTATTCTAGACGCTGCACGTGTTTTAAAATAAAAACTTATTTTTAAACTAATTTATTTTCAGTGAGATATTGTAAATAAATGAATAATTTTTGTCAACCATGCTAAAATAAGAGTGATGTAAGATAAAAATGTAAGGGTTCATGGGATAGTAATAATAATTGGATGAAAGTAAACTTGACAGTTCTCGTGACCTTTAAACTCTTTGTCCATTTGAGAGTGCTATCGTAAATTTATGATTCCCTAAGACTCCTTGAGGGTAAACCCACGTGGTGATAGATCGCGCTCTGCTCTCCGACATCATATTCAATGTATCGTGAAAATGTATTCGTTTAGGAGAACTACCCGAGAAGAGCTGTGTTTGCTCTTCTCGGGAAGTACTCTCGAGATAAGCTCCCGAGAATATTTCTCTAAAATGAACGGGTAGTCTAAAACTAGCCTAGGTATTTCAAGGTTCGCAGAGTAGAATTTGGAAAATAAGTTTATTTTTATTAGGTGTCAAAACTTTTGTACCTACCTAGTTCATTTTGTTTAGTTACTATTTTTTTATATTTTTTTATATCTATATTGTACCTTTATAGCACCAGGATACCTAAGTTTCAGATAACTTAATACTGGGTGACTTGAGAGTACATTTTTTCTTTTTCCCATGTTAAAAAAACAGAATAAAAAGTGTAGGGGGAAAAATTTAATTAATTTTAAAAGTACCAACCCGAATGTAGATTTAAATTTACCTACCCGCCCACACATTTTAATAGAAATGTTATTAATGCCCTCGAATGTTATCTTTTAATGCTGTGTAAGGTCTGGGGAATGGAATTTGCTGTGATCCACTGGGGTTCGGTTCAGTTCGGCTAAAAGACATCATTTGAGATTGGAAGGCCATTAACAACTATTGAATAAGATTGATTGCAGAAAGATTTTCTTGGCATTCACTTTTAACTCTTTGTCCATTTCAGGGTACTATCATAAACTTGTGCTCTCCAAAGGCGCTATTCTGGGTCTTGAACGATGTGACCATCCACATCACACGCTTTGACCAATAGCAAACTCTGAGTGGTCGCGTGTTGTGCGAAATGACTTGTCTCGACCAATGGCATAGTCGCCCGCTCTTCAGAGTTAGAAATCTGTTCTCCTACCCCGTGCCGACTGAACGTTTCTTGGTCGGATCGTGGGAGAAGCTTGTGCAATGGAGGTTTTTTCGCATACCACGTGACGGTTCGGAGCTAATTTAAAGCTTGCCATTAGCCAAAGCATGTGATGGGAACTATCACATCATTCAGGTACAAGAATAGCTAGCCTAAGAGATCTTGCAAACATACTTGCATGGCAGGAACTCTCTTTGCTACACGTTGTCTGCTAGAGCAGTGCCGCAGTTCGAAATTGAACAGTAGTTTGAGAGTTGTTCTCCGAGAGCGAGGAGTCCTACTTTTGCTCTGTCTGATTGAAGTTGTCCGACAGTTACTCTCTAACCTATGTCCATTTGCGAGAAATAGGCTCGAGAGCAATTTTTCTAAAATGGACGCGTACCTCTAAAAAGGGAAATTTACTCTACCACTCACCCAGTATAAAAAAATATCATGTTGCATTGACATATTTTACAACCTGTCTAATAACACTAATAAACGTATGCTAAATTGACACGTTTTCTTCTTTCATATTTTATAACTTGTCTAGTAATACTAATAAACGTTTTGTACATAATTATTTTTGTATTTATTATTGTATATATTTATTTTAAAATATTGAATAAAGTTTAAATCGAGGTTTAAATTAAAATATTAAATTATCGATAAGCCTTATTTAAAACAAAAATGATTATTTATAAAAATTACAGCCTGAAGCCTGTACAAATAGAGATAGATACTGGTATAATATTATTTTTATAATTTAAATATTTTAAATACATTTATTTATTTTTTTAAATTAATACTCTAAAATTTAAAGCGCTATCCAAATAGGGAATTAAAATAATTGTTTTTACAAAAGTCCATTATATGTATATATAGAAAAGTCTCATCAATGGCCCTAATAACGGACACGGAAATACAACGAAATTTAAATTGAATTTCGAGTAAATTAAAATTTTTCATTAAATTTAAATAGCAAGAGGGCCAGAAAGAGGGGACTCGGATATCCTAACCTGTAAATAGAATTAATTAAAAACAACCCTGGGAAAGTGTGCCGGCCCAGTTTTTCTGCTAAGAAGTGAGATGAAGTTATTTTTTACCCACTTTTGGGGAGGGGGATCTTTTGGGGAAGTACCATGAGGATGATTTATGAATCGAGCTAAACTTTCAAATATGAAGAGAGCATTAAGATGTAGGGCTTGACTTGGAACACCCCATATTTCCTTAATGAATCTAGATTTGTTCTTAAACTTTTTCTAAAATAAAATTAGTTGAATATAGTTAAAAAAAGATACAAAACACGTTTCTTTATCCAAAAGATCAAGTTTTTTACACACAGTACAATCCCGAACCATTATATCGGTTGAGAAAATGGGTTTTATATTTAATTTTAAAAATATCGCAGAATACACAGTAAAACTACTGAAAATGTCAAAACTAGCGAACAACACTGCAACACACACTTGAATCGACCTGTGACGACGAAACCACTACCGCCACAATAGTTTATCGGGTCAGTCTGATCCACCATAATATCTCTTTTGCGCTCAAGCTGGTAAGGTTTAAGAGAGATGCAAGCTTTCCGGGGCATTCTAACTAGTTTAAAACGAATATTTGCTACTCTGTATTTAGTTTACGGGCAGGTTCTTGTTGCATTTAATTGAATGCACATTTCTGTCGTCCTCAGACCTTAAGGGTTTGACAGAGATGCAAATAGTCCCGACATTTTAAGATGACATATATGAAACCGAAAAAGTTAACGTGTGTCATTGAAGAAGAGAGTTTGAGTTTACGCGAACTAGAAAGCAAATTTTTGGGTTGTTTAGGACCACTTTAAGAGAGAGTGGATTATAATAAAAATGTGATTAATAAACATTGACTATTGCTTAATTTCCGGTTTAAAATCCGGTAATGTTTGCAGTTATAAACTAATAGCAAAATGTCTTTAAAATATATTTTATTGCCTCGGGAATTGCTACAAATTCAAAGACCTTCCCCAGAATAACTACAACAAAAACTAAATGAAAGCTAGATTGAGACACGAGGGTAAAACTAAAAAACTTATTACGTCATATTGATTGCAGAGTATGACTAAAATTACAGGCAACATATTACAATGAGAAAACTTGGGCTAAATATTACTATTTTTGAGGTTATAAAGCCGATGAAGGTACGGAAAACGCATGAAGGCTAAGTGCGGAGATACACCGTGACCAGGTAGGTAGGTACATTGGCGCAAACAATTAACTTTTAAACATTTTATCCATAATTTCGAGCCCGAACTAATTAAATTGTCGCAGTAAATTGGCTCAAAGCCGCCTGGATTTAAGCCCGTACGGCACCGAGCAATCGGAAGTACATTTGCCCATCAGTTGCGCATTTTGTACCACCAAATCTATAATACATTGTTTAAGTTAGCAGTGCAATGTAAGCAGTTTTGTTATTGCCTCTTTAAAGACTAACCATGTATAGCTATATATGCCGCGAATCAATTGGCTATAGATATCGTCTTCTGAAAACGAAATGATTTTCTAGTTTCGGAGCTATCGAGGAAACTAGGCTGCACTGACAGTTAACTAATAAAACTACGGCATGAATACTTGCAATTTTTTATGTGTGATATTATGTATAAATTGTCGCGCTGCTTTTTTTTTAAATTTTGGCCATGCGGAAGTTAGCACACCCTTTAAATTGACAAAATACGATACCTAATATATAAATAAAAGATTTAAAGAATGTTAGATGTTTAGAACTGCTGCATGAAGGTAGCATTACCAGGTTTTTTTCCAACATAGCACGACAATTTCTTTTTGTTTTACAACAAATTTAGGACCAAAGAACGACAATTAATGCATACATAAAACATATGGGGCTTTTTCATGCCAACCTTTTGCACTTAAAAATTTAGATTTTAATAAATATTTATTTTTTGGTTCCTCTATACATACCGATTACACCAAGATCAAAAATTTGAAAAAATGTTGCGATTCCTTAAATCTACAGGGTGTTTTATCTTCTTAATTCGTCAAAACATATCTATGGTTTATGATTTTTCCTGAAAAAATACGAACAAAAAAAATTACTACTGGTTAGAAACAAGAACAAGAGGCTTTAAGAAAAATAATTGAAAATGACAAATAATCACATCAGTGACCTAATATAATAACACAATAAATTAAAAAAATCGCCATTTTAAAAATGTGACCTCTTCGATTTTTTATATTCTTATGAAAAAAGATGCTCTAATATGTTGTCTATTGCCTTTAAAAATTTTAGAGTGGGCCCAGAAGTATAAATGCCAAAAAGAAAAATTCTTGTGTGAGTGCGCGGAGGCCTTGACCGTACCCTTATGTACATATGTGGGTAAGCGAGCAGTCTTATTAAGGCGCCCGGGGTGTAAATCAATACTCATATAATATAATTTTATTAAAAAAAGTTGTTTTGCTTTAAGGAAAAAATCTTTTTTTAATTCTGACACCCCCCCCCCTTCCATATGACATCAGGAGCGTCACATTGAAAGTCCAAGACGGGCTCTCGGCTACCAACATTGTGGCACATTTTTTTAATTCTAATAATTTATTGGGTTTTTTTAATAGCCCGATTCTCAGCACCGTTATATCGTCTAAAATTATTGTGAGGTAGTCCTCTCTCTTTTAGAAAGTGGAGAATGTTCAACAAGTACTATGTTGGTATACCACTATATACACAACTATGTTGTGGAAGTACTTTCAAACCTGGAATGAACGATGGAAAATGCACTTCATTTAGCCCCGCAAACAAGCCTGGCTAGTAAACTGAACTTTACCAACTTTACTCTCTCTTACCCAAGAACTACAACCAAGAAAGAATAAACAGTTTATATTGTGGAGATGACCAGATCAGAACCCGTTCTACTCACAGCTGAAAGTGAGTGGATTTTTCATGCTGCGATCCCAACAATATTTTTCCAGTGGAGTGAACCTTACCAACTTTATTCTCATCAAAGAACTGTAACCAAGAGAGATAAGCAGGTCATGTGAAATTGATATAACTGCATTTAGAGTCCCAGCACCTATATTACTGGCTAAAATTAAGGTATCCGCTGTAATCATCGACTACAAAGAGGATGTGTTTGGTTGGGATCTGGCTGTTATAGAAATGTTTGATTAGTGAACCAAATCAACTTTACTCTCTCTTGCCGAAGAATTATAACCAGAAATAATAAACACCTTATGAGAAAGAATAAACACCTTATGAGAAAGAATAAACACCTTATGAGATAAAAGAACTAAAAGTGGGTTGTCCCCCGAGCTAGTTTTTTAATGTGTTTTAATGTGGGGATGGGAGGTAAACAGGTCATTGTTAAAAAGAAATTAGGGCCCCAGAACCAGTGAGTTATCCCCTGTAATACAAAGAGTATGAGTTGGGTTGGGATCTTGCAATTCTAAAAATATTTGAGACTTACCCGTACCCACTTTACTCTCTTACCGAAGAACTATAACCACGGATCACCAGTTAGGTGATCCGTGCTATAACCAAGAAAGAGCAAACAGTTTATTGTGGAGATGGTCAGATCCAGAATCCATCCTACTGACAGCTGAAAATCAGATGGGTATTTAATGCTGCGCTTGTAAAATTATTCTTTTAGTAAAGTGACCCTTACCAACTGTATTCTCACCAAAGAACTATAACCTAGAGAGATAAACAGGTCATTGTGAAAAACAAATATCTGCAATTAGACCCCCACCTATATTTCTGGCTAAAAGTGAGCTATCCCCTGTAATCTGGATTTTCATCGACTACAAAAAGAATAAGTTGTTTTGAAATTAGACTTACCTTTACCAACTCTACTCTCTCTTACCGAAAACCTATAAGCAAGAAGGATAAATAGTTTCTGGTTGAGTTGATCAGATCAGAACCCATCCGACTAACATGACAGCTGAAAGTGAACTGTCCCCATATTTGGGTTGTCAATGCTGCGGTTGTAAAAATATTCTTCCAGTAGCGTGAACCTTACCAACTTTATTTGCTTCAAAAACTATAACCAAGAGAGAATGGACCGACTAAAAGTGTATAAGCCTGTGTTATCTGAATTTTTATCGGCTGCAAAGAAACTGAGTTAGGTTGGGATCTTCCAATTGTAAAATGATTCGATTGACAGACTTACTTTTACCAACCAAGAATAAGAATAACTTTATTGTTCTGACGAAAAAACTGCGATCAAAACCAAAGTGAATGGCGACTGACAGTGGGTTGTTGGTTTTCAAGGAAGAGATTGCAAACACGTTCCATCAGTAAACTGATCGAACTTTACCAACTTTATCTTCCCTTTTGATTACGGACTACAACCAAGCGAGATGGAAAAGTCGTTGTTAAAAAAAAGCCAATCAATCAGAGTCCCCCTACACTACCTGCTGAAATCAAGTGAGAAAGAGGGTTGGCCTTGCGATTCTAAAAATGTGCGATAACTAGACTGAGCTTTACCAACTTAACTATTTCTTACCAAAGAACTATAACCGAGACAGATGGAAAGGTCGTTATTAAAAAAATACAATTGGAGGTACTACCGGCTAAACGTAAGTTGTTTCCTGTAAGGAAACTTATCTGAACTGGATTCAGTTCCCCGGGCCTTCGTAAACATGTGAGAGTAATAGCTGTTTCAGGAAGACAATATGCCAGGTCACTCCACTCTACCCGCTCGATCTTTCATCCCTGTATTTCCCAAATCAATCAAATCGCCGCTAAAGGGGACACGATTTGAGTGTTTAAAAGCAGCAAAAGAAGAAGCTACATAGGTATTTCATCAGCTGATAGCAACGGAATTTCAGCTTTTTTCTAGGAAATCAAAAATTTGAATGGAACGGGGAGAACATTGAAGCTTATAAACAAGTTTTAAAATTTATGACAGTTTTCCGCTCAGTGGACTAGACTGACTTTACACGTGTCTCGAATTTTACATGATTTTTATCAAAATAAAATGTTCAATCTCTGCCATTTTTAAAATCGATGTTACTCTTTCTCTATGGCGTTAATTTTAAAGTCTTGTTTTATTTCTTATCCTTCGTCGTACGGCCGCCTTTATTAAAAAGGACAAATTGTCAGGTTTTCCGTGTGAGAACAAATGACAGCAATTAAATTTTGATTAGTTTTAAAAGGGATCGTTTTGTGGAAGAAAGGGCTGCAATTAAGGAGACAATAAAGAATACAATAGGTGGATAACAATAATTTTGGAACAAAAAGTTACTGTTACAGTTTGAGATGTAAAACCCATTGTTAAAGGTAGTACTTGTTGATAGCATCTGTTAAACCTTACAAGAACCACGTATCATCAGATTAGGTGCGTTCGATACTTTTACTTATAGACGTTGGGAATATCTAGTCGTATTTAAAATACTGAAATGTTTCCCAAAATTTAAAAATTAATTTTCAGTTTTTGCACAGAATCCTGAAAATCCCAAATTGGTTATTATGATTACGGTAGCGCTTGCCACTTTTATGTGGTATAAACCAGGGCCCGTATTCTTGATTGCCCGTGAGACAAACTTAGGTTAGTTATCTCTTCTCTTCCATTTCATCTAGGTCAAAGCTTAAGGTACCTATTTCAAAATAATTTTCTTGGACACTTTAAGGCAGACGTTTAACTTCTTTAAATTAAAGATCGACACGAACAAAGCGAACAAATGTTTTTATTTAAATTACTGAATAACCTAATTGGTTCACCTGAATTATTATTGCGTTCACTTCAATGTACCAACCAGAGATTTTAGAAATACTCAACTTTTCGCAGAACTCAAATTTTAAGCTAACTACACTAGAAATTCTCCTATATCTCGACTAGACTTATAATCAAAAATTTTAAATTATATATTAACTCTATTAACTCATATAAAAAAATATTAAAATCACTTACCTTAGCTCTCTTCGGGATCAGTTTTCTGTAAATTTTAGAATTAATAGTTTTTTAAAAATTATTAATAATTCTATCTTATAGTGGTATGTACAGTAGCAATAGCAATACCTACTCACTAGTTATAAATCAACAAAATCTGTAATAAAACACCTCCCTAAAAGACAACAAACATAGAATACAAAATGGTTAGTTAAATAAGTGACAGCTCAGCTGACACATTTCAAGAAACCGGTAAAATAAGTCCAAGTTATATAAATACTGCATGACTATGTGTGCACTATGAAAATCCAGCACAATTCTTATTAAAGTCTGCCGTATTGCACGGCACAAATGCGCAAGCGTAGCTGTCAAGATACTGCTAGACCTAATTACACTTTCAATAAAAGATATTTTTCTCTTAATGTTGTATTGTTGTATTTCATCCAAATCGGATAATGGGAATTGTGTCAAAAACGCTTCACAAGATTTGATAGATAGTTAGTTAGATAGTTAGACAGAACATGTAAAGCTTAATAAAAGCTTGTAAAAAACGAGTCAGTTACTTGTAGAGGAGGTCAGTAACCTGTAAGTATTCTAACAGGCAACTGATGCACAGGTAACTGACGATTTTGTCACGTTTTGTCCGATATTATTAATACTACTAAAATTGAGTCTAATAAACAAGAAAACTCAAAAAGTGTATCCTATTGTAATTATGTTTCACCATTTTTTAAATTGTTTTTTTATTGTTCTACCTTTTAAAAACTTACCAGGTTACTGATCAAACTGAAGGTTACACACGCGAGTATGGATCGGTTAATGGACACACCCACTGTCTTAGACGTGTGACATCGAATTTCGCGCGTTTTCCGAATCACAGAGCTCTTTTTCACTTAGCAACTGAAGGTCAAGAATGATCCAATGATGCCAAATGGATAAAAAATCTGAAGGCACAGGCGATTGATGCAATTTTTGGTGACAGAGTTGAAATTTAAATATTTAAAAACAAGTAACTTTAAAACACTTCTGGTTTTGACTATTTATATAACTAAAGGTTGTTTTTTAATGTTTACTAAGAAATTACTCCAATAAATAAAATTATAAGAACATAATTTAATTAAAATATAGTAAAATTCTAATGGTGACACTCCAGGTTACTGACGATTGTTACATAAAACCTCTGTTATCTAAAGGAAATATTTTTTATAATCTTCCAAAAATAAACTTGCTTGTTAGTTATTTAATAGAACTATAAAAATAAAATTAGTTTTATATAAAAAAAAAACGTTTTAACATGTTCTTGTGTAGGTCACATCAAAATCCGTCACTTTCCAGATATTCACCCATATAATTAGCAGTTTTGATTGTAAAATGATTTTTAAATAAATATTTAAAACAAGCTATTTACTTTAGCAAAGGTTCGTTAATTGAACAGTGTTGGTTCAAATAAACACCAATGAAATCGATGTAAAAAGAATAATGAGGCGCCCACTTAAAATTTTATACCCCTATAACCAAACAAGAGCCTTTGGAACATAATAAGCCGTAAATCTGTGTAATAAAACTGAGAAAAAAAAAAGAGTAATTTGGTTATTCTACCACACAGTTCCGTTTTCACGGGATCACGATAAATCCGAGATGAGCCACCAGAATATTGATCGTGATTTAATATTAGGGACTTTTTGCACGCCCTCCTTTATAAATGCGACATTAAATGACAGATGTCACGTGATATTTAGCCCAATTTTGACCTTTTGCAACCACAATTTTTTGTCCTTTATCCTTTATTTATCTGACAAAATCCTGTTTTTTTGTTGTAGTAGTAGTAGGTAGGCACAATTAATTAAAAAGTTTCGACAATAACTAGAGAAAAACCAAAAGAGCAATACCAAAAAACTGCCATGAAAATATAGGATTGGGTCTGTGTTTACTGTGTACTTATTTTTTTACGCACTTCACAGAACATTAATGACTTTTGGTTAGTTGGTGAATACTGTTGCCAAACAACACATGCGGATAACCCCGCATTGGTAGCTCTTGAAATAATTGTCTGGTATCAAAAATATTTTAAATTTACATTAAATTTTGACACATCTCATCGGCACCTTAAGAGACTGTTTGTTTTTTTTATTTAGATGTAATATGTTTATGTATTGTTCTTTTTAATCTAATTGTAATTAAATTATTCTACCTAGGAATAATCCAATGTTGTATACCAAATCTATTTTTGGCATTTAAATGTAACAACTTAAAAGGTTTCAATAAAATACAGGGTTAGACAGAGGGCCACTTTGGTTTGCGATAAAAATGTATATTTAAATTTATATTTAGTCAGAGTTTATTTTCTCTTTGGATATACTTGATATCATTATGTGAAATATTTTTCTTTTGTTTAGGATAATTGGGTACTGTATATTTTAAGTTTTTGTACTTGATTATAGATTTTGTTAACTTATTAAGACTAATTGCTATTGTAATTGACGTTTTCCATACAGTTTTTAATTTGTCGAAGGAAAATAAAGATTTATTTATTATTTTTGAAAATAGGTATTGTTTCAAATAAAATTTTGTATTAAGCATTTTTTCTTATTTTTTGCTGAGACTTTGGCCATCATTTCGGGGGGGGGGGGAGGGGTCCCCTAAGGGTACGGCCTCCGCTAGAGAAAAATTTTATGCCATAAATTTGCATTCAAATTATATTGTCCGCAGCATTAAGTGGCTTTAACTCTCTAATGTATTTTTGCGCTTATGAAAACCAAATTGCGGTGTGAGTGTATTTTGCTTTTATACCTGCTTTCTTAGGCTTTATAGTGCATAATGCATAAACCGAAAGGTCTACTTGCCCTGCCATGCTGAGCCCAGGTGCATCACACTTATTTCAGTGTTGCCAGGTTTAATGTAAAGGTTTTTACATGATAAACTATGTCTCACTTAACTTTTTTCGGCACACAAAAAAAATATGGATTGATAAGAGGGTCATGCTGAAAATTTTTATCGTTTTGTTTAATAACCGGAATAAGGTCTTGATCAGTTAAGTACGAGCTTTATTCCGATGCTTCAAATTAATTCCAGTTTGTCAATTTGTGTGATGAATACTTGATCAATGTATCTTTCGCGGATATTAGCATTCTTTAATATTTTAGAAAAGGTCTGCTATCAATGTTTGATGAAATATCTTGATCAATCTTCTTCTTCTCGAACAATCATTTGTAATGGATTTGCAAATGTTAAAAGCGGAAGATCAATCATACTGGTAGCCACGTTGGAGGGGTTTCTGCTAGATGGCGCATCCCTCAACTTCTCATCGGCACCTTAAGAGACTGAGCACTTAAAATAAATTACCTACAAACTATTTAATTTAGAAAAACCTAGAGGTTTGGATCTGCTCTAAAGTAAAAACATGTGCCGGCATAGTTTTTTTATTGTATTTTCACCTATCCCAGTTGTATATTGCTTCCAGTTTTCAGAATTCCAGGAATATTTACATCTGAGCCAGGTACCTAGAAAAAATCACGTATTGTGTGAAGAATATATATTCCTCACGAAAAAAAAATCATAAAGCATGAAGCAAATAATCAGATGTGTTAAGTACTGAAATGTTTGTTGCAAGTAAATATATTTTTGATGATTTTAATATTGTTACGGAAATGAGTTGCAAGTAAATATATTTTTGATGATTTTAATATTGTTATGGAAATGATTTACTTATTTACTGGGCTTAAATATATGTTTTGCTCAATCAATAATTATATTTTTCTGTTCAGCTGTACTGACTTCTGACTCTCCTACGTTTTAGCAAGCGATATTCTGAAAAAAAGTATTGAAAAGAAAATCTGCCACTTTCGCAAAAAGTTCTGTTCAGAAGTTTTCGTTGATATAGAGAATTTATAAGAGAACAATGCTAAAAAAATTAATATAATTTTTCAAATTTATTTATATTTTTAGAGTACTTACAAAGTACTTTTAACAAATGGTATAAGCTCGGATTTGATAATAATAACTCTGCTTTTCGTAGAATTTATTCCAAAGTTTCTCAACACAGTTTGACATCACTGGAGCTGCATAATTTACTTTTCTTTAACCTTTACCTGTGCAGAAGGGCGCTGTTTTGAAAGCAGAAATTCCTACCTAACATCAAGAAATTAAGAATTAGGTATAAAATGTCTAACAAAAATAAATATGTTTGTTCGCTACCCATGTGTGTTTGTTTGCAGAAAAATAAAATGCATAATCCATCATTTTGCAAAGTGATTCAGCATTTTTGATGTAGACTTCTCGGAAACTGTTCTTGGCTTTCAGTTGACGTATAAGAATGCAACCATGTGAAATTGATATATTTCTGCTGATAAACTATATGAGCGAAATATAATCTACACTGTGGTTTTATAATCAGTGTCAGTAAACGCAACGTAGTCACTTTTTACTAGGCGAATTAGGTATTTCTCTTGGATGGGTTTTTACTAATTACCCCTATAACCCCACAAAATGTCCTATGTCAGCAAGTATACAAATTTCACTAGGTAGGAAAAAAGATTGGAAGTATTCTGCGGAAATTAAAAACTGACACTAATGGGTTGATAAGTAACTTATGAATCTGAAATTTTGTTTATAGAATTATGTTATACTGTAGTATCACATTACCAAGTGTTTTTTGATTTTGTATTATTATTTTAGGTTTTTGTGTGACATAAAACTCATTGGAATTATTTTCTAGTCACAATTTTATGACATAGGATCAATTTCTTATCACTTAGGGCATATTGGTACTACACTATGTGCCACATCATAGCGACACATCACATCACAAACGACTTCTAGATCCAAAATTAAAATTAAAATTTTCCAATAAACATGTTTAATTCAGGCATTTAAGGTGTTATAAAACTTCCTAAGGCTAACAAAAATAATTTTTCTACACCAATGAACTAAAAATAGTCGAAATAACTTCTACAAAAATGAAAACAAGTGGTCTTGTTTTTGTGAACGACACAGGACTAATTGGTTATAGCCAATTTCACGACGTAAACGACATGTGAGAAATTTTCATATTGAAATATTGCGTTTCTGATTGGTTGGAGATATAAGAGGTTTTTCTGGGATATAAAGTAGTATATTTGAGTGCGTAGCCACCAAAAATATGATATTGAAAAATTTATGACATACGACCTATTGGAATATCAACGACGGTATAAGAATGCAACCATGTGAAATTGATATATTTCTCCTGATAAACTATATGAGCGAAATATAATCTACAGTGTGGTTATATAATCAGGGTCAGTAAACGCAACGTAGTCACTTTTTACTGGGCGGATTAGGTTAGATTTACTCCACTGCTAGCTTACGTCTAAACGCAGCTTAACCCAGGGTCGTCAACAATTTTCTTAAGAGGCTTTTTTATTTAGGAAATGAAAAATAAAAACAAGCTGTAATATAGTACCATAGGTTACATATTTCTCTTGGGTGAGTTTTTCACAAAACAATTAAAAACTTATACCTGTTTTTTAAAAGCTGCTAGAAAAAAACGTTTAATAGGTCATTCATTACCGTTATAAAAAATAACGTTGTTAAAAACTGCGTTGTAATCCCGCCATTATTAAATCAAAACAGCAATGTTTTTACGTTATTTTCAAGTGAATTCTAAGTAGATTTTTATCAACGTCAAACTCACATTATGTTCGCGCTTTTTCTACATAAATTTTAAAACGCGACTTGCATGGATTTTCTAACAAATATTTTTGGGATTTTACTAGCAGCGCCACCTATTGGCGACATTTTTCACTTCGACGAAATCTATCCGGGAATGCTTTGGCCTCTAAATTCTAAAAACCAGATAATAGAGAATTATTGAAATAAAGCCAGGCTATAATAGTGCCAGGCACAATTTTGACACCTTCACATTGTGATATCAGCTGTGATCTTTCAACACACGGCCTTTGTTTACTATATGAACCAGAATAAATAGTGCCTTCTTTGATTAATTGAAAATAAACGACGAAAGTTTTAAATTCGACTTTGGTATGTCAATTTTGAAGAATTAACTGTCAGTTTTCAATGTGAATGTGTCAAAATAGTGCCTGGCACATTTATAGCCTGGCTGTATTTCAATAATTCTCTAATGAACTGATCCCTGATCCTTCACGATGACGACGCATCAGTTATTAACCTGATCAAGACACATTAATATTGTGAAAAAGTGTTTAATGTTGAAAAATCTTGGTTAGCTTTTAAACAAAAATAATATATGTATACAGTTTTGTTTTGCCTCAAACGCCATCTTTTAAAATTGCCTTTCTACAAGTCTTTATCTAGAGGGCTATTAGAAAAAGCTTTCGCACCTTTTTATGATTAAAAAACAAATAGAGAAAAAACAAACGTGAGAAGATAATACGCAAAAAGTTTGTAGGTTTGAGCAGTCGTAATCTAGTGGCATTTTACAACATGTTGTGGAGGACTTTTCAAATGTGAATTTCGCACATGAAAATACCGATGGTAAAAAAGATGTTATATACACAGCACCAGAAACTTCAACAAAAATTACATTTTTATAGCTTGATTCCTCCTTATGTTTAAGTTATCTTTAAGCATGTAGATTTAACAAAACAAATATTACATGGTATGAGGTTGTTTTCTAGTAAAAAATAACTTTATTATTTTTGTTCACGTTAATTTAACGTTGATGTGATTTTTGTGCTGTGTGGAATTATTTTTACAATCTAGAGGGCGAGTGAAAAAACAAAAAATTTCTGAAACTTGCAAATGTCGAAATTTCAATTGACATATGATTTTTAATAATTTTTATTAACATTCATAATAAAAGCAAAGCTCAAGGGGGATTTTGTGTCACAGGTGCTGAGGAATAATTATTTTCACCTAATATGACTGACTGGGCTATATATGTAATAAAAAACTTCTAACAGAATTTGTAAGGGTGCACATTTGTTCGAAAATATAGCAAATAATTTTTTGCAAACATTTTTTTGTGGCCAAGCGGTTATAGCAAGATTTTGTTTCTCTTGTATTTTTCCATGGATAGCTTGAAAGCTGTACACCCACGGGTGTCCAAGATCTAATGGATACTTATTAAGTGTTGACAGTTAACTGTTTCATACTTAAGAGACTCTTTAGAACACTGCATGGTCAATGTCCCCACATAGCACAATCACGTGTTTAACACGTAAAAAAGGCGTAAGAGAAAAAAAACGTTGATTTTAAAAGCTGCTAGAAAAAAACGTTTATTTCATATATGAAAACAAGCTTAATAGGTCATTCATTAACGTTATAAAAAGTAACGTTGCTAAAAACTGCGTTGTAATAACGCCATTATAAAATTTAAACAGCAATGTTTTTAAGTTAGTTTCAAGTGATTTTTACGTTAAAATCACATTAGATTCACGCCTTTTCTATACGAATTTTAAAACGCGATTTTAATAGCAGCAGCGCCACCTATTTTCGGAATTTTTCTCTTTGACAAAATCTATCAGGCATTGCTTTGGCCTCTAAACTCCAAAAACCTTTTAAGGAACTGATCCCTGATCCTTCACGATAACGACGCATCTGTTATTAACCTGATAAAGACACATTAATATTCTGTGAAAGTGTTTACTGTTAAATAATCTTGTTTAGCTTTTAAAAAAAGCATAATGTATATAGATAGATATATAGATATTTTGTCTTGCCTAAAATTATCTTGAAGTGTTGTAGTCTTAAACTAGTGAACTTTTATAACTTCCTTTCGCGTCTCTTTTAAGTTAAAAAAATGTTATTAAAAAAACGTGACCAAAAAAGACGCAGAAAGTTAGTAGGTTTGAGAAATCTAGTGGCGTTTTAGAACATGTGGAGGACTTTTCAAGTGTGAGTTTGGTACATGAAAATAACGAGGGTAAAAATCACGTTATATACACAGCACCAGAAACTTCAGCAAAAAGTACATTTTTATAGCTTGATTTCTTCTTGTTTTTAAGTTATCTTTAAGCATGTAGATTTAACAAAATAAATATTACTACATGGTATGAGGTTGTTTTCAAGTAAAAAAAACTTTGTTATTTTTGTTCACCTTAATTTAACGTTGATGTGATTTTTGTGCTATGTGGGTCACCTTTTTAAAGATAGAGAGATAGTATATACAGCTCAACTTACGATATTGGTAAGAGAAATGATAAATATTGCCTCTGTTTGTTTTTATTCACGGGCACTAAACTTTATATTTTTTTAATAATTTTGTGCGGCGGTTTTAATAAGATTCAATCCGAACCAGAATGTATGTTTTAGGCAAAAAAACAATTAGGCATCAAATTAGCCTTCCCCTTTTTAATTCGCATCGATCCGGGCCAATTTTAAAAACTAATTACCGCTACCCTCCAGAAATACAATTACGTGTCCGACCCTCCCCTTCTATGACGAAAAAATAATATAATAATGCCCGTTTCCCACCCCTCTACTTTTAACATGGTATGTTGAGGGTAGAAAAATGGGTATACATATATATATATATATATATATATATATATATATATATATATATATATATATATATATATATAGGAATATTAGCTAAAGTTTTATCAGAGCTGACGAAAATTATTCTAGTAGATGTAAGTTTTATTGAATGTTTTTTACTAGTAATGTCTTTTGCAATAGTTTATGGTCAGCACAGTAGGGTAAGAAAAAAATATATTAATTTTCCCCCGCGTTTGCCGTCAAATGAGGGAAGAGCAGGTGAAGAGCCAATACTTTCGTTCCATCATCGCGTGCGACATAAAACGGAACGAAAAATCCTTTTTGCGTTCCAGGTCGACGTTGTACTGTTATCGGACAGTCAGTTTTCCGTTCTATCAAGCCACTTAAACTGGTTTCGGACTCCTCTGAAATACAAGTATTGAAGACAGGCGCATTAGAAATGATTGCTCTCCCTCTTTTCTTTGTCTGTGTTTATCATATGTTGCACTGGAAAAATTGTATGTAAAACACACACATTTCTAGTTTACATCACCTGAGACCCGATATACCGGCAAATGCATTGTGACGTGCATGCTACAAATAGTGCAGGCCCTTCAGAGGGTAATTATGAACATGGTTAAACAGCAAATGTTTTGTCGCTTCAAAAATGATCTCCACAAGATTTTTTTAAAAACCAAAGATTTTTTTTAAATTTTTTCCAAAACTAATCTTAAGGAAAAATATGTAGTAATCTTTATTGTAGACAATAAAATTTCCTTTTCATCAATATATAAGTCAGTGGGATACGGCTAATGAAAAACTCTCCAGCGGCGTCCGTTTATTGAGGAAATGTAAAAAAAATACAAAAATTATTATGTTTAATACAGGTTTTACCCAATTTACTTATAAACAAAGCTGTATAAAAAATGTGATAAATGCTCTGTTATAGACAATAAAACTTCCTTTTAAACGATGTATAATAAGGCAAGGATAGATTTATCTATACCAATTTAGGGGCGTCCGTAAAAAACTAAAATTTTTTTGCAAGTTTTATCCAATTTTCTTAGAAACTAAGCTTTTTGGGAACAATGTCTTAGACACTTTATTATTGAAAATAAAATTCCCTTTTTAACCATGTATAAGTCAGTGAAGTCAGACTAATAGCAAACTTTCCAGCGGCGTCCATTTATTGAGAAAAAAAAAAAACCACATGTTTGCCACATGATTTACCAATATACAAATTTTAGGTCAGTCAGCTGTGCTAGAGGAAAGTGATAAGTTAAATTAAAGGATGCTGTATATATAGAGGAATGTATTAAAGGGGTGTTGTGAAAACTCAGGCATATTCAATTAAATTGGCAGTGAAGACAGCTGACTGCGGCCCTTCACCCTCTTCAAAACATTTTGCGACCCTTATTGAAACAGTTATTGTGTAATGCCATATTGCCTATATAGCGCTTAGATAACAGTTAGTTAAGTCGGCAGGGCTGCCACAGACATTTGACTGCCCTGGGCAAAATTACTATTTCTTTTATTTGAATAACTTTTCTTTTCTTTGTTTTAAACACATTTTATTCAAAAACAAATATTTTTAAGTAGAAAAACACCCAACTGATAAATTTACTGGTAACTTCCAGGGTTGGCTACAAAATTGATAGGTATACCTATAATAATGTACGACATTCTTCAACTTTTAGTTTTATTGCCCAAAGCGCACTTACGAAATTATACAGTTTTGTATTTTCATATATCAGGTACTAGTAGTTACAAGTAAATTTAGCAGTTAGGTTTTTTTTATTTAAATTTTAGGTTTAATTCTTATTCAGCCTTATAAAAAGCACTATGCATTTACCGTTCATTTAGTTCATTTAGAAAAAAATCCTAAACCGTGTGCAGAAAGAATTTTCGAAATCGCTCTATATTTATGAAAGATATAGCTCCTACTATTACTAATAAGGAGGGTGGGGTGAAGAGAGGGGGTGGGAGAGGCAGGGGGAAACTAGTAAAATGATGTTGGAAAAAAAGTCTTCAAGCGTGTGCAGAAAGACTTTTTGAAATCGCTCTATATTTGTGAAAGGCATAGCTACAACTACTACTAATAAGGAGGGTGTGGCGAAGAGAGGGAGAAAGGGAGAGGAAACTAGTAAAATAATGTTGGAAAAAGAGTCTTAAAGCGTGTGCAGAAAGAACTTTTGAAATCGAATTACATTTGTGAAAGCAAGAAGTATTACTAATAAGGAGGAGTGAGAGGGAGAGACGGGGGGGGGGACTAGTAAAATGGTGTTGGAAAAAAAATGTGAAAGCGTATGCAGAAAGAATTTTTAAAAACGCCCCATACAGTAAAACCTCTCCTTGCGGACACTTCTATTAAGCGGACACTCCCTTTAGGCGGACAGATTTGTTGAAACCAAGATTTTGCCTATGTCTTCACATGTAAAATTCCCTCCTATAACCGGACACTCTAATAACCGGACGTGGACAATTTTTTTTGGTTAAAAGATTCTGAAACCTCCCTTAACCGGACGCGAACCTCTGATGACGGGACGGAGCGCTGCACGACATGGACATAAATATTATGTAGTATGTTGGCAACAATGCACTCTGCAGCCGAGGAATTACTTCTTTCCGTTTTAATGCGGATACTAAATACTTCTGTCGTATTTACAACAATATTTTATTCGGCGGGACTGCTGTGTTTATTTTTATTGTTCAGCTGGGTAATAATAGATCTCTTTGAAATGGCGCCTAGTAAAAAACTTCTTAGTTTATGTGGAAAAATGGAAGTTGTTAACGTTTCGGAGAAGGAACATCTATCAGCACGAAAGATCGCCGAAAAATTTAATATCGGGAAATCTCAAGCAGCGGAAACTGTTAATAAATATATATAAAAATTTCGCAGTTCCCTCTCTTAAGCGGACACTTCCAATAAGCGGACAAAATCGACGGAACCGTGAGTGTCCGCTTAAAGGAGGTTTTACTGTATTTGATAAAATTATGCGAATATGGTATTTGAATAGGGTGGGGGGAATGCCAGGAGGGGAGATGGGTGGGAGCAGGAAGGACTACAAAGTAACTACAGCAAATTAGAGGACCCTTCCTTTCGTCGTGCTGCAGTTGGGTAAAAACGGTCGCCTCGGTCGGCGAATGTCTGTGCAGCCCTGGAATCCAGGACTCTTAAATGTATTATAATTTATAGCTTTTAATATGCAGAATTTATCAATTTGCAAAGAATGGATTGAAAATGGAGAGGAAGGGAAGCAGGGAGTCAATGGAAAGTTTTAATAAAGGAAGTTGTTAGAGTGCATTTCCAGGCTTCTATGCCGACGCCGGCGTTTCGCCCGGATGCCAATAATTCACGGGGAAAGCAATAACCATTGTAAAGAGAGAGCAATAAATAGACATAAATCTCGTAAAAAATAATTATCCGGTCAAAACTACAAAGTCTAAATGTACAAAACAATCAAATAACGAGGGTAATAAACAATAAGTAGAATAATTTTACTGTAGTAGGGATATTTAAATAGTCAGAGGTTGGCGCCAAATCAAAATATTCATATGACCAATATTATAATAGCTTTCAGCTTAGTAGGTTCAAGGCAGATTTCTGTAAAATTTGTAAACAGCAGGCAGGACCTTATAACTATCTTTGATGAAAGCTAGGGGTAAAAGCCTGTCTTGGGCGAAGTCTGGGCATTAACAAAGTAGGTAAAAGTTGATGATCAATACAAGGCCGTGGTTTTGAAGTCACGTTAAGCCGTTGGTCCCGTGTTCGTAAGCGACCAAGGGTATCAGGCAAAATTAAATCCTCCTGCTGGGTCTTCATGTAGTATGAATGTGTGAGTGAATGAGTTGTGATTTACTTGGTGTCCATCGAATTGAGCTGTCAGAAAGTTGGAAAATTATGTAATAATACATTTTACCGCAAATGGCCTTTTGATTTCAAAAATTAATAGTCCTTTATCAGAATTTTAAGCTACACCTTGGTACGTTCGAAAGGGAGACCTTTATCGGGACCTAAAAATGAAAACCGTAGCAGAGAATATAAAAAAGTACCTCAAAATACCAGATAATAATAAATAATAATATTTCTTTTTTTTACATTTTTGGGAGTCTCCTAGAATAAAATAATATAATACTTTTGTTTCAAACTTGTAGACGATCATGGAATAAATCAAAAGAACAAGCAGGCTTCAGAAAAGGTTTCTTTACAGTTGACCACCTATTAACCATGAAAATCCTAAAAGAACGAGCCAACGAAGACAACATTCCACTATATATTGCGTTTATAGACTTTGCAAAACCTTTTGATAGCTTTGAGCACTCGGCAGTAAGAGCATCTTTAATGAATAGCCAAACAGTTCACAGATATACAGACTTAATAGTCAATATATATAGCGAACCAACAACATCAATCAAAATCCACGATGAAACGAAGCCAATCCGTATAAGACACACAATATCTCCTAAATTATTTAACCAGGCCCTAGAAGTTTCTAAAAACTTAGATTGGGAGGAAATAGGCGTCAAAGCAAGCGGACAATACTTAAACCACCTAAGATATGCTGATGATATCGCCTTTATAATAGATCCGAAAGAGGAACTGATAAAAATGCTGGAAGAACTGGATATAGCAGCTAAAATATAGGCTTGAGTATGAACTACACCAAAACTAAAATCATGACAAACACAGATAAAGATATCACGATCAGAATAAACCAAGAAAACTCAGAACAATTAGAGGAATATATCTGGGACAAATTGTTATTAAACTAAAAAAAGAAAACCAATCAGCTGAAATCAAAAGGCGATTGGCCTGGGCAGCATTCGGTAAATTAAGCTACGTATTAAAAAATAAAAAAATATCCTCAGCACCTGAAAACGAAAGGGTATAACCAATGTATGTTTCCTGTTCTTACCATGGATTCAAAACCTGGACACTTTCAAAATCAAACATGGGTAAGATAACAAAAGCCCAAGATCAAGGGAAAGACAAATGTTACATGTAAAGCAAATAGATGGGAAAAGGAATGAATGGATCTGAAATAAAACAAAAGTAAGGGATGTCAGAGGGAAAGTAGTAAAATTAACCTGGAAATTTGGCGGTCATAATATCAGACAGAAACACATTCGATGGAACAAATGTATTGTAAACTGGAGACCTTGGGAAAATAAAAGAAGTAGGGGAAGACCCCAAATGAGATAGGCGGGCGATTTAAAGAAATATATATATATATATATATATATATATATATATATATAATAACAGGGAAAAGTGGGAGATACTGGGGAAGGCCTATGTCCAAAGATGCATCGAAGCAGGCTTAATCGATAGAATAGAAGTATCTCTAACCGTTTTTAAGTGTAAACCACACAGTCCAGTCTACTGACTACGACTTATACTACTTGATATGCAGTCAGGTGTGACGGCCCGCCCGCTTATCCTAAGACGCTTTTTTTCCATTGTTTTGGTAACCTGAAGAGGCCATTTCGTTTCTCCTGCATATGATCTAGCACACTTACACAAAATTTGGTTAATGTATTCCTTACTATTTAAGGAATTTTCTTGCTTCCATTTAATTACAAAACTCTTTATGGAGTTCCAGATGAGAATACTGTTTTTTAAAACCCCTTGAACACATTGATTGTTATTAACAGCTAACGATTATTATTCTGAGCATTTGCTACATTTAGTTTGTTTTTACTTTTAGACATCGTCGAGTTCATAAAATGATATGTCATATATGTGCTTTCCCCTCGTGTTTGCCACGAAATCAAGTTATTATCAAGGGTTTCTTTTAAAAAATAAATTGCTTTTAAAACATCACCACGAAGCAGTGCACAAACTAGACCAATATACATTTTGATTGCCGAGTTAATTGCACAAAGATAAAGCTAAAAGCGCCGGCCTTTAACGTTCTTATTGGTTTTTAACTCAACTTAAGTGCTAATCCTGTTTTAAGATAGTTTTATTGACACTTCGTTCTTTTCTGATTGCTTTTTCGGTCTCTGTTTCATTCTAGCGCTTCTCGTATCAGTTTTTGGTTTTAATTGTTTGATTGGTTATTTTTAGGAAATTGCAAATAAGTTTTGAAAAGTTTGGCAACACAGCGACTTGTTTATAGATGAGTTTTCAGGGCTGGTGAATTTTTATAAAATGTATATTCGTATTCGTCTCGAGGGGTGATCAGCTGAACCAAATTTGTACACAAATGCTATTACAAAAGTCATCCGAAGTATATCCAAAAAGACGCGACATTTGTCTCAAAAGCAGGTCAAGTAGCAATAATCCCTCTGAATGATCAAAGGACTATTACTGCCGATTGGTGGTACATCACTATTTGTTTGCCGACAGTTATCGCTGAGCTTCGAAAAACGAACCCCGAGCAACTCTCAATCATCTTCCACCAAGACAATGCAAGTTCGCACAAAGCACAAAAAACCATTGAATTTTTAACTCAACACAACGACGAATTATTATTATTATTATGGATTATTCTCCATACAGTCCCGACTTAGGTCACAAAGATTTCTATACTTTTCCAAAAATCAAGAATGGACTGCCTAGTCAGAGATTTTAGTCGTCAGAGGAAGTAGTCGACGCCTTCAAGAATGCAATTTTGGCAGTACCAACAAACGAGTGGAATTACAGTTTTGACAACTGGTTTCAGCGCATGCGAAAGTGCATTAATTTTCGATGAAAAATACTTTGAGAAACAAGTCTTTAAAAGTTATCTACTGTTTTATTCCAGCTGTATGTGCAAAACTTAAAAGAAGGTTCTAGTCAGAGCATATTATTTTAAAAGGCTTTCCGTTTTCGGTCTAGAAGCAAATCATATTACTAATTTGACCCCGCTGAATCATCATCATCAATATATCTCTCTGTTGCCAACTCGAAAAATCGACAGGGACGGAGAAAATCCCCCCCAAACCCCCAAAAACCTGTTTTTTTTTTTCAGTTTTATGCAATTTTCTCGAAAACTAACCTTTTTATCAAAAATTGCAAACAGTTTTTTGTGGAGAATAAGATTCCCTTTCCAACGATGTATTGGTCAATAAGGTTAGGAAAAGCAAGTAGCTCTTCAGTGGCGTACGTAAATTGGGATTATTTAGAAAAAACATGTTTATTATAGGTTTTTTCAAAATTTTCTCAAAAACTACACTTTTTAGGAAAAAATATGTAGTATACTTTATTATAGAACATAACATTTTTTTTAAAAACTTTATTAAAATGTCGGGTTGTTGCCATATTTAAGGCTTCAGGGGCGTACTAATATAAACTTATTTTCAAAAATAACTGAAATAATCAGTTTCTCTTGCATATTTAAATATACTTTTAGAAAAAAATGTGCCTTTATTCTTTATTGAGGATAAAACAATTTCTTTTTAAATGATATATTACAAAGTGAGGTTAATGATATGATAAATACTTCAAAAAGTTTCGTAATTTATACCTACTAAAAAAAAATGTTTCCAAATTAAAATAAACTGTTTTTTGATTAGCTTAGATATTTTGATTTATCTAAATAAGTTCTTTAAAGCAAAAAACACCGGTGGTTATAAGGGGAGGGGGCTTAGGGGCCATGGCCCCCCTAAGCTATATTTTTGTGCAGAAAGTAACAGTAGTAACTTTGACACAGGTGTTTTTGGTTATTTTTTTAAGCATATGGAACTAAAAATAAAGTGGTGAATCTTATGCAACGGTTTAGGGGGGGGGGGGGCACAATCATAATTAGGTACTCATAAATATATACATTTTTGCAATTTACGGACGCCACTGGAGAGTTTTCTATACTATGGGTCACATTTTGTGACACACTGTTTAAAAGGACATTTTATTATCAGGCCCGCCGCCGAAGCCATAAAAGGTCGAAAGTACAAAAGGTTGAAAAAAAATCGACAAAACAAAATATTAAAAATACAAATTTACCGTATCAAGTCGAATTGCCCTGTCCAGTCGATGTGGACCCGCGGCCGTACTTTCGATCTTTTGTACTTTCGACCTTTTGTACTTTCGATCCTTTTGAACTCTTGACCTTTTGTTTTTTGATCTTTTGTACTTTCGACCTTTTGTACTTTCGACCTATTGTATTTTCGACCTTTTGTACTTTCGACCTTATTTTTTCGACCTTTTGTACTTTCGACCTTTTATCCGCCGCTCTTTATTATCCACCGAAAAGCTAATAAGACACAAAATTGATTAGTTTGGATTCATCTTAAATAATTTCTTTAAATTAAGACTACCACTGGAGCGGTAAATATAAAATAACTTCCACTTTGTTATACATCGTTTGAAAGGAAATTTTATTGGCTATAACGAAGTATAAAACACATTTTTTGATAAAGAGCTTGGTTTTTAAGAAAATTGAATAAATCGTATGAAAAACATGTTTTTTTAAATGATTTGTTGAAATCACCCCCATTGACGGACGACGCAGGAGAGTTTGCTATAAGTCAAACCCCACCGAGTTTTACATTTTTAAAAAGGGAATTTCCCTGTCTACAAAAAAGTGTAGAGCAAGTTTTTTCATGCTAAGCTTAGTTTTTGAGAAAATTAGATAAAACGTGTAAAATGGTTTATTTTCTGTTTTTTCAAAATTAATTTAATTTACGGATGCCCCTGAAGTTTTATTTATAAAACCGATTTAATCATGTTTGAATGAAATTTTATTGAGTATACCAAAATGTAATACCTGGTTTTCTGTAGATATTAGTTTTTAAAAAAGTTTAATAAATCTTGGAAAAAACATAGGTATTTTTGCAACTTTTTTTAATTGCTTCAATTAACGGACGCCGCTGGAGAGCTTGTTATTAGTCTAACTTTATTGAGTTATACCATGTTGAAAAGGGAATTTTATTGTCTACAATAAAGTATATTATACATTTTTCTCTTAGAAGCTTAGTTTTTGAGAAAATTTGAAAAAACCAAAAACTTTCAGATTTTGGGGGGTCTGGGGGGGGTTTCTGGAGGTTTTTGCAGCCATTAAAAAAAAATATGTTATTATTTATAATTATACAAATATATATTTTGAATGTACACCTGTGACAATTTGGGCTTTCCAGCGGCAATTTAAAATTCCGCCGCCATTTTGACCGCCATCTTGAATATCTCAGCCCCTGTCAATATTTCGAGTTGGCAACAGGGATATTCGGATTCAGCGGGGTTAAAATAGAGGGAATTGCCCATTTGCCAAAAAGTAATATAAAATGCTTCTAGAAAGTGGATTTTTACGAATCTTGCCTGAACTATTCAAATATTCCAAAAAATTATTTGAATTCTTTTTGAAGGTACAAGTGCACCGCCGCTGGAGACTCCTAAGTTCCAAGATCCGCCACTGTAGCAGTGGCTTGTTGCTTCAGTTCACCCCACCAACCATGCATTCGGTTTCGTTCCGATGGTTTTACCCGACCACCCAAAATAATAGACAAAAGAGATAATAAGTGGTTTATACCCGGTTATTCTCGACATGCCAGTTTTGAAATAATTATGGTGTACGTTTCAGAAAAAAAAGGAGGCCGCGCATATTATAATATCCGTGGGTATTGTTCGACTAGTCGGAACGCCCAGTCTAGTTGGATTGGCGTCTGTCGAAGGACCAAATCGAGTAGAAACATTTTTGTTAATATTTGATGTTCTTTTTATATACCTACTTTTAATAAATATTTATGTTTCAATCGTTCTTTCTGTTAAAATTGATGCCCCGATTTTCAAAATTGGCAATCAACATGTCATATAGTGGCAGTTTGCCTGTTAAGTTAATGGAATGAACCGAACCGAACCGAACCGCAGTATTGTACATATTTCGTTATAACCTATTACTCCGGTGAATCAAAGGCACTTGACTTTTAGCCTTCGCGTTGCTAAAGGCAAAGTAAGGTCGGTCGTGCGCTTTGCTTTCTGTTTCTTTATCTCTCGCTGGTGTTTGTATTAGGCAATTTTTATATTTCAGAGACTTTCAGCATACATTAATGTTGTTTCCGGCTAGTAGTATTTAAAACTCTTCCTAATGAAGTATCTATTTTAATTTTTTAATCAGCTGCATTATTGGTTTTATCTTTAAGACTAATAATTGCTATTATAGGTACTTCAGCAGCTTAATAATTTTTACAAATCTTTTGAAACCTTTGATCTTACCAGTATTTTATGGAGCAGAGAGATCAAAAAGAATGGAAGATTTAACATACAGTCGAACCTCTCTAACTCGAACCTCTATAACTCAAACCCCTCTATAACTCGAACCTTTTAAGGGTCCCTGCACTTTTTACATGTATTTTAACCTATGTAACTCGAGTTTCTATAATTCGAACTCTCCATAACTCGAACTGTTTTGGTTGTCCCTTCAGGTTCGAGTTATAGAGGTTCGACTGTATATGAAACAATGGTGAAAAGCCCGGTGTTGTATGGCATAGAGACTTTGCGTAACAGAAAAATACAAAACAAAAATGTGTCGAAATGGATGCAATAAGAAGATCAATGAGAAAATCTAGAACGGAACGGAGATCATAAAAGAGAGAATGGTACGGCCATGTACAACGGATGAACAACGAAAGATTACCAAAGCAGATCTTAGAATGGCAACCAATAGGGCACAGAAAAAGAGGGCGTCCTAAACTAGAATGGCAGTGAATCCAAGATGAATGAGTGAATAAACCTGACAGAAGATGATTGTCAGGATCGAAGGAGGTGGAGAATAGGCGTCAGACAACGAAGAAAAACGTTCTAGACCGACATAGTTAATAGTACGTATATGCATAGTATAAGTGATCAATCCCGAAACAATAGCAGTACAACATTTTTCTACAGGACTTTACAGGATTTTACAGGACTCTACAATACATTATAGGACAAGTAATTCATTCTAAAGTCCCGTTTGGTGTATAAATTTGGTTCAGCTAATCGCCTCTTAGTACATTGATAAACAAAAGAGGCCTCGTTGCTGGATCAGAAAATGGATGTCTCGAAGACTGCTTTGTCCAAGATTCTGAAAGAACTGGCAAGCTTAAATCATTTTAACAAGCCTTGAATGAATGACGTTCATTAAAACAATAATTTTTGGTTAGATAGTGAGTCTGAAAGGCAAATCCTACGAGAACTAATAGGAAGCATTTTAAGAAAAGAACAAAAAAGAATCATTAACTCTGAAAGTAAAGACTGAACGGGAAAGAATTAAAAAGCCCCACAATTTCAATTCCGCCTTAAATCAAAAGTGCCAGATAAAAACGGTGTAATATGTAAATAAGCCCGAGATTATACCGCGTTCCTATTCAAAATGGTGTCAAAAAGAATTGAAAAGAAAACTCCTTGCTCGAATTCTTTTCATGCCACTTTAACTTACCCTACAACTTTTTCAGAATAACCGTAAGAAAGAGAACAGAAGATTACTCATAGTGCAATAATAAAAGACAGAGCAGCTTAAAACGAACAAGGAAAAATTTAAGTTGAATTATTTCATGACCCCAGTATTTATGTAAATTAAGACGATAGTCTCTTAACGCCTTCCGCTTACAAGAGCGCATTTCGCTGAAAAGAGATAGAATGAACTGGTGCTAATGAAGTGGTATCGAATAAAAGTCAATTAAGATACCTATACCAAATAAATTATGGTGTTCTAAATATAAAATCTGGGGGCACGGCATCGGTAGTGCCCCTACCAAGTTCGTGCAAACTGCTGAAATTACCACATTTTCTCGAAACAACGCTAATAAAAATTTGATAAACTAAACTAATTAACTTTATACTTACTTGTATGATCCTGTCTTTTGGACCATCCTGGAACTGCCGTCGCTATCAACTTGAATCAAGAAGGAGGCAATGGGCACCTACCTACGTTTAAGGATCACAGGTCAATCCAAAGGAAGAGGCCAGGAGTAATCAGCTGCCCACAGTAGCTATACAAAATTTGTCTACAGGAATATACAGGACTCCACAATACACTACAGGACCAAGAATTTGATTGGTTTATCTGATCACTCCTCGGGAAGAGGGGAAACAACTGGCCATTCAATGCCAATTATTCCAATGGTCATAGAAGAACTGACAATTAGAGATATCCTTTTCGCGTTAATGAAGGGAAGTTTGGTAGAGCGAAGATATAATGTTTAAGGGGAGCACTTGAGTTTGCTACACTGACTGGTTGATCCAAACTATCATCGAGACAATTTTCAGGTGAGGAAAAACCTAGAAGTTTTAAAGAAATACTAACTCGGAAATCAGGCTACCGTTTTTTGAGCATAAGTATACGACATTTTGAAGTGAGGAATAGTGAGGTAGAACAAATATATATTTGCTCTGACAACCAGGTCACCCTAAAGGCGGCAAGTGGTATCGAATAAAAGTCAATTAAGATACCTATACCAAATAAATTATGGTGTTCTAAATATAAAATCTGGGGGCACGGCATCGGTAGTGCCCCTACCAAGTTCGTGCAAACTGCTGAAATTACCACATTTTCTCGAAACAACGCTAATAAAAATTTGATAAACTAAACTAATTAACTTTATACTTACTTGTATGATCCTGTCTTTTGGACCATCCTGGAACTGCCGTCGCTATCAACTTGAATCAAGAAGGAGGCAATGGGCACCTACCTACGTTTAAGGATCACAGGTCAATCCAAAGGAAGAGGCCAGGAGTAATCAGCTGCCCACAGTAGCTATACAAAATTTGTCTACAGGAATATACAGGACTCCACAATACACTACAGGACCAAGAATTTGATTGGTTCATCTGATCACTCCTTGGGAAGAGGGGAAACAACTGGCCATTCAATGCCAATTATTCCAATGGTCATAGAAGAACTGACAATTAGAGATATCCTCTTCGCGTTAATGAAGGGAAGTGTGGTAGAGCGAAGATATAATGTTTAAGGGAAGCACTTGAGTTTGCTACACTGACTGGTAGATCCAAACTATCATCGAGACAATTTTCAGGTGAGGAAAAACCTAGAAGTTTTAAAGAAATACTAACTCGGAAATCAGGCTACCGTTTTTTGAGCATAAGTATACGACATTTTGAAGTGAGGAATAGTGAGGTAGAACAAATATATATTTGCTCTGACAACCAGGTCACCCTAAAGGCGCTAAGCGCACTTACGATTGCTAACGGCTTCGTGGAAGAACGCGCTGATGCGCTGGAGACTCCAAGCGATGGCAATCCGGTGACACTAGTTTAAGTTCCAGGGCAACGAAAAAACAAATGAACTTGAGTGGATCGGAGAAGGAACTCTTGGAAACCAGAAATAGGTTGCAGACTGACCAGATAATTTTTAGATCGACCAAAAGCGAAAAGACTTAGATAATTACTGGGACATCGTTGAAAAGTCGTTAAATTGCTACGATTGAGAGAGCACATGATACGTATAAAATTTAAAAATGACCCTACCTGCTTAGCTTGTGGACATAAAATAGACGTCAAAGCTCCTCGTCGCGGAATGTAAATGCTTCGCAAGGATGACTACAGAGAACAAGACGCTAGTCCTACCAAGTCCACTTTGGCTCCCTGACTTCCGCATGCGCAGATCTACCAATATTATTTACCTCATATATTAGAATAGATGAACAGGGTGATTTTCACTTGAATGATTCTAACCACATGAAAATAGAAAGTTTCAAAAACCTAACCTAACGAAACTTAATCAAATCTAACCGAACCAAAGCAAATTAAACCAATAATTTTTTTCAAACAAAAAACTTTCCTGACTTCCTCCCTGGGATCCTAGAGGATGTGAATCCAAACCGAACCGAACCGAACCTAACCATACCCAACTAAACCTAATTGCAGTGTTGTAGTTTAGTTTGGTTAGGTTAGGTTTGGTTCGGTTTAGTTAGGTTCGGTTCGGTTCGGTTCGGTTCGGATTCACATCCTCTAGGATCCCGGGTAGGAAGTCAAGAATGTTTTTTTTTTAATTATTGGTTCAGTTTGCTTTGGTTCGGTTCGGTTAGATTTGATTAGGTTTTGTTAGGTTAGGATTTTGAAACTTTCTATTTTCATGTGGTTAGAATCATTCAAGTGAAAATCACCCTGTTCATCTATTCTAATACATGAGGTAAATAATATTGGTAGATCTGCGCCTGCGGAAGTCAGGGAGCCAAAGTGGACTTGGTAGGGCTAGCGTCTTGTACAACAGAGACTGATGGCATCAACCCTTAGCGAGGAAGAGCTGCTCTTATTCAAATGGGCTAATATACTGGACTTTTTAAAAAGAACAGGAAGGCGTAATTAGCTACCTGGACATTTAATGGAAGAGCAAAGAGTAGATTAAAGGATAGACCTGCGGCATGGCAAAAAGAGCTTAATCTGTCTTATTTGACGGGTCACTTCCCACTACTACTACTGTAAATAAAGAGTTTAACCTCTTAGTCTTTTTTAATCAATGGAATGAGCTACAAAACGTGATGCCACTCACCCAAAATTTTGCGGTATAAATTCCAGCAATAGTGGAAATTTTTTTCGTAGACTGAGGATTTATTAACCTTAGTTGCACACTTCCAGAAAATACTGACAGGAATTATGGTAAAACTTAAGCAAAACTGAAAATAATAAACTTAAAGGTACTACACCCCACCCTCCCTTGTTTTTCTCCTAGGATCATTTATATTAAAGCAGACTTCAGAAAAGGTTTCAGTACAGTTGACCACCTAACTTTGAAAATCCTAATGCCACGAATACAATATTCCACTATATATAGACTTTGAAAAAGCTTTGGATAGCATTGAGCACTGGGACGTAAAAGCATCTTTAATTAATAGCCAAATAGATCACAGATACACAGATTTAATAGCCAATATAAATAGCGAAGCAACAACTTCAATCAAATTCCACGAAGGAACCAAGCCAATCCAATTAAGAAGAGTGACATAATATCCCCTAAACTGTTTAACCAGGCCTTGGAAGATGTTTCTAAAATCTTAGATTGAGAAGAAATAGGCATTAAAGTAAACGGACAATACTTGAACCACCTAAGATATGCTGATGATATTATCTCAATAACAAATAAGAACGAACAACTCATAAAAATGCTGGAAGAACTGGATACAACAGCTATAAATATAGACTTGAGTATGAACTAGACTAAAACTAAAATCATAACAACCACAGATGAAAATATCACGATCAGAATAAACCAAGAGAAAATAGAACAATTAGAGGAATATATATATACCTGGGACAAATTATTAAACTAAAAAAAGAAAGCCAAACAGCTGAAACTAAGAGACGAGTAACATTGGCCTGGGCAGCATTTGGTAAACTAAGCTACATATTAAAAAACAAAAAATATCCTCAGTACCTCAAAACGACTTACCCATGGATCCTAGACCTGGACACTTACAAAATCAAACATGTTTAAGATAACAAAATCCCAAAGATCAATGGAAAGACAAATGTTATATGTAAAGCTACCAGATAGAAAAAGGAATGAAAAACAAAAGTAAGGGATGTCATAGAAAAAGTAGCAAAATTAAAATGGATATTTTCTGTTGCTTAAAAATGATATTTGAAAGTAAATGGCAACATTGTCTGCAAAATCGAATACCTGGTTTAGTCATCTATTACTCGTCAATTAAACAGAGACAGGTTTACTGTGGAGTGGACTATATTGATAGCGATTTCTAATTCTACCTTCGTTACATTCTGTGAGTCCTCTCCAGCCCAACAGCCTCACGTCATTAAATCGAAGGAAAAGTTACGTTGTTAAGGGGCGGGATGGCGTAGTTACTTGTAATTGCAAAGTCACATCACTACTATATTCCCTTTTTGAGAATTTAATTAGGGACATGTTTTTGGTTCCTTTGTGTAGTTCGGGAGTAGGTAATGTATCCCATTAAAAGTTTACGCATTAACTTTTAAAAGCAAAATGTCATGGAAAGTATTTTATGAAGAAGGTTCAAACAAGTTTCGTATGTAGAGATCTAGAGGTTTTAAATGTGTTCTAAAAGTTATTTTTATGGATTTTTTAAGATTTTTATAATATATTAGCCAAAGAAAATGAAACAAAAAAAAAATTTAATAAAAAAAACCCTCAACTGCTAAATCTACTTGTACCTACTAGTCGCAGTTTGGTACAAAATTGATAAGTATACAGTGAAACCTCTCCTTGCGGACACCTCTATTAAGCAGACACTTCCTTTAGGCGGACAAATTTGTTGGAACCAAGCTTTTGCCTATATCTTTACATGTAAAATTCAGTTCTATAACCGGACACTCTAATAAACGGACGCGGACAATTTTTTTTGGTTAAACAATTCTGAAACCTCCCTTAACCGCACGCGAACCTCTGACAACGGGACGGAGCGCTGCACGACATGGGCATAAATAATATGTAGTATGTTGGCAACAATACACTCTTGACCCGGGAAATTATTTCTTTTCGTTTTCATGCGGAGACTTAATACTTCTGTCGTATTTACAACATTATTTTATGCTGTGTTTATTTTTATTGTTCAGTTTTAACTTCTTAGTTTACGTAAAAATATAAGTTGTTACCGTTTCGGAGAATTAACGTCTATCAGCTCGAAAGATCGCCGAAAATTGTTAATATATATATATATATATATATATATATATATATATATATATATCAAAATTTCGCAGTTCTCTCTTAAGCGGACACCTCCAATAAGCGGACAAAATCGACGGAACCGTGAGTGTCCGCTTCTAGGAGGTTTCACTGCATCTATAATGTACCACATACTTCAACTTTTAGTTAGTCTTGATGCCCAAAGCAGGGAGGGCTACAAAGTAATTACAGCAAATTAGAGACAGACATTTGCAATGGGTGATCAAAAGAATTTCATAAAAATCGCCTGAAATATAGGTAGTTTGTATGCTTTAAAGCCTACATCATGTGACAAAATGACGTCTGGCGACTGCCATGTTGATTCCTGTTTAAAAAAATATAGCCTATAGCACCTTCGCAATCAGTAGCAATTCAATTTTGCCAAATCGGTTCAGCTGTTTAGTCTCTATCGCGACACAAACCGAACCGAACCGATACATACATATTCCAAGCGAAAAACATTACCCTGCCTTTCGCCGACGGCATTTCGGTAAAAAGGAGTAATCAATTCTTGCCCCAAAGATTATGCAAAAGTTCAACCCGCAAGGGAGACCTGTAACTATGGACGCAATTTTAAAAAAACTGATACTAACCTAATCTCTCCCTCTCTGGTACACGATAACTTAAAAAAAATTGCAATTTGAACAAAATTTGATGATTTTATCCGGTTTTGAGAAAAGACGTTATAAAAAACTTCGTTTCTTTGATTATTACCAAATCTTTTTCGACCGCGAACGGTTTTGCTCATTTCTTGTTTGGGTGAATGACGTTTTTGATAAGGTTCGGTTTTCTACGATTTTTATTTTGTCCTTTATGAAACAGTGGGGACCCACCTTGAGTATTGTAGTTAGCTCCCAAACTATGGGAATTTAATTAGAAACATGCCTTCGGCTGGCTATATAAGTAGATACGACAACCTTGTTGTAGGTATAAGATTAATTAAACCGGCAATGACTAAGTAATGTTTAGTTTGTATGTTTTTAATTCGCCTGCTCGGAATAAGGAGGCGGGGGCGGAATTAATTTAACGTCGTGTCTTTTATCTGATCCCCCCTGCCGTACTTGAGTTATTATTGTTTTTAACATAAACTAATTGGGTATTCTTAAAAGAAGTAAAACACTATACAACTTAAAATTATCATTAAATTAAAGCGTATGTTAAATAAATGGGGGTTAACAGTGAACGTGGACAAGACGCAGTACTTATGTTTTGGAAACGTATCAATTGAGTTAGAACTAGACAATGAACGAACAATATCTGCATGCAATGAGTATGTATACTTGGGTGTCACATTTGATAAGAGAGGAACATACTGTAAAGAACTGGAAAAAAGAATAGTAAAAGCGAAAATAGTTATTTGATATCTTAAAAGTATTTTATATATGAAACAATGGTGAAAAGGACGTTGTTGTATGGAATAGAGACTTGTCGCGTAACAGAAAAATACAAACAAAAATGGAAAAGGTCGAAATTGATGCAATAAGAAAAATTGGGAATCGAGGGAAGCAGATCACGAAAAGCCATCTGATATGGTATGGCGATGTACAACGGATGAAGGAGAAAATATTACCAAAGAAGATCCTAGAATGGCAACCAATAGGGCGCAGAAAAAGAGGGCGTCCAAACTGGAATGGCAATAATCAATCCAAAGATCAATGAGTCAAAAAAACCTGACGGAAGATGATTGTCAGGATCGAAGGAGGTGAGAATAGACGTCGGACAACGTCGAAAAACGTTCTAAACCGACATAGTAGTAGTGGTTAAACAAATGAAAACTCCCCACAAGGATTGAAAAAAACTCACACAAAATGACGTACCTACCTCTTAAAATTTTTATAACCTATTTCGCTAACCTGAATTTTATGACGTTTCTGTTTTTTTGTAATTCCAATTGCTGCTGAGCCATCACGCCGCTCAGCAGTGAAGTTAAACAGCGAGATTTAGGGATCTGAAAGCCCGGGGCAGTGAAGAAAATATAAGTGAGAAAATTGGATAAAATTTGTGAAAATTTTTTAAAATTTAGTGATTTTTCAAAATTGATTTAATTTACGGACGTCCGTAAATTGTTACACGGCAAAAAATTTTGTCTACAATAAAAACACGTTTTTTTCTTAAATAAATTGTTTTACCTTAAAATAATTTGTTTTGAATTAAAAGATTTCTTTTTAGTTCAGTCTTGAAATGAGACTTTCTTTTTCTTCTTTAATTGTTTTAATTCAGTATACTCCATTTTGTAACAAAGCAAATTGTCTTCATATAAGTAATATTTTGCTTCCAGACAAAATGGTGCCTTAGATTAATTCAGTTCTAATTTGTAATAAAACAATTTCTGTTTTACATTAAAATAAAAGGCAAGACATTTTTTGTGCTATATCAATAAAATATTATCTTGGTGAATAGGAAAGCACAAATTATTTTACTTCAAAGCAATTTGCTTTGATCTAAGACAATTTTTTTTACCGTGTATATATAATACTAATCTTGACTTATTATACATCGTTTAAAGGGAAATTTTATTGTCTACTATAAAGTATAAATTACGTTTTTTGAGATAGAGCATGGTTTTTGAGAAAATCTGTTAAACATGTATAAAACATGTTTCTTTTTTAAATTTGTTTACATTACCTCAATAAACGGACGCCGCTGGAGAGTTTGTCATGAGTACCCCACTGACTAATATATCGTTAGAAGGAAAATTTTATTGTCTACAATAAAGATAATTATATATTTTTCCCTAAAGAGCTTATTGTTAGGTTAGATTTGACACACAGTTCTTATGCATTGTGACTTTAGAGCGTGAACTTAGTTAAATTTTCAAAAATTAAAATGCGACAATATAAGGAGGGGGGATAAAAAAAATTGGACAAAAAACTGGATTGGTAATATCCAGATCGTTAATCTGAGACCTATTCTCAGCTAAAATCCATTGTCCTCATATTTTACATACTCAACTACCTCTAGCGCCTGTACCACTTAAAAAGTAATTTAAAAAAAAATTCACCTTAATCTTTACTTTTTACTACTAGAAAGCTGCTTTTTAAAAAAGCACCCGATTATTGATCCATTGTTTTTAGAGAATTACATAATGTAGGGCTCTGGGGCTGTCGCCTCGGTTGCCGTACTGTAAATCCGGCCCTGTGGACATTCTAATTAAGTTGTAAAACCTGTGGCAATAAAAAAGCTGGGCGGATATCTCCCTAATCGGATTAATTAAATAATGTAAACCCCCTTAAAATGGAATTGGATCTGGCTCTGTTTTATACAGGACTAAATTTAATTGGCTGACTTTTTATGGTATCTCAATTAGCTCGTTACCTTCGACGACATAATTCTAGATGAGAAATACAGGGTGTCTTGGATAATAATTTATTAATTTAATCAATGGGTACTTTACCGCAAATCTCTTAAAAACAAATTGAAATACCTTTAGAACAATCACTCAACCTAACTTACCTATTAAAAAATTTGGGGTAAAGTTTACACTGTCATTATTACAATACTTCGACGACATAATGCTACACTAGAAATACAGGGTGTCTCAGGTATTACTTTATTAATTTAATCTATTGGTACTTTGAGGCAAAGCCCTTAAAAATAAATTCAATAATCTTCAGAACAATTACTCGACTTAACTTTAACTTTTAACCTTCAACGACATAATTTTACAAAAGAAATAAAGAGTGCCTCAGATATTAATTCACCAATTTAATCTATGGGCCTTTTGAGGCAAATCTCCTAAAAACAAATTCAAAAGCTTCAGAACAATCACTCGACTTAACTTTCCTATTAAAAAATTAGGGGTACTATACAATATCAATATCACAATACTTCGACGACATAATTCTACACGAGAAATATTGTCTTGGATATCAAATCTCTAAAAATTAAATTCAAATAAATACCTTTGGAAAACTCACTCGACTTAACTTTCATAATAAAAAATTTGGGCTAAAGTTTACAGTCATAAATCCATTAATTTAATCTATTGGTACTTTGAGGACAAGACGCTAGCGCTACCAAGTCCACTTTCAACCTCTGACTTCGCATGCGCAGATCTACCAATATTATTTACCTCATGTATTAGAATAGATGAATACAGGGTGATTTTCACTTGAATGATTCTAACCACATGAAAATAGAAAGTTTCAAAAACCTAACCTAACAAAACCTAATCAAATCTAACCGAATCGAACCAAAGGAAACTGAACCAATAATTAAAAAAAAAAAAACTTTCCTGACTTCCTGCCCGGGATCCTAGAGGATGTGAATCCGAACCGAACCAAACCGAACCTAACTAAACTGAACCAAACCTAACCTAACCAAACTAAACTACAACACGTACTGCTAATTAGGTTTAGTTGGGTAGGGTTAGGTTTGGATAGGTTCGGTTCGGTACGGTCCGGTTCGGATTCACATCCTCTAGGATCCCGGGTAGGAAGCCAGGAAAGTTTTTTTTTGAAAAAAAAATATTGGTTTAGTTTGCTTTGGTTCGGTTCGGTATGATCTGATTAGGTTTCGTTAGGTTAGGTTTTTGAAACTTTCTATTTTCATGTGGTTAGAATCATTCAAGTGAAAATCACCCTGTACATCTATTCTAAAACATGAGGTAAATAATATTGGTAGATTTACGCATGCGAAGTCAGGGATTGGAAGTGGACTTGGTAGGGCTAGCGTCTTGTACTTTGAGGCAAAACAAATTCAAATACCTTCAGAACAATCACTCGACTTTGCTATTAAAAAATTTGGGGTAAAGTTTACAGTATCAGTATTACAATACTTCGACGACATAATTCTACAGAAGAAATATAGGGTGTCTCAGATATTAATTTATTAATTAAATCTATGGGTACTTTGAGGCAAATCCCTTAAAAATAAAGTCAAAAATCTTCAGGACAATCACTCGACTTAACTTTCCTATTTAAAAATTGGGCCTTAAATTAACAATATTAATATTACAATACTTCGACGACATAATTGTACAAAAGAAGTACAGGATGTCTCGGATATTAATTCATTAATTTAATTTATGGGCATTTTGAGGCAGGTCTCTTAAAAATAAATTCAAATACCTTCAGAAAAATCACTCGACATCACTTCATATAAAAAAAAGTTTACAATATCAATATTATAATACTTCGACGACACAATTCTACACGAGAAATACAGGGTTTCTCGAATATTGATCCATTAATTTAATCTATTGGTACTTTAAGGCAAATCTCTTAAAAACAAATTCAAATACCTTCAGAACAACAACTCAACCTTTCTGTTAAAAAATTAGGGGTTAAGTTTACAATATCCTCCCCCCCCTGGATCCGCCACTGGTTCTTTCCCTCTCTTGTAAATCGGTCTGATGGAAGTTATTTTTTTTTTCTTGTCTATAAAATCGATGAAATCGGGCCTTTGATATTTGAATCCAACATTTTAAAATAAAAATTTGCAAACACAAATACACCCTTCTGACGGGACATTCATACGAATTAAAAAATTAAACAAGATAATTACCCGCTGCATACTAGAGCCAGTAATAATCTAATTTTTGCATACAGCAGAAAAATATAAGCTCCTGTCCAAATTCAATTATATGAGGCAATTATGAAAAAATCCTTCCCGGATAACTGGGAATAATTGCCAGACCCTATACGGGCAAATGGTGGTATACACAGCAAAAAGTTTTTACGTTAAACCTAGAAAAATAAGCACTTTTTCGATTTCAGAGAGAATAGAAAAAACCAAAAACAATATATATTATGTATATTATAAGTAAATAAATAAATTATATCTTTGTTTTTCAGCAGAAAAAAGACATTATATAACAATTCAATACTTTTGAGGCTATTGAGTGAGCCATCATATTATCATATAATTTAGAGCAAATAATTAAAAAAGGAGATATTTAGTTAAATATTAGTTACCTATTACAACAAAATTACTAAAATAATTAAAATAAGTTAAAAAAAATCAATGTTCCGATCTGTAACACAGGGACAATTTCTGTAAGATCGAAAAATAGCGTTACCGAACGGGACAAATCCTGTTACAGATAGGGCAATTTTTTTACATTTTAGCATTTTCCGGCTAAGCCATATTTATGACACGACTTTTTTTCAGTTTTGTTCAAGATTTTAAACATTTTATTTTGGGAAATATCAAATTTATTACTTTAATCAAGGTATCCATACAGAAAAAAACATCATTTGCCTCAAATCTATAAATATTTATATTTAAAACACAAAACAATTATAATTAAAAAAGGAGATATTTAGTTAAATATTAGTTACCTATTACAACAAAATTACAAAAATAATTAAAATAAGTTTTAAAAAAAATCAATGTTCCGATCTGTAACACAGGGACAATTTCTGTAAGATCGAAAAATAGCGTTACCGATCGGGACAAATCCTGTTACAGATATGGCAATTTTTTTTACATTTTAACATTTTCCGGCTAAGCCATATTTATGACACGATTTTTTTTCAGTTTTGTTCAAAATTTTAAACATTTTATTTTGGGAAATATCAATTTTATTACTTTAATCAAGGTATCCATACCATACCAAATTTATAAATATTTATGTTTAAAACACAAAACAATTTATTATCAATAATTCAAAAACTCTCCGACGTTATTCCTTGCGGTCCTCTATAACCCAATACTTTTGTTGTTACTAAAATTAAGGATTACTATACATTAAAAAAAAATTATTCTGCAAGAATATAGTAAAAACAATGTTAAAACCGGCTTTATTAAAAAAAAATCAAATAATCATGAACCGTCATTCCAACTTCAATATTTTAAAGACAATCGGCTGTGTCGTGAAGTGACCATCAAAAAAAAATCAGCCCCCGATGTGACGTCAACAAAGTGGGAGAATGTGGTTCTACACCACGGTGGATAGAATAGACCGGTGTTCGGATCTATATATATATATATATATATATATATATGTCGAATTTTTCACGTCAGTGGCGGTCCAGCTGATTTTTGTAAACAAAAGTTAGATATGATATGAACAACGGAACTACTAATATTTTTTGAATTTTTTTAAAACTAAGGCAATTTTTCCACTGTTTTCTAGTACATCCTTATAAAAAATAGTTTTCTAGACTTATTGTCGTTATTTTTTTAGCCCGCTTTATTTTTTATTACACAAAACTTAAACTACAAGTCAAACTGAATGTAATCGTTTAGTATCAAAGGTGAACCGAGGACTTGGGAAGTAAACAAAGATGTAGGTCAGCGGATTATTTTTGAAGCTGAAATGCACACATTATTTTCTTCGAATTTTAATTTTTGTGTAAAGAGAAATGAAGCGGGCTAAAAAAAATAACGACTGGTATGTCTAAAAAATATTATTTTATAAGAATATACTAAAAAATAGTAGGAAAATTGTCTTGTTTTTAAAAAATTCAAAAAATATTAGATATCATATCTAACTTTTGTTTACAAAAATCAGCTGGACCACCAGTGTCGTGAAAATTCGACATATATTTATAAGATCCGAACACCGGTCTATTCTATTCACCCTGGTTCTACACTGCCTTCGCGTTTAGTCAATCACGTCTCAAAGCAGTTTTTATTTGCCCTGCAATAGGGTATTTGACAAATTTTAGAAAAGTGTTTAGAATGATACATAGGTTCCTAATTTGCTACGCAAAATTATTAAAATAGTATATTTTATCATGACTACATTTAAAATCAAGTTTTCTAATTTCCGATTTGAATTTGCCGCTAAAACGCTCATTTCTAGCATGGCGTTGCAATGACGTCACATCGCAGTAAACTCGCAGACAGATACACGGCATTCAAGTGTTTATTTGTATTTGGTCTGTGTTTTTACTGTTTTTTATGTTAAAAAATGTCCTATAAGTGGTGTGTAGTGCCTCAGTGCTGCATAGAAGCACCTGAAAAACTTAAAAAAGTGACTAGAACTTGCTCGAAGAGACACAAGGACCTTATCTAATACATCTTCACTTTACATTTGTGAAGATCACTTTCATGTGAGTATAACTAAATTGTTTCTATTAATTTTTCTCACGTTGTCTATAATATATATAACTTATTCGTAAATAACGATGAAATTTTTGAGGTTATGTTTATTACTAGGGGTCAACAACTATAATAGGCAGAAAGGTGTACAAATTTTTAGGCGGTGCTAGGCAGTTATTAGGCAGGACTAGGGAGTACTTCTAAATGCAGGATTAGGCATGGCACATGCAGGCTAAATGTAGGACTGAGCAGTGCTTATGCAACCCTGGTAGTGCATAGGCAGGACTAGACAGTACCTACGCAGGACTTTGCAGTGTAACCTATGCAGTACTTCAAGTATTGCTGGTCGTTGTATACTTTTTGCCTCCCTGTCCTGCAATTTTTGATTGTTTCTTAATGCTTAAAATAATAATGATTGGGTAATTAATTGTTCTATTGTAAGTGGCATATTAAACAAAAAAGCAAAACATATAACCTAACCTCAAAATCTAAATGAGTAAAAGTAGGCGAAGAATATCATAAAAGAACAAAAATCACTGTTGTTGGCAAATAAGCCTGCCACCATAAAGAATTGCAGCATTGGCAAGTTGGAGCTATCGGCTTTGGAGAATCCGTTTTCGATTGAAAATATTTTTTATAAGCAAAACACGAAATAAAATCTAATTTAGGACAATAATTCGCCCTTTAAACCAAAGCAAACATTACCATCCATAAGAAAATAACACAGAAAATAGGTTCGTTGGAGGCGTTTACTGTTTTGTGACGTCACTCGTAGCTGATTGGTAGTCCGCCTGTTTTGAATCACGTGGCTAATTATTTTAATTCAATGAATTTATTTAATTAAAAGAACCATGAATTTGAGAAAGAAGTAAACAAAAAAGTTTGTTTTTAGCATTACCCAGACCTAAAGAGATATCTAAAAATAAATATATATTTATTTTTTACTACTGTCAAACACCCTATTGTTTTTCCTGTGTAGTAGTGTAAGACTGGAAAACAATTTCCTGTGCTGTTTTTCTTCCTGCACGTAAATCACTCTTCGCGTTATTTTCGACTGAGACTCGCCCCGAGAGAGATAAATTATGGCGTGCACGTTGGAAAATTCAAGACATACATTCCCCGTAATTATTAGCGTTTAGTCTCTTCTGCTTTACATTTTATTTATTAGCTGCGAGTCTGTACTTACATCCTCATTTCGTTTATTTTTGCTTTACTTTTTTCAGCCTTTGTCGCTTTTTAAAACGTCATAAAATATAATGATGAGTATAAATAAGTACCTAGCCTACAATCCCCTATTTTCGATGTCGTTGCGTCATAGCTGTTTAGCACCCCATCAGCTGATTTGCGTTTCTTTTACTACATTATTGTAAACGAGAGAGAGAGAGAGAGAGAGAGAGAGTCCAAGTCACGGTATAGTCACCTGAATGCTCCTAATACGGGGTTCTATCGATTTCATGAAATTTTGCTTCAATCTGCCCTTCAAAAGTTATCCAAATTCATATAAAATCTTCCCGGTATAATTTCAACCCTACCGACAGAGAAAAGTCGCGGCTCTTTGCGGTCCGAGCACAAAGTATTTGTTTTCTGACCGACCCAGCACAGGTGGATAGACGGCACCTGATTGGCAGATTTTTTTGAGATGCGCTTTTAATTGCTTTCAGGTGTTCTTTTCGGGACCCCTTTAGTCGACAGTATGCAGAGTTAGAAAATAAATCAGTGTCGTTTCTGTAGGTGTAGGAATAGAAAGTTTTATTATCTATTTTTATTTCTTTAGTTTACGCCATAAATAAATGAAATAATTTTCATGAGTTTATCTACCGCCGCCCATGTCACTTGCTTTAAAAGAAATGCCGATGGTCGGCTTTAACCTTTGTTTAACTGACTTTGCAAAAACTATACCTAGAATAGACCTGTGATCGGCAGGGTGTCCCGAATAAAAGCAACTACATGGGGATTTCGTTGTGAGATACGAGTTTGTTTAAATGAGAAGAAAGTTGCAATAAGATGCCGTATCAAAATTAAACATATCTACAGGGGTTTTTAAAATATCGAGCAAAAGCTAAAAATTGTGTTTTTTGAAAAATTGAAATATTGCCGCCATCTTGCAAATAAATTTGGTAGTTTTGTATAAGCAACTACGGCCAATTGACTGATGTTAACACATTTTCTAGGCCTTCTAGTCTTTTTGAAACCATAGCCAACTTTGTTACAAGGGCGGATCCAGAGGTGCTTCTCGGGAGGGGCACTTTAGGTGATATTCTCTGTTGTTAAAAAGCGGTATATATTTTTTTAAACAGCATTTTATTGAATTAGTCAGTGGTAATTTCAATGATAATAACAATGGACACTCATGCGCCGCAGGCAAAAATTTTGAATTTTTATTAGCAAAAACATTACTTTTTACTCATTTTTTGTATATTCAAAAAATTCTCGGGGGGGGGGGGGCAAGTGCCCCTAGTGCCCCCCCCCCTGGATTCGCCACTGCTTTATTATTTCTTATGATCACCATATCGGATTTCTACTTCAATAAATAGAGCATAAAAGAAGCTTTTCAACCGTGTATAATAAGCCTATCTTTGGATGACGGAAAATGTGAATTTATTTAAAAAATAGTTTTTCACTTAGTTGGCTGTGAAACAAATGCCGTAGTTGTGTTTGGTGTTATACCCACGTAACTGCCTTTCAAAACTGTTCCATTTATTTGATTTATATTCAAATCTTTAAAGCCCTTATTTTTTAATTTTTCTCTGGTTAAGAAATAATACAATTTCTTAAAATCTATCTTTTATTTCTGAAACAAAAGGTTGCATTTATTATTTAATTTAAAATAAAACTAAAAACCGATAACAAAGCATTGAATTAAATAAGCAAATGTTTGAAAATTCCACCGTTGTTATTCATGAAAATCCTGCTTCGATGAATTAGAGACATGCATGCATCTTTAACCATTTGTTCAGGAATTTCTTCTATGGCTTGAACAACGGCAGACTCAAGTTCTTCTATCGTATTATGAGTAGTAGAATAAACTTTATCCTTTAAGTATCCCCAAATACAAAAATCAAGAGGCGTAAGGTCCGGCGAACGTACAGGTCAGGCAACTGGACCACGATTTCCGATCCAGTTATTTCCATGTTGCTGATTCAAATGGTCGGTTATGATTCCTGCATGATATGGAGGTGCTCCATCTTGCTGGAACCACATGTATTCTACATCTTGAAAAGGCAAATTTTTTAAAATTTGGTTAACGTAATTATGTAGAATTTCTAGATATCGAGGTGCCGTCAAATTATTATAAAAAATGTTAAATAGTATGTGTCCGTTTATGACTCCTAGCCATACATTCAAACCACACCTAACTTGATGGTGCACTTCACGATTTCTTCATCGGCCCATGACACGTAATTATGTCTGTTAAACACCCCGCAGTTTGTAAACCTGCTTTTATCGGACCACAGAACCTTAAGCGGAAATTGAGGGTTTTCTTGCGTTTTTGTATGAACCAATTGCAAACAAGGTTCTTCTTTCAAGGTTCTTCTTTCTAAGTCACCAACTCGGAATGCTTGACTAATATGTGTTGCATATGGATGAGACTTGAACTTTTTAAGAATTCTTTGTGCAGTTGATTTGGGCATTTCAACATTATTTTCCAGTTTACGAAGGAAGATGCGAGGATTGTCAACGACACTTTGTAAAACCAGAGCTTCAAAATTTTCATCAGGTTGTCGATTACAATTTTGTTTTTTAAAAGAACCATATTCAATTAAAATTTTTTTAAGTATTCTAAAGATTCACAAACCTGATTGTCGTCTTTCTGGATATCTCTGAAAGTACATATCTCGAGCTCTTCCAGCATTCATATTACACAAAATATAACATTCATACATATGTACTTTCTCCCAATTTGGAAACCTTTTCATGTTAAATTTAATTGATAATGTGACTCAAAAATACTCTTAAGTAATTTAGAAACTTTAAAACTCCTCAAAAGGTCTCTAATATTTTTAAAAAATTACCACAAATCGCTTATTATTTTTTTTTTTAAAGCCAGGTTTTTCTGACTTTTTGCGTATAGTAATTAGAGTTAGAATTTTGAAAATACAAAAAATATTTTTTCTTTCGAGCCTTCTTTATCTCAGTTATTAATAATTGGCGGAGGTTTTTTTTTTATTTCAAACTTTTATCTATTTTCACTGTACTAATTATCTTCTCCTTGAAATCTATTCAAAACGGTTTCAATCTAATTAAACCTCGCCGCGAAATATAGGTATACATATAAAAGATAAACGATTTAAATAAGGTAAACTTTTAATAATGTAGACAGTCAAATTAAAAGTTTGGGAGAGTATTCCGTAATTCAAACTGGTTAGCAAAGCGTTTCTGTTAACAAGAAAAAAAGTAATAGGCCAGTACACTTACCATATTTTTAAGGAAAAACAAAAACAAAACTCTTACACCAGTATTTACTAAGACCCTAAGACTTAGCATTGTAGACCGGGTTTAAGTATCAAGTCTATAGACTTGATACCGACCGGTTTAAGTGTATTTTTTTAATACTCACAGGTCAAATAACTGCAAAGATTTGGTTCACCCAATGTGCAATATGATAGTAAGCATTTCTCAGTGAGTTTCATCTCACATAAATTTAAATTAACGTTAGAAATAAAGAAAAACCATATAAAAATTTTGTAACGAAATGTCATTTTTTGGAAATTTAATCCGTGCAGTCGTAGGATTCCCGTTAAAAATAGTCTCAGTTCTAATAGCAAAGTTTAAAAAAACATTTCCAAACTAGTAAGAACCTTTCATTTTGAAATTTGTATTGGAGAACTTAACTTTACTTTTATCTCAATTCTTTTTACGGAATGCCATTTTCGCGTACTTGGCTTTTTTTACATGAAATATTTTTGTTATGATTATACTTTCTATCAAGGTATTTGTTTCCTTTGCAGGTGCTTTCTGGTGCAATTTTGCAATTTGGCATCAAGTGCCATAAACGTTATTTGTGATTCGTATGTTATTCACATCTTTTTTTGTAATATCAACATGAATTGATTTGGTTTCGTTTATTTATTATTCATTTGCTTGCGGAATTGTGAACTTGGGTGACTGCAAGAATGAAAGTAATTATATTGAAATTCTTAAAAGCGTTGTATTAATTTTATCTGATGAGCTTATAAGAGTAAAGAAACAGCGAAACGGATTTAAATGTCTTCATTAAAGAAATAAGATGCTCTCCTCATTCTATCACGCCGGACGCCACGGTGCACAAAAATAAATGCCTCGACATCATTAAGAACTTAAGTCTTATAAAACGGCATGTGTTTTTAATGAGCAAAAATCCAAAGCCAATTATATTATTTTTTAATCTGTGCCTCTTTAATTAAGGAGTATTTAAATTAGTTTTTGCTTTTCTTAGAAAATTAATTTTTTTCGACTTTAATTAAGTCGATCCGCACAAACACAGCTGCGCCGTCGAAAATTTTGTTAATGATTATTTAAGCTTATTAGCGATTTTTAGCAGAAAAAAATTAAGTGTTGCGGTTTGGGTTTTGCTCGTTAAAAGTTAATTTAAGCTACATTTAAATGAAAGCATAACAAACGGTAAGTGACACCTTATTAAATAATATACATTAAAAACAGTCATTGAAAATCATATGCAGGTTTTTGAAGTGTAAACTTCTTGAGGCGCGTTTAGCAGTTTTTGGAGGTACTGAATTGAACTGAGCCGTCAGACTCGGCTATGTAACGCTCATTCGGGTCAAGTCGGCTCGAGTCGACTAACTGTGAGAGGAACATTTAGCGAGCGATATGATGATGCAGATAAAGGCCAGTATTATTAATTTAATTTAATTTGTTGAGGTTTACACTTCTGCCGTGTGGTCTTAAGTACACACAATTTTTTTTTGAAACATACTTTATATATGACCTTATGCAATTATAGATTGTGTGGTTTTAATTTTTTCCCTACGTTATATTCTGTAGTGGTATGTATTTAGACCAATTTTAAATTATCTTCATTAGTTCTTGGTTCGTGACCCTTTCAGTCCACAATATTCTTAGCATTCGACGGTAGCTTAATTATTCGTATCTCACATCTATAAAGAAGGGTTGGAACACGCCGTAGAATTGTCATCTTCAGTTTTAAAATGTCCCTGATGAGGAGAATTCTTTGATTTCTACTAAAGCGTTTTTCGGTATATTTGAATTTATAATATAATTTTCTTGATGTTCTAGATATTTGTACAGTGATACCCTTTCTTTTGGTGTGCTAGTGTCAGACTTCCAACGAAGTTTGGACTCTTCGTTATGATTGTGTATTTCTCTGTCTGTTTGATTGTAATATTCCTACCGTCTTGTTCCATAATATTCCTAGCATTTGACGATAGGTTTTATATTATTTTTTTAATATGTGCCTCTTTAATTAAGGAGTATTTAAATTAGTTTTTGCTTTTCTTAGAAAATTAATTTTTTTCAACTTTAATTAAGTCGATCCGCACAAACATAGCTGTGCCGTCGAAAATTTTGTTAATGATTATTTAAGCTTATTAGCGATTTTTAGCAGAAAAAAATTAAGTGTTGCGGTTTGAGTTTTGCTCATTAAAAGTTAATTTAAGCTACATTTAAATGAACGCATAACAAACGGTAAGTGACACCTTATTAAAAACAGTCATTGAAAACCTTGCTTGAAAATCCTATGCAGGATTTTTTTGAAAGAGACTTTATTTATGGCCTTATGCAATTATAGATTATGTGTTTTTAATTTTTTTCCTGTTATATTCTGTATTATAGTGGTTTGTATTTAGGGCAATTTTAAATTATCTTCATTAGTTCTTGATTCGTGACCTTTTAAGTCCACAATATTCTTAGCATTCAACGGTAGCTTCTTTCTGCGTGTCTCACTTTTATCAAGATGGGTTGGAACACGCCGTAAAATTTTCATCTTCAGTTTTAAAATGTCCCTGATGAGAAGAATTTTTTGATTTCTACAAAATAATTTTTCGGTATATTTGAATTCTTAATATAATTTTCTTGATGTTCTAGATATCTTTACAGTGATACTCTTTCTCTTGGTGTGCTATTGTCAGATTTCCAACGAAGGTTGGACTCTTCGTTATGATTGTGTATGACTCTGACTGTTTGATTTTAATATTCCTACCGTCTTTTTCCATAATATTCCTAGCATTAGACGCTAGGCTCTTGTTTCATGTCTCAGATCTATAAAGAAGGGTTATGAAACCACAGGGTAGATTCCCATCCTCAGTTTTAAAATGTTTTAAAAGCATTTTTGGTTATATTTCAACTCTTTATCTATTTTCCTTGATATTCTAGTAATTTTTACAGTGATACTCTTTATGTTGTGTGCTCTATGATCGGATTTTCAACGACCTCTTCTTTGATGTTGTAGTTATTGACATGACTCTTGCCGTTGGATTTTGATTTTCATGCTAGGTATCTATATTCTTGTCTTTAATATATATTTTATGAGTGCACTAATAGCTACATAATAAAGTTAGTGATACAAAATTATCAGAGTACTCAAAAATTGTCCTCGATAGTGTTTTTAGAAACTACTAGTTAATAGCTAGTTAAATGCTTATTAGCTTTGCGCCGATGCTCTTCTGTTGTTCCAGAAAGGTAGGCTCACAGATTTTTTAGATTTAGAATGTACTAAAAATTATATTTTAAAACTATAATATTTTTTTTAGAAACTGCCGGTTAAAGTTTAATTAAATTTTCAATTGCCAAATATATAAAATTAATTTTTTTTGTTGATCAAAATATTTGATTGGCAAATAGTATGAATTACAATACTTTATAAATAATATAACTAAATAAGCTAGTAAAAAAACTAGGCACAAACATAAAATTAAAAGTGAATTAAACATAAACATTTTCGTCCATACTTCTTCCACAAGGTGCTGCGTTGCCCATACAGTTTATCAAAAAAGCACCGAGTTACAGTATGGTGGGGCCATGGCCATAGAGATAAGAAAAAGCCACACACTAAGTTAAGATTCAAAAAAACTTTTTAGGGTAGGGAATCCCATAAGATCAAAATGGCCAAACTTTAAAAATTTATATTTCAAAAACTATACAGTTTATTCACATAAGCACCGAGTTGCTGTATTGTGGACCCATAGAGATGCGAAAAACTACACCCTGAATTAAGATTGGGAAAAACGTCATTTAGCAAATTTTAGGGTAGGGAATCCCATAACCCAAAATGTCCAAACTTTAAAAATTCATATTTTGAAAACTATAAAGTTTATCAACAAAAGCACCCAGTTTCAGTATGGAGATGCGAAAAAACCACACCCAGATTTAAGATTCAAAAAAACGTCATTTAGCGAATTTTAGGGTAGGGAATCACATAAGACCAAAATGGCCAAACTTTATAAATGCATATTTTAAAAACTATAGTTTATCAACAAAAGCACCGAGTTGCAGTATGGGGGGGCCATAGAGATGCGAAAAAACCACACCCAGATTTAAGATTCAAAAAAACGACATTTAGCTAATTTTAGGGTAGGCAATCCCATAAGACCAAAATGGTCAAACTTAAAAAATTCATATTTTAAAACCTATAAAGTTTATCAACAAAAGCACCGAGTTGCAGTATGGTGGGGCCATAGAGATGCGAAAAAACCACACCCAGAGTTAAGATTCGAAAAAACGTCATTTAGCGAATTTTAGGGTAGGCAATCCCATAAGACCAAAATGGTCAAACTTTGAAAATTCACATTTCAAAAACTATACAGTTTATCAACAAAAGCACCGAGTTGCAGTATGGTGGGGCGATAGAGATGCGGAAATACCACACCCAGAATTAAGATTCGAAGAAACGTCATTTAGCGAATTTTAGGATAGGCAATCCCATAAGACCAAAATTGTCAAACTTGGAGAATTCATATTTTAGAAACTATACAGTTTATCAACAAAAGCACCGAGTTGCAGTATGGTGGGGCCATAGAGATGCGAAAAAACCACACCCAGAGTTAAGATTCGAAAAACGTCATTTAGCGAATTTTAGGGTAGGGAATCACATAAGACCAAAATGGCCAAACTTTATAAAGTTTATCAACAAAAGCACCGAGTTGCAGTATGGCGGGGCGATAGAGATGCGGAAATACCACACCCAGAGTTAAGATTCAAAAAAACTTCATTTAGCAAATTTTAGGGTAGGGAATCATATAAAACCAAAATGGTCAAACTTTGAAAATTCATATATTAAAAACTATAAAGTTTATCAACAAAAGCACCGAGTTGCGGTATGGTGGGGCCATAGAGATGCGAAAAAACCACACCCAGAGTTAAGCTTCTAAAAAACGTCATTTAGCGAATTTTAGGGTAGGGAATCAGATAAGACCAAAATGGCCAAATTTTAAAAATTCATATTTTAAAAACAATAAAGTTTATCAACAAAAGCACCGAGTTGCAGTATGGTGGGGCCATAGAGATGCGAAAAAACCACACCCAGATTTAAGATTCAAAAAAACGTCATTTAGCGAATTTTAGGGTAGGGAATCACATAAGACCAAAATGGCCAAACTTTATAAAGTTTATCAACAAAAGCACCGAGTTGCAGTATGGTGGGGCCATAGAGATGCGAAAAAACCACACCCAGATTTAAGATTCAAAAAAACGTCATTTAGCGAATTTTAGGGTAGGGAATCAGATAAGACCAAAATGGCCAAACTTTAAAAATTCATATTTTAAAAACTATAGTTTATCAACAAAAGCACCGAGTTGTAGTATGGTGGGCCCATAGATATGCGAAAAAACCAGTCCTAGATTTAAGATTCGAAAAAACGTCATTTAGCGAATTTTAGGGTAGGCAATCCCATAAGATCGAAATGGCCAAACTTTGAAAATTCACATTTCAAAAACTATACAGTTTATCAACAAAATCACCGAGTTGCAGTATGGTGGGGCCATAGAGATGCGAAAAAACCACACCCAGAGTTAAGATTCGAAAAGACGTCATTTAGCGAATTTTAAGGTAGGGAATCCCATAAGACCAAAATGGCCAAACTTTGAAAATTCATATTTTAAAAACTATAGAGTTTATTAACAAAAGCACCGAGTTGCTGTATTGTGGAGCCCAAGCACGGGTAATTACCCACTCCTAGAAAAAAATATATGCACTTTTAGTTAATCAATAAAGTGTTGATTTGATAATTTTTTTTTGTATCTGCACTGCTAAGGGCTTGAATTATCGGATTTATTTAATCAATGTCAAATTCAATTCGCGTATTCGGCCATTAAAATAAATTTGAGTAGTGTTAGACAGGTGGTGGAGCTTAATTTCGATCTGGTATCACATCGTTTATAACTTTTAGGCCAATTATTTTTCCCTAATGATACCCGGCTTGCGTAATTGGGCTGTGCCGAGATCTTTCTTATGATCTTTCTCCAAATAATTGGGAGCGCACATTCCGTTTTTGAGTTTGGTTATGTAACCACTACTAAGCTTACAATGAATTCTTTTATCATGTCTTATAGGGATATATATTTAACCAGTAGCGGCCCGTGAGTTGTGAAGCTGGGGGGACGCAAATGGCTTAATGGTGGGGATAATGAAGTTTTCAAGCAGCACTTAACCGAGTTTGTAATATTCGTTTTATCTAACAATGCGAATCCAGTGCAAGAATTCATATATTCTCTGGAAGATTCATGTTTTCTTATTTTCTGAGGAAGATGGTGCAAATCTTTCACACCCGTTCGTACCCAATTAGGGTCAATTCTTGATGGCGCATTATAAAATAACACACACAAATCCAGTCATTTTTCTTATAGATGTCTCTAGAAAAATGACGCGTCAAACTTCTGTTTTGTCTCCTTCGACTAACTTGAGTTAGGTTTAGACCCGGTAAGGGCCTATCCAGTTCTGTAATTTTGATTTCATTTTCCAAAGAAAGACTGGAATAATTGCTTTTAATAATATTACTGAAGGAATTCATTATCAAAATCGATAATAAAAATTTACGGTAAATTATAACACGACTAAATAAGCAAAACAGTATGAATAAGGTACAAAACTACCGTAGTATCATGTTATATTATTCAGACTCACCCATAACATATTGACAAGCGGACCGAACCTCGCTTTTCTGTGGACTGGCTTAGTGGCACCCCCTCCCCTGTAGTTTAGTTTGGTTAGGTTAGGTTTGGTTCGGTTTAGTTAGGTTCGGTTTAGTTAGGTTCGGTTTGGTTTGGCTCGGTTCGGATTCACATCCTCTAGGATCCCGGGTAGGAAGTCAGGAAAGTTTCTTTTTAAATTATTGGTTTAGTTTGCTTTGGTTCGGTTCGGTTAGATTTGATTAGGTTTCGTTAGGTTGGTTTTTTGAAACTTTCTATTTTCATGTGGTCAGAATCAAGTGAAAATCACCCTGTTTATCTATTGTAATACATGAGATAAATAATATTGGTAGATCTGCGCATGCGGAAGTCAGGGAGCCAAAGTGGACTTGGTAGGGCTAGCGTCTTGTGGGCGGCTACCGATTCATTAAAGCAATGCTGCCCAATAAGTGTGTGCCACTGTTCTGTTGGTTCCTTCGAATAGAGATTTTGTAAGCAGTCTACATAAGTGACAGAGTTAGGGCCATAGGGGCAATGTTGGACATTTAGCGTTGGATAGAAAAAATCTAAGAAACTTTGTGCCTGGCACAGGCCATCAGTTATTCGTATTATTACTTGTATTGTTTTTGTGCGAGGAGCATGGATGTTTCAAATTACGCCCTTTACAATACATTTCAATTATCTGAGCAAAATTTTAAGTCATTTCATGGCGGAGTTTGGGGGGTCACAACTTAGTTTCTTTAAAAAAAATAGAATTAGAAACCCCAAACATGTTTTTTAATGACTTGTGGGAAAATATTTGGACCCAACATTTTTTTTGACTGACTCAAAATTCTGGCACTACATGTATTGACACGAGTTGCCACTGCTTTCAGAGTGTGTCTATAGAGTGCGAAAAACTTTATTTTCATAGGTAACTCTAAAAAACAGTTTTTTTGCATCGATGAAAAAAATTAATTTTTTAAATAATTTGTTGGCGGTATTTTGGACAAATAATTTAAAATAAATAATTTTGCGAATTAAAGCCTTGTTTAAATAATCTCAAATCAATTCAAGCAACAACTGAAGCAAGCAACTTCGTTTTAAAACAAAATCCGCTGAATATTTCTTTAAATAACCAGACAACTGAAAATAACTACTTTACAAACCATATAATTTTACGGCAAAAATCAAATTAATAAGCAGTTACGAACACAGTGGTTTACGAAGAATTCAAAAAGCGGTTCCAAATACCAGACAGATGATTATAACCAACGTCAACGGGTGGATACAGTTTACATTTTCTGGCTCACTGATGTCCTCTTTTTTTTATTCTACTGTTTTATCAGTGGCTTACGCAAGGGGGGGGGTCTTGAGGGCTGAAGCCCCTCAAGAGCCGCTGAATATGGACCCCTAAAACATGAATTTTTCCCAAAAATCAATATTAAAATGTATCAATCTGCATAAGGATTCATTTCTGCGTATACACCCGCGCTCAAGCCCCCCAGGAATCATTTCTAAGTACGCCACTGGTTTTAGGATATCTTGCATTCCTCGCAATAGTATATTTCCCAGGTGCGTGCGGTCCATGTAAGGAAGGGAAGCATTGCTTCTCTTAATAAATCTAATCTAATCTAATAAATAAATTAATCAGACATAAAAATAATTTTTTAATAGTTTACTATTAAAACTTGACGTAATTAGCGTCAGTCCTGTAGGAGTGGTCAAACTGTATTCGAAGCAATATATTTTGAGCGTACCTATATACTACAAAAGCGGCATCTTATCTTATATACTTATTTGTATATACTAGAAGGGCGTACAAGAAACAACAACCATATAAGCAGTTGTCTTTGTCGTACGCGTAGAATTCAAATAAGAATTCATTAACTGTAAGTCTTGATTTAACCCGACAGCAGCGTCGCTTTTTCGACAACCGCTGGCTCCTCGTGCTCTACGCTGCAGATACAATTGCTTCTTTCATTATGTAAAACATAGTGGGGTGTCAATGCATGCTAGTGCAATGCGAGAATTATTCAGTCGCGCCCTCTAGCCTTGAAATAAGCAGTCTGCTAGATTACTTAAGTTGTTCTTGTGTGATTTAATAGTATGTTTTTTGATTAACAAAAGGTTTTCTTTAGAAATGAATTGTAGATTTCTCCAGGGTGAAGTCCTTAAACCATTGTTAAAGAGAAGAAACGAAAAGTCCTGTTTATTTAATTAATTTTTTTTAAATAAAAATTGTGTGTTTATGTCCGTTTGACTAATTTTTAATCTGTATGTTGTTTTAGACTATTTTAAAATGTTTTTTATTTTTGTGTGTTACAGATTTTCATTTGTTTCAAAGATGAATCTTAACTCTCTACCAGACCACTTGATAATATTTTTTTAAAAACCAAAACGCGTCGTGATTAGACAATAAAATATTTGTGAAGTAAGCAGGACTTTTCGTTTCTTCTCCTTTAACAATGGTTTCTTTAGAAAGTTTTAATGAAGAGATAATTATATAAGATATAAGATATTAAGGTACCAATTCTTAGGTCTTTTTGAGAAAGCGGAAAAGTACTGCGGAAAAGTGGAACTTTCAAAATCAAAAGGCGACACTTTCAGCACGCTCGTAGAAAAAAATAACATTTTTACTTAACTTCCTAAAGAATGCCCTAGTGATGCAAAACAGTGTTCAATTGTACTTGTAGGTATTGAAACTATAGTATCTTTTAAAGTGCGTATACACCAAACTGCTTCGTTTCAACGAACTTTCTACATTCCACGAAAAACCAGCAAACAAGCATTGATAAGAAATCTCGACAACAAACTGCCGATGCCGTCCTAAAGAATCTGCGAACACACAAAGAGGAGCCGAAGAAAGCTGGTTTTCGGCAAACGGCATGCAAGCGGCGTGCGCGCAACTTCAAAATACGAAAACAGGACGAATCCGAGTTTGCGCGCGGAGTGTGAGGAGCGCACGAGCGGCGCACATACGGCGCGTTTGCGGAGCATTTTGGTGTATACGTATTCTTACAGGTATGTTTTACCTAAGAGACAGACTAATCTTTACTAATCTATCTTTTATTATCTCTTGTAAAATATCAAATAGCGTATTTTGTAGTGCTTATCTGTATAACAGGCCACAAACACGATAAATCAGGTTGTTACTTGCATCATCATGAAAAAATAGGTGAAATAGCGAACCAAGGAAAAGTCCACGGCGGGACGAAAACGTCCACCGGTCTATAAGGAACTTGATAGGCGTATAGTCAACCACGTACACCGGTGTTTCGGAAAAAGGCATTTCCTTCCTTAGCGGGACATGCCTGACACAAGGTAGAACAAACTGACTACAAGATATGTACAGGGTAAATCAAAAATAATGAAGAAATAGGTTTCACCTAAATCAAAAAGAATGAAAAAATAGGTTTCACCTATTTTTTCATTCTTTTTGATTGATTTTCTGAAACACCGGTGTTCGTGGTTGACTATACTCCTATGAAATTGCCTTTTATACTTTGTTAAAATTATTAGGCCGGTTTATTCTAGAAATCGTGTGACTGGGCCTTTATTTTCGTAGGCTTCGTTCCGGCTCCAAATTAGTTTCTGAAACGATATTGCTTTGCTGCCTCTCTCTCTCTCCCATCCCCTTAGCTTTATAAAATTTCCGAACTACTAAAAGAGATTATAATATTTAATTACGAGGAAACCAATTTAAAAGTTTTTCGGTAAATGCCCGTTTACGGGCCCTGTGTGCGAAGAGCGAATTAAAAAATTAATTGCTTTTCGTAACTCATTAACCGGCCACGGATCAGTCCAAATCATACACATTTTTAAATTAAATTGTTAGACCTTTTCCTAGGTTCCACTCGTCCTGTCGCCAATGCAAAAAAAAGGGGTTTTGTACAAGGTATCCCAGATTTTGACGATTTTTAGGTAATGATCTCTATACAGTGAAACCTCTCCTTGCGGACACCTCTATTAAGCGGACACTCCCTTTAGGCGGACAAATTTGTTGGAACCAAGCTTTTGCCTATATGTAAAATTTTCTCCTATAACCGGACGCGGACAATTTTTTTTTGGTTAAAAAATTCTGAAACCTCCCTTAACCGGACGCGAACCTCTGAAAACGGGGACGGAGCGCTGCACGACATGGGCATAAATATTATGTAGTATGTTGGCAACAAGGCACTCTGCAGCCGGGGAATTACCTCTTTCCGTTTTAATGCGGAGACGAAATACATCTGTCGTATTTACAACATTATTTGATTCAGCGGGACTGCTGTGTTTATTGTTCAGTTGGGTAATAATAGATCTCTTTGAAATGGCGCCTAGTAAAAAACTTCTTATTTTATGTGGAAAAATGGAAATTGTTAACGTTTCATGGAAGGAACATCTACCAACACGAAAATTCGCCGAAAATTTTAATGTCGAAAAATCTCAGGCAGCGGAAATTGTTAATAAATATATATCAAAATTTCGCAGCCACCTCTCTTAAGCGGACAAAATCGACGGAACCGTAAGTGTCCGCTTATGGGAGGTTTCACTGTATATATAACTGGATAGGCCTTTACATATATGCAAAGTGAGGCAAAAATATTGATATTTTTTGTAGAGAGAGCAGGCTGCGCAGGAGGTGCTACCTTTCCTTTTTTACTTTTACTCTCCGATGATATTCTGTGGCTTTGAAAGTTCGCGGACGTTTGATGATTTTTAATCTATAACTGGATTTTTACTGCGATTAGGTACTTATAAAGTTTTCCAAATAATTAAAGCTAATTACTTCAAAAAGGAAACCGGCTTTTCACTCCTATAAAACATGTTTGTTCTCATTTTTTATTTTTGTTCAACAAAAACAATTTAAAAAATATACTGACCATCTTGACAAACACTTTAATGACATATCACAAATGACAATCTCTTTGAAGTATTAAGTTCACAAAATACCACCTGTGATAAGAACTAGAGAGAGAAAGGTTGCACTGCTTAGCATTCATTGTATGTTCTCACTCTAAAACAAACTCTTTAAATTTTTGCCTCAGTGTCCCATATACGTAATGTATAGCCGTGGTCGTTCCAGTTACTTCGTATATAATTCATTGTTTTTAGGTAGAGAGGGGGGGGGAAGGTTCAGGTATTTCTGGAGGAGACAAAATAAAACTGACTTCCACTTGTTCGATTTTTAAGAGAAAGTTAATGGTAAAAACCGCATCCAGATATGACACAGGGTTTTTTTAATCTGCACTCTGGGAGACCCTCTTATTAGTGCAGGCGCTGGAGGTAGTTACGTATGCAAAATATGAGGACCGCAGTTTGACAATGGATTTTAGCTCACAATAGGTCACAGATTAACGCCTGGATGTTGACAAACCAGGTTTTGGTCCAATTTTTATTCCCCCTTTCTCTTATAATCGTGTTCTAATTACTGAAAATTTAACTAAGTTGACGCCCTAAAGCCACAATGCCAGAGAAACTAATCAAAAATGTGTAAAAGCTAACCTAAAAATAAAATTATAATAGTTTGTTAAATTTCAGCTACAAAAACCTCCAAAGACCCCCCACACCCCGCAAAACCTGAGATTTTGATATTTTCTTCAAATTTTCTCAAAAACTAAGCTTCTTACGGAAAAATATGTAATTATGTTTATTATAGAAAATAAGATTTCCTTCTCAACAATGTATAAGTCAGTGGAGTACGACCAATGACAAAGACTCCAGCGGCGTCGGTTTATTCAGGTAATTTAAAAAAAAAAAAAACATGTTTGTTACAAGTTTTACCCCATTTTCTTAAAAACCAAGCGCTCCATCAAAAATTGTGTCTATAGTCGATTATAGACAATGAAATATATTTTTAAACGATGTATAATAAGGGAGGATTAGTTTTATTAATAACAACACTAGAAGAGGGAAACGTTTGCTCTGCAGTTTTTCTAGATGTAGCACAAGCATTTGACAAAGTGTGGCATGAAGGGCTAACTTTTAAACTAAAACGGTTTCTGCCAAAACAATATTCGGATATTTTGGAATCATACATATCTGATTTGAGACATTTTAGAGTAAAACAGGAAGACTCATACTCAAATTTAAGAGAAATTCAAGCAGGCGTGCCCCATATGAACCGTACTAGGCCCTTATCTATACTTATTATTCACTTGCGATATCCCAAAGCCAGAAAATTGTCACTTAGCAACATTTGCAGATGATACTGGTTTATTGACGGTAGAAAAATCTATTGAAAAATGCATAGAAAAACTTCAGGATGCAGTCACCGAAGTTCACAGTTGGACCACAAAGTGGCGAATAAAATTAAATGAAACCAAATCAATTCATGTTGATTTTACAAACAAAAATATAAATCACATACAAATAACAATTAACAACATTCCAGTACCATATTCAAATCAGGCAAAATATCTCGGTATAACTTGATGCCAAATTGCGCTGGAAAGCACATGTTAAGAAAAAAACAGAAGAACTTGAGATAAGGTATAGAAAAATGAAATGGCTAATTGGAAGGAAGTCCAATTTAACAATTCATAATAAGTTACTGCTTTAAAGACAAATACTGAAACCAGTATGGACATATGGTATTCAACTATGGGGTTGTGCTAAAGGGAGTAACATTCTAGTTTTACAGAGATTTCAAAATAAAGTATTAATAAACATTGTGAATGCAGCTTGGTACGTTCGAAATAGTGACCTTCATCGAGATCTAAAAATCGAAACTGTAGCAGAGACTATAAAAAAGTACGCAAAAAGCCATGAAGATAGACTTCATCGGCATGTGAGTGTGGAAGCAATTCAGCTTCTAGACAATACTATGCTAGTTCGAAGACTAAAAAGAGTGAAGCCGTTGGAGCTAGTAAACTAAGTGAATTATATAAAACAAAATAATGCTACAAACACAACACAATTGTGAGTTACAGACTAAACAAAGCGGGGAGAACTGTTGAGTGAACCCTAAGTTTAAATCTGACTTTTCTAGTAAATTAAGTTAAAACAAAATTGCTAATTAGTCTTACTGACTAGATTGTAATACAATAAACACAGTGTGTTTGACAAATAAAAAAAACAATTTAGGGGAGTAATTACATCAATTTTAAAAAATCACTAAACTACCTCACAAAATTTTTTACAAGTTTTATCCAATTTTCTCAACAACTAAACTTTTTGGGAAAAAATATGTCGGTTCGGTTCGGAAAAATTAAAATTATTTAAAAAAAAGAATTGTTACATTTTATGATGAAATTTGCTCAGAGGATTAGTTATTTAGTATTATTATTATTAACTAACTTTAGCGGATTATAACAAGAGTATCTTTTTTATGCTTTGAAATGCCTAAGAAATTGTCTTTTTAACAAGAAAAATAAAAGCTACACTGACAAAAAAGTTATAATCATATTAAATTTGTGAAACTAAAAGTTCGCCTAAGTGGAAGAGCGCACTTTTTAATAATATTTTTTATTAAAAATAGCGAACTCTGACCGTTATTATATTTATTACTGTATATACACTGTAATTTATTTGTATTGAATGTGACAATAAAAGCATTAATTAATATTATTATTATTAAAAATAAACTTATGTTTTATTAAAAAAATATCTACTTGAAAAATTATATGTTCCAGTAGAATGAAACTGTCAAATATTTCTACAAAATAAGCATGTTTTTCTTCAGGTTTTTAACACTTATATTATAGGTCTAAAAAATCAGAAGGATCAGAAACGCAAAAACACATTGCCTTGATTAAGCAGATTGATCCTTGTCATTAAGGTAGTGACCTCCAAGTAACTTAATTGTTCGATAGATGTTGTGAAATATTAGTAGAGTATGTCATTTTAGGACAGTCCCCCCTATTGAAATACGGTTGTCCCCTTTAACCCCACAAAAATGCAAATTTTGTAGATATTAAAGAACCCTCTGCGATTAACTAGTCATACATTTCTAATTAAAAGTTACGTGGTCAAAATACAGACAGACGGGAAATGTGCCTGAAGCCTCGGTATTTATTTATAATTTCATAACTTAAAAGAACTTAATTTTGAAACTGATCGATCTTTGTGTGTCAAACAGAAACCAGATGCTTTACACAAAAAAGTACTTTGAAGTGAATGAATATCCATTATCCAATTTGACTTTAAACAGTGGTGTACCCAGGAGAGCAATGAAAGGAATATTTCCTCCCTTATGGGATTAAGCAAACTTTTTTTTCTGTTTTTTATTAAATTTTAAGAGCTGAGAGCAGTGTTTGTTTGTGCAAAGGAATTAATATTATTACACGAAAAAAAAGCATAGTAAAAATATATAATACAACTACTATGTCGGTTTGGAACGTTTTTCTACATTGTCGGACGCCTATTCTCCACCTCCTTCGATCCTGATAATCATCTTCTGTCAGATTTTTTTGACTCACTGATCTTTGGATTGACTGTTGCCATTCCAGTTTAGAGCGCGCTCTTTTTCTGCGTCCTATTGGTTGCCATTCTAGGACTTGCTTTGGTAATCGTTCGTCCTTCATCCGTTGTACTATATGGCCGTACCATATTGGTTGTCTTTTAGTGATGTTATCCGTTATGCTTCTCTCGATTCCCATTCTTTCTTTTATGATATCATTTCTTATATGATCTGTTCTAGATATTCTCATTGATCTTCTTATTGCATCCCTTTCAACACTTTCCACTTTTGTTTTGTATTTTTCTGTTAGGCGACAAGTCTCTATTTCATACAAAAGCATGCTTTTTACCATTGTTAAACAAATAGTAAAAATAAATACAAGTATATTTAAAATTAATAAATTCTGTATTAATATATATTATATGAACCCAGTATTTAATACTAAATATATTTTAAAAATAAAAATATTTTATATTAAAATTTAGAATTTCTAAAATCAAAAAACGATCTATTACGTTTAAATCTATATAAATGTATCAATATTTACAATACAAGGTTTTAAAAATAAAAATATTTTATATTAAAATCAAGAATTTTTAAAAGCTTGAATAATAGAACTAAAAACCCGTTTTATTACATTTAAAAATATATTTATTTCCAAATTTAAATTCAAGAAATTTTTAATATACGTTTTAATTTAATACATATGTATATGTATTTTAACAGGTAATAATATTATATATTTATTTTTAAAACCTTTTTTTTGTATTATAATCGTATTATGAATTTTAAATATATATTTTATGTGGTATCTAACTATCTAATATATATTTATATTACTTTTTAAAATACCTATTCATTTTAAAAACATTTGTATTTTAAGACAATAAATAGTGCAAATACTATTTTATAAAATATGCATAATTCATTTTTAAAATTAATAAAGAAAGTATTTAAATTTAGTATCTGTTATTTTTAAATAAATATATTTTCTTTCAAAACTAAGAAATCCGCCGACCTTCTTAGATTTAACACAATTATATTTAAATTAAATATATTTTTTAGACCATTTATTTAAAAATACTATGCATTTATTTTCCGTGTATTAACAAGATTTTCTTTTTCTTTTCAGATAACCGCAACCACGACGTTCAGCCCAGGTTACCCCCCGTACCACCACCCCTTGGCCGGCCGGCTCAGCCCCGCGCAGGCGCCTCCCCTCTCCCCCTCCACCACAGCCAGCGCGTCGCCCCCTCCTCTTCCCCTGGTAGGCGTAGGCGCTTCACGCGCAGACGCACACAACCCGTTCAAGCTGGCCGCCAGCGCGCTCGCTCACCAGATGAACCCGCATTACCACCCTTATGGCGGTCCAGGTATGTTTAAGACATGGGCCATAAAGGAACCAACTGTCATGGCGGTCGTGACGTCAGGGCTACGTCACAGTTTGCCTAGGAATCAGCAGTCAAATGCTGTGTATAGCGTAATTTCGTCTTTTGTGAGAAAATTTTGTACATTTAGGATCTTGTAAGTGTTTAAATACCTGTTCCGTGCTTGCTATAAATGTATTAAAGACTAACGAAAGGAAATTCTATCCTTTTTATTTTCTACCTTGCAATATAACTCTATTTTAAGCTGATGATAACCATTCTAATGACGCTCAAGCAGGTGGGAAGGAATATTAGCCTTGAGTTACAGTCAATGTATTTTTATTATGATTTTTCTTGAAAATGTGTTAAGAAGGTGGGATCAAAAATCGTGAATCTTTGCGTTACGTAATTTATAATTGTTTCCTTGCTGCTACTTGAGTAACTTCCTACCCACCAAAAAAATCAACAATATGGCTAGTTTGTTTTAGTGTTCGGCGAAAAAAGTTTAATTAAATTGAACAAGAGAGTCGATTTAACTTAGGAAAAGTATTTATAATCGTGTCTTGAATCTGATATTTATAAAACTATTGGAATTTTTTTAATAAATTTTTAAAATATTTAATAAATTTTGATATTTTTCCAGCTTTTAAATAAATTTATCTTTATTTCTCTCATAATATAACTTATAGGTATCTCTTTATTGATCGTGAAGCAGGCCGTGTTTTTGATTTCTTATGTCTGTGTGACTTGTGTTTCCTCCTTTATACCCCTATACAATTTTTGCTCCATTTCTATTTATGGTAGTTTCTACTATTTTTTATTGCATATCTTTTGGTTCTAGCTGCTTGCACTTGCTTCTGGTTGTACATAACTATATTTTCTTTCCTCTATCTCCCCAAATATTTTTTTTTGTCTTATATAATTGTTTTCCAGATTTCATCATACATACAATTACATTTTGTTTGTTCTCTAATTTCTCTACTATGCAGTTCCATTTTTAAGTTTTCTCTTGTATTTCCCTATAAATTTGGTACCATTTGCAATATAACTCTATACATACCATCTCTCCAGCTTAACTGATTTTCTTCTTATGTAGGAATATTTTTCGTTTGAATTTACTACTCTTTTTTTATTGCATCTCTTTTGGTTCTAGCTGCTTACAGTCGCTTCTGGTTGTAAATAGCTATATTTTCTCTCCTCTACCTATCTATCTCCCCAAATATTATTTTTTTGTATTATATAATTGTTTTCCAGATTTCATCATACTATTCCACTTTAGTTTTTTCCTACTTTCTCTGCTATGCAGTTACATTTTTCAGTTTTCTCTTGTATTTCCCTATAAATTGGGTACCGTTATCGCTAGATACGTTTTTTGGTGCTCCATCTCTCCAGCTTAAATGCTTTTCTTTTTGTGTAGGAATATTTTTCGTTTGAATTAACACTCTTGTTCTTTGTTTAAGGTGATTTCGTTAGAATAGAATTGAATCAATCTATCTCATCAAATATTCTTTTTTTGTATTACCTATATAATTGTTTTTCAGATTTCATCATACTATTTCATTTTACTTTTTTCCTAATTTCTCTTTTATGCAGTTACATTTTTCAGTTTTCTCTTGTATTAATTCCCTATAAATGCGGTACCGTTATCGCTAGATACGTTTTTCGGTGCTCGCTCTCTCCAGTTTAACTAACTGATTTTCTTCTTGTGTAGGAATATTTTTCGTTTGAATTAAAACGCTTGTTCTTTGTTTAAGGTGATTTGGCATCGCCGCATCCGCCATCGCCAGACAACAATAATTACCATCATGGCGGCGGTCCTCCTGGTCCTTTAAGTAGAATGCACCCCTTAGCCAATGGACATTCTATAGGGTCGATAGGTAAGATTTAAATATATTTCTGGATAACGAAAATCACAGACTTTAGGTTCATATTGGGATTAATCGTGGATGTTGGATTGGGACAATGTCTAGTAGATATTTTAATTTCATCATGTTCATTTACTATTTCGGTGAAATTAACCCCAATTTTGACAATGTCAAAATAAATCTTCACATTGACAAATGGTCAATGCCATTGTTTTTAATCCAAGCCATAGTTTGGGGTTCATTACTTTGAATCCAATATGCCCGGATCCACGTAATAGTATAGTATCACGTGGTATATTATTCTAATGCGACATAAGTTTCCGAGGGTACCGAAGCAAATTTTCCTTAAAAAAATCGTAGCTCAAAGATAAAGAAAACTACAGGTTTAGGACACAGAATTAAAACTGAAGAAAATATACCTCCACATCAGAATATTTTGTAGGAACTAACCAACATGATGGCAAAACATAATCTTGCTGAAACAAAATTAATATTGATCATCATTGATTACAATATTCAAAAACTGCAAAACTAGTACTTATTCGCAATACAAATCGATCAGTCATACGAAAAATATAATTTGTTAGAAGTCCAAGGTTACTCTAAACTCATACAGACACAGCACTGATAAATCGCACTGTTACAGTTATTATAAAATACCTACTAAATAATAATACCTATGTATGTACTTTTAGATAAATAAAATAACATTTTATTTAATTCATTCTTACTGAAACCTAATAGGTACTTAGTGTTTTTGGCTACTTATTTACCCGACAACTACTCTCCTAAATCAATGTTAAAATTCCGAATTTGTTTAAGGGAGATTGGCATGTATGGCAAAACCACCCGTAACTCTTCCTGTTAGTCTTGTAAAACAGCGGGACTTCTAAAAAATTGAACTTTGCCTCTATCTCCCTTATTTAAGCAACCCACAACGACACAAAATATCGGCATTTGTACAAGAAAATAAAAATAAAACTCAATCAAACTCATTTTGTTTGCCATCTACGATAGGCCAACGCATCAGCTGGTCCCCTTTGTGACGTTAGCCCAAAATGATCAATTGAAAAGGAAAAATAGTTTTTTTAAAATTAATTCCTAGTTGAATGGAAAATAAATAATTTCCTATCGAGGCGTCTTACAGATGAGGCACAATATCTTATTTATCTTTAATTAGCCTTTCTAAATTATTTTTCTTTAATTAAACACAAGTCTACTACAGTCGAGCTCGGGGTGTCCTTGACGTTTTATAATTAATTTTCTCTGATGTAAGCCATAATTAATAATACTTTTATTATTACAGAAATAATTATGTTTTGGTTTCCGCGTTCTAATTATTTTCGTTCCTGCGGCGCGCTGAATTACCAAGCGGATTATTGCAAACAAATATTACGCTCACATATATTTATAAGATCGATCTTCAATCTTCAAATCCCTGAGTCAAATCTTTCAAGGTGTGTTTTATTTTGTCTTAATTGGGTTGAGAAATCTCTTTTATTGTCCGGCCAGAATAAAATGAGGTGCAAAAGAGATGGCTTTAATTAGCGTCCTGTGGCGTGCTACAATTCTTTAATTCATGATTGTTAGGTATTCATTTTATATTTTACTCCTCCTCCTAGGCTTTTTTGCTGGAAAACTCCATACCTTATTTTTCTTAACAATAAATATTTTTTCAATTTATACTTATTATATTATATAGGTACCTACCCAGAGACTCGCGGAATACGCTTGGTAGCGCTAATAAGGTGTCATTAGTATGGATACCAGGGCATTCTGGACACAAGGGGAAATGAGGCCGCGGACCAGGTAGCGAGGGAAACGGCATCTGCCGAATTTTTCGGCCCCGAACCGGCCCTGTATACAATACTGCTAAACTAACCATATTGGAATGGATGGAGGACAGCTTCCAACAATACTGGATGAATATACCAGAACTGGCTCACTCTAAAGAGTTCATTAAAGGACCTTGTCAGAAGAGAGCCAGAAATATCATTGGACTTACCAGACAGGAGATCCGTATAGTGACTGGACTTTTTACGGGTCACTGTCGACTAAAAGTACCCATGCACAAAATGGGAATAACAGAAGAGACCGAATGTAGACTCTGTATGGAGGATGATGAAACAGTTAGACATGTACTGTGCGAATGTCCGGCTATACGTTTACGTCAAAACACTTTCGGTAAACCTCAGATTGATTCAGAAGATCTGAACAGTGTCTCACCCAAACTGATAGCTAACCTTTTTGGAGGATTAGGCATACAGTGGTGAGAAACCACTCAAAAGTGAGCCACAATAGACCCACTAGTAGTCGCAGTGGAAGGGCTGCAAGCCCCACTCATATATGAATCATTATGACCTATTTCATTAGGTAGGTGCGTACGAATCTAGAAACCTAAAAAAATACCAATTGACTTTCTAAAAATTGCAAAAATTTAAAACAATTCGTTACATCTTCAAAATTGGAAATCCACACAATTTAATTAAAAAATTATTAAAGAGTAAATGATACGCCACTGTTTCTTTTTGAATTTTAGAATTTGTATAAAACATGCCCAGTAATCCTGTTTGAGCCCAGCGAAAACAATAGAAGCCCATTAAAAGAGTGTGAATTGTGAACGGGCCGGAGTCTAATTGAGGCAGCGGTAACAGTAGAAACCCAAGGGTGTGAATTATGAACGGGCTGGAGTCAATATGGTTAAACGTACCAGATGAGTACCGTTTTTTCTTCTAATATTAAAATTTTGTTCGTGGTAAATTTGCTAAAAATGAAGACATGACATGACAAAAGTGCTGTAAACAGAGAGAGAGAAATTGCGCTTCATTTTAATCTGGCCGGACAGTAACACTTTATCGGCTATTTTGGGGCGGGGGGAGGGGAGATTGATGTCCCCTGCTCACGGCTTTAAAATTTGCGTAATGTAGAATTTTTTGTGTCCTATTTGTGTTAAGGTAACTGATAATGAGTGTTCGTCGCGCAGTACTCATCATCAGTTACCTTAATTTGTGTTGCAGGGAAATGATTTTCAACCAGTAGAAAAACTATGGACAGTGTTAGAGCAGACTAATATCAATCCATACATAAAAGCGATAAAAGATCTATACAAAGGGTCAAAATCTAAAATTAAACTTGGAAATCGACTTTCAAAAGAATTCCTGGTAACAAAAGGCTTAAGACAGAGATGTTGTTTCTCTCCAACTCTTTTTAAAATATATATGGCAGTTGCTCTAAAAAACTGGAAACATAAAGTGCACGGCATGGGAATACAACTTAACGACCGATTTACCATATACACACTACAGTTTGCTGATGACCAAGTAATTGTAGCTAATGATAAAGAAGACATGGAGTATATGATGAGAAAGTTAATGGAAGAATACCAAAAGTGGGGATTAACAGTAAACGTGGACAAGACACAGTTCTTATGTATTGGAAACGAATCCAGTGAGTTAGAACTAGACAATGGACAAGTAAATCTCCATGCAATGAGACGCAAGCATAACGGATGACATCACTAAAAGACAACTGATATGGTACGGCCATGTACAACGGATGAACGACGAAAGATTACCAAAGCAGGTCCTAGAATGGCAACCATTGTGTGGTTCCAACAATTTTACCTATGGACGTCTGATTATTTCGTAATTTCATATCAATACATTTATGTTTGCTCGCGATATCATTAATTAAAATATTTACAGTCCACTGCATTTAGCGTTTTCTATCCGCGGGCTAACATAGGGTGCAGAAAAAGAGGGCGTCCTAAACTAGAATGGCAACAATCAATCCAAAGATCAATGAGTCAAAAAAATCTGACAAGATGATTGTCAGGATCGAAGGAGGTGGAGAATAGGCGTCGGACAACGTAGAAAAACGTTCTAAACCGACTAAAAGAAAAAAAAAACATGGGAAGGAAATAGATAAACAAAGATATTTTTTTTTTAAATATTAAAAAATCGTGTCTGTTTTCCTTAAAAAGGTTAAATTACTGAAAGACGTTTTAGACTACCCTAGATCGATTGGTAACGGATCACTCAATTTTAAGTCGCTGGGCGTTTTCCTCAAATTGGAGTAAGAGCGCCTGTGTGACGTCATAAATCTTAGATGGTGATTTTTTTCATGTTTTTTTTTCTCAAACATTTCCTTAACATTTGCTAGATTAATTTGACGAAATCAATTTTGGTGCAATTTGTTCGCAATAGAACAGCAATTTACTTGTCGTTTAAATGAACTTAATTTCTCAAAAACTAAAAAATATAATATTTAAAAATACATTTTATATGAAATATTTGAACTATTTTGGTAAATTGATTTTGTGATTTTTAATTTTCAAGTCCATATTTAACAGAAAAAGATTTAAAAAAAACTATAGGATATGGTACAATCTGATATCAATTTTTAAGGGCTTAAACAAAGAGCACGACATCACGATAAGGTTAAATCTGCAGATCGTTATTTTTATTGAAAACAGAGTTTCCCATTTAATCTCATTCAAAATTGTGGAACAAAACGGTATGCAACACACAACACCTGTTCGGTCAATACCTTAATCTTGTCTTTTTATTAGACTCAACAGTGACGCGAAGCCTTTTTTCTTATAGTAAACATTAACCCTTGTAAAGTTTAGTACACGTGAATAAAAAACAATATTTTTTCGTGGCTATGCGGGTATAGAAAGATTTTGTATCTCTTGTATACTTCCTTGGGCAGCTCGAAACCTGTACACCCACGGGGGTCCAAGATCTAATGGACACCTATTAAGTGTTGACAGTTAACTGTTTCGTCCTTAAGGGACTCTTCAGAACACTGTGTGACACTTTTGTAAAGCAAGAGAGACGATACGAGTAGCAAGGTCACGTTTTTTAAACGTCAAAAACAGGTCATTTTTAATGACAATTGACGTCTCTGACCTGACTTGTAAATGTCCTTTAAATGACGTTCAAAAGACACACCCAAAATGACGTCATTTTTAGACGTTTTAAAGACGTCATAAATATGACGTATTTGGGACCAAATCAGAACATCAGAATTTTTTTAAACTCGTCTGAATATATGAAATATTCCCTGCAGTTGAGAACACTGAAGGAAACTTGGACACAGAAGGTGACTCTTCTGTGACTTAGACATGGAAGTACTGGAACAGGTACAGCGGTGTTACAGGTGAGGTACAGATCAAAATAGACCTATACCTAGACTTACACATCTCCACCTTGAAGCGAAAGAAGCCTCGAAGTCTTGATTTAATATTTAATTTATTTTACATACGTACCCCCACATTCCGTATAAATCCGGTCAAGTACTGACTGGGGCACCATCTATGTAAGTATGAGTGTATGTCCCCTGGACAAAGTGTGCAGTGTGGGTAGTGACCAATATTTTTCAGACGTCAAAAATTGCACTACGAAAAGACGTCAATTAACTAACGCCTTAAAGACAACACTTTTTGGTAGATGACCTGCTGGTCATCCAAATGACCACTTTTCGACGAAAAAAAGACGTCATTTGATGACCCCTTGCTACCTGGGTATATACATCTCATCTTACGATATTGGTAAGAGAAATGATAAATATTGCCTGCGATATCGTATACTATTCAAAGAAACTATCAGAGTAAAAGCAAAGGTATATTGTTACGTCATAACTATTTATTTATTTATTTATTTATTGCATACAGATATCAACAGCTAAAAGCCAATTACATAGATATCCACTTATCACTAATAGTAAAATGACACTTACAAAATGTAATATAATATATTAAATATGTGATTATAAAATAACCAAAAAATATAGATATTTGTTAATCATTAAGTTTAAAAAACAAAAATAACATTACCAAAAACACCACCAAAAACATATAAAACAAAGAAACAATTAAAATTGACCAAATCAAGTCATAATCCTAAAGTTGATATAAAATTAAAATTGTCATATAAAAAGACGAATAACATTTTGAACCCACAAAAAGGGCTATTATTTTTAGAAATAAAATCAGGAAATCAAAAATTGTTACTGTCCATCTACCTAAAAATGATTAATTTACAAAGAATGAACGAACAATATTTATATCGGTATTTGTATTGAATTATCACTACACAGTTTGCTGTCAATCACATTTTTAAATTTGCTAAGATTAATTGTGTCAATGTCAATATCAGCGGCATATACATTGAAAATTGAGCACATTTTATATATGGGGAATTTTTATATAAGTTGGGAAAGCCAAATAAAAAGTGTTTATATTACGAGAATGAACTCTATTGACGGCAAAAGGTAATTGACCAAGAATATTAGGACTGTCTATTTCACCCTTAAGCAATTTAAACATAAAGCAGAGAATTATTTTGTAACATCTTTTCTCAGGTGACATTCTCCCAAAAACACCCAACAAATAATCATGATCACATCCTCTTTGTGAATAAAACCCATACTTTCTAAAGTATAAGCATTTTAGGAACTTTCTCTGAACCTTCTCAATTATGGTGATCCATGTATCATATTGAGGAGACCATATGATTGAGCCATATTCCAAAATGAGTAAATCGAAGCTGTCAAACAGGTGCAGACTAATATCAATATCAAAGTCTTTCGTGTTTCTAACTATTGTTCACAAGATGGCCGATTCTTAACGTACATTACGTACGATCTTGTCCGATTACACGCACTTAAAACTAATTATTATTTTAGTTGCGTAACACCTAATCTCTCATAAACCATAAAAATGGGACACGCTGTAAATCTAACTATAAACTATATTGAAATTGCGATAGAACAAAATTATGATGAAAAACTTGTAAAAGTCGTGCACCGGAAAACGCGTTTCCTGTTCCAAAGAGACACCCTACCGGAACTAAGAGATCGACCGACACAATAGGGATCGAAGCGTGAAAATAATTTATATCAATGTGCGAAATTTTACTTTTTTTCTATGTAGACAGGTTCACAGCCAGGGTTGCCAGGTCTACCAATTTTTCAGTAGATCAAGCGATATTTTTGGGAATTTCACATGAAACATTTTGTTGCTAAAATAGTTTAGCTGAACCCTTGCAGAAGTAAAAAATAAACGATTAAAAAACAACGAAACAATAACAAAGGATCTTTTTTTGGACACAGGGACAGTGCTGATTTTTTTTACCAGTATCTACTGATTTTTTTAAAAGTCGAGCTGGTAATCCTGTTCACAATACACTTCAACACGGTATGTCGGTGCGCATGTGTAGGTACCGCTTATGCCACCCGAACTAAATTTATGAGCGCATGCGCATTCATTCTGATACGCTATGCTTAAAGCCAGGACCTCATTTAACTCTTAATGTTTTTTTCGAGTAAACAGAATTTCGGTAACTGCGCGTGCGTCAGTTTTGGTGGCTTTGGAACATACTCCGTTACGTCACTATATTATTTGACTATATTATTTGATTATATTATAAATTGCGCAGATTTATTGTGCAGATTTATTGTGTAAACCATTCTTAACTTTATTAACAAATTATAAAGAAAAATACAGGTACTTACCTATAGAATGGCACTCTCTTACTTCTCCCGGATATTTTTCTACCAACCGCACATGTTTTACATAAATTATTTTACATTATAGGTCTACCAACTTTTCAGTAGATCAAGCGATATTTTTGGGAAGTCCACTGATTTTGTTAAGATCTACCGATTTTTGCTAAAACATTTTGTTGATAAAATAGTTTAGCTGATCCCTTGCAGAAGTAAAAAATAAACGATTAAATATATTTTTTTTGGTCGTAAAATTTATTTTAAAAAATCGAATAAAATAGAAACCTGTTTGTTAAAAGAGGACAAAACTGCATTTCTTCCTTATTTTATTGTGGCCTTTTAAGTCGCGAATCTACTGATTTTTTAAAATTCGAGCTGTAATCCTGTTCACAATACACTTTAACATGGTATGTGGTTGCGCATGTGTAGGTAACGCTTATGCCACCCGAACTAAATTTATGAGCTCATGCCCATTCATTCTTATACGCTATGCTATAAACAACAAATATGGCGTCCATCCAAACAGTGGCTGTGGGTCGATGGGCCAAAATCACGCATGCGCATTTAAAAATTTGCGTCTGCGAATTTAAATTTACCATTTTTTTAAAAGCAACATTGTAAAAAAATAAGTGGATCCATTATGGATCTGATACCTTGCTAGCCCACTAGCACACTCCAAATGAACTCCACGCTATATCAGCCATGAAAACAGTTTTTTGAATTTACACCTTTTTACAAAATTCTAAAATTTACACTTTTCACACATCCATTTATCCATTCACAAATTTCGTAAAAAAAGTGTTAATTTAAGCAATTTTCTTTTGTTCCCAGGAATGCCAAATGGACCCCACGACCAAAGCCCCCACGGGCACCCACACCACCAGCATCCGGCGTTTAGCAGCGGGGGTGGCGGGGTCCCGTCCAGCGACGGCCCCCACCATCAACAGCAACATCCGAACCCCAACATATCGAACAACAACAACAATAATGGTGGATCGGTGAAAGTGTGCGCGGGTTGCGGGGGAAAAATTGTGGAACGGTTTTTACTGCACGCACTTGACAGGTAAAGTGACATATGACATACTTTTATGTATTACGGGGGTTTTTTAAATAATTATAATTTTTACAATGAAGAAAACGTTTTTTCAATAAAATTTCATAATTTATATTTAATGTTGCAGCAAGTGAGGTTAGGTTGGGAGGGAGGTACCTAGTTTTTTATATTAGATTTTTTTCGTTCTGTCACATGCTTAATTATTTGTAATTACCTGTATAGGTAGTAAATGAAAAGGACCAATTTTTAACATCCAACGAAGTTAAAGTTTTTGACTTAACATTATACTTTTAAAGGCCTTCTGGTGCCAATTTTTGTATATATCTTTAAAAACCAGCAATAAAGTGACAGAAACTTTCTTTTTTGACAGGTACTGGCACAACAGCTGTTTAAAATGTTCGTGTTGTGCGGCGATGTTGGCTGATATTGGACAGTCGTGTTTCACGAAAGGGGGTATGATTTTGTGCAAGCAGGATTATATGAGGTAAGTGTTTATTCTGGTGTAGGATTTATGAATGTAAAGATATCTTGGCAACGTTTTAAATGTATAAAAGTTAAAAACCTTTCAAGAAGTTTCGCAGAGAAAAAAATTGGACAAAGACCAACCAAAGACTTTTAAGATGTTGAAATGTTTGAAAATAATAAAATTGTAAATATTTTTTTGGATTTTCGTAAATAAATTAAATAAAACGCAAAGGCGTTTTTCAACGTTGCCCGACGCCTATACTCCACCTCCTTGGATCCTGACAATCATCTTGTGTCAGGTTTAGGATCTTTTGATTGACTGTTGCTATTTCAGTTTAAAACGCTCCCTTTTTCCGCGCCCTATGGTTGCCATTCTAGCACCTGCTTTGGTAATCTTTTGTTGTTCATCCGTTGAACATGGCTATACCATATCAGTTGTTTTTAGTGATGTCATCCGTTATGCTTCCCTCGATTCCAATTCACATTTTGTACTTTTCTGTTACACGACAAGACTTCATTCCATACAACAGCATGCTCTTCACTATTGTTTAATATAAGTTAAATTTTACATTATTTTTTATCTCTCTGCTCCATAAAATACTGTCAAGACATCCAATAAACTTTTTTGCTTTTACTATTATTTTTTTAGTTTCTTTACAGTCTGTTTCTGTCTTATCAAATGTAACACCCAAGTATACATACCCATTGCATGGAGATATTGTTTGTCAATTGTCTAGTTCTAACTTACTTGATTTGTTTCCAATACATAAGTAGTACTTCCACGTTCACTGTTAACCCCCACTTTTGGTATTCTTCTTTTAACTTTTTGTTAGTTACTGAAGTTCCCATTTAATTGTTGCAATCCAGCTTGTTTTTTTATGTATTGAGGATATGAATGTAATTTTCCAATCGTCAGGTATGGATGTTCTTTTATGCATTGATTGATAATATTATATGTGAGATTTTCTAGTGGTTTCTCTGATCCATATTTAAGCATTTCAGTATATATTCCCCCAGGGCCGCTAGCTTTTCCGGATTTAAGCTTTATAATACTATTTTTCATCATTTATTTTTCGATGATTACTTCTTTTCAATGTATCTACGTCTCTCCTCGGATTAATAAGATTTTAAATAAAACCTGAAATTTGAAGAATTCAACATAGTGTCAAACTTTAAAAATTAATATTTTTTACTTAGAATCCTGGATTTTATTGTTGAATTAATCAAAAATGATAAAAAATATATAAATAAATATTAAAATGCACCTAAATTTTAGTAACCACAAACCAAGTTTTACCAAATCTTTAAAAACACCATTTTTGGTTTTCGCATCAAGGGAAAAAACATTTTCACAAAAAATATTACAATTTTAAAAAATATTTCCTTTTTCCTTAAAAGCGGAAAAATGTTTATATGTTTTACCATTATACTAATATTAAAATGGATGAGTAATAATACCTCTCATTAAGTTAAGTGCTCTTAAAAAGCACCGCATCGCCGAGAGATATGAGTAGTTACTACGTTTATCTTTTTTCCTAATTAAATTATTATAATTTATCGGAAAAGTGAGCTTTCAAATTCATTTTTACGAGCGAGCACATTACCATGATTAGCCATAAAAAAGGGATCAATTCCTTTTATAGCCAATCACATTATGTGTTTAAAAATCGCATTTTCAGATTGGTTTTCCTGCTTCGTGGAAAACAGGCTTCCGGCGCCGCCGTCACCCGGCGCAAAATTCGATTATTACTTTTTTCTCAACCAACAGACCCCGACTGACATTATCGCGACGATAAAATATAAAAGACTAATTTTATTTTCATCATTTGATAGTCTAATTTTTAACAAATGGTTAATTGGGGAAATGAAACCTGACTGGTGTAAAAAATCTACTTTATTTAAATACTAATACAACTCCAAATGATGTTCCCCATCAATATAGTCCCCTTCTCTAGCCACGCAGCGTTGCATGGGTTTTTTTTCCAATGTTTGAAGCAATTTTGGAAATTATCAGAAGAGAGGCTGTTAAGAAGTCTTGTCGTTTTTTCCTTGAAATGTTGTAATATTTTAAAACGGGTTCGTTTTAACGATTTCTTCACTTTCGGAAACAGGTAGTAGTCGCAAGGGGCCAAGTCTGGTGAATATGGTGGGTGGTTAACGACGGGGATCTTTTTATTAGCTGAAAAATGCTCATTGGATAAGCCATTGTGAGCCGGTGCATTGCATATAAATAATATTGAAATAGAAAGACTTGAGTCATGTATCTTTCTCGGACTGCGTCTTGATGAGAAATTGATCTGGTTAAATCATGTTGACTTTGTGACCTCGAAACTTAAATCAGCTTCGTATGCCATCTTTAATTTAAAAAACTTACTAAACCCAAAATAACTTTTAAATGTTTATTACGCTGTGGCATTCCCGCACATAAAATATATGATTATATTCTGGGGTCAGTGCTCAATGGAGAATTTGAACAGAGTTTTTGTTATGCAAAAACGCATGGTTAGATGTGTGTACGGCTGCAATCCCTTAGAGTCACGCAGGCCACTTTTCAGGAATCATAATATATTAACTGTTCCCAGCGTGCTTTTGTATGAATCTATTGTTTTTTGTAGACAGTATTCTCACAAATTTCCAACGTCCAACCATCACCACTATAATACTCGTTCAAGGAATAACATTAGCATTCCAAATTTTAATTTGGAGCTTTATAGAAAGAGTCCACATAGTTTTTGTGCAAACGCTTTTAACAAACTCCCAAAATATCATAAAGATGTTCGGGGCCTGTATAAATTTAAAAAACATTTGAGAAGCTTTTTAACAGAAACGTGTTACTATTTGGTTGGTGATTATTTTAATGATATTAGTTAATGTACGTCTTTAGGATTTTAGAATATTGCAATAAATTGGGTTGAATGTGTTTACAATCTATATTTATATTTTTTTTTAGAGCCAATCAAATATTTTAGCGCACTACTAGGTATGTTAGCATAATTAATTTTTTTATCTTATTGTATCTTGTTTTAAGGAAAGCTTTTTTAGAAAAACTAATTTCCATAAAAATGTAATGAATTAAAACCACGTGGTTATGTTTATTAGGCATTTTCTTCACGGTAAAAAATTTTGTCTACAACGAAAACACGTTCTTTTCTTCAATAAATTGATTTATTTTAAAGCAGTTTGTTTTGAATTAAAATATTTTTTTGGTTCAACACCGCATTTTATGTTGAAATGAGACCTTATTTTTCTTCTGTAATTGTTTTGATTTAGTATACTCCATTTTGTAACAAAGCAAATTGTCTTCATATAAGTAATAATTCAGTTCCAATTTATAATAAAACAATTTCTGTTCCACATTAAAATAAAAGGCAGGACATTTTTTGTGCTATATCAAGGAAATATTCTCTTAGTGAATAGGAATGCACAAATTATTTTGCTTCAAAGCAGTTTGCTTTGATCTAAGATAATTTTTTTTTGCCGTGTTCAATGTTCAATTTTGGTGAAGATTTTTTTTGTAATGAAATCGTTTTAATTTGTTGTAATTAGTTTTAATATTTTGACAATGTCCATATTTACACTAAATCGTTGACTAATAAATGAATTGAATTGAATTGAATTGTCCTGGTAGAGCAGCCACGCATTGTTCTTCCACAAATCTGGACGTTTTTTCCTTGGACGTTCCCTTAACTACATCAATACTTCCAAATATAAATGTTGGTTAACTGTTCGACCCTCACGCGCCATTTCAATCTGAATAACACCCCTAATATCAAAAAGAAAAACAATGAGCATCGCTGTTTTGGATGTGTTGGAGCGTTCTTCTCGTTTATCATCTTTAACTTCTTCACGACCCTCGAAAAAGCTTTTATGCCACATAAAAATCATTGCACGAGACATACACTGCTCCCATAGACATCCTTTAGCATTCGGAAGCATTCAGTAGTCGTTTTTTTGAGTTTTACTTTAAATTAATACGTTGCTCAATTTTTTCGTTTGTCGTAATTCCGCCAAATGAGCTATGCACGATACGCTTCAAACCACTGGGTAAGCCAAACTAGCAGAGGAAAGACGACAAGATTGCGTGCGGTAGTAGAACGCACATCAAGGTGAATAACTCCAGCCGCCCGAGGCGTGGAGATTTAAAACCTGTTAGTACGGGGTCCAGTCTTAAAATTTAATTGTCACACCTCGTATGAGTGAAAACATGTATCTCATCATGGAAACTATTAAAAATGTAAAAAAATACAGAGTGCCCCATTTAAAACGTTCCACCCGGGATTTCTCGAGAGCTACTGAAAATTTTAAAAAATGGTGAAACACGTCGACTTTGTTTACGAGGGTTTCTTAAGCACCTACAGGAGTATAAAAAAAGTTTGGGCACGTGGTCCACCTCCTGGTTGTTGGGTCGCCATCTTTGAAAATAACCGCCGTATCTCCCTACCCAGTGGTCCGACTTTAATTTAACTGGGTAAGGAGATACGCTTAAACAAAAAACTCTATCAATTTGGCGGCCATTTTTAAAGATGGCGGCCAAACGGTCATGAGTTCATTCACGTGACCAAACTTTTTTTATACTCCTATTGGTGTTTAAAAAACACCGCAGTCAAACTGAGCGCAAAAAAATTAACCTTGGAATGATTCCAGTAAAACAGAAGAAAGATAAAGGAGTAATTTAATTTTAAAAAATTGGAATTTTTACCAAGGTTATGGTCAAATTTGAAGCCAAGAAGGGGGTGAGGGGATGATCGAAGGGGAGAGGGGATGATCGGCATTTATTCAAATTTTCAACAGTTCTCGAAATATCCCGGGTGAAACCTTTTGAATGGGATATCCTGTATATCACAGGCAAGAGACAAAACCTTTTTTTTAAAATTCGAAAAAACCGTTTTTTTACGAAATTTGGTAAACATACCTTTTATGTCCTAGAGATCTTGTATTAATTTTAAATATATTTTTTTGTAATTTATTTTAATTTTAAGCCCATAAAGAAGCCCGAATTTTATCCAAAAATACCCAAATTCTGGATTTTCTTTTTTTTTTTGAAAAACTGGTCTATTTTTTCAGTGAAACTAAGTTTAAATGGTGTAGAAATAAACCTTAGTAAGAAAAAAATTGTCAGCTAATAGAATTTAGGGTTATAATAACATAACATTCCATCTCGTTTCATTTATTTATTATTGATTTTTTCTTTGTAATTTTTTTGCATTTCCGCATTTTGCTTTCGGCAAATCCTTTAAAAAAAGAGTAAAGTCATAACAAAAACATTTTATGTAAAAAAAAGCCAATTACGCGAGGATGGTATTCTGTAAAAGGAATTGAGATAAAAGTAAAGCTAAGTTCTCCAATACAAATTTCAAAATGAAAGGTTCTTACTAGTTTGGAAATGTTTTTCTAAACTAGTAAGATGCTTTCATTTTGAAATTTGAATTGGAGAACTTGGCTTTACTTTTATCTCAATTATTTTTGTTATGATTAAGTTGTAGCTAAACATTTCAGGTGTGTCGGCAGCATCATACCTTCTCGTTACAAAACAAATTGCTCTAGTTAGAGCCGACTCCCCGCTTGCGCCGCGTCCATTTACTTTATTTGACTGCTGGGCTGAATAACCCTCCTAGTTGGTTTTCAATTTGGAATTCCCAAGTGAGGGCACACGAGGGATGTTTTATTGATTCGGCTCTCTTTTGCACCGGCTGAAAATAAAATGAGAACATTTCTCTCTCCGAATAAGACAACAATTATTACAGTATTTATTTGTAAAGTTTCTTTCAATCAAGTTCATCCCATTTGTGTTATTAATTATTGCTAAAAAACTAAACAGCGGTATTTACTAAGTCCTTAAAACTTATCATTTTAGACCGGGTCTAAGTATCAAGTCTATAGACTTGATAGCGACCGGTTTAAGTGTATTTTTTTAATACTCAAATGTCAAATAACTGCAAAGATTCGGGTTATTCTGATGTGCAATATTGTAGTAAGCATTTCTCAGTGAGTTTCATCTCATATAAATTCAAATTAACTTTAGAAATAAAGAAAAACCACATAAAAAAATTTGTAACAAAATGTAATTTTTTGGAAATTTTGTCCGTGCAGTAGTCGTAGGATTCCCGTTAAAAATAGTCTTAAATTGTAGTACCACCCCTGAGGGTGGTTTAAAGTTCAAAAAATAATAGAAATACCCCATGATTGATGTTAAACTTATATACAAAAATTTTCAAAGCTTAATAACATAAATAACTTAAAACTATGTCTGTAGATGCACTACTGTATTAAATACTTATCAATATTTAAATATTGTAAAAAGCACAAGATATATTATTAGAATCCGTTTTCAATTACACATCCACCAAAACAATTGAACATCGGTTGGTTTAATAATCGGTAACTTGTCTAATAAATTAATATGTTAAATATAGCGGACAACTGACACTGACTTACACCGTTTTTATCGGACATCTCCTAGTGACGTTTGGAGGTTTAAATATGGCTACCATTTTTCAACCAAAATATTATATTCTTTTTATTTATTTCTAACCTTTGTGTGGAAATAGTGTCTTTGTTACAACGAAAAAAAGATGACCCATATCGTAAGGTATTTATGAACAATTTATATAAATATTAAAAACTATTGCATTCATGGGAAAAATAAGTTAAACCTGCAACCAAAATCTAGCACTTAGCACTGTAGACCCTTCGGTAAATAATGGTGTTAATTTTTATAGCGATCTACCTACTTTTACAACTTTGTTGATGTACACTCAGCCTCATAAATAATGTCACAACTCAATAGCTTTTACTTGAACCAAGTTTTAGTTTTTTTTTGTTTTTCTATTCTTTACTCTTTTTAATTGATTTCGAAATTATTTGTGTTATGCTTTAATTTATATACCTACAAAAAAACAACAAAAAATACAATTCATTTTAAAACGTAACGTTAAACATTAATTTTTTTAAACATTTCAATCTTTTTACCTTGGTAGCAATTAATCGTGAATTATTTAAAATTTTGTACCCAAATTCAACGTAAAAAGACAGTTATTTACTTAATTTTTTTGTAAATATATAAAACATGTCCTGTTTTTTGTAAAAACAAAACTTTTTGTTGTTAAACTTGATTTTCCACATATTTGCTATTACCACCTAGTTGGCAGATTTTTTTTTCAATCAATGAATGCAACGCATAGTAATGCATGGCACACGACATGCGAACAATTCACGCTATGCCTCCTTGTTTTTTCTTTCTTATTCTTACAGCTCCACCGGTCGGGAACAGAATAGAACGGTTTTCAAAAATCGATAAAGGCGCATTCGCAGTAATAGAAAGTTAACGAAAGTCATATGGAGCATTATAAGAAAAATATTGGATCAGAAATGCGCGATAATGCAGTGTATGCAATTAATCAAAATATGTCTTACGCAATCTTTGATATAAAAATTTATGAAAAAAATGCTTATTATGAATATTTTATTTTATTTTAAGTTATTGAAATCATATGAAAAAAAAAGTGTTTTGAAATTAACACGCCACTGGTTTTCTGCAGATGTAAATCTCACTCCTGAAAACTCAGCTACCTTCTCCCGGATCGAGGTTTGTTTTTTTTTGTCGGCCTTGTAATTGCTTTGCAATCGCATATTAAAAACAATCGATATGTTATTAAAAAATAAATGCCATCGATTAGTTGAGCATTGTGTTTGTAATGGTGTAAAATTATTATTATTAGTCATTAGTCTAATACAACTAATAAGTAGGACACTAAACATGTAAATGAGCACTTTAGAAATTGCTTTGCGCTCGCCTTTCATACAGGGTGATGCAAACATAGTTTAAACAACAAGTCGAGAGTATTTCACGTTCTTTAAACTAGCAGACCACTTGTAGCATATTAAAGTTTATATTATTGGATAATTCGCAGCTTATTAGATGTTTATTAATTGCCATAGCTTTTATTTTTTCGCTCCAGTATTTTTTGAGATATTAGACAGTTATTGGAATAACGGTGGAATTTCCTACCCGTGAATTTAAAAATCAAACAAGTTTCGTGGCTAATCGGGTAAAAAGGAGTTTTTGTTTCTCTCATATATTTTTCCGTGGGTAGCTAAGCTAAACCTCACGGGGGTCCAAGATCTAAGGGACACCTAATAAGTGTTGACAGTTAACTGTTTCGTCCTTATGGGACTCCTCAGAATACTGCTTGGTCAGTTTGACATTTCTTGCGAAGTTAATTAGACGGTTTTGTCTCTAATCATAAGTAAATAGTGAGAAAATTATCGCAAGAAGCGCCATCTTTTGTTTCTCTCGTATCTCGGTAGATGGCGCTTCTTACGATAGTTTTCTCACTATTTACTTATGATTAGAGACAAAACCGTCCAATTAACTTCGCAAGAATTGTCAAACTGACCAAGCAGTGTTCTGAGGAGTCCCATAAGGACGAAACAGTTAACTGTCAACACTTATTAGGTGTCCATTAGATCTTGGACCCCCGTGAGGTTTAGCTTAGCTACCCACGGAAAAATATATAAGAGAAACAAAAACTCATTTTTGCCCGATTAGCCACGAAACTTGTTTGATTCTTATTGGAATAAAACCTGAACTTATTTTAAAATCGACCGTATTGTGACAGATTTACATATAAAAAGCAGCTGCTTTGATTCAAAATTCGGCCTTTGTGTATTTAAGAACCGGATTTATTAGTCTTATTAATAAAATTAAATTTAGCGACTTTATTTTTAAATTTGACTTTGGTATGTCAATTTTGAGAGGTCAGTTGTCAGTTTTCTTTGTAAATCTGTCAGAATAAAGTCGACTCCAAAGTAAAGTCAGGTTTTATTCCAATAAGTCCCTAATGACTGTTCTGCTAAAAAAATGGCGTGAGGCATCTCGCGCAATTTCTGCATAAGAACACAAACGAAGGAAGGCCCAGATTCTATGTACTGTAAAATTTTATAGGGGCGACATGACGTCCTCTCTTTCTATATTTCGTAATTAGAATGCGGCATAACATCTACGGTGCATAGAATTTAGTTCCAGTAAAACGCGGCGTGAGTCGGCCCACGCATCCATCATCCATCGGATCCTGATACAAATACAAACACAGACATACCGGGTATTAATTTCTAGATACTATTCAAGTCCTTAATGAATTCCTTTTGGGGTTTATTGATACTTTATGATAAAAATTATTAACTAAAAATGATCAAATTTAAAATATTTTTTAATATACTTTCAGGTACTCTGGAGAGCACATATTCACGATAGTTATCTCAAATTGACAAAGAATTTAAAGTAACTGTCAAGAAAACTTTTCTGCGATTTATTTCAGTCTAAAACTATGCTGAATCACCCTGTAGATCAGAAATTGTAATTTATGTCCTTTAGCTAGCGGGTATAATAATGAAAAATAAGCTCGGGCGACATTCATATTTAAATTTTAAATTAATAACATAATGCCTTACGCTTTTTTTCTCTCTCCTTCACTTTTGCCGCGTTCTCTCCCTTCTCTTTTCGGTCTTTCGAAGCCATTTAGATGATGAACACATTTAATGGGATGGATTTTTACATTACCCTAATTGAGGAAACAAAAAGAATAAGGTTCACGTATATACAGCGTGTCCCTTTTTTTTATCGGATTCAATGAGAAACTCGGTTATTAAGGGAAGGGAGCTCCGCGTATGGCATTTAATGAGGGTGTAAGGGTTTTGAAATAACAAAGTATAAGTAGGAAAAAGTATTTGACTCAGTAAATAAAAATGAGAGTGAGTAAAAAATTTATTTAGCTTAGTAGTAACTTAAAACTGACTTTTTATAGTTGACGTTCTTTAAAGTGGGGTGGGGGGACCCCCTCTTTCACTCCCCTCAAAAGTGCTCTCTTACAGTATTTTCCTAATTATTCGCAAATTTTTAATTTGCAAAAAACAACTAAGTTACAATTATTATACGCCTCCCTTACATCTGTGGCGCACCTTTTATAGGCATTTAAAGAAATAAGAAGTGTGGAAAAAACTATTTTTTTTTCTTAAAACTTATTTTTAAAGCCGAAGAAATTTTCTTTCCAACGATGTACATCATCCCCCCTCAACGCAGCCGTAGATGTTGCATAGTCGCCCCAAAAATGGTCAAGTTTGATATACCAAGTAATAAAAAATTTCAAAAAAATCATTTAGGAGGGGAACCATCCGCCCAGTCTTTATATTTTCGTGGGAGTATACTGTGTGTTGCTTCTCTCATTAAAGGCAGTGTGTGTATTAGTACTGTTCCAACATGATTGTCTTAAATAAAGATTCAAATGTATACCAAATTTGAACATTTTTGCTGCTTGTATGCTAGATCTACCGCTGCCTTGAGGGGAGAGCGATATACAGCGTTGAAAAGGAAATTTCTTCAGTTATAAAAGTAAGTTTTAAAACCAGACATGTAGGACAAAAAAATTCAAGAAAATTAAAAAAATATTGTTTTTTCCACACCTCTCATCTATTTAAATGCCTATAAAAGGTGCGCCACTAATATCAGGGGGGGTGTTATACATCGTTAGAGAGAACTTTTGGTCAGCCTCAATAACCATTAGTTAGTTGTTTTTGGCCAAGTTAAAAGTTTGCAAATATTTATAGAAAAATACTGTAAAATATCACTTTTGAGGGGGGCAATGCCCCCTCCCCCCAATTTAAATGAATTCAACTTGAAAAATTAAGTTTAAAGTTAATACTAATGAAAAAATATTCTTTTACTCTCCTTTAGTATTATTTACTGAGTTACAAAAATGAATGTTCAAAATTTTTGTTTGACTTATAGTTTTCTACAAACACATTTATTTTTATTTCAAGGCGGCTACTTTAAAAATTGATGCCTAACTTATTAAATATTTAACCATATACAATGGGTGTTTAAACAAAAATATTTTTTTTGAAAAAAACAATGTGTTAAGGATATAAAATGCCACAAGAATAATAAAAAAAAATATTTTAAACATTTTCCCCTTTTTTCGTAGGCATTCGGGACGTGCACCACTGCCTTTAGAGGGTATAGTTTTTGCAAGGGCAGTTAAACAAAGGTTAAAGCCGACCATCGGCATATTCTTTAAAGAAAGTGACATGGGCGGCGGTAGACATACTCATGAAAATTATTTCATAAAGGGGTCCCGAAAAGCACACCCGAAAGCAATTAAAAGCGCATCTCAAAAAAATCTGCCAATCAGGTGCCGTCTATCCACCTGTGCTGGGTCGGTCAGAAAACATATACTTTGTGCTCGGACCGCAAAGCGCCGCGCCTTTTCTCTGTCGGTAGGGTTGAAGTTATACCAGGAAGATTTTATATGAATTTGGATAACTTTTGAAGGGCAGATTGAAGAAAAATTTCATGAAATCGATAGAACCCCGTATTAGGAGCATTTCAGGTGACTTTGCAAAAACTATACTAACGTGGTTAAAAAGGAAATTTTGTCGGCTTGCAAAATGATCTTTAGAATATTTTTAGAAAAGTTTACCGTTTTGGTTGGGGTTGAAGGGTGGTTCCCTTTCGTAAAATGTTCGGGCGAGTCTTTTATCTATATATACCAAGTGTGTTGCTCTATCATTAAACGCCATATCGCACTCCGTAGGGCCTGGACTATTATATCTGACCATGAATTAAAATATGAACGGTCTCATTGAAATTTATCTTCTTAGCACGTGTGCCAAAGGCCACTTGACCCGCGAATTCATTATAAATGCAGCTTTTTACACGCACGCACAACATCACCTTTTAATAGGGAGAGAAAAAAAAACGTAACGTGCCGCGCCGACCTTGATTAGATTATCTAATCGTTCGTTTCGCCCCTCGTTCTGACAATCATTGTGCAACCCTCAATTTTCTTTATTTGCCGTCAAATTATGTACCGTACGTTTGTCTGTCATTTCGGCAAGGCGGCGGCGGCTCTGAAAGCACGTGATCTCGCGAAAAATTTTGCAAGGAAAATTGAACGAAGAGAACTTAAGTTAGTTCTTTAAAACTGAGAATAAAACAAACAGAATATAGCCACTAGTTGTATAAAATATTTTTAATATATTTTCATAGCGTTTATCCCTAGGGGTCACTGCATGGGCGTCTTCAGCCAGGCTTCCAGGATGCAGTGACCCTATTTTACAACTAGTGCAAATAAACTTCAAATCAATAAACAGCAAGTGTTTATAGAACGTTAACAGAATATAGAGTTAATAGATGGTGCCACAGAAATTGTCAGAAGTCTAATTAGGCTCAATAACAAAACAGCTGATTAACGATTTAAGATGGCCGCCTCGCCGGAGGGCATACAATGGCGTTTTCTATTGCCCAGAGTTATTTTTCTGATTTTTTTGACAGTTTTGGTTTTATGGGTTGAAAATAAATTTATACGAATCTCTGAAAGACTAGTTTTTAAAGTTATGTGTAGTGGCAAGTGAAACAAAACCCCGATAACCGCAAATATTGACCATAAAGTGCCCTTGGTCAAGTGTTTTTTTAAAGTTTTTAAACAATATACATTCGGCACATGAACCCTCAAAATTTTTTGGGATATTGTTGGGGTCATTTGCTACCTTTTCAACCTTGGAACTTGGGTCCTTAGAGTCACGGCTAAAGAGATATGAATTTTTTAATTTTTTTTCTCAAATAACCCCAAAATCCCACCTTTAAACCCTCGAAAGCTTTTTATTAATGTCTGGAAAAGCACCATTTTTTTTTATAATTCTGTAATCTTATGCTACTTTAACTAATTAATAGATTTGTTAAAATTTATGTACCAAAGGGACATACAAGGTTTTTTATTGAAGAACATTAGTGATTTTGTGAAAGAAAATCAATTTCAAAATTAAAAATTAAAAAAAGTATCGACACTTGAAAAATTCATTTTCTTTTAAAAACTTCTCTAGTTGATTACTTTCTAATGGTATGCTACACATTGATTAAAAAAAACAATTCTGCTTTAAAATACGGATATTCCGTGAGACGGGCAATAATCGTTCGGACTTGATAAGAAAAACAATTTGATGTTTATGATCGTTTCGAACAAAATTTATAAATAAAGAACACAATACATTATTGTTAAAAGTTTAACTTTTGTTCAAGTAGGTAAACGATCATAAACATCAAATTGTTTTTCTTACCAATTCCGAACAAATCTCGCCCTTCTGACGGAATATCCGTATTTTAAAGCAGAAATCTGTTTTTTTATCAATTTGTAGCATACCGTTAGAAAGGTCATCAACTAAAGAAGTTTTTAAAAGAAAATGAAGTTCTCAATTGTCGATACGTTTTTTGATTTATAATTTTAAAATTGATGTTTTTTTCACAAAATCACTAATGTTCTTCAATAAAAAACCTCGTATGTCCCTTTGGTACATCAATTTTAACAAATCTATTAATTAGTTGAAAAAGCATAAGATTACAGAATTATAAAAAAAAATGGTGCTTTTCTAGACATTAATAAAAAGCTTACGAGGGTTTAGGGTGGCATTTTGGATAATTTGAGATTTTTTTTTTTAAAATTCGTATCTCTTTAGCCGTGACCCTTAGGACCCAAGTTTCAAGGTTAAAAAGGTAGCAAATGACTCCAACAATATCCCAAAAAATTTTAACGGTTCATGTGCCGAACACCCTCTAGAAATATTCTGATATATGAGGAATAGTTCAACTTCATTTTTTATCGAATAAATTACTAAAAAAAGCCAACAAAAACACTCTTGGCGGTAAAATACTCACATACTTCCAGCAACCATTTTATTAGCAACTTCAGCTGTTCGTGACAGCGCAATATAAAACTGATATAGCGACTGACATTAGACAAAGCAAATAAGATCAGCCCTCAAAAAGTGGACAAGTGGTAGGCTAAAAAAACTTGACATTTCCTGACCCTTTGAGGGAATAAAAATAGAGGTAGAAAGTCCCCTAAATGAAATAATATTCTCGTCTTCATTCGGAGAGGAAGGCAATTGCTTATAAGGATAAGGGAAGAACAGGGTCTGATGATAACTTCCATCTGTCCCTGGGAAGTTCTAAAAAGTGAACAACATTAAATAGCGACCTGAGACGACTTTTGTGTATGAAAGAGCACAAAAAAAGAAAAGTAGAAAAATATCTTCTTAAAACTTGTGAAATCTATGGAGTAAGGAAGGCAAATTGGGAGCGAAATATTCTCCGGTCGTGGTAATGGGGAGCAAACAGTGCAAAAATCGCGCGCGGGAAGCACACATCCACGTATGTTTGACTCTCTATAATGGTCAATTAGCTGATTGGCGCTCTATAAAGCTTGTTAGAGTTACGATAACAATCATGTATTTGAGTGGATGTAGCCCACATACATATGTAGAATTAGACAAACACAGATTCCAAACGAATCGGAAGCATAGCAGCGGTGGTGGTTCGAAAATCTACATGAGTTGGGGAACCGACAATGAGTGATTCTTTGATGAGTTTCAGGTCATTCAGACATACAAATACTTCCAAGATCATGAGAAACTGATGAACATAGAGCTTGATAGGCGCTCGGCCGAATTTCAAACTGCTGTGGCTTATTTAATTGAGCAGTCAAACTCTCTGTCTCTCATATCAACACAAAAAGAGTTAAGGACTACGTGGGATCAGATGACGTTACCACTGATTTTGCCAACTAGCCTAACTTTTCTAAAGGTAATACTAGGTAGTTTGAAAATGTTTAGCACAGGCATTCTTCAGAATTAAAGAACAATGAGATGATTCTACTAAACATCCTCAAGTTATTACAGTCGTTTCTGGAAGGAAAAACTTTGCCGGTTAAAATAGACAGGCGGTCTCGATCTTGGGAAATTAACAGGAGGTAAGCAAGGTTTGCAGTCCTCTAAGATGGCAGATAAAGCTCTATGTGACTGAGGATGACACATCCACAAAAACGTTTATAATATGTAGTCACTGGACTTCAAAGGACTCAAAAGAAGATCTGAAAAAATGTGGAAAATAAGAAAGATCCCCTTATCCACGAAGAAGGCTGTATAGAAAAATCGCGTGGCAAAGATGAAAAATAAAACACCGAAGCGCGTATTCTTGATGGTCCGTGCGGTGAGTGCAGGCGTATGCATTATTGCCTTTTTCACATTTCACCTGGTTTAAAGCAATTGTGAAGATACTCACTGACGTTCACAAGATTCAAGAATATGGGTGTTGGAGTCTTCAATATAAAACTGAAACGACCAGGGGCTTTATTCCTGACTTTGGTACCCGAGAGTGAGATCAATTTATCTATTTAGCCTTTTTCGATCCATCTTTGGACATAGGCCTCCCTCAATATCTTCCACTCTTTCTGTATTTCGCCGTGTGTTTCTTCAAATCATTCGCCCATTCCATTTGGGGTCTTCCCCTACTTCTTTTATTTTCCCAAGGTCTCCAGTTAACAATACATTTGTTCCATTGATTGTCTTCCATATTCATTTCAGTAGGCTACATTCCTTGTTCAACGGCAAGAGCACTTTATATAAAACACTGCAGAGGCTAGTCGTTTACCCCATTTTAACGTTAGAATTCAACCCCATGCTGGAGTCAAGTGTTTAAAAACTAAACCGGAAGACAAAGCTCTCAGATTAGAATCCGAGTAAAATCGAAAATCCTTGGTTTATGCACAAACAAGTAAAGAGGGGAGTTGACTTTGACGATATCTGTTGTAAAAACGATCTAGAAGCAGAAAAATCATTTTGCGGGATTGGTAGGTACAGGTGAAGTTTACACAATTAAGATATACGTTGCTGCACTTGAGCCGGCGGCCGACATCAAACGACGAATTGTACACCTGTTTTGCAGCGGGTTCTGGCTGGTGGATCTTTGAGCCGACGGCCGACATTAACCGCCGAATCACACACCTGCGACAGCCTACGTCGGCACGCTTTTGATCTCTCTATTTCCATTGAGTTTTAACAAGTGCAGCAACTTATATGTTAATTATGTAAACTTTGGTACAGGGACATGATACAGGAATGTTTTCTGACAGTCCAGGGACCTACCTACATCTTTATTATAAATATAAATATTTATTCTGTCTCAATTAATTTCTGTGGGACATCAGAGGCAATTTTCGTTAGTACGCGTAGCACAGAGGTTATTTTTTAACTACAAATAAGGTAAACAAGTCCAGTGATTTGGTCAATTTGCGATGATGGAGCAAAGGTAATTAGAGCTCCACAGTATTTCTATCTGTGAGAGAGCAACTGCATCAAATAAAATATTCTGACATTTAACTTTAACATAACAACATGTCCAGAGCTTAGTACATTTCTATACTGTGGATTGACTCTCTAACGAATAGGGTATTTGACAAATTTTAGATCCCTAATTTGATATGCAAAATTATTAAAATATTATATTTTATCATGACTACATTTAAAATCAAGTTTTCTAATTTCCGATTTAAATTTGCCGCTAAAACGCTCATTTCTAGCATGGCGTTGCAATGACGTCACAGCGCAGTAAACTCGCGGACAGATACACGGCATTCAAGTGTTTATTTGTTTTTGGTCTGTGTTTTTACTCTTTTTTATGTAAAAAAATGTCCTATAAGTGGTGTAGTACCTCAGTGTTCGAATACTAGCATAAAAACACCTGAAAAACTATTTATTCATGTGCCTACGGCAGTAAAATAACGGCAAAAGTGGCTAGAACTTGCTCGAAGAGACCCAAGGGCCTTATCTATTACATCTTCACTTTACATTTGTGAAGATCACTTTGATGTGAGTATAACTAAATTGTTTCTATTAATTTTTCTCAGGTTGTCTATAATATATGTAACTATTTCGTAAATGACGTTGAAATTTTTGAGGTTATGTTTCTTACAAGGGGTGAACAACTATAATAGGCAGAAAGGTGCACAAATTTTTAGACGGTGCTAGGCAGTTATTAGGCAGGACTAGGGAGTGCCTCTAAATACAGGGGCAGTACACATGCAGGCTAAATGGACTGAGCAGGACTGAGCAGTGCATATGCAAGACTAGGCAGTGCATATTTGTTATGAAGGGTCATAAGAATTCTTTGAAACAAAATGCATTTGTATCTTAATGTTTAAAATAATAATGATTGGGTATTTAATTGAATCTATTGTAAGTGGCATATTAAACAAAAAAGCAAAACATAACCTAACCTGAAAATCTAAATGAGTAAAAGGCGAAGAATATCGTAAAAAACTTTCAGTTATATACAAAACAACTCATTGAATACTTACAGAAACATTTTAACGTTTCTAAATTCCGCAAAACAAAAATCACTGTTATTGGCAAAGAAACCTGCCACCGTAAAGGAATTCAGCATTGGCAAGTTGAAGCTATCGGCTTCGGAGAATCCGTTTTCCATTGAAAATGTTTTTTATAAGCAAAACACAAAATAAAATCTAATTTAGGACGATAATTCGTACTTTAAACCAAAGCAAACATTACCATCCATAAGAAAATAACACGAAAATAAGTTGAGGCGTTTACTATTTTGTGACGTCACTCGCAGCTGATTGGTAGACCGCCTGTTTTGAATTACGTGGCTAATTGTTTGAATTCAATGAATTTATTTAATTAAAAGAACTATGAATTTGAGAAAAAATTAAACAAAAAAGTTTGTTTTTAGCATTTCCAAGACCTAAAGAGATATCTAAAAATAAATATATATTATTTATTTTTTACTACCGTCAAACACCCTATTGGATTTGACCACGTACGTCTTAAATATATCAGTACTGAGAAAGGGCCTCAAAAAATACGAGACTGCTACAAGCGTGCCGACATGTTGGATTTCAAATGAACCCAAACGTATGGCTTGGATAAATTCGGGCTACTGATAATGGATGCTGCGCTCTCAGCGCCATCTCTTTTCTAAGCTTAAAAACACCCATTATTAGTTACCTTAGGATAAATACATTTTAATTTGTTTCAAAAAATACCTACGGCTACGTCAACTCAAGATAATGGCTTTGTCTTCTAAAAGTTCCAAAATCCAAAGAATTTTCTTAAATTTAAATTATAATAAAATTTAACCCCAATTTTGACAACATCAAATCATCGCATTGACAAATTGTCAACGTCATTTGAAAGCAGTTCCTGTCGATTTTTATTTAAAGCGTCTACTTTTTAATCCAAGCCATACGTTTGGTTTCATTTGAATCGAATATGGCGGAACGCTTGTAGCAGTCATTTTCCATTAATGCTTTTCAATACGTTTTAGCAGTAGTGACATATTTAAGACGTTTGTGGATTTGACCAAAGTTAAAGTAGCAAATCCAAAATGGTCGCAGTCCCTATTTTAATTTGAAATTTGTTTCTCTGGTTTACAAATGTCAAGTGCTTGTCAACCGCTGTTTTTGTCTATTTGTGTTTTTGCAAGGTTTTTTAATTAAATTTTGGAAACCCTTGCAACCTGTGCTGACGTCTAATGCAGTGTTGCCATTGTAAAGAGCTGACCCGTTCCCCAGCCTCACGTTATAGAACTGAGACCAAAATAGGGAAGAGATCTGTTTGGTAATTTAATAGTCTTCGTGGCCTCGGAATTTCGGCAATGGAAAGGATAAAAAAATAAACTTTGTTTTATTAAAACAACCTTTTGTAAGAACCTATTATTGGCAAACGTTTTATTATATTCGGCCAATTTTTCTCGATTCCCGGCCGTAAGATTTTATATTTTCGCCCCCTGCGCCTTTTAGCGATATTCGCGGTATACACAGAGCGGCGGCAAAATATAAAATCCGCTTCCGCTCGAAATCTTTTGAAATAGATTTAAAAAAACATCCTTTAGTGCCGTCGAAGTGCGGCGTGTACAAGATTAATACAGGACCCAAACAATATTTATGAAAAGTTTTTGAAACTAAGTGATTCTCTACTAAGATTACAGATTATAGAGCTAGAGATTCGATTTCACCATATTTTTATGAAAATAAAATTCATCTATATTAAAATTTAAGATGGCAAACCAGTTTAAAGTGAGTCGATTAATTTACTCTTATTCTCTTTTATATTTACGAAAAATATTAAATTATTGTTAGGTTTTGTCTTAACGCGTTTCTTGCCTAACACAAAAAAATATTTTCTGTGGAAATCGGATAAGTACTTTTTGAGCTATGTCATTTTAACCATTTACCGTTGTCAGTCTAAATGTCTCCTATTTGCTGAAACAAGAAAATTTATTTTGAATATTTTTTTTATTTCTTAACTGTTTTTGGTGAAACAAATACTGCTTTTACCTTCATTAACTTAAAAAAGAAAGAAGGTAAATCTCAAAGTTTTCATACATTTTATGTAAACGAAGACAGTTTTTGCAATAAGACGATGATAAAACAAACAGATTCTCTTGATAATAACTTCCTTATTTCTGAACCGATTTTGATGAAACAAAAAGCGTTATAGCTCTTGGCTTGCTAGATTTAGTAAAATTGTTCTTTATTTAAAAATTCAAGATGGCGACCTTGAAATATAATGTTTGTGACCTTTACATTTTAAAAATAATGTTTTCATAATTATTATGTATACCATATCTTTGCCCAATAAAGCAATAAAATATTAAAATGGGTCGAGTAGACTTTGGCCATCTTTTCAGTCTCTTCATTTTCCATAAAAAACATTATTTATTAATAATTATCCTTATTTATGAACCGATTTTGATGAAACAAAGAGAGGTCTTGCTTTTATAACCTTGACTTGAACTCAAGGTTGTTAAAATTTTTAAATAATACATTTTAATTCCCACCCATTAACATTTTTTGGGCCGAAGAAATTTGAGAATTAAGACAATTTTAAAAATGGTTCAACAAATTTGATTGATTGATTGATAGTTTGGCTCCTTGTCTAAATAAATTAAAGCGTGGGAATTTTTCTCGCGCACTGCACGACGCGACATTCAAGCCCTATTTCGCGATTATTTCACTTTCTCGATCCCTCTCCTTTCTCTTTTCAACATCCAACAAAGATCAAGGACAAAAAATAAACCACGGCGATAAAAATAAGTTCTGGAACAAGGAAAAATACCAAGAATTGCAGGCATATACATAAAATGTCCTTTGATGGCACAGAACACTAATAAATTTTCTTTATTTGTTTATCAAATAACTTTATTTACACTCCTCTTTCCATTGCAGTTTTACTTATTTTGTTTTGTTTCTCTTGTGAGCAATAGTGGCGCCACTGTCCTGCATTTCTCTCTCAACTAATTTTAAGAAAGAAATAGAACTTTTGAGTTGGCTTTATGTGGGTACCTTGATAAATCAATAAATTTCAATCTTCTTTTCACGTCTACAAGGGAAATTTTAAGGTTAAGTTTATAAGTGTATTCCTAAAACTCATTTAATTGTTTTTGGGATAACTTTTGACGATTTTTTTTTGCTGTCCTATGCTATATCTTATGGTAAACAGCTGATTACTGTCAAAAAGTCAGAGTCATAGTATCTCAGAAATTATAAAATGAACCATATATCTCCGTAAACAAAGGCAAAATAGTTCTGAAATTTTTCACGTAAGTTTTACCATTATACTAAACCATCAGAAGCTTGATTTCCTGACTCCTCCGGAGCTTAACGGTGAAAGAATTCCATTTGCATCAGAGGCGAAATAACTAGGGGTCACTCTAGATAAAACTCTTATCTGGAATGCCCATATGGAAAAAGTAAGCCGCAAAGCCACACTGTCCTTATGGACGTGCAAAAGAATTTGCGGAAAAACCTGGGACACTACCCCCAAACAAATGTATTGGCTGTATATAACAGTCATCAGACCAATGATTGTGTATGGCACAATAGTCTGGTTGGAGAAGGGACATCAAAGAACCTCAAGGGCCAAACTAACCAGGTTACAACAACAGACCAGTCTTGCCATATGTGGTGCAATGAGCTCTAGCCCATCAAATGCGCTTGAATGCTTACTAAACTAATAATAATAATAATAATAATAATAATAATAAATTTATTTGCAATAACCAAGTATCTTACAATACATTATGTGCCGGACTTACCTCCGCTTCACATTTTCTTTGAGGCGGAGGCACGAAGAGCAACATACAGAATAAGAGCCAACCACCAGGATGGCAGGGCAAACAAAGTGATATCAACAGGCCTAATAACGGAACAAGAGTTGGATGCAACTCTAGGAATGATATCCGATGTCATTACCTTACACACGGTGTACAGCAGAATGCTATACAACACTATCCTCCCAGAAAAGGAGGACTGGTTAAAGAACAGGACCAATTTTTCAAATAACGATAGCTTCTGGTAGACCGACGGATCCAAAATGCCATCGGGCGTTGGATCTGGAGTTGTTAGTATTCGAGAAAAAGTCGAGATTAAACATAGTCTCGGCCAATTGGCTACTATATTTCAGGCCGAACTCATAGCCATTGAACTGTGTGCCCGGTGGATTACTGACTACGAATGGACCAACAGGACAATAAAAAACTTCTCCGACAGTCAAACAGCCTTAAGAGCGCTTGATTCCTATACGGTCTCATCGAGAACCGTGAGGAGCTGTAAGGATTCGCTGAATGCGCTTGGTAGCGCTAACAATGTATCATTAGTATGGATACCAGGGCATTCTGGTCACGAGGGAAATGAGGCCCTAGACCTAGCAGCGAGGGAAGCGGCATCTGCCGAATTTTTCGGCCCGGAGCCAGCCCTGGGGATATCATACAATGCTGCTAAATCAACCATATTAAAATGGATGGAGAATAGCTTCCAACAATACTGGATAAATATACCAGAACTAGCTCACTCTAAAGAGTTCATTAAAGTACCTTGTAGAAGAGCCAGGAACATTATTGGACTTACCAGACAGGAGATACGTATAGTGACTGGTCCTTTTACGGGTTACTGTCGACTGAGAGTACCCATGCACTGTTAGTCCCAACAGAAGAGACCGAATTTAGACTCTGTATGGAGGATGACGAAAGAGTCAGACATGTACTGTGCGAATGTCCGGCTATTGCACGTTTACGTCAGAACACTTTCGGTAAACCTCAGGTCGACCCAGAAGATCTGAACAGTGTCTCACTCAAACTGATAGCCGGCCTTTTTGGAGGATTAGGCATACAGTGGTGAGAAACCACTCAAAAGTAAGCCACAATAGACCCACTGGTGGTCGCAGTGGAAGGGCTGCAAGGCCCACTCACATATGAATCATCATCGAGTCACCAAACATATGTTTTTATAAATTTTTACTGTAGGATTGAGAAATTTGCCTTTAAGCCTCCCTTTAGTCCATTTGACATAACATTCACTGGTACCCCAAACATTTCCAAACTAGTAAGAACCTTTTATTTTGAAAGAATTGGAGAACTTGGCTTTAATTTTATCTCAATTCTTTTTACGGAATACCATTTTCGCGTACTTGGCTGTTTTTACATAAAATGTTTTTCCTATTATCTACTATTACTTACCCGCTCTCTCGTTGATTGAAATTTATTCAACCCCCCAAGCCACGAAATTTTTTGATTGATTTCACAATTACTACCTGTTGTAATGTGTATATGATTATAGTATTTTCCGTGTATTCTTGTTTCTTTTCTCGGTAATAATCGTTTTCCAAGTGCGGCCGTCTCGACAGCGCGACATCTCCCGATTTCCTGCCGCGCCGCAGGAGGCAAAACGTAAGCCGAGATGTTTAAGAAGCGATTTGGAGTCATTTCGGTGTTAAAGGGATAACCGGGAATAAAGGTAATTTACCTATAACGAAAGTTTATTTTAGTCGGTGAAGTGCAACTTATTTTACAATTTTCCAAATGGAAAAACTAGAATCATCACATCACTAAAGTTGATAACCCATATAGCAAAATACATCCTAAATAACTTTATAACTTATCTATAAGAAATCTTAAAAAAAGTGCAATGAAATTTTAGTCAAGGCAAGCAATTTGAATTCAAACTTGCTTATTTGTATATTTCTAACCTTGTTAGTTTTCAATAAACTTTAATTTCTTGCTTTAGCTTACCGTTATTATGATGAATCTATTTATATTTTCTTTATAACTTTGGAAGGAAAACTTTTTGTTATTCAAAAAACACACTATATAGTTTTAACAATCACACAACTGTATAGTTTTAACTGCCTTTGCAATATCCTTTACCGAAGCCGAAGCTTCTTGTTAGCACATCATTGTGAAATGTCTATGTATGTTATCGAACAAACAAATTTCAAGACTAAATGGCGCGAACGGAATTTCTTGCATGGGGCTTGCATGCATTGACTCCCCACTATGTTTTACCTAACGAAAGAAGGAATTCTCCCTGCCGCGAGGAGCCTGCGGTTGTGGCGAAAGCGAGCCTGCTCTGAGGTCTAATGAAGACTGACAGTCAATAATTTCTTATCCGTTTTCTACGCGTACGACAAAAACAACTGCTTATATGGTTGTTATTTCTTATATTCTTATACGTCCTTCTAGTATATACAAATAGGTATATTCATAATATAAGGTTAGTATCTAGTACATAGGTACAGGGTGTCTCATTATATTTTTTCCCACCCTTTTAGACCATTATTAATTGATATAGGAATATACAAGAAATTGTGTTCGAATTCGCGAACTTTTTTCTTTTAAATTGCATCTTATGTTTATTCCTGATGCTTACCATATTTGACAGGCGCTCAAATTTATAGTTTTTGTAAATTGGATGCTCCTTATATTATTTAATTAATAGATTAGGCTTCGAACATTTTTTCCAAAAATATCCGATATGCCGTAGTTTAGAGCCATAGTTTCTGAGATATTATCAATTATAACAGTACCGCTCTTGTGTTTATTTTAGTATCCTTATTACAAATTATGTTAGTCCCCATGTTATCAACAGTGACAATGACACAACTTTGTTGTCGTTACCGGTTGTCATTTTGAGAGTCATTTAAAAAAAATAGTTGTCATGGTCACTGTTTATACATGGGGACTAACGTAGTTCGAAATAAGGACACTGACATTAACATAAAAGTGGTATTGTTATTTTTTTATTATTTAAAAATTTATCGCTAATATTTCAGAAACTATTTATCAAAACTGCGACATATGGGGTATTTTTGGAATTGGTATTTATTCCAAGCCTAATCTATTAATTAAATAATATAAGGAGCATCCAATTTACAAAAACTATAAATTTGAGCGCCTGTCAAATACGGTAAGCATCAGGAATAAAGTCAAGATGCAATTTAAAAGTAAAAATTTCGCGAATTCGAACACAATTTCTTTTATATTCCTACATCAATTATTAGTGGTCTAAAAGGGTGGCAAAAAATATAATGAGACACCCTGTACAGGACTAACGCTAATGTCAAGTTTTAATAGTGAACTATTAACAATTTATTTTTATGGTTTCCAGTCATCGCAAAGAGATCTTTGATACCTAATTGTTCAAATATTGAATTAAGGAAAACTTTCACTTATTGTTAGTAGATGGCGCACTACACACAAAAATACATAGCGTATAGCATAGCATAGCATAAGCTCCGACCAATCAGCTATCGCCCAGAAGACGCCATATTGGTTTTGCATATGATGCGTTGAGAAACAGAGCGGACAATCCACTGACAGACCTAAACGGAGATAAAATAGTGCATGGTTTGCTATGACACCGATTTATCTGTGGTAACGACTAGCTGAACCCAACGATTATAAACACACAGGATTCCTTATTTCCATTTAACTCTCTGTTAGCGTCGCTCAGCGAGACGAACAGTATCTGCTTACGTCACCAGCGGACCAGTTGCTTTGTTTGTATTGAGAGTTTGTGTGATTTTAAGGTGTTTTTGACGTTTTTACCTCCGTTTTTTTGCGTTTTTTCATTTATTTCACGGTGTGGTTGACTATTTAGGAGGTAAATCTGAGGACACGGTAGTACCTCGCCAAGTTCACGCGCCGTACCATCTTTTCTTGAAACATTTCAGCCGATATTTGACCTATCTAAAACTCTACTTCGGAATGAGCTGCGAATCTTAAACTTTGCACAGTCGTAGATCTCCATGGAGTTAACAATCCCTTCATGTTTAGTTTCATGGAATTCCCAAAATTAATGAAGTAGCTACGAAATTTCAAAAAACGTCGAAATTGTCACTCACTCACTCACTCAAGTATAGATCATCAAAATTCTACTGTACTTCCAGACATGCTGCAAATTTGGCAGACTGATAGAAATTATGATCAAACCCCTGAAAAAAATCAAAAATCCCCAAAATTCTAATTTACTTCCCTCCCCTATACATGTAAAGTTATGTAAAAGTAACATTGCCCACTTCTAGCTATGGCAGACTGATAGGAACTATGATAAAACTATGGAAAAAAAAATTAAAAACCTCAAAATTATAATTTACTTTCCTCCCCTATAAATGTAAAGTAATGTAAAAGTAACATTGCCCACTTCCGGACACGCTAGAGAGCTGAGCTTTGGAAGGCCGATAGTAACTATGATAAAACCATAGAAAAAAATTAAAACACCCCAAAATTCTAATTTACTTCCCTCCCCTATAAATGTAAAGTTGTGTAAAAGTAACATTGTCCACTTCCAGAAACGCTCGAGAGCTGAGATTTGGAAGGCCGATATGAACTATGATAAAACTATAAAAGAAAATTAAAAAACCCCAAAGTTTAATTAACTTCCCTCCCCTATAAATGTAAAGTTATGTAAATTAGCATTGTCCACTTCCAGAAACGCTAGAGAGCTGAGCTTTGGAAGACGGGAACTATGATAAAACTATAGGAAAAAATTTAAAAACACTAAGATTTTAATTTACTTTCCTTCACTATAAATGTAAAGTTATGTAAAATTAACATTGCTTACTTCCAGGAACACTAGAGAGCTGAGCTTTAAAAGGCTGATAAGAACTATGATAAAACCATAGGAAAATATAAAAACACTCAACATTTTTAATAAGGCATTGCAAGTTTTGAACAATATCCCGTATATTTTACTACTCTAAAACTTAAATATTATCCAAATCCTTTAAAAAAGCAGTGAAATCATAACAAAAACATTTCATGTAAAAAAAGCCAAGTACGCGAAAGTGGTATTCCGTAAAAAGAATTGAGATAAAAGTAAAGCCAAGTTCTACAATACAAATTTCAAAATGAATGGTTCTTACTAGTTTGGAAATAGAAGGAAAAATTTGTATTGTAGAACTTGGCTGTACTTTTATCTCAATTCTTTTTACGGAATACCACTTTCGCGTACTTGGCTTTTTTTTAGATGAAATATTTTTGTTATGATAAACCTTTATAAATGTGAATTAAGTGAATTGATATAAAGAAAGCACATTAATTTATTGTTGAAATAAAAGCTTTGTGTTCCCTCTTTCAGGGTAGAAATATAAATATATATACTTTTATATTATTATATTTATATAAACTTAAATTTTTTTTTGGATTTTTGGAAATTCCTTGATCTTTAAATTAATCACAATAAAGAAAATTGGTAATTATGCCGCAAACGTACTTCTTTTATTAAACTGATTATTGGAAAGTTTATTTTGTAGACAGTTTCTCCAAGTTTAGTTTCAGTTTTTTTCTTAAGTTTTTTTAGTCTCTTTATAGAAGTTTTCAGAAACATGTTACAGGAGGAGTGAAAACGGGCGCTGGGTGGGATAAAAACAACTCATAACAATAACAATGTAAATCAGTTGAAAGTTGAAAAACATATTATTTGGCTGTTTTCTCCAAAAACTGACTGGTTTTTGATATAATAATATAATAACTATTGCAATTTTAGATCTGAAATATCAAATAAATACCTTTTTGTTACTACATAAGTGTATTTTATTATATCCGCAACAAAAACAATAAATTATACATCTAATGATTTAAATTGATTAAACTTTTAGAAAAAATCCTACTTCTATTCTAAAACTTTTAACTATTTAAAAAAGAAACTCCGACATATCGTCTGGTAGGAAAATTCAGCTCTCAGAGCAAACTCTTGATTTATCAAATCATTTGTTTTAAATGAATGAAATTATTAAAAACTTGTTTGCAAATAAACAAGAAAAAAGCGGGAAAAACTCACGATTGCAATGTGTATTAAATGAAGCGCGCTGAGCAGAGGTCCACTAGTGACGTAAGCAAGGCGCCGCCTACCGCCGAAAGATTCGAACTATTAAGCAATCCTGTGTGTTTATAATCGTTGAGCTGGACCAACCTATTTAGTGGTACCATCTGTTATAGGATAACACGTATAGCAATATTTAAAAAGACATTTCCAAACTAGTAGACATTTTAAAATTTGTATTGGAGAACTTGGCTTTACTTTTATCTCAATTCTTCTTAGGGAATACCATTTTCGCGTACTTTTTTTAGATGAAATGTTTTTGTTATGATTAATTAGTACTAAGATGCTAAAAAGTTGTGAAAAGGGCTTTTCAAGACAATTTGTTTCGTTATTTTCCTTAAATATCCTATAAAAGCTCAGCCAGAATCCTTTCTCTCCCCTCGCGTTGCGCCAACCCAACGCTATCAAGAGTCATAATGAAGCAATTTAAACCGAAATAAGATTATAAATTGAAAGACATTTTAAATTTGCATTTAAATCAGTGCTTTCTCCAGGGGTAGATGCGCCATATGGAAAAACAGGAATATTCCGGGTGGATCGGTCCCAGTAACGGTACAAATAGAATAATGTATCCACTAAATTTAAAATAAACTAGCCACTAGCGATAAGCGGTACACTAATACCCATACATTTGTATGAGTAATACTGACTCCATAAATAATTAATTTGGTATAGTCAGTATTATTGTGATGGTGTTGATATTTCTTAAATAGACATCCAGTAATGTGATAAAAGAAAGCAAAATTGCAAGCGTAATTAAAGACATTGTACTTTTTAGAACCGGTTGACGATGATTAATTAAAATACGAACATTTCTTTCACAGCCAAAATAAAAAATACTAACCAAAGCTAAATCTATAGACAAACAGTCCTTCTCAGCAGTGGTGGAACAAGGAGACGTGGCAAAGGCGTAAAGTTATTCTTATTAAATAGTTTTTGGTCGTGCCAAAAACAGCCGACGACTAACACAATTTGACACTGTTGACATTTGAACGTCACATATCGTTAGCGGCTTCCGTGAAACGCCGCAAACTCACGGGCGGTTAACATAGGAATTTTGACGTACGTAGAACGTGCGTGATTGTGAAGGGAGCTTTTAATAAATTCCGCGCCATTTGGTGGCGCTGGCTGCACAGGTCACGGCAGTGTTGAACGGAATCAGGGACAGACGAAAGAATATTCAGCAGTCTCTGGAAGAAACCAGCTATTTGACATAGGGGAAGATGGGGTAATCGGTAATAGGAAATTTTTGCTACTCTTGCATTTTGTCTTTTGTGATTTGAGATATCTACAAAAAAATTTGAAATTCTTCTACTACAATATTAATAAATTTTTAGCACTTTTGGTTTTTTAAACATATTTTTCACAAGCAAACCATTTCAAATTTTTTTTTTTCTTTTGCTTATCATAAACAAGTAGAGAATAAAAATGTTTTTTATTAACCTGCTGTTTTGACTATTGTGGGGTAATAAAAAACATCGTAATGGGGCAATAGGACACATATTATTTTTTATTCCATATTGAGTTGAGTGAAGTTGCCTTCAAATTTGACAAAAGTGATGTAATGCTTTAGAAATGGGAAGTTGAATTAGAGGGACAGCGGGCTGAGAGAGAGAGAGAGACAGAGAGAGAAATAGTGAATACAGTGAAACCTCTCCTTGCCGACACCTCTATTAAGCGGACACTCCCTTTAGGCGGACAAATTTGTTGGAACCAAGCCTTCGCCTATGTCTTTACATGTAAAATTCCCTCCTATAACCGGACACTCTAATAACCGGACGCGGACATTTTTTTTTGGTTAAACAATTCTGAAACCTCCCTTAACCGAACGCGAACCTCTGACAACGGGACGGAGCGCTGCACGACATGACCAAAAATATAATGTAGTATGTTGGGAATTAGCTCTTTCCGTTTTAATGCGGAGACTTAATACTTCTGTCATATTTACAACATTATTTTATTCAGCGGGACCGCTGTATTTAGTGTTCAGTTTGGTAATAGTAGATCTCCTGAAATGGCGCCTAGTAAACAAACTTCTTAGTTTATATGGAGAGGAACATCTATCAGCACGAAAGATCGCCGAAAAATTTAATATCGGAAAATCTTAAGCAGCGAAAATTGTTAATAAATATATATCAAAATTTCGCAGTTCCCTCTCTTAAGCGGACACCTACAATAAGCGGACAAAATCGACGGAACCATGAGTGTCCGCTTATGGGAGGTTTCACTGTATAGAAATTGCTATTTTAAGAATTAGCAGTGATATGGCGCAATTCGCAATATTAAAATCTGCAGCGCCAGTCTTTTAATTTCTTTATAAAGCCGTGAATTTTATCTTTCTATGATTGGAGACTTCAGATCTGTCAAAAACAACAAAGAAAAAATAAGGTGGTTTTTGTTGCAACTTTGGGCCTCCGTCCGCGAATTCTGGATCTGGCACTTATCTTGGGTAAAACGTTATTAGGAATTTAAATTTTTAGCGTTTTTGTTTTAACTTTGTGTGAAATATGGCCGATTGCATATTTTTTCCCGAGTCGGTTTACAGTGTCCTATCCACCCCTGGTTTTCTCGAGTAATCAAGTCGACGCGACGCGAACGCGGCTCGCGCCATCTCTTGCCAGCCTGCTATGATATAATTTTTGTTTTGAAATCGGATTAAACACTAAACTCAAGCTTAAACCATAATGTTCTTAACGAAGCCATGCATAAATTTATCATCTGTGTTTAAAGATTTTGCTGAAGTGGAGTAGTTTCATAACTACATCACATTAATCTTTTATATTTATTGAGTTTCTCGATGATTTTGTTTCTCTTGCATTTTTTCCCTGGGTTAAGCTATAATAGGCTTATAATTGTTGACACAATATAGCAAGAATTGGTGGTTTATATTTTTCGATAGTAAGTTTTCCATCTTTAATAAAAAATTATGCATAAACTTCCAAAAATATTTATTGTTTTTTGTAAACATAACCTACAATTTACAATACGCATGTGCTAATCACGGTTTATAGAATAGACCGGTCTTCGGATCTATGTCCAATTTTTCACGTCTCTGGTGGTCCAGCTGATTTTTGTAAACAAAAGTTAGATATGATATTAACAACTTATATTTTTTGAATTTTCTGAAAACTAAGGCAGTTTTCCTACAGTTGTACATTCCTATAAAATAAAATTTTTTAGACGTATTGTCGTTATTTTTTTTAGCCTGCTTTATTTTTTATTACACAAAATTTAAAATACAAGTCGAACTGAATGTGATCGTTTAGTATCAAAGGTAAACCGAGGACGTGGAAAGTAAACAAATGTAGCGAATTACTTTTGAAGTTGAAACGAACACATAGTTTCTTCTGATTTTAATTTTTGTGTAAAGAAAAATAAAGCGGGCTAAAAAAAATAACGACTGGTATGTCTCAAAAATATTATTTTATAAGAATATACTAAAAAACAGTAGGAAAATCACCTTAGTTTTAAAAATTCAAAAAATATACGTTGTTCATATCATATCTAACTTTTGTTTACAGAAATCAGCTGGACCACCAGTGACGTGAAAAATTCGACATATAAAGTAAAGTCCGGATATATTGAATAGACTATTGTATACCCAAGTAAAAAAATTTTTGGGTATTTTAAACGGGGTTTGCTATAAGCGAGTGTTCATTATAAACGGGTTCGCTATATGTGAACTTTATTGTATATATATAAGATGCGAAGACCGGTCTAATTTTAGGGACAGTGTGTGCTAATAACAGCAAACCATGGAGTTCCAAGATTTAATCAAAATCAACAAGTATTCACAGTTACACTTTTTTGTCCTAAGGGGAGGATGAGAATGAATCGATAATTGCTAAAAATGCATTTGGCATTTCAATAATTCTGCGTTCGAAACTGCTTCAAGACTTTAAACAACATGCCACGAAATGACTGACAGGATTCACATCAGTGGTTTGGGCAGATAATTACTCTTTGTTAAGCCCCACGTTAAACGTTATTTGCTTAGTGTAATAGCTTGACTTTTAGGAAGAATTATATGCCAAAAAACCATACGATAAAAAAAAATCAAAAAGAAGCTTTGGTCCTAGTAAGATAGTAGTGAAGCTGACGCTAAAATGCTTCTCTTTAACAAAGAACACATGAATACCCAACCACCGAATATAGCATAAAAAGTAACAGCCATCGCAGAAGTCAATAATTGTAAAAGCTCAAAAGTTGAAACCACTAAAAAAAAATCAAGCTCGCTTAATATGAATCAGATTTAGCAGGTAAAGTTATTCTTATTAAATAGTTTTTGGTCGTGCTAAAAACAGCCGACGACTAACACAATTTGACACTGTTGACATTTGAACGTCACATATCGTTAGCGGCTTCCGTGAAACGCCGCAAACTCACGAACGGTTAACATAGGAATTTTGACGTACGTAGAACGTGCGTGATTGTGAAGGGAGCTTTTAATAAATTCCGCGCCATTTGGTGGCGCTGGCTGCACAGGTCACGGCAGTGTTGAACGGAATCAGGGACAGACGAAAGAATATTCAGCAGTCTCTGGAAGAAACCAGCTATTTGACATAGGGGAAGATGGGGTAATCGGTAATAGGAAATTTTTGCTACTCTTGCATTTTGTCTTTTGTGATTTGAGATATCTACAAAAAAATTTGAAATTCTTCTACTACAATATTAGTAAATGTTTAGCACTTTTGGTTTTTTAAACATATTTTTCACAAGCAAACCATTTCAAATATTTTTTTTCTTTTGCTTGTCATAAACAAGTAGAGAATAAAAATGTTTTTTATTAACCTGCTGTTTTGACTATTGTGGGGTAATAAAAAACATCGTAATGGTGCAATACGACACATTTTATTTTTTATTCCATATTGAGTTGAGTGAAGTTGCCTTCAAATTTGACAAGAGTGATGTAAAGCTTTAGAAATGGGAAGTTGCAAAAATATTAAATGGCGTCTAACTCAAATAGTCTACAGTACACCGGTCTATTTTTTAAGTGATTACAAACAGGCTAATTTCGGCAATAACTTGAATGTGTTTTTTTAAAGTTCACTGCACTGGATAATAACAATGTCTTTAACAAGTAAAATTAAATAAATAAAAATTATAAAAAGTTTGTCCTCGGCCGGGACTCAAACCCAGAATCTCTTGCTCTGTACGCAAACGCTCTTTCATTAAGCCACCAAAGACCATACATACATTTTCGGAAAACTTCTATCTATGCATGTGTGTGATGTCTCAATACAAGAACGAAAAATTGTCAGGGTATTAAATCAACCAAGTCATTCAACTAACTTCTATAATTCTTCTCTCCCACTGTCAAAGGTATGAAAACACAAATTAGACGTAAAGTATCAACGTCTGAAAACATGAGATCAGCTTTTCCGTGTGTTAAAATTTCGATCGCAATGGGCGATTGCCCTTTGAAAACAATGTATTTATTATTTAATTCAAACAAAAGCAATATTTAAATCTGACAACGCAGCAATGGAACACACACTCAAACACAAACTATAATACCTGAGTAAATCCTTTTGGGGCACACACCGAATAAATAGTCCATTTGCGTGAGATATAACCGAATATAAAATTATTATTATCGGGGTCGAATAATCGTCCGGCGGGCGCTGAGCTATTTATTATAACGAAACCAAAATCGTGATTAGAGGCTTTTATTAGGGCTACCACACGCCAAAAAATGTAAGATTAGCTGTTTTCACACAAATATCATAGTCCCGGGGCCAAGGTCTGTAGAGGATGGGTTACCTGGTAACTTTCTGACCAATCAGAGCCAGTTGTTGAATGCAGGAAATGACGTCATCCGGAGTGCTCATTTAAATAAAAAGCATTTAATATAGTAGGAAATCTTCAAGTTTCTTGTGTTCCTTTATTGATTTAAATGTAAATATGTATGTCTTGTTATGTGTCGCTAATAACAATATTCACAAAATACATCAATTAACTCAAATATAAAACTTACCTTACACCAAATATCCCTTTTAGCTTCTTAAGTCTGTTAAAATAGAAAGTAGAAAATATAAGTAAACTAAACAAGTCAGTTACAGTTTTTAAATAAATATAGTCCGAAAAAACACAAATGTAAAAAATAAACCATCAAAAATTAAAAATTCTTAAAAACACATGTAAACATAGCGCTCTAATCAAATCTTGGCACTCCCAATGACGCGCTGTCACCCCTCACGCTGCTTCGACCATAGAGTTATCAGGCAACCTATCCTCCATAGCCCTTGGTTCGGGGCTATCAAAACAAACAGTCCACGATCCTTCACTATTGTGACGTTATACATAGCTGTCAAACAACTCTCGCAGCTGATTTGTGTTTTTCATCAGGGAATGAGCGAGAAGAAGATGAGACAAGATTTTCCATAATATGTGAAGTATGTCCATTAAACCAGCAACAAAGGTAGATCCATTGCAGGCATGATAAAGAACGATATAACAAATAATATAGAGCAAAATATATAACATACTATAACTTATCTTAAAACGATAAATATTATAACTTATCTTTAAACGATAAATAATAAAACTTATCTTAAAACAGCTTCTATCTCTGTCAAACCCTCATGCTCTGAGGGCGAAAGATATAAGAGGAATAAATACGACAAAATAACCTTCCATCGACCAAATACCCCGTAGTAAAGATTCGTTTTGAACTCTTCTTAAGCTCTCTTTCCACATTGAGTGATATCAGCTATATGAGGCAGGTCTATTCGCGGGGAAGCTTCAGTACCTACTTAGTCTTCGTCGCCTTGCTTGAGGCCCGTGTGGCACTTCTCCTGTTCAAGGATCGATATTACCATGAAAAACAACCGCTCGCGTTTTCCCGAACTTGCCCAATCTCGCTCGGCTTGTCGTGGCTCGCACCGTGGGAAGCCAGCTTGAAAATACTGCGGGTAGCTTGTATCTTTCAAGGAATCTAGATATCTATTTAGCCTTCTTCGATCCATCTTTGGATGTAGACCCCCCCAATATCTTCCCGTCTTCTGTGTCTGTCGCCGTCTTTATCCATCTAGTTCGCGCAAGTTCTCCAATTTACAATACATTTGTTCTATCGATCGTCTTTTTGTCTGATGTTATCACCGACAAATTTCCATTTTGCTACCTCTCCTCTGACATCCCTGTCTTATTTCTTATCAATTTATTCCTTTTTGTATCTGTTAGCTTTACGTGTAACATTTGTATTTCCATTAATCTTTGGGCTTTTGTTACTTATCCATGTTTGATGTTGTAAGGGTCCAGATTTGGGATCCATAGGTGGGTACAGGGAGGATACATTGGTTATACACTTTTGTTTTAAGGTACTGAGATTATTTTTTATTTTTTAATATTATGTTGCTTAATTTACCGACTGCTGCCCAAGCCAATCTTACTCGTTTCTTGATTTCAACTATTTGGTTTTCTTTTTTTTTTAGTTTACGAATTTGTCCTCTACTTGTTCTATTTTTTCTTGGTTTATTCTGATTTTGATATCTTCATCTGTGTTTGTTATAATTTTAGTTTTACTGTAGTTTATACTCAAGCCTATATTTTTAGCTGCTGTATTCAGTTCTTCAAGCATTTTTATCAGTTATTTTTTTTATCTGTTATTAAGGCGATATCGTCATCATATCTTAGGTGATTCCAGTATTGTCCGCATACTTTGATGCCTATTAGTTCTTAGTTTTTAAAGACATCTAGGACTTGGGTACTTAGTTTAGGGGTATTGTGTGAAAAATTCGAAAAAGTGTGTCTCATCTGGCAATATTATAATTGAACAGACGGATGGTAACCCAAGTTTTATAGTGGCGTGTGATAAAACATCGATCTGCATTGCGGTGCCTGATTAAAGCCCTTTTTAGCCCGTCTAAAGCACGAGAGACATGGATTGATCATTAAGCCTGTGGCGATTAAATTTTATTAATTACGCGGCGTCCTATACACTTCACGCTATGCATTTAGCCATTGTTCAATAGTCATGGGTTTCTACCTAATTATTTCCCTAAAGCATTTTTAAAAATTATAATTCACAAAAAATCACACAAAACTGCCCTGTTTTCAGGCAAAAATAATAGAATCTTCTGCAAGCACTACACAACACACTGTTCATAAACTTGTTTTAAAAGCTTGCAGATGAAAAGTGAAAGAGATCGCGAAGGAAGCAAAGCTCATTTGCCATTTCAGCGATTTTGTACTGTCTGGACATAATCTAAATGACTTTCATCGTATACTTGCTGATGTTGAAGATTTACCATAGACCCCAGACACCTAAGAACAATCCAAACCATAAATAGCAAAAGAACAACCAGTTCCAATGGAGGAAAGGACAGTATCGTCTGCTCGAAAAGTTATGAGAACGGTTTTTTTTTTAGATTTAAAAGGGAAATAGAATCTTCTGCAAGCACTACACAGCACACTATCCACAAACTTGTTTTAAAAGCATGCGGATTAAAAGTGAAAGAGGTAGCAAATAAAGCAAAGCTCACTCGCCATTTTAGCGATTTAGTGCTGTTTGGACATGATTTTAACGTTTACTTGCTGATGTTGTTGATTTATTATAGACCCCAGGCACCAAAGAACAATCCAAACAATAAATAGCAAAATAAATACCAGTTCCAAAGAAGGAAAGGACAGTACCGTCTGCGAAACCGAAAAGTTATGAGAATGGTTTTTTAGAGATTTAAAAGTGATCCTCTTCTTTGATTATTTTAAGAAAGGAAAATAACTGATTCCGTTCAGTTCATCAAAGCAGTTTAAGAAGAACATTAGCAAAATTGACCGGATTCAGCATAAAATAAAATTTTGTAATGTCCAACTCCAATCACACGTTTGTTTGTTTTTAAACTTAAAACAAAATTGCAGTTGAAAGTTTCCATTTTAAGAAGCTTCGTGGAAATTTTTTCCTGACTTAATTAGAAAGCGCAATGAGAAAACATGTATTACTTTTAATAAGACGATAATATGTAGATAATTCAACAGACAACCGCAATTCTTGGTTTATAGCGGATGATACATTATATTTTTTATAAATAATCCAATCAAACCTTTCAATTTTTGTTTTACTCAAAAATATTTCACCTCGTTCTGCCAAATCAAGAATCATCAAAAGACAAATCGTCAAAAAAGGAATAGTCACGTACTCTCATGTTAGCGAGGCATTCATAGGACTGCGGGATGCCCCGTCTGCCTAGGGTGGACCCATGGGAACTGCCTAACTTGATTCCTTAGCTCGGCGTCCGACGTCCCCGAAGGGGGTCTACGGGTTTTAGAAATGAGCATATATGATAGAGTCTGTTTCGGTGTAAATAAAATTTAGATAGAGACGCGTTAGTGATTGAATTATCTCTTTCGGCTTTCGATTTAATTAACAAGTGCTAGGGAGGTCAAGGAATAGGTATCTGAAAAATTGCTACTTGGCCGTTGCATTATAGATTGTGACCAAAATCCGTAGTCTCCTGCCGAATGAAGCAAGTTCTTTTATGCCAGTTGGCATACCTCTTTTGGCCATAGTACTGTTCATTTAAGGTATATTTCTTTTTGTAAAATTAGGAGAGCCATTCGAAGTTCTTTTATGCCAGTTGGTCCACCTCTTTTCGCCATAGTACTGCTCATTTGAGGTATATTTGTTTTTGTAGAATTGGGAAAAACATTCGCAATCTAACTGCTCGGCTGTGTCTGTTGGTATTTCTCATAATCTGCAATAATCTTCGTTTGATTTCCCCATTGTCATTGGATGACTTGGCTATATCCGGTCTCTAGCTTTAGGTCGTTTCCTTTTATTTCAGATAAACTTCTTTCTTGTTTTGTTATGGAACCATTTTCATTGTCTTCCTTGGATCTTGTTCCAACTAGAAGACACCAATTAATCAACTTTCCGTTTCTTTAGCTCTTTCGTTATGTCGCTGTTTAGTTCACAGTAGGGCTATGGTCCATAATTGGCTGTTCCTTTTTACCGAAGTCTAAGTCTTCCTCATTGCTTTCAATGACCTGGTATTCTGGTAGTTATATCAGGCTTTTAGGTGTGAGACCCATGAGTATGCACTCTTGGATGCATATTTTTATTGAGAGTAGTTTCGCTTGGAAGATGATGAACTTTTTGCACAGTGATAGAAAAAGCTTGAACCTGGAACCTAATGTGTTCAAACAGGCTTTAAATTGGATACCTGTATTTAACGAGACTGTGCCTAGATTCATTAGCTCCATGATGCCGAAGTGACCTAAGAAATTACAAAACTTTATTTTTTCCATTTGGAAAATTTTGAAAGCGTAGTAGTAGTAGTGTGCGGTAGTCTCTAGGCCTGCCGACTTGGAACATGAAGAGCCTTTTTTGCCAACCCTCGGGCATCCCCCTATGGCTTTGCTTCGCCTAGAAATCTGCCCGTCTTTTGTACAAAAACCAGAATATCGGTTCAGAAGGTTCTCCATCTCTTTGAATATCTTTTTTCTTGCCTCTTTGTATGCTTCACATGACGTGAGAAAATGCGCCGGGGTCTCGTCTTTGGCCCATCATCGCTCGCATGTCCTCCTTCACTCTCAACTTCACCAAGTGTTCTTGTAGGACGCAGTGTCCGGTAAGGACTTCTACTATGTCTCCTACCTCTTGCGTGTTCTACGGAGGAGCCAGTCCCTACAAGACTTTTATGTATCCGGTCACACACTCCTTCTGGACCCAATACTCTCATTTGAATATATGTTATTTGGAGGCAAATTTAAATCATTCCTTGGTATTCAATTAAAATTTTAAAGAGCCGAATGTCTGTTTAATTTATTTCTGCTATAGCCAGTGCATAAGTTGTGTCTAAATACATTCTGTCGGAAAGTTCTTCTTCTAAAGCCCCTCAATCAATATAAAGCGTCGCGGCAGTGCTGCGGGGACCAATTACAAGCCCACTTTCCCCTAACACCGTTTGCATACATTCCGCGGGATGCGAATAACGACAATATAAAGCGACAAAAGGCCTCTATACTCACTTGCTTTATAAGTTTAAATCGTCCTACGGGAATATTTTAAGGAAGAACAACATGGATTTTTTTGGAAAATTTTATTGAATATTACAAACGGTGGGATCTAAAGTATAGTTTACATTCCAGCTTAAATCTCCACAAAATTTCTCCTACAATTGGCGTAATTCATATTGAATGATTGTCGTTGGTATTTCATATAGTCTTTCTTAATGTTTGTCGAAAATTGTAATTTTTAACATGGTCACCCTGGATGGGAAATAGAAAACTAAATGGAGGATATTGAAATCCGCCATTTTTTCACAGATCAAGGCCAATTTTGACAGGAAAGTCGGCGACATAAACTAAACTCATGGTAAAGCATCATATGGAGCCACTGGTCTCAATTAAAGGTACTTAACAGAGCGTCACTGCTGATTTTCTATGGCGACCTTTAGGGCCGATTGCTTATACGACGCTTGTCAGGTGACTGTGTTCTGAAGCTTGTTCACCATAACGACCTCTCGCGATAACCGCTTGTACTTCAGATATAGGGCCAACGTGCCGTCTCCTCTAATGTAAGTTTCTAATTATTTTTGTATATCTATATGGGATGGTCACGGCTATATTTTCGATTTTGGGATTTATGACAGCCCCCCCCCCACCCTTCCGAACTCGGAATAGTTTCTTTAACTGTATTAGTTAAATAATACATAAAAATGCTTTAATCTTTGGTACAATTAGGAATACTAAAAATAATTTTCTTTATCGTTTTCGAAATCGATCGGGGATTTATTAATAAATTAAAATCGGATTTTCCGCAAAAGCAAGCGAGCCTTATAGTCACGAAAACACGCAAAATCGATCCATAATGCTGTGTGTGTCGCTCGGCCCTAATCTAATTAAGAGCAGAACAAGTAATAATTTCCTTTCATACAACCAGGGCCGACCCTAGAGATTTTTGCAATTCGGGCTAACCCGAAATTATTCAATCCTTTTTATTTTTATTTCCTCTGAGAATCCAGTTTCGTAGATCATAATTACGTTATTCTCAATAATTTTGGTGCCTTTGTTGGTCGTCCTGGTAACCCTGCCCTGGAGTCGGCCCTGATACAACAGCACAGGTCGGCCGCCATAATTGGGTTCGTTAATCTTGAATCGCCTGGGGTCTATTGTACAACCTAAGGTTTTTTTTTGATGGCATGTTTAATTAGATCTCTTTAAGTTTAAAAAGTAATTAAGCTACAGTTCAGCTAGTTCCAAATATTCCCAGTCATACTTTTTCGGTAATTTTTGTCAAAATGCAAAAGCTGTAAAATATCTAATAATACATCGTGTCCACCAGTGACGGATCTCTCTTCTAATATGGGAGGGTTATTTTCGGTTATCAGTCGTTTCAAAAGACAGATTATATAAGGCTTAGGTCGAAATTATACGCGAAAAACAGCCTAAAACTACGTACATTTTACTTTTTAAGATGTAACTTCTCACCTTTTGGACTAAAATACATTAAACTACTATAAAAGAGGTATAGGGGACTTATTGGAATAAAATCTGACTTTATTTTAGAGTCGAATTTATTCTGACAGATTTACAAAGAAAACTGACAGGTGACCTCTCAAAATTGACATACCAAAGTCAAATTGAAAAATAAAGTCGCTAACTTTTATTTAATAAATACAGTCACTAATAAATTCGGTTCTTAAATACACAAAGGTCGAATTTTAACAGAAAGCAGCTGCTTTTTATATGTAAATCGGTCACAATAAGGTCAGATTTTATTCTAATAAGTGTCTATTATCCTATTAATCAGTACTTTAAGTAGATTGTGCGGTAGGATTCTTAGAGATCTAATAGAGAATGATTTTTATGGACAGGAAGAAGAAGAGCAAAGTGGGTTTCGTGCAGGCCGATCTTGTAGTGATAATGTTTTTTTTCTTAAACAAGTAATTAAGAAAAGGACTGCCCGAAATATAGACTTATGTTACCTTTGTGGACCTACAAAAAGCATATGATACCGTTTCAGTAGAAATATTATGGACAGTGTTAGAGCAAACTAATATCAATCATATATACATAATTTTTAATTATGTATTTACTATGTAAGTTATTCTATTAAAAAATGTAGAATTAAATTAAATAAATAAATAAATAAAATAAAAAAATAAAAAAATAAATAAAAGAATTCCTTGTAACGAACTGCTTAACACTTTTTAAAATATATATCGCAGTAGCTCTAAGAAACTGAAAGCGTAAAGTACACAACATGGGAATACAACTTAAAGACCGATTTACCATATACACACTACAGTTTGCTGACGACCAAGTAATTTTAGCTAATGATAAAGAAGACATGGGGTATATGATGAGAAAGTTAACCGAAGGATACCAAAAGTGGGGGTTAACAGTGAACGTGGACAAGACACAGTACCTATATGTTGAAAACAAATTAAGTGAGTTAGAACTACACAATGGACAAACAATATCTCCATGGAATGAGTATGTATACTTAGATGCCACATTTGATAAGACAGGAACAAACTTTAAAGAACTGGAAAAAAAATAGTAAAAGTAGGGTTATTGGATGTCTTAACAGTATTTTATTGAGCAGAGAGATAAAAAAGAATGTAGAATTTAACATATATGAAACAATGGTGGAAAGCACGCTCTTGTATACAATACGCGGAAAAACAGAAAAATATAAAACAAAAAAGAAAAGTGTCCAAATGGATGCAATAAGAAAAACAATGAAAATATGTAGAACAGATCATATAAGAAATGAGATCATAAAAGATCGAGGGAAGCATAACGGATGACATCACTAATTTATTATTAGACATTATTTTTGGAACTCATAGACCAAGTGACCTTGTGGAAGAGCGGCAAAAAATATTTATTGATTTTTTTGAGTAAAATAAGATGTAATTTTTGATTTTTCGGTGATTATTATCAGTGATAATAGTAGTAGGTAGTGAATCCGATATTTGTTTTGAATGGAGCCTATAAATTGTAACAGGGGCCCCGTTTGACAGTGGTTCTGTCAAATCAAGTGGCCAAGGCTTAAACATTGCCAGCCACCAATTTGTGCAACATTTTAAATGACTGATAAAATTATTAAAAGTGATTAAATTTATTATTTGATCTCGAAGGAAAATTTGGTGGTTCTTGGAGGAAGAATATTCTATGTTTTTCTCAATTATATAAACAATGTAGGAAAGTCATACATACCTTTTCAGTTTTCTTCTTGAAACTTCACATTTTCACTTCTTTATATTTATAAAACAAATTTTACTACTATTAAACTTTTGTATTCAAATATTCACATTCTTTAAACTTTTTAGAAACCTTTTGTATGTTTGTTGTAAATATATTAATTTACCGACATTTTAAACGTTAATATTACTACTTTTTGGGTTGGGGATGTTATATTGATTAAAATGCCGATTTTAGGCCAACGAAAGGTTTGTATTTGGTGTTAAAAAACGAGAAAAAATATGGCAGTAATATTTTAAAACACTGGAAACAGTAATAATCAAAAGCTTTAAAATTAAAATCTAATCTCTAAAAGTAAAGACCAAAATTGTCATGAATAACAAAGTTAACAGTTTTATACAAAGTTAAAATTATTGACAAATTTAACATTTCTGCAGTTGAAAAAACCCCTTAAACCAAAAGAATTGAACCGAACGAAAACCAACTAAAGAGTATTTTCTAACGATTTTCTTGTCTCAGCCAAAGCCATCCTGCTTTCTAGGCATTCTTAGCGTTGATTGGTTTGAACTCTAAGCGTTCTCGCTTTGACGAGAAAGAGACGGACTGTGCGACGAAACGTTCTAAACAAAGAGACAAAATACCAGCGTAATCTAAAGATGCGTGGACTTAGAAAATCTTTAGAAACTAAAATTACACAGTGTGTTTTTAAAAAATTGAAAATAGTTTAGTAAATTTGTTTCCAGTTAGAAAATATAAATTTATTTGATGTTAGTGGCTCATGGGGATATGGGACATATTAGCCGAATACAACTTTTATTAAAAAACAGTGATCCTGAAAACATGCCAAAAAAAGTTGCTGCGTTGCCATAAATTTTACTTGTTCCTAACCTAGTCTTGTATGTAATTAATGCTTGTTGATGTCAAAAACAATATTTATGTAAAAATATTTATCCCGTTTTGTCACAAAATCCAGAAAACAAAGATAGGATAGATGCCAGTCGTGCAATCGTAACGTTTTATTATTATCGGACAGAGCCAAAGTAGGACTGTCGGTGTGCGGCCGGCAACCCTCTTGATTAATGCAACCACTTTACATTAACAATTCCGTAAATGCAAATTTGCCAACCCCATCGGCCAAAAGGAACATACATTACTTTTACCGTTGCGGCATGCGGGCGGGGGAGTAACATGGCGGCCGCAGTCCTCTGTGTCCTCCCTCACGATGCATTACCTGAATTTTGCATATAATGTAGGTAGATATTACGATATTTTTGTTGTAGGTGCAGTTTGTGTTTCTAGAATTGACAGGAAGTTTTACCCAAGATTTATCGGGTGGGTCACAAAAACAGAACAAATTTTTTTCCAGGTCTAGAGGTTAATAGGTTTAGGACTGAGCGTATTCAAAAGACAATTGAATTTTGCTGACGTTTCGACTATATTTTTAGTCTTCTTCAGAGCTACAAACAAAACATAGTTCTTATTAAACATGATAACTACTTAAAAATAGGATTAAAACTTTGTTTTTTCTTTTTTGGTATAAAAATTGATTTTTTTTATATGGTACCAAAATATAAATAAGAAAGATTGTTGTTTTAGAAAAAAAAAGAACTCTAAATACTAATTTTTCTCCTTACATAAGTAGAATAAGGGATAAAAACGAATATATATACCCTAAACAAAAATTAAACAAAAACAGATTTTAAAAAAATTTCAATAAATATAATGATAAAATATTAAAAAATCCAAATAAATAAAAACAAAACATGTAAAAAGAACTACCTAGCTTACCTAATCCTTAGTCTTGACGCCTGATAAAACACAGCACAAGAGGAACCACACACAACATTTCCAATCAAATGTCATTTTATTAAAATAATTATTTTATCCTAATTTCTAGTCAATTTTCTTTATTTTCTTTTTTAATTCAAAACAATGTATATTGTTAATTTGTCAAGTGCTTAACTAGAAATAATAAAAGAATTTTTATCAAACAAGTTTTTTATAATTGTTTTTTATTTGGGTAACGCGCGAAGAAATAAATTATTTTATATGATATCACAGTGCGGTGAACTTTAAAATATTGTTATAAATATTATTAAGAAATTATTAGAAAAAGGACACTGATCACTCGACTTTTATATATTTTAAGTCAGAATGATTTAAAAACAGGGAAATTTTATTTATTTATTTATTTATGAAATTTCCTACATGATCTATTCAAGAACCATATCAAAATGAAAGAAGAAAAGAAGAAGAAAAAAAGGGAATATTGTAAGAAATAAAAAAAAATTTATAATTTTTTTTTCCTTTCATTATATATATATATATATATATATATATATATATATATATATATATATATATATATATATATATATATATATATATATATATATATATATATATATATATATATACTTTTTTGTTTGTTTTTTTTTTGGTTTATTTATCTACTGTAATAGTTAGGTTGTACCTTCGTCCGTGTTTTTGTTTGTGATATGATTCTTGAGAATTTTTTTTCATTATAACTTGAATTATGTTATCGATTTTAATGGGACAAACTGCACTTGGCAGAAAATTAATCAGAGTTTTGATTAAATATATTTTTTTCCGTCATCTCAAAATCCAAGATGGCGGACGAAAATAAATTTTACCCTTCACAGATGCTTGTTTAATCACGTGTTTCGAATTGTTTGGAATATTATACGATTGCCTTGCCAATTATGTCTGCATTTATTTCCCTATAAAATCATTACTACTAAACCGATTTTGATGAAATAAAAAGCATCCTGGTGAGAATTGATTGCTTTTTAAAGATCCTAATCAAAATTTATCGCCGTCTTAAAATTTAAGATTTCGAACAGAATCATACCTGATTCTTCAAAATGGCGTATTTATTTCTATTTTCTGAAAATATTTTAGGTTTTTTTTAAATTTATACAAAATCACTACTTTTTTCCAGCACAACGAGGTACAAAATAGTAAAATCGGTATATTAGTTCCCAAAAAATATTTTTTTGTTTCAGCCATACTTTTACAGATTGCATTGCCAATTGTCTGCATTCAGTTCTTTATAAATTATTAAATCAATTTTAGTTTGAACCATGATGTTCAGTATTAATGAATTTATAAAGAAATTAATGCAGACAGGATTGCAATCGTATAATTTGTAAAACAATCGTTTAAATAAATTCAGATTTTGTGAGAACCACTACACCGATTTTATTAATTTCTACCTCTATGCGAGAGAAGAGTAGTGTTTTCCTATAAATTAAAAAAAAAGTAAAACTTTTTTAGAAAATAAGAATAAACATGCCATTTTGAAAAATCAACCACTGACCGATTTTGCTGATATGTACCTCGTTGTGCGTGGCAAGAATGAAACTTTTTAACCAATTTAAAAAAATAATTAAAACACGTTCGCAACACAAGAATACACGAGCATCTTTAAAGGGCACAATTTAATTTCGTGCGCCTTCTTGAATTTTAAGTAGGCGGACAAAAAAAATTATTTAGTCAAAACTCTATTAAGCAGTTTGTCCCATTAAAATCGATTTTATAGTTCAAAAGTTATTATGAAAAAAAATATATTAGTTAGATGGGACCAGAAAATATCTCAAAAAATAATTGACCGATTTAAGAAAACAATAAAGGCTTCCAGAATTAGTCAAAATACCTCTAAACAAAGGTACACAGAAAAAAAAATATTGAATTAACGAGATATGGGTATATTTTTTATCCAAATAAATACGTGGTAAATAATAAAGGATTAATTATTTAACAAACATAAATTTTAGTACCCGTGAATTTAAAAATCAAACAAGTTTTCGTGGCTAATCGGTTGTTTCTCTCATATTTTTCCGTGGGTAGCTCGACAGCTTATCCTCACGGGAATCGAGGATCTAATGAACACCTAATAAGTGTTGACAAATTGTTTCGTCCTTATGGGACCCTCAGAACACTGCTGGGTCAATGTGACACCCTTGTGAAGTTAACTAGACCGTTTTTAGCTCACACTACTACTATAAGTAGTGTGAGCTATGGTGATCCTAATTTTTTCGAGAAAAAAAAAATTGCTCCGATTTCAAAAATTTTTATATATCTTTGCGTTTCAGATGATTTTGAAACTTTTTTGTTTTGCTGTCTGTCTGTCTGTCTGTCTGTCTGTCTGTCTGTCTGTCTGTCTGTCTGTCTGTCTGTATGTCTGTCTGTCTGTCTGTATGTATGTCTGTCTGTAACGACCAACCCGCATAACTCAAAAACCGCTTGTCCGATTCCACCGAACGCAAGCCAAATAAAAGGGTGGGGGTAGATTCCAAAAATTAGAGTTTATGTGATAATATGGCGTGTGTGATATCAAACGAAAGGTAATTAAGTCTGGAGTTAAAAAAAAATTATTTTAGTTTATTTTTAAAAAAAGGGTGGGGTAGATGTCAAAAATTAGAGTTTAAGTGAAAATATGGCGTGTGTGATATCAAACGAAAGGTAATCTGGAGTCTGGACTTAAACAAAATACATTTTAGTTTTTTTCAAAAGGGTGGCGGGTAGATTAAAAAAATTTGAGTTTAAGTCAAAACATGGCTTGTGTGGTATCAAACGAAAGGTAATTGAGTCTGGAGTTGAATAAAATATATTTCAGTTTTTGATTATATTAGCTCACACTATAACTATAGTACCTAGTGTGAGCTTAGGTGCCCATAGATTGGCAGAGTATTTCTCTCATGACCTACGCTTATTATAGTGAGAAAACCAACCACGGCAACTAAATATTGCTGCATGGATTTGATTCATTTAAAATATTTTTTGCTATTATAAAAAAAATATGATTACCGAAACAAAATAAAAAGAAAATTAAATATTTAGTAATTATTTATGGTAGACCTATTTTTAGCTCACACATATACTATACTATAGTAGTGTGAGCTATGGTGATCCTAATTTTTTCGAGAAAAAAAAAGTTGCTCCGAATTCAAAAATTTTTATATATCTTTGCGTTTCAGATGATTTTGAAACTTTTTTGTTGCGCCGTCTGTCTGTCTGTCTGTCTGTCTGTATGTCTGTCTGTCTGTCTGTCTGTCTGTCTGTCTGTCTGTATGTCTGTAACGACCAACGCGCATAACTCAAAAACCGCTTGGCCGATTTTAATGAAATTTGGTACCTAGGCTGGGTCTTGGGTCGAGATGGTCCCATTTAAAAATGAACAAAATTCACCGAACAGAAACCAAATAAAAGGGTGGGGGTAGATTTCAAAAATTAGAGTTTATGTGAAAATATGGCGTGTGTGATATCAAACGAAAGGTAATTGAGTCTGGAGTTAAACAAAATACATTTTAATTTATTTAAAAAAAAAGGGTGGGGGTATATTTTAAAAATTAGAGTTTAAGTGAAAATATGGCGTGTGTGATATCAAACGAAAGGTAATTGAGTCCGGAGTTTAACAAAATACATTTTAGTTTTTTGTTTTTTTTAAGGGTGGGGGTAGATTTAAAAAAATTGAGTTTAAGTCAAAACATGGCTTGTGTGGTATCAAACAAAAGGTAATTTAGTCTGGAGTTAAATAAAATATATTTCAGTTTTTAGTTATATTAGCTCACACGTACACTATAACTATAGTACCTAGTGTGAGCTTAGGGGCCCATATATTGGCAGAGTATTTTATCTGTGTATCACTTGACTCACCTTTCCTATTATAATTTTTGGGGTGATATTTACGTATGGGTAATTAACAAAAATTAAAATTTTTCCCAAAATGTTCCTTTTCGAACTAAATCTTGAGAATTTTCTAAATTATTGACTGTTTTTAAGAAATCGTGAATGGGAAGGAACAAAAATATCCTCCGACCAAGAGAATATTTTTTATGCATTACACTAACATACCTATTTTTTCTCATTTTTATTTGGTGATGTAACAAAGCAGTAACAATTTTGTTATTGTTATTATGTATTACTAATAAATATAAAAAAGTGAAAGCACAACGATATTTCGGTGACAATCATTTTAAAACGTGAAGCAAAAAATAAAAGAAATTTATGAACAGGAAAATAATTTAAAAGAAAGGATTTACCAAATTATTAAAACCAAAGATCGTGCGCGACAAAATAATATAGCAACACTAAAAAAAATACTCTGCCAATCTATGGGCACGTAAGCTCACACTGGGTACTACAGTTATAGTGTATCTACGTGAAAGCTAATATAATCAAAAACTGAAGTATGTTTTATTGAACTCCAGACTCAATTACCTTTCGTTTGATACCACACAAGCCATGTTTTGACTTAAACTCTAATTTTTCAAATCTACCCCCACCCTTTTTTTTAAAACTAAAATGTATTTTGTTTAACTCCAGACTCAATTACCTTTCGTTTGGTATCACACACGCCATATTTCCACTTAAACACTAATTTTTGAAATTTACCCCCCCCCCCTTTTTTTTTTTAATAAACTAAAATGTATTTTGTTTAACTCCAGAAATCGGAGCAACTTTTAGCTCACACTACTACTATACTATAGTAGTGTGAGATATGGTGATCCAAAATTTTTCGAGAAAAAAAAAGTTGCTCCGATTTCAAAAATTTTTATATATCTTTGCGTTTCAGATGATTTTGAAACTTTTTTGTTGCGCCGTCTGTCTGTCTGTCTGTCTGTCTGTCTGTCTGTCTGTCTGTCTGTCTGTCTGTCTGTCTGTCTGTCTGTCTGTCTGTCTGTCTGTCTGTCTGTCTGTCTGTCTGTCTGTCTGTCTGTCTGTCTGTCTGTGTGTGTGTCTGTATGTCTGTCTGTAACGACCAACGCGCATAACTCAAAAACGGCTTGCCCGATTTTAATGAAATTTGGTACCCAGGCTGGGTTTTGGGTCGAGATGGTCCCATTTAAAAATGAACAAAATCCACCGAACACAAGCCAAATAAAAGGGTGGGGGTAGATTTCAAAAATTAGAGTTTATGTAAAAATATAGCGTGTGTTATATCAAACGAAAGGTAATTGAGTCTGGAGTTAAACAAAATACATTTTAGTTTATTTAAAAAAAAGGGTGGGGGTAAATTTCAAAAATTAGTGTTTAAGTGGAAATATGGATTGTGTGATATCAAACGAAAGGTAATTGAGTCTGGAGTTAAACAAAATACATTTTAGTTTTTAAAAAAAGGGTGGGGGTAGATTTGAAAAATTAGAGTTTAAGTCAAAACATGGCTTGTGTGGTATCAAACGAAAGGTAATTGAGTCTGGAGTTCAATAAAATATACTTCAGTTTTTAGTTATATTAGCTTTCACGTAGATACACTATAACTATAGCATCCAGTGTGAGCTTAGGTGCCCATAGATTGGCAGAGTATTTTTTTATCACCATAGCTCACACTACTATAGTATAGTATATGTGTGAGCTAAAACAGCGAATTATTACTAACTAAAACTAAAAATATAACGGGGAGAATTTAGCTACTCTGAGGTTATAACGCCATTTGAAAAAGTAAAAAAAAAAAACAATCATATGTAATGACATATGCAGAGGTGCATACAATTTTGTTGCATTTGCGTACGAGGATTAAAAAAGGTTGGAGTAAAAAAAAACGGAAGTTCAAATAGATATGACATTATTAGTGTCAGTTTGTATAACAATTTTTTTTGTATTCTGATGGATAATTTATTTAATTTTGTTTCTCTTGCGTGTGAAACTCACCAACTATTTTATTATTAATGTTGTTACATAATTAATAAATTTGCTCATTATATTACATTAAATTTGGTCATTTTGCGCCCATCCATAGACATTGAACAAAACATTTAGAACCAGCGAGAAATCGGTGCACTACATTAGTTGAATTGACAAAAAGTTTTTAGTAGAACCGAAACGGATTGAGATTTTTCCGCAATCTTTCTACCCCCTGTTTTATTGCAAATCATTTCAAAATTCCGCTGATTGACGCACACGTCTGATGGTGGGTAAAAACGCTAATCAGCGTTGGTCTGGCCTGAAAGACAGAAGTGCTGTCGTAGGTCACGGGTCGTTTCTTTTTCTTTGCAATCAATCTTTTCATCGGTCGATATATGTAGCAGTTTTTACCCGCCTGCTCTTGTTCTAGTTTCTTTCGTATCTCGGTAGATGGCGCTTCTTGTGAGGGTCTTCTCAATATACATAGGATTTGAGACAAAACCGTCTAAGTAAGGGTTCACATTGACCATGCAGTGTTCTGAGAAGTCCCATAAGCACGAAACAGTTAACTGTCAACACTTATTAGGTGTCCATTAGATCTTGGACCCCGTGAGGTTAAACTTTCGAGCTACCCACGGAAAAATGTAAAAGAAACAAAAACTTATTTTTACCAGATGAGCCACGAAAAGTTGTTTTGATTTTTAAATTCACGGGTACTAATGCCATTAGTATCAAAAGTAATATAAACTGCATTCGTAGACCAATAAGATACCTGTATTCGAAAGAGGTTTCTTGTTTGTCACTAGTTTACAGAATAGCTACACAGGTAGTCATCGTATCTCTCTCTGGTTTGCAGTGGTGTAGTTCGAGATAAACAAATTAGTTGAAAGGCTGTTTGACAGCTATGACGTCACGATAGTAAAAAAGTGGCGCCATCTCCGGTTGCAAGAAAGATTAAACACAAACAAAAAATAACTGCAAAGAGGTAACAAGCATATATTTAATATTCCAATACCCACGGTAACTGCCCATTTTTGATGCAAACAGCAAAAAAGACCTGATTGGTTGCTTTCAAAGACATATGCATATTATTTCCATATAGTACGTATTATTGCAATACCTAATTATTTCCATATAGTACGTATTATTGCAATACCTAAGGTACCTTACGATGCAGAATGCAAACATATTTGAAATAGCAATATCAATGGGTATAAGTCTATCCTTTTTGCGTTCCTTAAGATAAAATGTCCGGATTGGTTATACTTTTACGCATGAATATTATTTTATTCTTGTATTCGTTACGTCAAATCATCGGCGTACAGTTGACAAAAACTTTATCTATGTAAATTTGGTATCTGTGCATTTTTCGTACCTTTATTTCTGAATGTTTGCATCAAACGCCAACCATTGTGTAAATAGATAACAGGGAGTATTGGAATATTACGTATATGGTAACAAGAAGAAAAGTGCTGGTTTAGAAACAAAATCGTTGTCATATTGTCCAAAGGGTTTGCTTTTTATTTCTTAGCATCTTGTCATTATCGTCACAACATGAAAATAATGATGGCGGTGTCCCAACATCTTCCTAATGATCTTAATGATCGCAGCAGCAACAGTAAGGCTGCAATTTGCGTGAAAGTTAGATAAATCATTAACGAGGGAAAGAGATGTCTAGTGGAGGGGGTTCATAGATTTATTAACAAAATAGTAGAAAGCTTTTTTTCTTCTTAATTCCTTTTTTGCCTTGTTAGCCCGCGTAGCAATGGCTAGAGAAGGTATTAGTTTCGAGGAATTTTTTTTTGGGATAACGCCGAAAATGTTTTTTTTTGGGTGTATTTTGACCTGCCTTAGCAATATCGTCGTGATGTCTGTCTGTGTGTGTGTATATTATTTCTGTCCGTAACACTATAGCTTCTAAACCGTTGAACCGATTTTCATACAATTTTCAGGTAAAATAGTGTTCGATACTCTTACGAGCTGATTAGATTTTGGTGAAAATCCATTAATGCTAATGATTTTAATTTTTTTAAATGCTCACATTTTAATGGAACGTCGTATCAATATGCGGTTTTCGGAATATAGTAGACTACATTTTGCTCAATAATTGGTGTTATAACCAAAAATATTGTACGAGCTTTAGTTTCTAAGATATTTACAAAAAACTGTTTTTAAGGATGATATCATCGCTTCACTGGAAGTGTGCTAATAGGCTGACTAGGAAGGTATCCTTTATTTTTTTGTGTTTTCCTTTTTTTTCTTTCTTTTTTTTTACTTTTTTTCATCTTATTTTTACTTTTAATTAGTTCTCTCTTTCTTTCTGTTCTACTATTTTGTCTGCGTCTTTTTCCCACAGATACACAGAAAAAAAGAGAGGCATTATATTTTTAGCTCACACTACTACTATACTATAGTAGTGTGAGCTATGGTGATCCTAATTTTTTCGAGAAAAAAAAAAGTTGCGCCGATTTCAAAAATTTTTATATATCTTTGCGTTTCAGATGATGTTGAAACTTTTTTGTCTTGCTGTCTGTCTGTCTGTCTGTATGTCTGTCTGTCTGTATGTCTGTCTGTAACGACCAACCCGCATAACTCAAAAACCGCTTGTCCGATTTAAATGAAATTTGGTACCTAGGCTGAGTCTTGGGCCGTGGTGGTCCCATTAAAAAATAAACGAAATCCACCGAACGCAAGTCACATGAAAGGGTGGGGGTAGATTTCAAAAATGAGAGTTTATGTGAAAATATGGCGTGTGTAATATCAAACGAAAGGTAATTAAGTCTGGAGTTAAACAAAATGAATTTTAAGTTATTTAAAAAAAAAGGGTGAGGGTAGATGTCAAAAATTAGAGTTTAAGTGAAAATATGGCGTGTATGATATCAAACAAAAGGTAAATGAGTCTGGAGTTAAACAAAATGCATTTTAGTTTTTAAAAAAAGGGTGGGGGTAGATTTTAAAAATTAGAGTTTAAGGCAAAAGATGACTTGTGTGGTATCAAACGAAATGTAATTGAGTCTGGAGTTGAATAAAATATATTTTAGTTTTTAGTTATATTAGCTCACACGTACACTATAACTACAGTAGTCAGTGTGAGCTTAGGTGCCCATAGATTGGCAGAGTATTTTTTAAACAGGGTCTCCCTAAAACGTCTTTACATAAGCTTACTATATATGTACTCCTGAGTTCAAAAGCGGATCTACAGCAACTTACTTAAGTCCAAAATCGAAAAAATGAAAATCAATTTTTTTAAATATTATGTGCAGTTTTCACATGTTATATTTAAAATTGATACCCAGCGGCCATTGGGGATGACCTGATGGTTTACAATGTCCATAACATTTTCTTAGTCTAAGTGTTTTTTTGTTGTTAAGAGTATAATTTCCCTAACCATTTTGAAGTAACAGGTCCTTTTGTTAGAATCCGCGAAGAGAAGTCGTTTTCCGGGTATTTGGGTATTTATTTTTCAATGCCAAATCGCAATTTAGAGAAATTATTTTGAATAAAATAAATGAATTCATGATGCATCTGATAATCTGATAACCTTCCTAGCCCATTGATGATTGATGATGATTCATATGTGAGTGGGCCTTGCAGCCCTTCCACTGCGACCACTGGTGGGTCTCTTGTGGCTCACTTTTGAGTGGTTTCTCACCACTGTATGCCTAATCCTCCCAAAAGGTTAGCTATCAGATTGGGTGAGACATTGTTCAGATTTTCTGAATCAATGTGAGGTTTACCGAAAGTGTTTTGACGTAAACGTGCAATAGCTGTACATTCGCACAGTACATGTCTAACTGTTTCGTCATCCTCCATACAGAGTCTACATTCGGTTAGTCCCATTCTGTGCATGGGTACTCTTAGTCGACAGTGACCCGTAAAGAGTCCAGCCACTATACGGATCTCCTATCTGGTCCAATTATATTCCTGGCCCTCTTTCCTAGCCCATTAGTACACTCCAAGGGACTTCACGCTTTATCAGCCTTGAAAACAGTTTTTAGAAATATCTCAGAAACAAAAGCTCCTACGAAGTTTTTAGTAATAAGATAAATTATTGCGAAAAATGCGTTCTATCATATTCCAAAAACCGCATATTGATGCGATACTCCGTTAAGAAAATAGCAAATTTTCAATTTTTCAACTGTCATTAGCATTAATGGATTTTGACCAAAAATCAGCTCTTCACAGTATTGTGCAATATTTAGGAGCTAGCGTGTTACGAAGAGACATACACATAACATCTTAACACGTAATGGCGACTTTAACCCATCAGAAGTGCAATGTGAAGCGCCCTCTTACGCCACAGTAAACTTTTGTCCATATTTGGATTTTTCATCCCAATAAACGTGCGTGTACCAATAAAAGTCATACATTAAAAAATTTTCGTTGTATTTAAAAAAATTCGATTATTTTTTAACTTTAACACCTTGTACAGTCGGGGACTTAATAAATGGCTGCTGCCGTTTTCAGAAGAGCTTATTGAGAGAATATTGACGGATACACGGGCGAAGCCATACACGTTTTTTGGATACACACATTTCTTTTTTTAGCTGATTACTTGTTTATTAGCATAGGATGTGTGTATTCTGGCGGGATTAATAATTTATTTACAATGGTTTTGTTACATTGCTTATGCTTAAAAAAGGTTATACAGACTTTTTATTTAAAGACTAATCAAACCTTGTAGAGATAATTTTATTTATTACTTGCTTTTTTAATTGTTTAACATAAAGGGTGGCCAACCGAAAACGTAAGGTATTACTTTTCAAAAAAATCCAAAAACACGTCAAGTATGTTTGTCGGGCAAATTTTTGGGGATGGGACAATTCGCTGCGGCCAATTCGCCGCGGGCCGATTTGCCGCTCGAAAACGGAGCAATTTCGGACTAAATTAAGTTGATTTAAATCGGCTTCTTTTGATCTTAATAATATTTTGTAAGCTGTAAGACTTTAGGGTATTTTTTAAATAATATTCAATGGGTGGTTTCTTCTATCTTTCAGGTAAAAGTTCTATGAAGCCGTGTCTCCATGTTCGTTAAAAACAACATCAGTAATTAATCGTTATTTTGGCTTTTAATGTTAAAAGTTTGGCTTTTAATTTGTTTTTTTACACCTTATATTCAAAAGGGATAACTTGGCGTTAATTAGATTATTAATTTTGAAGAAGCTGTGGTCCTCTCTCTCTTCTCCAATCATTATCCATGTTTCTTATTATAAATCGGGGATCAATCACCCTGGCTATGGGTTGAAAAATCTAACTAAATCAGCGTTTATCGGGGATTTTTAATTTTTTTTTGCATTTTTCAATAAACCTAAGTGACCTTTTAAGCAAAAGTCCAACGGCGAGTTAGTGCAAACCTGGCTCGACATTTGGGAAACCATATGTTGTGTGTTTCCGGCCTGAGACGTGGTGAATAATTCAATAAAAAGATTGAAGAATTGTATTGTATTGTGGTTGGAAACGAGACCCGAATATCTGTCATTTTCTCCGAGGAGAAACATAGAAGCATATGGAGAGGAAGTAATCATCGAGAAAGAAATGTTAAAGAATAGTATTAAAAAGCTTAAATCTGGAAAAGGTAGCGGACCTGGGGGAATATATGCTGATATACTCAAATATGGATCAGAGAAACTACTAGAAAATCTCACATATAACATCAATCAATGCATAAACGGACATACAGTACCTGATGATTGGAAAATAGCATTCATATCATCAATACATAAGAAAGGAAGCTGGATTGCAACAATTATGGATAAATTTCAGTAACCAGTACTCTAAATAGATTGTATGGTAGGATTCTTAGAAATCTAATGGAGGATGATTTTTATAAACAAGAAGAAGAGCAAAGAGGGGTTCGTGCAGACAGATCTTGTAGTGATAATGTTTTTGGTAAACATAACGGATGACATCACTAAACGACAACTGATATGGTACGGCCATGTACAACGGATAAACGATGAAAGGTTACCAAAGCAGCTCCTCGAATGGCAACCAATAGGGTGCAGAAAAAGAGGGCGTCCTAAGATGTAATGGCAACAGTCAATCCAAAGATCAATGAGTCAAAAAAATCTGACAGATCATTGTCAGGTTCGAAGGGGATGGAGAATAGGCGTCGGACAACGTAGAAAAAATTCTTACCCGAGATAGTAGTATTTTCATAAAATAAAGGCATTTAAAGAAGTTTGAGATATAGTTGCAATTTACACATTCTTAATATACTTGCAACATCCCTTACAATCTGTGCACGCCATTCGAAACTTCAATATAATTTTATAGCCTGATATAAAACTCCAAGAAGTTTGATACACTTCAATTAGTCCAATGGTGCGTGTTCATTTAAAAGAGATACTCTTGAGAGCTGTTTTTGAGAATATCTCTCGCAAATGAACATATTTTAGAGAATTGGTGTCAGACATCTTCAATCGGCTATCAGACAGAGCGCGAGTAGAGCTGCACGATAGTAAATAGATTTAATTTGATGTCGGAGAGCAACTCTCAAACTATCAATCGAAAGGCAGAAGTCGTGGAAGAACAGGAACTTTCTGGAGAGCACATATTATTATCATATTACTCTCAAATTAAGAAAGAGTTGAATTTAATCGACAAGGGAACTTTTCGTCGATTAAGCTCTTGTGTACACGCAACCCTAGGAATCTTGCTTGCCACAATGGTGAACTGAATTTATTTTTGTAATTTTTAAGAAATGCTACGTTGCCACATCTGTTTATTAAGCCTGGATCTTACATTAGAGATGGCCGTGTGTTCGAGTACTGACAGACAGAAAAGAAAATAGGGAAAGGAGAGATGGCGTGCAGGCAGATCTTGTAGTGTTAATGTTTTTTGTCTTAAACAAGCAAGTGGGAAAAGGAGTGCCAGAAATATGGAAACTCATGTTGCCTTTGTGGACCTACAAAAACATCTGATATCGTTCCTGTAAAAAAAGTATGGACAGTGTTAGAACAAACCAATATCAATCATACATACATAAAAGCGATACAGGAACTATACAAAGGGTCAAAATTTAAAATTAAAATTTGAAATCGACTTTCAAAGAATTTCTCGTAACAGAAGCTTAAGACAGGGATGTTGTATCCCTCCAACTCTACAACAACATAGAATAACAATACTTAACGACCGATTTACCATATACACACTAAAGTCTGCTGACGACCAAGTAATTGTAGCTAATGATAAAGTAGATGTGGAGTATATGAGGAGAAAGTTAACGGAAGAATAGCAAAAGTAGCGGTTAACGGTGAACGTGGACAAGACACAGTACTTAGGTATTGGAAACGAATCAAGTGAGTTTAAATTAAATTTAAGTATGTTTTTAAATGAACATTTGTATTAAACTTTGCTTTTCTAGTTTCTAGAGCAATTGCAAAAACTTCTTTACTTTCAATAAAGTCGTTTTTTTTCAAAAAATCCTTTCCCATACAATATAATTATTGTTCCTGTCTTGCCCGGACTAGCCCCATCTCATCTGAAATGAATTTTCGAGCATGAGGCTCAGGTCATTCGTATTATAGGTCTATGATGCCTGATATGTCATGCTTTGCACTGTGCTTTCTTTTATTTCATTTCCACCCCCGCAAGTTTATAAAAGATTAGTTGCAAACCCTGTAACGGGGTTTTAATGGTTTTCTCGAAGATGGAAGTGAGTGTTATTGCAATAAAACATAGAGACCACCACAACTATAAAATCATTCTTATATAGAACATGTTGTTTCGCAGTAAAACCTGAAGCTTACATTTTTAATGAGGCAGAGCTGCATTTTTCCTTTTAAAGTTAACGATTCTACCAAACGGAACAGTGTAACATAAATTTTAAGTTTTATAAAAGGGACGCAGGAGCGTTGGGAAATAAAAGAATGTTTGCTGCGAAAATTCTTAGTTGCTTTAAATTTCTTCTGCACAATGGTGGATATTCTTGCCAGCACCCCTGCCGATGCATTGCAATTATTGACGTTTATGCACCCCTAAAGCTAGATCCACATGTATCCGTGATAAGCATCTGTCCTGTACCACGTGGTTGGTTAATTTTGACTTTTTATGCGTGAATGAGGTTAGGTTATTAATAAAATTTCGGATTTCCATTGTCTTTATTTATTTTAAACACGACGTTTTAAGAGGGCGTTTCGTTTCACCTACATATTATTTATCACACTCACACTGGATTTGATAAATACATTTCTTAGTGTTTGAGGGATTTTCTGGTTTTGTTTTAGTTACAAAACTCCTTATCGTATTTCCCGATGAAAATACTGTTTTTATATTATAGTGCTGGGCTATTCGACGTATGTTTTCTAAAATCCCTTGAACATATGGAATGTTAATAACACCAAACGGATTATTACTTTAAGAATTTGCTACATTTGGTTGTTTCTAATTTTAGAGATCGTTGAGTTTATTGATTTCTCGGTTCGGTTTTTTCTGTTGTAAGTCCTTTTTAATGTTGTTAATTCTTCATTATTACTACAAATATTTACGGGTCTTAAAAACAAACTTACTATAACTCCTTGTTTTGTAGCAACAGAATGATTAGATTTAAAATTTGCGCACTGTCCCGTGTGTGTAGGTTTCCTATATAGAAATAGAAAATTCTGTAGTTCGTCAACATTTTCCGGCCATATAATAAATGTGTCAGTCATGTATCGTAGCCATGGTTTTGATTTGACTCTTGCTGTGTTGATCGCTTGGTCCTCGAACTACTCCATGTAGATGTTTGGTACCACTGGCGAAAGGGACGAACCCATTGGAAGACCATCATTTTGCGCGTCAAACTTATGTTTCACTTGAAAGTAAGAATTACGGAGACAGAGCTCCAACAGATCCACCGATAGCGTTGTTCTCTCGTGAAGTGTATCATCAGTCATTCATTTATTGGCACGTTGGTGTATAAACTTTCTACATCAAAACTTACTGAAGTTTTGTAGGGCAATTAATTTAGTAATGTGCTTTTATCAAAAAAATAACTGTTGCCAAGATATCTTAAGTCATGGAGAAAAAACTTGCAGAAAACTTGATGAAAAGTTCATTCAGTCATTTACTGGCAAAGAATCAGTTGGAAAAGAAAGTATCTTGCCTTGGCTAGTGTCCCATAATAATTTGACAGTTCTTACATTAAGAACTGTCAAATTGTTTAGGGCTACTAGCCTTATCCAGTCTAAAGAAAAAATACGCAGGCTGTTGCCATTTAAAATTAATGGCTTTGCGTTTAAACTAAGCGTTTAATAAATTTGACGCAAAATTTGTTCCCACTATTTTTTGTAAATTTTTTCGAAAGTTTTTTCTGTATGTCAAAATGTTTTACATTAATTAACAAATTTGTTTTATATTTATTTTATTTCGGTGAACTCAATGGGCTCCTCCCCCAAAATGTTATCTCAAAAACTAAATCATCTTTCTAATTTGCATTGAGGCCAATAAGAATAAGATTTCTTGGCCAAAGTGCTGAGTATCCATTTTTTTCAATGACATCCGTGGTGTGCCCATTGAGTTCACTGCACTTTATATTTTTTTTTGTTAATCGGCGGTTGAGATTTAATGCGACAATTCGTCATTTCTTGATCCCGCAGGTTGTTCGGCAGTAGCAGCGCCTGTTCGGCGTGCGGCCTCATGATCCCCTCCAACGAAATGGTCATGCGCACCACGGGCGGCAGTAACCCCATGCTGCAACAACCAGGCGTGCCGCATTACGTCTACCACCTCCACTGTTTTGCCTGCAGCAAATGCGGCGTGAAACTTTGTCAGGGAGACAGGTCAGTATTTACAATTATTATTGTTCCCTTACTTTGTATGCTAATTTTTTAGAGGTTCTAAGCTGTCTGTCCACCAAAATCATTTAGTTTGTTGATTTTTTTTATTTGATAGTCCAAAGTTAAGACATATATTGTTGTTATTATCTAAATAATTGTTAAATTGATTGGTTTCTCACCACTCTGTGCTTGGTCCTTCACAAAGGTTTGCTATTAGTTTGGGTGAGACACTGTTCAGACCTTCTGAATCATTCTAAGGTTTACGGTTTACCGAAAGTGTTCTGACGTAAACGTGCAATAGTTTGTCAGTCCACGGTCAGTCCCATTCTGTGCATGGGTAATTTTATTCGACAGTGGTCCGTAAAAAGTCCAGTCACGTCATCGTCCATAGAGAGTATCCATTCGGTTTCTTTTGTCAGTCCTCGGTCGGTTAAAAATTCCAGTCACTACACGGGGATCTCCTGTCTGGTAGGTCCAATGTTATGCCCGGCTCTTTTTCTACAAGATCCTTTAATTAACTCTTTAGAGTGAGCCAGGTTTGGTATATTTAGCCAGTATGGTTGGAAGCTGATTTCCATCCATTTTAATATGGTTGATTTAGCAGCATTGTATGCTATCCCCAGGGCTTGTTCGGGGCCGAGAAATTCGGCAGATGCCGCTTCCCTCGCTTGGTCTTGGGCCTCATTTTCCTCATGCCCAGAATGCCTTGGTATGCATATTAATGACACTTTGTTACCGCTATCAAGCGCATTTCCGGCAGCTCCTCACGGTTCTCGATGAGACCGTATAGGAATCAAGCTCTCTTAAGGCTGCTTGACTGTCGGAGAAGATTTTTGTTGTCCTGTTGGTCCATTTGTAGTCAGAAATCCACCGGGCACAGAGTTTTATGGCTACCAGTACGGTACGAAATATAATAGCCAATTGGCCGAGACTATATTAACTCTCTACTTTTTGTTGGAAACTAACAACTCCAGATCCAACACTTGATGGCATTTTGGATCCATCGGTTGGATACCAGAAGTTATCGTTCTTTTAAAAATTGGTCCGGTTCTTTAACTGGTCCGCCCTCTCTGGGAGAATAATATGGTATAGGTTTCTGCTGTACCTACATCGAATTGGGCATAAAGTCGGATATCATTTATTAAAATATAGACATAAAATTTGTAAAAAAATATTTTGTAAACATGCTGAAGCAAATGAAATATAATCAAACAAAAAAATCCGATTTAATTAATTCATTTTTTAATTTCAATGCAACCGACAACCATTCCGAGAACAATGTAGATTTCGCTGTACATGGCCTTATTTGTTTCAGGTACCTTATAATGATAATAAAGTATATTAAACTAAACTAAACTGTATTTTTGCAGGTATTACATGTTGGCCGGATCCCTGGTATGCGAACAAGACTGGCACAAACTGCTCAAAAGCTCGACGACAGCAGCGGCGCCGACCGTGCGCAAAGGCAAAGTGGGTCGGCCGCGCAGAAGCAGAGATTGAACGCTGGACCACGCGTGCGTCGATACAGGTACGTAAAGTTAGGTTAGATTCTTTTCAGGTTAAGTTAGAAAGCTTTTTTCTAGTTTTTGGGGTGGCAAATTTATTAAAGCGCTGGGGAGAGAGTCAGCTCTGTACTATGTTGCAAGTTCTACGTGTCAGTATGAAATAACCGGATGTAAACAATAAATATATTTAGGCGGGACGTTTAAATTTAAATCTACTCTGTTCTCCTTTTGGGAGGCCGAACCTAACTTAGACACACCGATTTCCAAAAAGAAGACGAACGCTTGACTTGTATACCAGCGGCCATATTGAAATAGATCAGCTGATGGGGGTGTTCAAATCTTTGACAATTAGGAACATTCAGATGATCTGGTAGCGACAGCACGGCAGGTCATTTCAATTAACCATAAATTATTAATTTAGATAACGAGAGAGGTTGGCAACTGTGTTGTGTAATATGAAAGCACAGCACGTTCATTTTTTAAATGTATAACGTAAAGCAATATTTCGCTCAGTCAACTTATTTTTCAACTTTTTTACCACAAAATGTATTGAATAACAATTAAGTACCTCTGTCACATTTAACAGCAGACTTAAAACTCTTATTTTTTTCCTAAAAGCCTGCGCTTTGCCTAATAAAGGCAGCGAAAAAAAAAGTCAATCCCCGCCAAAAAAGTATTTAGTCTTTAATTAGGATTTGGCTTTGGCATTTTAACAATGGCCCTGCCTGTGGAATCGCCAAGATAAAAAGCATTGATTGATATCTAGCAAGCAATTATTGTCGAAAAATCGCGCCGGTCGTTAGATCGCTCGTTTGAGTCATTAGCGAAATAAAATGCTCTTATCATTAAAACACGGTACACAGTGCCCCGAACTTTTTGTCGTTTCGTTTTTGTGAGCTCATTGTTTGGAATAGAGCAAAAGTGTTTATTTTTATTTGTAGGAAAAACATCATCGCGTACCCATTTATACAAGGTATTGTTAAATAACATGCTAATATTAAAGAAGGTAACTCTTGGATCCATTTTGATTAAAAAAAACTTTATATGTAGAGCTTTCGAGCTGCCCACGGAAAAATACAAGAGAAATAAAATCTTTTTATACATGCTTAGCCACAAAAAATTGTTGTTTTCTTTATTTACAGGTATCAAATTTTACGTTTGTAGTATTTTTGGCTCACACTCCGCTGACACAACATAAAACGTCACGAAGTCGGCAAAAATGCAATATGCATTGACCTGCCCTGAGGCACAAATTATGTCATGGGTACTGTTATTTGTTTCATCTGCCTGAGTTTTGTTTTTAGATAGTTTCTTTGGTATTTTGTAGATGTCGCCATTTGATTAAAAAACATACGGTATCGCAGGCATTATTTTTAATTTCTCTTACCAATATCGTAAGATGAGATTTATATACCGTCTCTTACATTTGAGCATGCAATGTTCTGATGAGTCCCTTAAGGACGAAATAGTTAACTGTCAACACTAAATAGATGTCCATTTGATCGTGCCCCCCCGTGGGTCTACAGCTTTCGAGCTGTACGGGGAAAAATACAAAAGAAACAAAATCTTTATATAAATATTGTTGTTTTAGTATTAGAGATACCATTAATAAAAAAGGAGACTTGAAAATCTGTATGTCAAAAGTTTGGGACATATGTTCATATAAAGGTTTCTTCTTAAAATGGACCAAGAATTAACAATCCCCAAATGTTAGTATGATATTTAATAACAGCCTATATAAACCATTTTGCAATAAAAACTTGGGTTGTTGGTTACAGTTACCTGGATTATCCTATAAAATTTCTTTTAAATGATTATTTTTTCTGTTTATGTATTGTCCTGTTTTTATATTAATATTTCAATACTGATTAAAATTTTCCTTTAGATAATCTGTTACGCCTGATAGTTTAATTTCAATATTTTCCTTTTTATATTTGAGTAGTTTTTCAGTAGGTTTAATTCTTTAACGTTATTAAGAAACTTTTATTAAAACAAACTAGAAATTTGTAGCAGATCTGCTTTGTCGTTACTGGTCTCTCAGGTTAAAAAATTTATAAAAAATTCTGTATATATTTTGGACCTTTGTCCCTTTCCAAAAATTAACCTAGTTCTTAATATAAATCATTAATGAGTATATGCCTCATATAGAATGGCAACCGGCGAGCCTTGCAACATTGAGTGGCAGATGGCTCTGAAATAAATTCGTCTGGTACTTAATATTCAGAAACTGCTAAGTACGATTTAGTTGCATGTGCGAGTTCCGAGTTTCATGCCTAAAGCCCGGTTTAGACATAACATTTTACCTTACGTCTTGCCTGTCAGTCAAAACGGTCAAGTATGACGGTTGAAAGACTGGCGTACACACCTGATACTTTTAACGTACGTTTCTAGATCAGTTTTTGATACACCATGGAGGAAGCACTGCTTTTGTCAATAATATTTTGTGTTTTAGATGTCTATGACTTAACCGTTTCTGTAGCTAAACATAGTTTTTAAACCAGTTTTTCAAAATGTTGTGCTGATTTAGTTTGGTAATGTCCCCTGAAGTTGTAAGTTTCTGCTTACGAAACATGTCGGGACTATTTGTTTAAAAGAAATTAAAAATTAGTGGAGGAAGACAATAATCTGCTTGATTTCCTAAAAAATTATCTTATCTAATGTCGGACGTTTCGTATACCAACTTCTAAGTTGCACTCGAAAGAAATTAAAATTGTGTGCACTACCACAAGAAATGCCGCGAAAACTGACGTTTTACCGGAAACAAAGCCTCTACCGATCAGTTCAACAGATCCGACTTCAGTCCTGTTCAGTTCAGGCAAAACGTACGTTTTATTGTCTACACAAAATGTTTTGTCTGATCCGTTTTACCTGATCGAGTAAAACGTCAGGCAAAATGTTATGTGTAGACCCCGCTTAACATTCAAATGCCATAAGATCATAGTAGTTGTCCTGAATATTGCGTACTAGACGAATTTATTTCAGCGCCATCTGCCCCTCAATGCTGCAAGGCTCGCCGGTTGGCACTCTATATGGGTCATGATATAATACAAAGCTTAACAAAATCTAAATGTGAAATCTGAAAATAAATACGTGTAAATGTAAAATTACTAATATTGGATGGATATAGGCACGCGGGGTTGCATATTACGAGTAGATATACCGAAAAACATATAAATGGGAAGATATTTTCTGGTATAAATACACTTAACCCATAACCGTTTATTGGCAAATTCGATGTTTTTGGGAAAGTTTAAGGTACAGTAGAACCCCGATTAACCGTGCTCCACGGGACCGGACGAGGGACGGATAAGTGAAAAGCACGGATAATCCGAACATTCATTTATTACATGTTACATACATATTATGTATATATACTCAAAATATGACAGAAAAAAAAAATCCCATAAGTTCAAACTAAGTTTATATGTATGTATTGCATAAAAAGATAACAGAACAAAAAATATAATTCTACATAAGGTTTTGGTCGAGTGATTTCCGGTAACGCTATTTCGATAAAACTTCAAAAACACAATTTCGATGATGGGAAATCATAGCACGGATAATCCGCAGCCCGGATAATCCGCGCACGGATAATCGGGGTTCTACTGTATTTCTAAAGGAAATAAAAAAAAACTCCCACTTAGAGGCACTGATTTTCAAGAGATACGGAGTGTTTCTAAAATGTAAAAATGTATAAACATATCTCAAAAACTTTTAGTTATGATTTTTTTTATTTTGTAGCCGTAAACATAAGTTTTAGCAAAAAAATTTCATATTATGCAAAATACTGACCAAAAAAGTGTTAGTTCAAAACCCTTACAACTAGATTTTTTTTGCCTACAAAATTTAATATTTTTATTCCGATATAACTCACCACCACCTCCACAAACGTAACGGCTTTAGGAAATTTTAATTATTTTATAATTCCCCTTCATGTTAAATACTTTTCTATAAAAAAGTTATTTCAAAACCGTTACGCTCATATTATATATTAAAGTTTGCTCAATGTTGCTCCGGTAGAAATAATATCGCACATCCCCTTCGAAACCGTCGTAACTCAAAAATTTTAATTTTTGTTCTTATTACACATTCGGATAGATTTCTACTTATGTTACCTACCAACAAAACCCTGTGTTCAAAGCTCAAATCAAAAAAATATTTTTTGCATAACTGATAATACATTTTACATAAAGAACTACGCATTAGAAAATTTTGTTTTGCGTCTTCTGTAAAATTATTACTTATTGACTTATAACGGTATCGAAGGGGGGGATGGGACAATTCGCCGCGGTCGATTCGCCGCGGGACAATTCGCCGCAGGACAATTCGCCGCCGGCCGATTCGCCGCGGGGACAAGTTGCCGCAAGATTTTTTTGTTTTATGATATTACCATTGGCAATTGTTTAAACAGTTTTATTTAGCTTGACTTCATAAAATATATTTGTTTATTTGTTTGATCATAACTTTTTTCAAACTTTTCCAACTACAACATTTTTTTTTATTAGAAAAATAAATAAAATGGCTGATCCAAAATTGCGGATTTTTCAATTTATGAACCGATATCCATCAGACTCAGACCTTTGCGATCTTTCAGGTCGCTGATTATTATTTTTGACTTAAACTTAAAAAAAATGAAAATGGCGGATCCAAAAAGGCGGACTTTTCCATTTATGAACAAATGCATCAAATTCGGAACTTTAGGGTGTTTTAGGTCGCTGATTATCATTTCTAACTTAAACTTTTCAAAAAATTTAAATAGCGGAAACAAAATGGCGGACTTTCCCATTTATAAACCAATATGCATCAAATTCAGAATTTTGAGGTGTTTTTGGTCGCTGATCATGATTTCTAACTTAAACTTTCAAAAAGATCAAAATGGCGGATCCAAATGGCAGATTTTCATATTTATGAACCGACTTGCATCAAACTCGGAACTTTGGCATCTTCCAATTTGATGCATATCGGTTCATAAATGGGAAAATCCGTCATTTTGGGTCCACTATTTTAATTTTTTTAAATTTAAGTCAAAAATTGTATTAACTTACTTAAGCGCCGCGATGTTTCTAGTTTGAGGAAAATCGGTTTATAAATAAGAAAGTGAGCCATTTTTATTTTTTTTTAGTTTGTTAGAAATTATAATCAGGGATCTAAAACACCCCAAAATTTCGAGTTTGATGCATATCGGTTCATAGATGGGATCATCCGCCATTGTGTTTCCGCTATTTAAATTTTTTGAAAAGTTTAAGTTAGAAATCATAATCAGCGACCTGAAACACCCTAAAGTTCCAAATTTGATGCATTTGTTCATAAATGGAAAAGTCCGCCTTTTTGGATCCGCCATTTTAATTTTTTTTAAGTTTAAGTCAAAAATAATAATCAGCGACCTGAAAGATCTTAAAGTTCCGAGTTTGATGCAAATCGGTTCAGAAATGGGAAAATCCGCCATTTTGGATCCGCCATTTTTTTTGGGTAATGGTAATAACACAAAATAAAAAATCTCGCGCCAAATTGTCCCCGCGGCGAATCGGCCGGCGGCAAATTGTTCCCGCGGCGAATTGTCCCCTACCCATCGAAGGGGATGTGCGATATGTTGAGATCATCGAATAAAATATTGGGGATGGATGTATAATTTTTATTTTTGCGTCCGTATAACAACAACGGCACGTTTTGCGCAAACAAACGAAATAAACGGAAAACGGGCGATCGCGATTTAAATTAGTGTCAAACCGCCATTAAAATTAAACGATCACCCAATTAACTTTAACTAAAACTTAATTAACATTTATCAGATGTGATTATGATTTAAATTGTTGCGTTGCAATTATCTCTGATGTCAGTTTTGATTAGTAGCGGGCACATAATGAAGCCAATTTAAACTGCAATAATTTTCTACCCAGTAAGATGAATATTATTCTTTCCGGCATGGCATACTAAAAATTAAATAATTTTAAATAAATTAAATTGTAACAAAAAGATTTTATGTAGGAATAAAAAAAATTTGAATAACAAAAAAACACCGAACTGCTAAATCTACTGGTATAGTTTTTGCAAAGTCAGTTGAACAAAGATAAAAGCCGACCATCGGCATATCCTTTAAAGAAAATGACATGGGCGGCGGTAGATATACTCATGAAAATTATTTCATTTAATTATGGCGTAAACTAAAGAAATAAAAATAGATAATAAAACTTTCTATTCCTACACCTACAGATACGACACTGATTTATTTTCTTACTCTGCATACTGCCGACTAAAAGGGTCCCGAAAAGAACACCTGAAAAAAATTAAAAGAGCATCTCAAAAAAATCTGCCAATCAGGTGCCGTTCATCCACCTGGGCTCGGTCGGTCGGAAAACAAATACTTTGTCGTCGGACCGCAAAGAGCCGCGCGTTTTCTCTGTCGGTAGGGTTGAAATTATACCAGGAAGATTTTATATGAATTTGGATAACTTTTGAAGGGCAGAAAGAAGCAAAATTTCATTAAATCGATAGAACCCCGTATTAGGAGTTATTCAAGTGACTTTGCAAAATGAATGAACCGACTGGTCGCAGTTGGGTACAAAATTGATACTGTTCAACTGTTAGTTTTGATGCCCAAAGCGCACTTACGAACTTATATATAGGGTTTGTATTTTCATGAATCAGATTATTGGGTAATTTTGTACCCAACTGCGACTAGTAACAAATAAATTTAGCAGCTGGGTGTTCTGGCTTTAAGTATCACGTGTGAGAATGCATCGGTATGCCCCATATTTATGCTCTATGCTCGTATTTGGTTTTAAAGTAGTAAAATTTGTGGAATAACGTTCAAAACTGACTTTTACAATACCTATGCCCCAACGCTTTCAAGCTTTTACCTTTTTAATTTTACTACTGAAATTAATAAATTTCTATTTTTATAATTTGTGCATTAATAATAAAGGTTTTGATAATTTTGTGTGCCATTGCCATCTTTCCCTGGTGGGTTTGCGATTTTTTTTAATTTTTACGGGCTTTGAAGAATACGCCACTGACTTTTGCACACCACAGTTGCGTTTTGGTAATCTAATTTACTAAATTAATTTTGGATTAAATTTAAGCCCGAAATAATTAAAGCAATACCGTAAAAAAAGGAAAGAAAAATTTTATAGTGATAAAAGTTCATAGACATCTTGATTATATGCTAGATTTGCAACTTGTTTTCTTTTCCGTGGTTTCTTGCACAAATTGGTAACAAGGGGGCAGTTCTTCCAGATCTACAATAGGGCTACCAGGCGTCCCTAATTTCCGGAATGTGCCCGCATCAAGACCTCTGTGTCCCGAGTCCCAAAAAGAAGGGACTCCAAATGTCCCGATTTTTGATATTATTTCTCCTTAATAGTTCAGTTCTGTTTAGCTTCCTTTTGTTGCTTGATACTTTTTTTGGTTTCGTCTTTTTCTTAAGCTGATATTAATTAGAACTTAGCTTCCTAAAAAAACTTTGATAACATTTTGTTTTGTTTTCATAATAAAAGGTCCCGAATTTGTAACAGGCGTGTTTTCCCGAAAATTTTGTTCTAAGATCCCGAAAAATAAATTATCAAACTGAACAATCCTAATGATAAAAGATTACCAGTCTATTTTTTAAGTGATAAGTAACAGACAGAATTATAAATAGCTTTATTTAACAGAGACACTAAACTTTTTCTTAACTATTAGTTTGCTCTAACACTGTCAAGGGTCAAAAATCTAAAATTAAAATTAAAAATTGACTTTTAAAAGAATTCCTGGTAACGAGAGGCTTAAGCCAAGTGAGTTTGAACGAGCCAATGGACAAACAATATCTCGATGCAATGAGTATGTATAATTGGGAGTCACATTTGATAAGACAGGAGCAGACTATAAAGAACTGAAAAAAAGAATAGTAAAAGCAAAAAAGGGTATTGGATATCGTAACAGTGTTTTATGGAGTAGATAATGGTGAAAAGCACCTTTTTGTATAGAATAGATACTTGTCGCGTAATAGAAAAATACAAAACAAAAATGGAAGGTGTCGAAATGAAAGCAATAAGAGAGAATATCTAGAACAGATCATACAAGAAATGTGAGAATCGAAGGAAGCATAATGCATGATATCAATAAAAGACAACTGATATGGTACGGTCATGTACAATGAATGAACGACGAAAGGCTACCAAAGCAGGTCCTAGAACGACAACCAATAGGGTGCAGAAAAAAAGGAGGTCTTAAACTGGAATGGCAAGAGTCAATTCAATGAGTCCGAAAAACCTGACAGAAGATGATTGTCATGATCAAAGGTGGTGGAGAATAGGCGCCGGACAACGTAGAAAAATGTTATAAACCGACATAGTAGTAGTATTTGAACATGAATGTTCCAGTTTAGTCTCTTGAATAATGAAAGCACGCTGCGCAGGAGCTGCTACCTTTCCTCTTTTACTTTTACTCTCCGATGATATTCTGTGGTTTTGAAAGTTGGCGGACGTTTGATTTTTAATCTATAACTCGATTTTTACTGCGACTAATAAAGTTTTAAATAATCAAAGCTACTTACGTCAAGAAGGAAACCGGCTTTTCACTCCTATAACGCATGGTGTTCTCATTTGTGTTCAACAAAAACAATTTCAAAAATATAATGACAACAATGACAAATACTATAATAACAAATCACAAATGACAATCTCTTTGAAGTATTAAGTTCACAGAATACCACCGGTGGTGATTAGAACTAGAGAGAGAAAGGTTGCAATGCTTAGCATTCATTATACAGGGTGTTTCCTAAACATTGCTCAAAAATTCGTGGAATGAATCCTGAGGTATTTTCATGAAAAAAAGTTCCTAGAAACATTTATCGAAAAATGGTTCTTAATGGAGTTTAAAAAGGGCACCCTGACGAATGTTTTTCCTCAATATTTCCGAAACCGTCCATACAACAGTCATGAAATTTGGTACAACGTATAAACTTTTAAAGCTGCATCGGAATTTCAGCTCAGAATTGCAAAATTTTAATCAGAGGCGTACCATACCAGGGGGGTTAAGGGTAAAAGAAATCCCATTTGTTCCATGGCAGTTTTCCATGAAGGTTTTTCACGTAAGAAAGGTGCTCTTAGTTCATATCGATAGGGCGAGTAGTTTTTGAGGAAATCACAATTTTCGACATTGATGCATGAACACCCTCAAGATGAGTTTTCCTGAAAAGTTTCGAAACCCCTCATAAAAACATCATGAAATTCGGTACACGGCATAAAATTTTGACAGCAAATTCGATTATGACCTCAAAATTGTAAAATTTATCTGTGAGGAAAAACAGTCTTCAGGGTGCCCTTTTTAAAGGGGCGTAGCTCCCTTAAGAACCATTTTTCGACACGAATTTTTGACCAATTTTGGAAACTCTTTAAATTTTTGCCTCAGTGTCCCATATACGTAATGTAAAGCCTTTCCAATTACTTCGTATATAATTCATTGGCTTCAACCAAATAAGGAAATACCACTGATTTCCAAAAAGCAGGAAATACCCATCTGTCGGAGTTAAATTTAATTTAACTTGTTAAATTAATTATCTATGGCGCCTTGTACACTCTCCCTTGATTGAAAAAAGCAATTACTCGAAAGAGATATCAAAGAAACGTTGGTGGGTCGGGGTGAATTTAATATCATATTAAAGCGTTTTATGAAGAGATATTGAGATTAAAAAATAATATCTTAATATCTTTTGAGGCGGGCGAGGTTTTGTATTGCGTTTAAAAAAATTAATTATTGGAAAGCTTATGCTTAATAATACTTACCTACCTAGAAACAGAATTTTCGACTTGCATTGTCTTTTTTTATTTAAAACACGACGTCTCAGTTGGAAAGTATCTCTAACCGTTTTCAAGTGTAAACTTAACAATTAGTTCAGGCCCTACATCCGAGATTCAAGAGTTTTTGCTAATAACTCAAAAACAGTCAGCTTTTCCAAAAATCTTCTAGAGACCATTTTTCAAGCGTATACAATTTCCTTTTTAACGATGTACCTTAGTACCCACTAAGCGTGGGCGAATGGATCCCTCTCGTTATATTTTCGGGGGAGTATACTGCATATTCATACCAAGTGTATTGCTTTTCTCATTGAACGCAGTGTGTATATTAGCACTGTTCCAACATGGCTGTCTTAAATGAAGATTCAAGTATATACCAAATTTGACCATTTTTGGTGCGTCTATGCTAGATCTATCGCTGCTTTCAGGGGGGGAGTGATATACATCGTTGGAAAGGAAATTTCTTCAGCTTTAAAAATAAGTTGTAAAACCATACATGTAAGACAATAAAATGCAATCTTATTTATTTATTTAAATGCCTATAAAAGGTGCGCCACTGATGTAAGGGGAGCATGTTATACATCGTTAGAGATAACTTTTGGTCAGCCTCAATAACTATTACTTAGTTGTTTTTGGCCCAGCTAAAAGTTTGCAAATAATTAGAAAAATAAAGTAAAAGATCACTTTTGAGGGATGCGAGAGGAAGGAGCCCCCTCTCCCAATGTAAATGAATTCAACTCGAAAAATTAAGTTTTAAGTTAATACTAATCACAAATATTTTTTTACTCACCTTGAGTATTATTTACTGAGTTACAAAAATGAATGTTCATCATTTGGGTTTGATTTGAGGATTTCTACAAACACATTTATTTTTATTTCAAAGCGGCTATTTTAAAAACTTATGTCTAACGTATTAAATATTTAAATGCATATAATGGGTTTTTGAACAAAAATACTTTTTTGAAAAAAACAATGTGTTATGGATACAAAATGCCACAAGAAAAATAAAAAAACGCTATTTTAAAAATTGCCCTTTTTTTTCGTACGCATATGGAACTTTAGAGGGTACTAAGGTACATGATTAAAAAGGAAATTTTATCCACTTGCAAAATGATCTTTAAAATATTTTCAGAAAAATTGACCGTTTTCGAGTTATTAGGAAAAACCCGCAAAAGAGCACGTTTAATGGGGGAACCACCTTCTGCCAGGGTTGGGGGAGTGGTTCCCTTTCGTAAAATGTTCGAACGAGTCTTATGTGTATCCATACCAAGTGTGTTGCTTCTATCATTAAACGCAGTATCGGACTCCGTAGTACCTGAACTACTAGAAATAGTTTTGCTTTAGACGTTTGAATCCTGTGATCATTTCTTCAAGCATGATCCGCCAGCTGGATTCTAGTTTACACTTAAAAATGGTTAGGGTTAGAGATACTTACCAACTGAAAAGTCGTGTTTTAAATAAACTCATACAATGAAAGGCCGAAATTATGTATTTAATGTTTTCTAGTTTTAAAAAAAACTTACCTACCCTACCTAATCAATAAGGTTTTTCATTAAATTTAAAAAATACCGAATTTGTAGGAAAAATAACTGTCTAACGCTTATCTTGCAAATAAACATTATCTTAATAAAAAATTAGGACAAAAAATTAGCGCGAACTAAACAAAAAACGGAAAATTTCGCATATATGCTGTAAATTATAACGATCGACAAACAAACAAACCATATCGTTAATTTTTATGGTTGAAGAACAGTGAGCTAAAAACCGCCCCTTTTTCGGTAAACTGGCGTAAACGTTTTTGGTTATGCGGAAAAAAATTCGCCTTTTACTCGGAACGTTTAATTGAAATAAGCTAATTTGGAATATATTTTTTAAATGCCTGTAACAAAGAGTTTGCGGACTATACCGCGCATAAAATACCGCTTAGCTAAAACGGCGTTATTTATTGCCACACAAAATTACATCTCGCAATGCCTTTACTGATCAGGACAGGCTTATCAAAACGGACGGGCCACGATCCTCTACTTTGTTGACGTCAATTCGGGGGCTGATTTTTTTTGTGATGGTCACGTCACCATACAGCTGATTGTCTTTAAAATATTGAAGTTGGAATGACGGTTCATGAATATTTGATTTTTTTTTAAATAAAGCCGGTTTTGAGATTGATTTTACTATATTCTTGCAGATCAATTTTTGTTATTCTATAGTAATCCTTAATTTTTCAAAGCCGCTTCATTAGCTCACACAAAAATTAAATTTAAAGCAGAAGCGAATCTGACAAACACATATGACAAAGTCAAATACATGTCAAATATGACAGTTGGCATGCGGTACATGGCGAGTAATTTGATTTCAAACTAAGGAATGCTAAATCTTGAAGATTTTAACCTTTTAATCACCTTGCATCCTTACAAAAGTTTGGTGAAATATCGGGATGGTATCTGAGAATATTTCACTGAAATTTCGCGGAAATCTGTCGTGCCATTTTGAAAATATCTTAAAAAAAGGTCTGACCTTCCATAAGACCCAATGTAAAATTCTCCCCCAGAGAACAGCTGATTTTTCCAGGGTCGTGGCCTCTATTTTTGTGTTGGCCTTGATATGCCAATGCAGTTGCATGGGCAATTTAATCTAATTTTTAATTATATGCCCGCTACAGTAAGTTGCGTCCCAGACAGCGCTGGATGTCCAATGGGCGTCCATTTTAGGTCCATTCTTGGTCCAGAACCTCTAGGACATTAAATGGACGTCCATTTTAAGTCTAAGTGTTTTTTTTTCGTGAATAATAAAAATAATACCTGGATAAAGTTAGAGATGGCGCACCGGTCACCATGATATGGCGTTTGACGAGAAATATAAATACATACATTTGCATACATAATAAAGATCAAACTTCTTGGATTTGAAGTAAAGATCCTTTACTATTCTCTGGTAGCAAAAAGAGATGGATGAGCCACTCTTTGGAAGAAGGGATCCGCAGAAGGACCTGAAAGTTTTAGTCCAGGGTCCAAGACTTGAGAGACTATATTATGCCTTGCCGAGTTGATTTTTCTTCTCGGTAATGAAGCACTACATCAGTCAACAGTTTCTCGTTGGTACGAATAATTCAAGCGTGGACGGATTATCCTTAGTGATGATCCAAGGCCAAAAACGTCTGCTGTCACCCAGAAAATTTTGCATGAAGAAATAGCATCTGTTAACCAAAGAAGAGAAAGAAGCTAGGGTCAATTGGTGGCAGAAAAGTCTGAACCGCTTTCAGGCAGAAAACTCGAAAAACATGTACAACATTGACAGTGGTGATAAATCGTGGATTTACTTATATGAATCCGTAAATAAACGTCAGTTGTCTGTTTGAGTGTTACAAGATGAAGAAAAGCCAACAAAAGCCATCCGTTCTCGAAGTGCATCCAAAAAGATGGTCGCGACATTTGTCTCAAAAGCAGGTCATGTAGCAACAATTCCTCTGGAAGATCAAAGTCATCGCTGAGCTTCGAGAACCTAGAAATACTCATCCTCACAAAGACAACGCAAGTTCGCTCAAAGCACAAAAAACCATTGAATTTTTAACCCAACAAAACGTCGAACTGTTGGACCCTCCTGCAGACAATCCCGACCTAAGTCATAAAGATTTCTATACTTTTCCGAAAATCAAGAATGGACTGCGTGGTCAAAGACTTCAGTCGCCAGAGGAAGCAGTCGGCGCCTTCAAGAATGCAATTTTGACAGTATAGTTTTTGCAAAGTCAGTTGAACAAAGATAAAAGCCGACCTTTATAGAAAGTGACATGGGCGGCGGTAGATATACTCATGAAAATTATTTCATTTAATTATGGCGTAAACTAAAGAAATAAAAATAGATAATAAAACTTTATATTCCTACACCTACAGGAACGACACTGATTTATTTCCTAAATCTGCATACCGCCGACTAAAGGGGTCCCGAAAAGCACACCCCGAAAGCAATTAAAAGCGCATCTCAAAAAAATCTTCCAATTAGGTACCGTCTATCCACCTGTGCTCGGTCGGTCCGAAAACAAATACTTTGTGATCGGACCGCAAAGAGTCGCGCCTCTTATCTGTCGGTAGGGTTGAAATTATACCAGGAAGATTTTATATGAATTTGGATAACTTTTGAAGGGCAAAATGAAGCAAAATTTCATGAAATCGATAGAACCCCGTATTAGGAGTTATTCAAGTGACTTTGCAATAACTATACCAAGAAACGAGTGGTATTACAACTTTGACAACTGGTTTGAGCGCATGCAGAAGTGCATTAATTTTCGTGAAGAATACTTCGAGAAACAATAAAGTCTTTAAAAGTTATCTACTGTTTTATCCCAGCGGTATATACAAAACTTAAGATACAACCTATATAATTAAACATTAATTAAAAATAAGGGACTTCTGTTATGTTTTAGTCAAATTTTAGATTTTTCTTATTTTAACCGATTTTTATATAGTTTTAAGTTTGACTGTTTGACTTTTTTTTATTTAAATAATTTTAAATCAATAATAATTATTTAGTGTTCAATAGACTGTAATTGGATAAATGGGGCTTTTGTCAGTGTCTACTTTGGTAAACTGACTAATAAAGCCAATTTTTGTATTTGAACTTAAATAAAATTATGGCGCTAGCAATTAAAAGTAGGTACATCAAATGTTAGTTAAATTTATTTTTAAACTTTATTTAGTTTTTCTATTATTGTTATTTTGATAGGGATTAATGTATCTCATAGTTTGATATTTGTACTTTAGATAAGCAAGGCTTTGTCAATGTATACTATTGTATTCTGACTAATAAAGCTAATTTTGATTTGATTTGATTTGATTTGATTAAAAAGCATATTACAATAACTCATTTGTCTCAGCCGCATTAGAATCTACTATTTAAAAAAAAGTCGTTGCCTTAGTTTTGCTAAACTTATTTTAAAAGTTTCAATACTTGGGTAGATATCTGGAGAGTGACAGATTTGGAGCAAAAATTGTGGACATACATGAAACTTGATATACAAATAAAAAAAATCTATGAAAATATGACCAAAGTACCAAATAACATGTTGCCATGAAAAACGTTTTAATTTTAAAATATTTTCTATTTTTTTGACCATTTTTAAATTTTAGCATATCAGGTTACTGATACACTTCACAGGTAACTGATAACCACTAATAAACTTCACAAATGTTGGGATAAAATATAGAATTAACCTTTAATATATGATTTCTTTTAAAAATAAATAATAATAATAATATTTTTTTATTTTTTCTTTCAAAATTAATAGCTTTTGCAGTACAGGTAACTGACAACTATAACAGGTAACTGATTATAAGAACAAACAAAATTATTTTAAAAAATATTTTAATTTAAAAAAATGCTAAAATTTGTATACAAAAGTCACAAACGCATTTTTTTATGGAAGGGGGTGGGGAGTAGAAGTGGGAGGACATTTTTTTATTATTGTTGTATTGTCATCGGACCACTATATGTATGCCCAATTTCATCCAAATCGGATAATGGGAAGTGTGTCAAAAACGCATTTTTCTATAGAAGGGGGTGGGGGTAGGAGTGAGAGGATATTTTTTTTCAATGTTGTATTGTCATCGGACCACTATTTGGTATACCAAATTTTATTCAAATCGGATAATGGGAAGGGTGTCAAAAACCCATTTTCTATGGAGGGGGTGGGGGTAGGGGTGGGATTATATTTTTTTCATAATGTTGTATTGTCATCGGACCACTATGTGAATACCAAATTTCATCTAAATCGGATACTGGGAAGTGTGTCAAAAACGCATTTTTCTATGAAAGGGGGTGGGGGTAGGAGTGGGAGGATATTTTTTCTTAATATTGTATTGTCATCGGATCACTATATGTATACCAAATTTCATCCAAATCGGATAACGGGAAGTGTGTCAAAGCAAAAACAAATTTTTCTATGGAAGGGGGTGGGGGTAGGGGTGGGAGGATATTTTTTCTTATTGTTGTATTATCATCGGACCACTATGTGTATACCAAATTTTATCCAAATCGGATAACGGGAAGTGTGTCAAAAACACATTTTTCTATAGAAGGGGTGGGTATAGGGGTGGGAGGATATTTTTATCTTAATGTTGTATTGTCATGTTTCATCCAAATCGGATAATGGGAAGTGTGTCAAAAACGCTTCACAAGATTTGATAGTTAGATAGTTAGACAGAACATGTGAAGCTAAATAAAAGCTTGTAAAAAACGAGTCAGTTACTTGTAGAGCAGGTCAGTTACCTGTAAGTATTCTAACAGGTAACTGATGCAGAGGTAACTGACGATTTTTTCACGTTTTGCCAGATATTATTAATACTATTAAAATTGAGTCTAATAAACAAGAAAACTCAAAAAGTGTATCCTATTGTAATTATGTTTCACCATTTTTTAAATTGTTTTTTTGTTGTTCTACCTTTTAAAAACTTACCAGGTTACTGATCAAACTGAAGGTTACACACGCGAGTATGGATCGGTTCAAGGACACACCCACTGTCGTGTGACATCGAATTAAACCGTTCGCGCGTTTTCCGAATCACAGAGCTCTTTTTCACTTAGCAACTGAAGGTCAAGAATGATCCAATAATGCCAAATGGATAAAAAATCTGAAGGCACAGGTAACTGATGCAATTTTTGGTGACAAAGTTGAAATGTGAATATTTAAAAACAAGTAACTTTAAAACAATTCTGGTTTTTTATATTATATAACTAAAGGTTGTTTTTTAATGTTTACTAAGAAATTACTCCAATAAATAATTATAAGAACATAATTTAATTAAAATATAGTAAAATTCTAATGGTGACACTCCAGGCTACTGACGATTGTTACATAAAACCTCTGTTATCTAAAGGAAATATTTTTTATAATCTTCCAAAAATGAACTTGCTTGTTAGTTATTTAATAGAACTGTAAGAATAAAATTAGTTTTATATAAAAAAAAATGTTTTGACATGTTTTTGTGTAGGTCTCATCAAAATCCGTCACTTTCCAGATATTCACCACTTAAGTTTCTAATTTCTATAATGTTAAGTGACTCTTTTGCCCAATGAATTAGCTAGTTTTCATAGCGCCAGCGATAGCGAAGTATGCTTTTTGTCCCTAATATGTGTGTTACGAGTGCCGTAATTACCGCTTTTGCATTTTAAGTTAAGGGAGTTAATTTCTTTTATGGTGCTTGCTTTGTAAATTAAATTTGCGCCGAATGTATGAACGAGAGGGGTGGGGGCGAGCGAAAACGGCCTCGAAAATTAGGCGGAATAATAATTTTGTTGGCTGTTTCGAGTTTTTAGAGGCTAACGCGAACCTCCTATTTGCCGTGTATGCTATTAAACACGCGTTAAAAGTAACAACTTTCATAATTAAATAAGATAAGGAAATTGATGCCAAACGAAAAGCATAAAAAACCTATAAAAGTAATCATCTACCTACGAAAATTTCACGGCGGTAAAACTTGCGAATATGTTTATTAAAAACAAAATTAAGTAGGTTCATAGATATACAGGGTGTTCGGCACATGAACCGTCAAATTTTTTTGGGATATTGTGGGGGTCATTTGCTACCTTTTCAACCTTGGAACTTGGGTCCTAAGAGTCACGGCTAAAGAGATATGGATTTTGATTTTTTTTTCTCAAATTACCTTTAAACCTCGTAAGCTTTTTATTAATGTTTGGAAAAGCACTATTTTCTTTTATAATTCTTCAACTAATTAATAGATTTGTTAAAATTGATGTACCAAAGGGACATACGAGGTTTTTTATTAAAGAACATTAATGATTTTGTGAAAGAAAATCAATTTCAAAATTAAAAATCAAAAAAAGTATCGACAATTGAAAACTTCATTTTCTTTTAAAAACTTCTTTAGTTGATTACCTTTCTAACGGTTTGCTACACATTGATAAAAAAAACATTTCTGCTTTAAAATACGGATATTCCGTTACAAGGGCGAGACTCGTTCGGAATTGGTAAGAAAAACAATTTGATGTTTATGATCGTTTACCTACTTAAACAAAAGTTAAACTTTTAACAATAATGTATTGTGTTCTTTATTTATAAATTTTGTTCGAAAAGATCATGAACATCAAATTGTTCTCCTTATCAAGTCCGAACGATTATTTCCCGTCTCACTCAATATCCGTATTTTAAAGCAGAATTGATTTTTTTTAATCAATGTGTAGCATACCGTTAGAAAGGTAATCAACTAGAGAAGTTTTTAAAAGAAAATGAAGTTCTCAAGTGTCCATACATTTTTTTAATTTTTAATTTTGAAATTGATTTTCTTTCACAAAATCACTAATGTTCTTTAATAAAAAACCTTGTATGTCCCTTTGGTACATAAATTTTAACAAATCTATTAATTAGTTGAAGTAGCATAAGATTACAGGATTATAAAAAAAATGGTGCTTTTCCAGACATTAATAAAAAGCTTACGAGGGTTTAAAGGTGGGATTTTGGGTAACTTGAGAAAAAAAATTACAAAATTCATCTATTTCTCCGTGACTCTAAGGACCCAAGTTCCAAGGTTGAAAAGGTAGCAAATGACCCCAACAATATCCCAAAAAAATTTGACGGTTCATGTGCCGAACACCCTGTATAGTTATTACAAGTGCATGTGAAAAATTTTGGCTTGCTTTCAACGGAATTTTTAAAAATTAACAACAAATGTACAATTAACAGGGTGAAATCGTTTAGTTGTAATAAGTTTTTGGTAGTAAATTTACCCCTTCGATTTCGTTATTTGCTTTCTACTATTACTATGTCGGTTTAGACCGTTTTTCTACGTTGCCCGACACCTATGGTGACAATCATCTGTCACGTTTTTTTGACTCATTGATATTTGGATTGACTGTTGCCATTCCAGTTTAGGACGCCCACTTTTTCTGCGCTCTATTGGCTGCCATTCTGGGACCTTCTTATTCTACTTCATAAAATACTGTTAAGACATCCACCTGAGCTGCGCATGTCCGAAAATAGACGCCCTAAATGCGTTTTGTACGGCGAACTAGCGCACATTGGCGCAGGGTAATTTCGAGTGTCCTGAATGTGGCAGAGTGATAACCTTAAGAATAGGTCTTTACAGTCATCGAAAAATCCACAGATGACAGTGTTAAATGTGAAAACCTATAACTATGTACCTGAACTAGTGTGGTAAGGTCTTTAGTGACATCAAATAACCTTGCTTGCTTTTACTGTTCTTTTTTCCAGTTCTTTACAGTCTCTTCCTGTCTTATCAAATGTGACACCCAAGTATACATACTTATTGCATGGAGATATTGTTTGTCCATCGTCTAGTTCTAACTCACTTAATTTATTTCCATTACATAAGTACTGTGGACACACAAAAAGAATATGATACCGGTTCAGTAGAAAATGATTGAATAGTGCTAGAGCAAACTAATATCAGTGTACATACATAAAAGCGATAAAAGAACTATACAAAGGGTCAAAATCTAAAACTAAAAGTGGAATCGACTTTCAAAAGAATTCCTGGTAACGAAAGGTCTTAGATACGGATGTTGTATCTCTCCAACTCTTTTTAAAATATATATCGCTGTAGCTCTAAAAAACAGAAAACGTAAAGTAGACGGGGCATGGGATTACAACTTAACGACCGATTTACCATATACACACTGCAGTTTGCTGGCAACCAAGTAATTGTAGCTAATGATAAAGAAGACATGGAGTATATGATAAAAAAGTTACCGGAAGAATACCAAAAGTGGGGATTAACAGTGAACGTGGACAAGACACAGTACTTATTTATTGGAAACGAATCCAGTAAGTAAGAACTAGACAATGGACAAACAATATCTCCATACAATGAGTATATATACTTAGGTGTTACATTTGATAAGACAGGAACAGACTGTAAAGAACTGGAAAAAAGTAACAGCAAAAAAGGTTATTGGATGTCTTAACAGTATTTCATGGAATAAAATTTAACATGTATGAAACAATGGCGAAAAACACGCTGTTGTATGGAATAGTGCCTTGTTGCGTAACAGAAAAATAAAAAACAAAAATGGAAAGTGTCGAAATGGATGCAATAAAAAGATTAATGAAAATATATAGAACAGATCACATAAGAAATGAGATCATAAAAGAAAGAATGGGAGTCGAAGGAAGCATAACGGATGACATCACTAAAAGACAACTGATATGGATGAACGACGAAAGATTACCAAAGCAGGTCCTAGAATGGCAACCAATTGGGCGTAGAAAAAGAGGGCGTCTTAAACTAGAATGGTAATTCAAAGGTCAATGAGTCAAAAAAATTGACGGAGGATGATTGTCAGGGTCGAAGGAGGTGGAGAATAGGCGTCGGACAACGTAGAAAAACGTTCTAAACCGACATAGTAGTAGTAGATAAAATTTTTGGCATTTAGTAAAGAAAATAATTCTTTATCGCGCTTTTAAATCCTTAATAAAAAAAATAAACTTTAACCTTCAAAAAGCGTGCCTAGATTATTTTCTCTAGAAGCATTTCACTTATCGCAATGGGGTTTTAAATGCGAGTTGCATTTAAGTCTTGTCTTCCAATTTTTTTTTAATTTGCAAAAGTCTGTCCAAAAAAAATGTTATTTCAATACTTAATCTTTTTATTCCGATATAACTCTGTACCGCTTTCACAGACTTAACGGTTTTAGGAAATTTAAACTATTTTATAGTTCCCCTTTATATTAAATAGTTTTCCCATAAAATAGTTATTTCAAAACCCTTACGTGCTCATAGTCATAAAACAGAAAATAATCTTATATCTAGTAATACTTCTTGATTACTAAATTAGTTTGTAATAATTTCTAATAATTTTTTCTTTTTCTTTCAGTATTCCTAAATGGTAGCCGGGCACAATTCGGACGTGCAATAACTCAAGAAGTTGCGTTCTGACACAATCACACCACCCGCGGCAGCGGGCCAACTTACAGCCAAGCCAACCTTTTTCCTTTGACATTACTTCTGTCAACATTGAAAGACGTTTACTGTGCGATAAGATTGATTTTGTTACACGCTCTGTTCTCATTGGTTCCGGTCTTCCCCCACCACCACGCTTTTTGGCATATCGTGTGTGTTCGTCTATAAGTGATTTAAGGTCACTGAATCTATCGAACAAGATTTGTGATGTAGTGACCTTATAGTGATAAGATCATAGATAAGCGCTCTGTTTGTTACCATTTTGATTGTCATGAGTGTCCTTTGCGCATTTACATGTTTTAAATTTACTTATTATAACTCTTCTAAAATGGTCTTATCTGTAAAGTGATTCTAATGATATTTTCTAAGATTTTTTTTTTACTTTTTACTTAATTACTACACTAAAGTTGTACCGTTAAGTGAATATTTATGGGACAGTGGGGGTAATATGGGACACTAGCATTTTTTTGAAATTTTCCGCTTTAATTTGACAACCAATTCAAAATGATTTTAAAATATTTCTTTGCTGTTTGGCTCAGACCCGCCAAAACATTCACAAAAAAAAATTAAAAAAGCAACGCAAAAAAATACTAAAAAAGGGCTTATTTTTGTATGCAAACTTGTCTCATCTGGCCAATGTTTTGCCAATTCCTAGAATGTTGTCTTTGTTTTATGGTTTGATGCCCAAGAATAAGACAGAAACCTATAAGGAGTTTAAAGTATTGTTCATACTCGTCTTATACTTTTGTTTTTGATTAGTCTTTGTCGTTTGATTAGTCTTAGCTGTCTTAAACAAAATCGGCTGATCATACTCGTCTTTTGTTTTTGATAAGCTAAATCAGAACCCACTGAAAAAAAATAATTTCAATGAAAAGGCCCTCTTCAAAAGTCATTTTCTACACGAAACAAGGATACGAAAGAACAAAAAGAAACGAAAGGGTTAGCTTAGGTTGAGATTTTCTGTCAAAAATATGATTAATGGCGGTAAATTTAAAATTTCGACCGCGCGCTTGCGCTCTTCGGACATCATACTCGTCTTTTGTTTTTGATAAGCTAAATCAGAACCCACTGAAAAAAAAATAATTTCAATGAAAAGGCCCTCTTCAAAAGTCATTTTCTACACGAAACAAGGATACGAAAGAACAAAAAGAAACGAAAGGGTTAGCTTAGGTTGAGATTTTCTGTCAAAAATATGATTAATGGCGGTAAATTTAAAATTTCGACCGCGCGCTTGCGCTCTTCGGACGCCCTGTAAAAAATAACAACAAACATCAGCTGATGTCTGTCACCCGTCTTAGTCGATGTCCTAAGGATTGAAAGTTGGCAACTTAAAACAAAGTCTAATCAAAAATAAAAGTAAAAGCATCGTATGAACACTCCTATAAGAAACAACAACTTTCTTATGAAAAGACATATGACTAAACCAAGACAAAAGACTAGACAAAAGACAAGTATGAAGGATCCATAAGAAAGTGTATTAATAGGGCTAATGGGAGGGATTTATGTGACAAAAATGTACATAAAGGACATAACCTCAAGTTTTTGTTCTTGATTTTGATCAATCAAATAGTGCAGGAATATTTATTATTTTGTGTTTTTGAGTACCTGGGCCCTTAAAATAAAAAGATTTATAAAGATAGTTTTTTAAGGAATTTTCAAGCTTTTTCGTCTAAGAATATTTTAAAAAAATGTTTTTTTTTGTGTTTTATTTTTGGTCATTTTTTGTCCTTAATTTAAGGCCTATTTAGGCCCATAGTTCCCCAGGGCTTAGTAAATGATCTAAATAAATGCACAACTTCAAAGTAGTCATTTTTTCTTGTGTAAGTCATTAGATTTAAAAAGAAACAAAAGTAAATGAATGCATGACGGATCTGATACCTTCCTAGCTAGCATTAGCACACTTCAAGTGAACTCTATGATATATCAGCCTTAAAAACAGTTGTAAATATCTCAGAAAACGAAAGCTCCTATGAAGTTTTCGGTTATGACCCAAATTAATGAGGTTAATGTGGTCTACTACACTCCGAAAACCGCATGCGATGCTCCGTTAAAAAGTTAGCATTTTTTAATTTTTTAAAAACTGTCATTAGCACTAATGGATTTTGACCGAAATCTAATCAGCTCGTTACAGTGTCGAGCACTATTTTACCTAAAAATTAAATGAAAATCGGTTCCGCGGTTTAGGAGCTATGGTGTTACGGACAGACACACACAGACAGACATCACGAAGGTATTGCTAAGTCAAAACACACCAAATAACACATTTTCTTCTTCGTCGAAAATAATACCTTCTCTAGCTATTGCTGCGCGGGCTAGGAAGGTAAAAATTATATTAGATGCCTCTCTTTTTAAGGAAATTAAATTCAAAAAAAAATCTACCTCGATACATTTTTCTTCAAAAATGTCCTACCCAGATAAGGGTAATAAGGAACACCTCAAAAAAAATTTTTTTTGATGTCCTTGAACTTTTTTCCTAAATAAAACGAAAGGCATTTCGATAGCACATCTTTTAATTTTAGTTTTAGACTTGTAACCTAAAAGCTAATGAAGTTATTTTAAAAAATCTTTATAAATGTCCCATAAATACATACTTACTTCTGCGGTACTTTGTAAAATGAAAATGCCCTAGCTTTACAAGTTATACTAACAACTACTATGACAAAACAAGAGGAGGGCAGATTTCTGAATTAAATGGCCTTCGTAAGGGGCGGGGGGGGGGTCAATTTATAATCTTATCCAATTTCATTGTCTGGTTTTAGAACATCTGATAAAAAAGAGCAACAGTTGCCCCCTTGCCCCCTGCGTAAGCTCTTGCTAGCGGAGTTATCCAAATCTGTTGGTTTTTAACGCAGTACAGTGTATACTAGTATAGTTTTTGCAAAGTCACTTGAATAACTCCTAATACGGGGTTCTATCGATTTCATGAAATTTTGCTTCATTCTGCCCTTCAAAAGTTATCGAAATTCCTATAAAATCTTCCTGGTATAATTTCAACCCTACCGACAGAGAAGCGGCGCGGCTCTTTGCGGTCCGAGCACAAAGTATTTGTTTTCCGACCGACCTAGCCCAGGTGGATGGATTTTTTGAGATGCGCTTTTAATTGCTTTCAGGTGTTCTTTGCGAGACTCCTTTAGTCGGCAGTATGCAGAGTTAGAAAATAAATCAGTGTCGTTTCTGTAGGTATAGGAATAGAAAGTTTTATTATCTATTTTTATTTCTTTAGCTTACGCCATAATTAAATGAAATAATTTTCATAAGTATATCTACCGCCACCCATATCACTTTCTTTAAAGGATATGCCGATGGTCGGCTTTTATCTTTGTTCAACTGACTTTGCAAAAACTATAACTATTTACGACCTTTATTGTTTATGAGTACGTATACATCAAACTGCTCCGAAAACGCGCCGCTCGCGCGCTGCTCACACTCCGCGCGCAAACATGAATGTCTTCTGTTTTCAAATTGCGCGTGAGCCGCTTGGAAGCCGGTTGCCGAAAAGCAGCTTTCTTCGGCTCCTCTTTGTGTGTTGGCAGATCCTTTGGGACGGCATCGGCAGTTTGTTGACGAGTTTTCATTACAATGCGTGTTTGCTGTTTTTCCTTGGAAAGTTCGTTGAAACGAATTCGGCGAGAGGCGCACATACAGAGCGCTAGGTGCACACGCGCCGCATTCGCGGAGCTGTTTGGTGTATACGCACTTGTAGGCTGTAATACGGAAGTTTGACGTTGATGAATGGCCCTCAATATCTTTTGACAGTTGTTTTATCTGTCAAATGTAAGCAGGGCGTCTAACACCTGTATTAATTCGCTTGTATTTTTAATTGAGCTTAAACCTTAACTATCCTAAAATAAGAATCACTTTATGAATGACAGTTTGTTATGATGATCAAATACATTCTCTGTCTTGAAAATGTTCTTATCTATGGTCGACAAAAGTATAATGTAAAAAGCACGAATAAACACTAACAGCTAAAATAATAAATGCAAACCGATTTTTAAACTGCCAGTGCACTACTTTCCCTCATTTTCACTCAACAAAAATACCATTCCTCTCATAAATCGTAAAGATTTGAGGTAATAAAAAAAGAAAGAGAGATAAATAATTTACACAAGAACAGAGAGCGAGCGACTTATGCGCAGTTGATCGATTTGCGTTCCCGTTTTTTAGATGCTAGTGAAGAAACATCTGACATTATTCCTTAAGATGTGAACCACTGTAAAAAAATTTGAAATAATAAAAAAACTGTAAAATTTTTGCAAAGGATGTAATGTTTAGGTTTTAATTTTTTTTGTAAGATATATAGTTGTGTAAAAAGTTAGCGTTTTTTTCTATTGAATTAAGAACGGTTTTGTTTTTCGAAAAATGGCAAGTTGACTTAACAACGTCGCTGTGTTTTTTTGGTATGTTGTTGTTATTTTTGTAAATAATAAAGTATTGTTAATTCTGACTTTGGTTTTTACTTAATTCTAAACCCCATTACAAAAAAGTAAATTATGCAAGGTGTTTCACAACTATTTTGCCAAAATATAACACCAAGTTCAGGTTCAGGGTATTATGAGAAGTTGGTTAATAATAATAAAATTGAATTTTTTAACTTTTTAATAATTAACATAGTTTTTAAACAAAAGCTTTTTAAAATTGTTTTAAACTGGATTCGAAGCACCGAAGCATGCATTAAACTTATTGTAGACTAATTTTTTTCATATAATAAGTACCTTTTTTTTAAACTTCGTAGATTTTATTTTCTTTTCTGTTAGCCTTTTATTAATTTTTTTGTATGAAGCAACTTCTTATGTTACCCTATATTTGGCTTTAAAATTTGTCGGAATAGTTTTGAAACCCTGTATAAATAACACAGCCAAAAATATGTTATAATAA